>CM061132.1:53347833-53947833 GCA_030789695.1 Scilla litardierei | reverse complement strand
CACGTGTGTTGTTTCCTACATTGATCCACTTCATTCCTTGGGGTATCCGGTGATACTCCACGAAGGACCGTCTGTCCCTTGTTATGTGGTTGGTGGCACCTCGTCACTTCCACTCGTACACGAACGAGCATAGTTACCGAGCTTGTTGCACTTGAAGCACTTGATCCTTTTCAAGTCTTTCTTCTTGTGCCATTTGTTGTGCCCACCCTTAGGTTTGGGTTCCTTGGTAGACTCAGGTTGCTTATTATGTTCATTAGAAGACTTCGAACGATCTTTACGTTTCTTTCCCCCGTGTGAGGAACTAGCAACCATGTGCACTTCTGCACTTGGCTTGGCAGCCGCAAGCCGCTCTTCCTCTAATTCGAGGTGCTTGGAAACATCGTTGAAGGTCTTGATGCTCTCATTATGAGTGAGATGCATCTTCATCTGATCCCACCCATTTGGTAGGGAATGTATGACTGCTTGGATTTGTTGCTCATCTATGAGCACATGACCTGCATCCTTTAACTCTGAGATAAGGTTCGCCATATGTCGCAGATGTTTCCCAATGGAATGATCTGGACGTTTCTTATATGAATCGAACCTTACAGTTAAGGAGCGAAGTTTGGACACTGATGTGCCACCGAACTTCTCCTCTAGCTTGGACCATATGTCCATGGCTAGGTGTCACGACCCGCTTCCCTAAAATGGAGGCGAGACGTGAAAAGGTCCGCACGAGAGTGGAGCTTTGAAGCCCCAAACCCGATAAGCGTGCACAATACATAAACAGGTCCCTGTAACCACGACAGAATAACAATAATAACACAAGGAGAGACTGAAATAAAATTCCACATCTCACAAATTGTCCAACATCAAAAAAGTCCAACATCCAGAAAAGCCACCAGGCTAAAAGAAAAGAGTCTAAGGCCCAGAACAAGGCCAGCAAAAGAAACGACATAACAAAGTATGGGTGCCACGCACCGGTAACAAAACAACTGTCTAACAAAAATAAAACACACGAAGACACTAGGACTGGTCCCCAGTGTCCACGTACTCCCTGTCAAACACAAGCTCGGGCTCGGCGTCAGCAAACATCTCGTCCTCAACGAGGTACTCGGGCTCAGGATCTAACATGTGTCACCCAAAAAGAGTAAAGGTGCACATGTCAGCAAGTCTAAAAGACTTGGGCAAGGAAACTGAAAGTGAGGCATCTAGCAACCTAGCAGTTATAGTATTAGGTAATGACATGGCAGATAAGCATGATGCAACAGTTTAAAAAGAGAGGCAAGCATGCACAATGTAGCAAAAGCTACCAAATCACTAATCACTTATCATTTAACACTTATCACTTATCACTTAGTGCATAGAGAGTCCACCTGCTGGCCAGCTCGTGGCTCAGGCCGCTTATCTCTACCACTATTAATCACTTGTCACTGGTAAACACTTAGTGCATAGAGAGTCCACCTGCTGGCCAGCTCGTGGCTCAGGCCGCTTATCTCTATCACTATTAATCACTTGTCACTGGTAAACACTTAGTGCATAGAGAGTCCACCTGCTGGCCAGCTCGTGGCTCAGGCCGCTTATCTCTATCACTATTAATCACTTGTGCACTAGAGAGTCCACCTGCTGGCCGGAGTGGCGGATCAGGCCAACTCGGGGCTCAGGCCGCTTATCTCTTACCCCACCCATATGTGTCGAGCGTTGGGGTTTCCAACTCACTAAGCTCGCTTCTGGAACACGAGCCAGGAATATAATATTGTAGCGTGCGCTACGCAATCACGATGAATAATCACTATGCAAAGACATGAACAGATATTTGCGTACCGTTAATTTAAATTAAACGTGACAGGCAAAAGGCAATGACATGGCAATTAAATTGCGTACCGTTAATGGAAGGTAAACATGACATGGTAATTGTGCAACATGCTAAATGTCGGAACTAGCTTCGTTGTCAAGCTAGTTCCCCAATTTGCGCCTAGGCGAGTATCATTTCGTCGCCTAGCCTCCTTTACGCATACAACAAGCAAATGGCCTAAAACATGGCCTAAACCCTAAGTGGCAAGTTTCACTTGCCTAGCACCGGGGATGGCGACTACTTCGTCACACGGATGCTATCTACGGGGGAAATCGCTGTTAAGGGGGAAACAAACATCAAACACATGAAATTAATTAGGGCTTTTATAAAAATATAAATAGGTTGAGAAAACAACGGTAGATCGATTTCTTACCGAGAGGAGATGGAAGAAACACTCCGGGGAACCCTAGGATCAGATCTGGAAGCGAATGGAGAAGTTTGGGGAAACTAGGGTTTTGGGGGATTTGGGGATTTTGAGGGGTTTTGATGGAGATTTGGGGAAGATGAGGGGTAGATGGAGTGAATGGATGGATTGGATGATGATTCTAGGGCTTGGAATGGAGAAATGGAGCTTGGAGGAAGATGGGGGCTGAAGGGGGAAGTTTTTAGGGTTTTGGGTCGTGTTGGAGAAGAAGAAGTCGAATGGGTTGGGTTTAAATAGGTTGGGCTGGCGGCTGCCCAGAAATTAGGGTTTTAACACTGGTTAGTCGGTCAAAGAGCAACCACTGACCGACTAGTTTGGAAACTAGTCGGTCGGTCGACCAACGCAGACCGACTAAGTGCAAACAGTAACTCCTGAACGAAAATAGGATTCTAGAGTTAGTCGGTCCATGAACAAGTACTGACCGACTAGTTTGGCATCTAGTCGGTCGATGAACGTTCTTAGACCGACTAAGAGTAAACAGTAACTGATACAAAAATAATTTGATGAGTTAGTCGGTTCAAGAAGCATTGCTGGCCGACTAGTTTGCAACCTAGTCGGTCAACCAACGTTCTTAGACCGACTAAGAGTAAACAGTAACTCCTGAGAAATTTAGAAAGCTAACTAGTCGGTCCAAGAAGGATTGCCGACCGACTGGATCGTCATCTAGTCGGTCGGTGGCCCTTCTTACACCGGCTAATGAGCACAGAAAAGTACCGATACGGAGCGCGGGGCCCCGGGATCGATTCCTAAGACTCCTAGGCTTGATCTAATAGTTAGATACGACCGTTATGAAGTCTGTCACGAGCGACATACTTCGAAATCGACCATCCTAAGAAAGAAGCGAGAAAATATGACGAATCGATCGAAAATGAAAACTACGGAGACGAAAACCACACATGAGGAGAAAATCCACCAAAACATATATTATAATATATAAAATCCAGACACATGAAAAGCAGTCGTCACATCCTCCCCAACTTAAGAAAAATTCCGTCCTCGGAATTTCCAAAAACTCACGAGTCCGGAAACAAAAGTTGGAAACGCTCTCGCATCTCATCCTCATTCTCCCAAGTAGACTCTCCAGGTGAACCGTGTCGCCACATCACCATCACAAGATTGACAATCTTGTTCCGAAGTGATTTCTGACGTCTGTCCAGGATCTGCACTGGATACTGGTCATACGTCATATCGGGGCGAACGGTAATCTCCGAAAAATCCACCGCATGAGACGGATCACTAATGTATCGACGAAGCTGCGACACATGGAAAACATTGTGAACTCCTTCCAAAGACGGCGGCAAGGCCAAGCGATAAGCTACCTCGCCAACCCTCTCCAAAACGTCAAACGGTCCAATGTATCGCGGGCTCAACTTCCCACGCTTCCCAAAACGAATCACACCACGATTCGGGGAAATATTCAAGAACACATGGTCGCCCGGCTGAAACTCCAAAGGACGTCGTTTAGCATCCGCCCAATGCTTAAAACGGTCCTGAGCAATTCTCAACCTCTCCCGAATATTCCTGACGATATCCACGGCCTCCACGATCATCTCAGGTCCCAACAACTCCCGATCACCAACGTCATCCCAACTCAATGGCGATCGACATTTCCTCCCATAAAGAGCGGCGAAAGGCGCTATGCCAATACTCGCCTGGAAGCTGTTGTTGTAGGAAAACTCCACCAAATGTAGATGGTCCTCCCACGAACCCTTGAAATCCAACATGCACGCCCTCAGCATGTCTTCCAAAATCTGAATCGTCCTCTCGGACTGGCCATCCGTCTGCGGATGGTACGCCGTGCTGAAACTCAGAAGCGTACCCAAGCTCTTCTGCAAACTCTGCCAGAACTGAGATGTGAACCTCGTGTCTCTGTCAGACACGATACTCACGGGGACTCCGTGAAGTCGCACAACCTCCTCCATATATCTCCTTGCTAGCGCCTCAGTAGACTGTCCCACTCGGAACGAAATAAAGTGCGCAGATTTGGTCAATCGATCTACGATCACCCAAATCGCGTCATTCTGCTTCGGACTCCAAGGTAGTCCAGTCACGAAGTCCATAGTGATGTGCTGCCATTTCCACTCCGGAATCGGAAGCGGTTGTAGCAACCCGGCCGTACGCTGATGCTCCGCCTTCACTTGCTGGCAAATCAAGCAATTGGCTACACTCCGAGCCACGCTCCTCTTCATACCATGCCACCAATAATTCAGACGAAGATCCTGGTACATCTTGGTGCCACCAGGATGCACAGAATACGGCGAACTGTGTGCCTCCACCATCAGCTCCTCTCTGATATCCCCAGCAGGCACACACAACCTGGCTCCAAACCTCAGCGAGCCATCCTCATGGATCAAAAAGTCAGTCCGCAGACCGGCTTCCACCTGCTCCCGAATCCTCACCAGCTTCGGATCCTCAGCCTGGCCAGACTTAATCCGATCCACGATCGTCGACTGCACCTGCATGTACATCAACGACGAAGCCTCGCCAGGAAGAACAATCTCCACGCCAGACTCGCAAAAATCCTGCTGCAATCTCCACTGCGAGGTCAAAATCATCACCGCTGGCAGCCTACTCAAAGCATCCGGAACCACATTCACCTTGCCAGGGTGAAACTGCAAATCAATATCATAATCCGCCATAAGCTCCAACCACCAACGCTGTCGCATGTTGAGCTACTTCTGAGTGAAAATATACTTCAAGCTTTTGTGATCGGTGAAAATCTTCACTTTCTCACTCAGCAAGAAGTGCCTCCAAATCTTAAGAGCAAACACAACGGCATCCAACTCCAAATCATGCGTCGGGTAATTCTTCTCATGAACCTTAAGCTGACGAGACGCATACGCCATAACATGCCCGTGCTGATGCAACACACAACCGAGACCCTTGCCAGATGCATCGCAAAAGATCTCAAATCCACCGCTGCGATCAGGCACAACAAGAATAGGGGCAGTCGTCAACCTCTCCTTCAGAATACCAAAAGCACTCTCACAATCACCCGACCAAGCAAAAGCAACATCCTTCCGCGTCAACCTGGTCATCGGCTCAGCAATACGAGAAAAGTCCTTAATGAATCGCCGATAATAACCAGCAAGTCCAAGAAAACTCCGAATCTCAGACGCAGACGACGGAACAGGCCACTCCCTGATGGCCCGAATCTTCTCAGGATCCACTGAAATACCATCTCCAGTCACCACATGCCCGAGAAAAGCAACTCTATCCAGCCAAAACTCGCACTTCGAAAACTTAGCATACAACCGATGCTTCCTCAAAATCTCCAACACCGTCCTTAAGTGCGAGGCATGCTCTTCCTCCGACTTCGAATAGATCAGAATGTCGTCAATAAAGATAATGACAAACTTATCCAAATAGTCGTAGAAAATCAGGTTCATCAGATTCATGAAAACTGCGGGCGCGTTAGTTACGCCGAAAGGCATAACCACGAACTCGTAATGTCCATACTTCGTCCTGAACGCTGTCTTCGGAACATCTCCCTTCTTCACCTTCAACTGATGGTAACCACTCCTCAGATCCAATTTTGAAAACACCCTCGAACATCCAAGCTGATCGAAAATATCATCGATGCGAGGCAACGGGTATTTATTCTTAATGGTCACCGCATTCAACTCCCGATAGTCCACGCACATGCGACGCGAACCATCCTTCTTCTTAACCAACAACACCGGTGCTCCCCACAGAGACACGCTAGGATTAATATAACCCTTCAGCAACAGCTCATCCAATTGCTTCCGCAACTCTTCCAACTCAGCAGGTGCCATACGATACGGCGCCTTCGAAATCGGCTGTGCACCTGGAACAAGATCGATAGAAAATTCCAAGGCTCGATCAGGCGGCAAACCAGACATCTCCTCAGGGAAGACGTCACCAAAATCACGCACCACAGCTGGCCACTCCAGCTCCATCTGCATAGCCACAGCCTCCACCGGCCTGGCCCGAAATCTGACAGGACCAAGCGAACTGCTACCATGACTGAACTCAAATACTGGATGTCCGGGAATCTCGAACACCACCTTCTTCCTCCGACAGTCGATCGTAGCATAGAAGCTCGCAAGCCAGTCCATCGCAAGAACTGCATCATAGTTGATGATGTCGTGGACAATGAAATCAGCGAAAAGCTCATGTCCACAGACCACCATCGAGCAAGAATTGCAACCACGATGCACCGAGACCACACCATTCCCTGTAACGATATTCCAACTCTTGGGGAGAGGGGACGTCGACAAGGAATGCCTCTCCACGAAGCTCCGAGAAATAATGCACATCGATGCACCAGAGTCAAAGAGGACTCGTGCAGGAAATGTGCACACCAAAATCACACCTAATCAATCAATTAACAATCAAACCCTAGTCTAGCAAACAAGCAAGTTCAAGCAAACAACATAATCTAGCAATTAAGACCAAATAGGAAAGTAATAGCTAGAATGAGGATTACCTGCGATAACCTCATCCACAGCCTCGCTCTCCGCAGCGGTCATCAGAAAAGCCTGCCTCCTCGGCGGAGCAGCCTGCTGAAAAGCCTGCCTCTGCGGAACAAGAGCTGCTCCACGTCCAGCAGGAACAGACGCTCGCTGCTGCAACGGCTGGTCAGCAATAGGTGCCTTCCAAGGCTGCTTCAACCTCGGGCACTCCCTGAGAGCATGGGCGGGATCTCCGCAGGCGATACATTGCCCCAAGAACCTCCTACACGATTCCTTGACATGGCCCTCCTTGCCACAAAAATGGCAAGTCCTCCGAGCAGGCCCTACTGGCCTCTTAAACTGAACAGGCTGGTTCGGCCTGAATCCAGGCCTAGCCACAGCTCTCGCCTGTTCCACAGGCCTTTTCCCAGCACCAACCACAGACCCTCTCCTCTGGTTCACGAGCAGCTCCTGCCTCTTGGCAGCTACCAGAACCTTCTGATAAGATTCCCGGTCAGAGGAGGTCACGAAACTCTGGAGCTCCGAAGCAAGCCCCTGCAGGAACCTCTGAGCTCTCTCCTCAGCGTCCTGCACCATCTTCGGTGCAAACCGACTCAGCCTCATGAACTCTTGGTGATACATGTCCACCGACGAGTTCCCTTGCTTCAGATCGATAAAACGCTGCAGCATCTCCTCCTTGGCAGCCTTCGGGAAGAACTCACCCTCAAACCTAGCCTTGAAGGTAGCCCAGACGATCGGCTCCACCAACAACTTCTCTTCAGCATCCCACCAATTCCTGGCTTTATCCTTCAGCTGCCTCTTCGCCAAATCAACCCATCCAGCCGGGGTGATCTTGGCCATCTTCAGGTTGTCCTCGACGTTCCGAATCCACTCATCGGCCGCCAGAGGACCCTCAGAACCATCAAAATATGCGGGACCCAGCTCCCGAAATTTCTTCGCTCCTGGCTCAAAGCGAGGGGCATCCGGAAGAGCCCGGGCAGCTCGAGCAGGTGGAGCATTCTGGACTTGCAAAAGCACGCCCTGCTGCACTTGCATCATCTGGATCATCATCCGCATCATCTCACCGCTGGTGGGTTCCCGCTCAGGCTCCTCATCATGAGGGAGCGCACCACTGCCCCCACCACGGGTGAAACGCCTTCCTGCCATCTAATGACACAGAGAACGAATCAGATTAGACTCATAGCTTATGACTCGAACGTCGAACTTGATTTATTGGACATTCTAATGTTATTATCGCTATTCCAAAAATCGCAGTTACAGAAGGAGACCTGCATGGGCCACCACTAAAACCTGTCACGACCCGCTTCCCTAAAATGGAGGCGAGACGTGAAAAGGTCCGCACGAGAGTGGAGCTGTGAAGCCCCAAACCCGATAAGCGTGCAAAATACATAAACAGGTCCCTGTAACCACGACAGAATAACAATAATAACACAAGGAGAGACTGAAATAAAATTCCACATCTCACAAATTGTCCAACATCAAAAAAGTCCAACATCCAGAAAAGCCACCAGGCTAAAAGAAAAGAGTCTAAGGCCCAGAACAAGGCCAGCAAAAGAAACGACATAACAAAGTATGGGTGCCACGCACCGGTAACAAAACAACTGTCTAACAAAAATAAAACACACGAAGACACTAGGACTGGTCCCCAGTGTCCACGTACTCCCCGTCAAACACAAGCTCGGGCTCGGCGTCAGCAAACACCTCGTCCTCAACGAGGTACTCGGGCTCAGGATCTAACATGTGTCACCAAAAAAGAGTAAAGGGGCATATGTCAGCAAGTCTAAAAGACTTGGGCAAGGAAACTGAAAGTGAGGCATCTAGCAACCTAGCAGTTATAGTATTAGGTAATGACATGGCAGATAAGCATGATGCAACAGTTTAAAAAGAGAGGCAAGCATGCACAATGTAGTAAAAGCTACCAAATCACTAATCACTTATCATTTAACACTTATCACTTATCACTTATCACTTATCACTTAGTGCATAGAGAGTCCACCTGCTGGCCAGCTCGTGGCTCAGGCCGCTTATCTCTACCACTATTAATCACTTGTCACTGGTAAACACTTAGTGCATAGAGAGTCCACCTGCTGGCCAGCTCGTGGCTCAGGCCGCTTATCTCTATCACTATTAATCACTTGTCACTGGTAAACACTAAGTGCATAGAGAGTCCACCTGCTGGCCAGCTCGTGGCTCAGGCCGCTTATCTCTATCACTATTAATCACTTGTGCACTAGAGAGTCCACCTGCTGGCCGGAGTGGCGGATCAGGCCAACTCGGGGCTCAGGCCGCTTATCTCTTACCCCACCCATATGTGTCGAGCGTTGGGGTTTCCAACTCACTAAGCTCGCTTCTGGAACACGAGCCAGGAATATAATATTGTAGCGTGCGCTACGCAATCACGATGAATAATCACTATGCAAAGACATGAACAGATATTTGCGTACCGTTAATTTAAATTAAACGTGACAGGCAAAAGGCAATGACATGGCAATTAAATTGCGTACCGTTAATGGAAGGTAAACATGACATGGTAATTGTGCAACATGCTAAATGTCGGAACTAGCTTCGTTGTCAAGGTAGTTCCCCAATTTGCGCCTAGGTGAGTATCATTTCGTCGCCTAGCCTCCTTTACGCCTACAACAAGCAAATTTCCTAAAACATGGCCTAAACCCTAAGTGGCAAGTTTCACTTGCCTAGCACCGGGGATGGCGACTACTTCGTCACACGGATGCTATCTACAGGGGAAATCGCTGTTAAGGGGGAAACAAACATCAAACACATGAAATTAATTAGGGCTTTTATAAAAATATAAATAGGTTGAGAAAACAACGGTAGATCGATTTCTTACCGAGAGGAGATGGAAGAAACACTCCGGGGAACCCTAGGATCAGATCTGGAAGCGAATGGAGAAGTTTGGGGAAACTAGGGTTTTGGGAGATTTGGGGATTTTGAGGGGTTTTGATGGAGATTTGGGGAAGATGAGGGGTAGATGGAGTGAATGGATGGATTGGATGATGATTCTAGGGCTTGGAATGGAGAAATGGAGCTTGGAGGAAGATGGGGGCTGAAGGGGGAAGTTTTTAGGGTTTTGGGTCGTGTTGGAGAAGAAGAAGTCGAATAGGTTGGGTTTAAATAGGTTGGGCTGGCGGCTGCCCAGAAATTAGGGTTTTAACACTGGTTAGTCGGTCAAAGAGCAACCACTGACCGACTAGTTTGGAAACTAGTCGGTCGGTCGACCAACGCAGACCGACTAAGTGCAAACAGTAACTCCTGAACGAAAATAGGATTCTAGAGTTAGTCGGTCCATGAACAAGTACTGACCGACTAGTTTGGCATCTAGTCGGTCGATGAACGTTCTTAGACCGACTAAGAGTAAACAGTAACTGATACAAAAATAATTTGATGAGTTAGTCGGTTCAAGAAGCATTGCTGACCGACTAGTTTGCAACCTAGTCGGTCAACCAACGTTCTTAGACCGACTAAGAGTAAACAGTAACTCCTGAGAAATTTAGAAAGCTAACTAGTCGGTCCAAGAAGGATTGCCGACCGACTGGATCGTCATCTAGTCGGTCGGTGGCCCTTCTTACACCGGCTAATGAGCACAGAAAAGTACCGATACGGAGCGCGGGGCCCCGGGATCGATTCCTAAGACTCCTAGGCTTGATCTAATAGTTAGATACGACCGTTATGAAGTCCGTCACGAGCGACATACTTCGAAATCGACCATCCTAAGAAAGAAGCGAGAAAATACGACGAATCGATCGAAAATGAAAACTACGGAGACGAAAACCACACATGAGGAGAAAATCCACCAAAACATATATTATAATATATAAAATCCAGATACATGAAAAGCAGTCGTCACACTAGGTCATGTTCTCGGAAGATGCGCATTATGTCATCAGCCATACTGCTTAATAATGTAATGCGCGCTATCTTGTTCTTCCGAGACCAAGCATCAAAAGCTTCCTTGTCTCGTCGGTGTTGGGCCGTAGTGCCCAACTCTGGTTCAATCATAACGTTCTTTAGAGTTTCAAGCACTTCTTGCTCCTCTAGAACGTATTGTATCTTGATGGACCAAAGTTTGTAATTATCGCCGTTGAGTTTTTCACCTCTGTTTAACTCAGCGACGATATTCTTTGAAGCGGAAGACATTTTACTTTTAAAATGCTGCAAAAGACACAAAACCGAAGGTTTGATCAAAACATTGCATAAAAATTCTTAAAATATAACTCCCACTTGAAATGATAATAGAAAAATCCCATTTGGATAGTTCTAAAAATTCAAATCCCACTTGGAATTATATTATATTTGATAAGTTACTTTCGAAAAATATTGAAGATGTTGTTCTAGAATCGAAAAGGTCTCTTCGATTCCAATCACCATCTAGAACAACCTTCAATATTCCCACATCACTTATCAAACAATAGTACTCTTATAGTACTAGCAGCGGAAAACGAGTTTGAAAACGTATTTTTCAGATATGATTCCCACTTGAAATGATAATAGAATATCCCATATGGAAAGTTCTAAAATCAACTCCCACTTGGAATGACATTCATAATTTGATAAGTTAGTTTCGAAAAATATTGAAGATGTTACTCTAGAATCGGAAAGGTCACTATGTTTCCAATCACCATCTAGAGTAACTTTCAATATTTCTCCCTCACTTTATCAAATGTTAGTACTCTTATAGTACTTCGCAGCGGAAAAGCGTTTTTTTTTTGAAAACGTATTTTTCAAAATGTATGAAAACGTATTTTTCAAAAAATTATATTTCAACTTAGTACCCTTATGATACTAGTGAAATATTCGGCACTTCCTGACCATTTGTCGGGAATGAGCCGTAGCCGTGCCTAGGTCGAATCCCCCTTTTGGGGATTTTTTCTGCAAATTATCGTCGCCGGCTCCCGTATGGATCCAGGCAATTTCCCCCCGTATGAGAGATTTTTGATGCAGACGACTGTCGTTTGGCCACGTATGGGCTAGTCGGCACGTTCACATTCGACCAAGGCCTTTTGCCAAATTGGTCGACCAAAACACCCATATTGGTCGACCAATAATAATGGTCTGAAATTGCTCTGGCCAGGGCCTCTGCCCTGGCCGAGACTGGCCAAGGGCCGGCCAGGGCCTCTGCCCTGACCGGCCAGGGGCCTTGGCCCCTCGGCCAGGGCCACTGCCAGGGCTGGACAGGCCGGCCTGCCAGCCCTGGCCTCTGCCAGGGCCTGCCAGGCCCTGGCCGAGGCCAGGGCACCGGCCCTGGCCTCTGCCAGGGCCTGCCGGCCGGCCCTGGCCACTGCCAGGGCCTGCCGGGCCCTGGCAGTGGCCAGGGTGCCGGCCCTGGCCACTGCCAGGGCCGGCCAGGCCGGCCCCCGGCCTTGGCCGGGGCCGGCCAATGCCGGCCTGGCCTTGGCCGGCCAATGCCGGCCTGGCCTTAGCCGGCCATGGCTTGGCCATGGCCGGTCATGGCCAAGGCCATTTTTTGCCTTGGCCGGCCATGGCCCTTTGGCCATGGCCGGCCCTCCCCTTTTTTGGTGTGGGGTGGCCGCACACCCCCGTCGGAGGAGGGGAGGGGGTGCATGGCCTTCATAACCCATTTGGCTATGGTGCACATGCACAAAAATCCATCTTCTCCGATGGAGATAACTTCCATCATCTTCCTCGATGAAGCACCCGTTCGTCGATGAAGCACCCGTTCGTCGAGAAATTAGTTATTTTCTAATGGCCGTGTGCCAAAAATGAAAAATAACATACTACGTGAACGGTCGGTTCTTTCCGTCACGGAGAGTTCCTACCATATCCGTAATGATAGGAGACCCTAACGTGAAAAGAACAACCGCTGCGTTCTCTCCGTCACGAAGCGTTCCTACCATATCCGTAATGGTAGGATACCCATTCGTGAAAAAGACAACGACTCGTTCATAGTTTCGACGGGGCGGCGGTTTGACCGGGGCGAACCCGTATGGCTCTGATACCAATGTAGGATCCTGCCAAAACAGAGTTAGGATCGATAAATGAAGTTGAGACTTACGCTTGCGTATGCAGCACGGTAGTCTACGAACTTCGCCTTCGGATTCGCCACGACGGATCGAGTCTTCTCACGAACGGAGTAAGGCTACTAAATCCACAATCTAAATCTCTACTTTTAGATTAAGAACTTGGATAAAGGGAGAGGAAGTATTTCGGCAGAGCTTCGCTAGAATGAAGATGCATGCATGAATGCCATGCAAAAGTGTAAGGAAAATGGCTAACCCTTGGGTCTTATTTATAGCCCCCAAGGTAGTTATTTTAGGATCAATTGTTCCTTTGGAACAATTTAACTAAGGTGTACCATCGTACAGGGCATATTATAAGCTTAAGTTGTACCATATGCATGGTACAATATAAGCTTAAGATATTACCCCTTTATTAGCCATATGTCGCATGCACTTATGTATATATAATGCGACTTTCCCATCAATCTAGAGATCCTCTCCGTAAGGGAACATATTCCCTTTGCGCACGACTTCGTGTACGCGACGTTCGAGGTCCGTATTCCCTCGTACATCCCCTACAAGGGTGTACTAACGTCTTCCATATCCAACAGAAGATGGCACGCTAATGGCTATCGTTGTAAAAGACGCTTTGGCCAGAGGGGCTGAACAGTGGAAATCTACCCTTGTTGGATACGTATTAGGCGATGTGCCTTTATATGGCCAGATGTGTGGTTGGGTCGACAGGCTATGGAATCTAAAGAAGGGAGTTAAAATATACAGCCGGGAGAATGGGTTCTTTTGCTATAAATTTGAGGACGAGGGTGAATGTGAAAAGATATTACATGGCGGTCCATGGATGTTCGATGGCAGACTGGTTGTGCTTCAACGGTGGAGCCCAGGCCTGAAGCTTGAGCATGATATCCTATCATCAGTGCCTGTCTGGGTTCAGCTTCACGGGGTGCCTTTAGGCATGTGGACTTTAGAAATATTAAATTGTATTGCTTCGGTCATTGGGAAGCCTATTTGCTTGGACAAATTAACTGCTAAGAAGGAGCGTATTTCATTTGCACGGTGCCTGGTTGAAATTCATGCGGCAGTTGCAGTGCCTAAATCGGTCCTGGTGGGTACCGAGGATGGACCATCTATATCAATATCAATTAAAGTTGAAGGAGAACCCCCTAGTTGTTCCAAGTGTGTTTGCTTTGGTCATTCAACCATTGATTTCCCTGTATCTAGCGAGCCCCTTCGATCCAAGAGCAAGATATGGATGGCGACAAGCTGGGTAAACCAAATGAGCCGAATTCAGTCCTCACTGATTCTTGCGTGGACTTAATTCCAACTAATAACTCCTCTCAGGTAATAACCCATGGGAGCTTAGCAAAGTTGAATGATAGTAGGGCGGAGAAGAATTGTATGGAGGAGGGGCATTGTATGGAGGAGGTGACTGATATGACAGAGGCTGATCTATTAAGGAAATTTATTGAATTGATTCCTGGCCAAGAATTTGCGGAGGGGAATTGTATGGAGGAAGGGAATTGTATGGAAGAGGGGCATTGTGATGCTCCCTCGCCTGGCGTTGTACAAGGTAAAGTCTCGTCGGTGTTGAACGAGTTCCCTGCTGGTGACAGTATTCTAAACAGGGCCATATCCTATGGAGAGTCCATTTACATGGCATCTGATGATATGGTCATTGACCCGAATGCTAAAGGAGAGGCCAGGAATTTGGAACCCCTCCCTTCTTTGCTTGCTGAAGATATGGACAATGTTGAGGACTATATTCCTGAGGGCATAGCAGTCGATAACCCTGAGTGGGAAATTGAATTGGAAGAGCAACTCAAGGAGGTTGCTATTTGCAGGCCACCAAAGAGGAAATCTGATCCACTCCCTGTTCCATCTTCCAGGAAGAGTTCTCGTCTACTGGAAAATAGTCAGGGCCGTAAATCTAACGGTGTCTAATGTCGGTTCTCTTTTGGAATGCCAGGGGGCTTAACAATGTGGTGAGGAGAAGGGATTTGAGATATATGCTGAAGAAAGTCAACCCATCAGTTGTGATTCTGTTGGAGTCCAAGTTAAAGTCTAATGCGGAAGTGGAAATGCAGGTTATACCAAGTAAATGGATCTCTTTCAACAATTTTGAAGTAGTAACTGGAGGTCGAATCATCATTGGTCTGGATCCTATGGTTTGGTCTGCTTCTCTCTTGTCAATCTCGGCTCAACACCTATCATTAACTTGTAAGAACATCGGGGGTTTATCCTGTGTCATTACGGGAATCTATGGGCGTAACACTATAGGTGAGCGGAAAGAATTATGGAAGTGCCTTCTGATGGACACTGCTCTGGTGAGTAGCTTACCTTGGCTGGTTGGAGGTGATTTCAACAGTGTGCTATATTCCCGCGATAAATTGGGGGGGGAGGAAACTGGAGGAATTAATGCTTCGTGACTACTCTGATTGCATAAGTTCGTGTTCTCTTTAGAAGCTCAAAAGTACTGGGAATCGTCTTAGTTGGTGCAACAATCGGGTGGGTACTGGACGTATTAAAGTCCAGCTAGATAGAGTCTTTGTTAATGCGCACTGGTTTTCTAAGCTTCCTGACTCATTTTATAATTATCTGGACCCGTATACTAGCGATCATGCGCCGATGGAGGTCCATTTCCACACTCAGGTTCCCTCTGGCCCTAAACCCTTTAAATTCTACAATTATTGGTCTAAATGTCCAGGTTATCGTGACCTTATCACTGCTAATTGGCAAGCAACTGGAAGGGGCACCCCAATGTACTGCCTTGTGCTCAAACTTAAGAAGATGAAGGCTACTCTTAGAGAATGGGCAAAGACTTGTCAGGCCGATAATATGGTAGTCTCTCTCAGGGGCAAATTGGAGGAAATCCGGAATAATCCTTCCACTGATAATTGCATCCAATTGCAAACTAAGGAAGCCGAGCTTATTAAAGAACTCTCTCATGCTCTTAAGCTGGAGGAAGAAATATTCAGGCAAAAGAGTCGCCAAGAATGGATTTCGCTAGGAGACAGGAACACAAAATTTTTTTACACGGCAATGAAATCCAGGTATTCCCGTAATAATTTGAATCATCAGGTGGCTGAATGTGGAGGCCGCAACATGCATTTGGATGATTTGAGGAAAATTGCACCTGCTTATTATGATGATTTTTATAACCAAAGACATTAACCGAACTCTTTCCCTAAGATTACCCCTAAACGTATTTTGACTCCAGAATCTGCAACATGGCTTAGCAAAAGGGTTTCCTCTGAGGAGATTAAAACGGCAGTCTTCCAAATTGGTCCTGATAAAGCTCCCGGGCCAGATGGGTTTAATGGACTTTTTTACCAGCAAAATTGGGAGATTATTGGGGATGACATCATTCGTGCTATTAAATCCTTTTTTGAATCTGGGTCGCTTCTTCGGCAGGTAAACCATACTTTTCTAACATTGGTGGCGAAAAATATCAATGCTTCGGGGCTTGGTGATTACAGACCTATTGCATGTTGCAATGTCTTATACAAGTTTATTAGCAAAATCATTTGCAACAGACTCAAGATGGTTGTTCATGAATTGGTTTCCCCTAATCAAGCCGCTTTTCTAAAAGGGAGACTCCTCTCAGATTGTACGTTGATTGCCCATGAACAGATCAGGGATTTTAGCAACCCTATGGGGAGTAGAGCTTGTTTGAAATTGGATCTTCGGAAGGCCTTTGATAGTGTTAATCGAGATTTTATATTCTACTTCCTACGACAACTACATTTTCCAGAAACTTTTATTTCCTGGGTGAAGGAATGCATTACCACGCCAACATTCTCTGTGATGGTGAACGGGACTCCATGTGGCTACTTCAGTAGTAACAGAGGACTTCGACAAGGTGATCCCCTTTCTCCCTACCTCTTTGTTATTATTATGGAATCATTCTCTATTCTTGTTGAAAAAGCTCTCACTTTACGGAAAATTCACCCAATGCGACGTTCTGGTTCTATCTCCCACCTGTTATTTGCTGATGACCTCCTGGTTTTTTGCCGAGCAAACATGTCTTCATTTTTGGGCATTAAAAATCTGCTGGAAGATTTTTCTATGTACATTGGGCTTCAAGTCAACTGGGACAAGAGTGCTGGGCTGTTTAGCAAGGGATCTAGAAATAAGGAGGTTCTGGCAGATCTTTTGGGTATCAAAATTGCAACCACCATAACTACTTACTTGGGCCTTCCGCTCTCCATAAAATATCCCACTTCCACTAATTATCATAGATTAGTGGATAAATGCAAGAAGAGATTAGCAGGCTGGTCATCTAAGATGCTTTCCATTTCGGGCAGAGTGGAGCTTGTCAGGAGTGTAATTCTTGGAATGGTGGCTTTTTGGATTCAGGTGTTCCACATTCCATTAACTGTGGTGAGATCAATAACTTCCATCTGCAGACGCTTTATTTTGGGGAATTCACGAGCTTGGGCTTGGAAGGATATTTGCAAACCGAAATCGGAAGGAGGAGTGGGGTTACGTCTTATTGAGGATCTAAATGCGGCGGCTGGAGTGCGCCTTACATTGAGGTTTTTGACCGCAGACAGCCTTTGGGCTAGGCAAATCGTACTAAATACTGCTCGTCAGGCTTCTTTGCAGTTGAGGGCTCTGTACTTCATTCGGGTAGCTGGAAGCTGCTTTTAAGAAGCCGCAAATTTACCCAATCCCTTGTCAAAAGAGTAGTATGGGATGGTACTAGTACTTTATTTTGGGAAGAACACTGGTTAGAGGGGGGACCTTTAATTAATTACATTGATGTGCCGTCGGCTGAGGCTAAGCGCAGGGTCTCCGAGTACTGGACGGGGAGTGGATGGTCTCCAAATCCCGCAATTGACCAATGCAGACATCTTCTACGCAATATCTCTCTGAGAGTGGGTCCGGATAGCTGGAAGTGGTTGGCCGGTGAATCATTTACCTTCAGAGATGCCTGGAATGGAGTTAGAAGAAGGAATCCGCCTTTCCCCCTGCACAAGATCATCTGGTACCCAAATCACATCCCTAAATTCTCTATTACTCTGCTGCGGGCTCTAAGTGACAAGTTGCTGACTCGAGATAAGATTGCCAGATGGATGAACAATTCACCTTCAAACTGTGTTCTTTGCGATGACAACGTGGTGGAGGATATTTCGCATCTCTTTTTTGAATGCAACTATTCCAAATACATTTTGCAAAGGACTCTTCTGAAGCTAAGAGTGCATTATCATCAAGCACCTAACTTAATTGATGTGGGAAAATTTTTCTATATTAAATACGGTGGGAAGGATGTTATAAGCACACTAGCTAAATCCTGCCTTGCGGCAATGGTTTGGCACTTATGGCGTGAAAGGAACAGGCAGATTTTTGAAGATGAAAAGAAATGCAAGACTATCCTTTTTAAGGAATTTGCCGCGGATGTTAAATTAGGCCTCCAGGACCTAGATCCTTCCACTGAGGAGGAACTAGCAACCTTTGGTAATTGGGGTATTTTGGACCCTGGATGAGGATTTGGGTGGGTTTGATGTCATTCTAGTTTGTAATGTTGGTGGTATGCTATTCTGTGGAGGTGAATTTCTAAGTGGGGAGTGACGGCGCTTGTGCCCTATCCTTCCCCTTGGGGTTTCGCTTGCCACTTCTGTAACATATGAATTATATATATAACACGCTTACCTTTCATATATATATATATATATATATATATATATATATATATATATATATATATATATATATATAACACGCTTACCTTTCATATATATATATATATATATATATATATATATGACCTCTCACATAAAGGGGGTCACGTACAACAAGTACAAGCCCACATGGGCTTGTACTTACCCCTTTTATGTGAGAGGACATATGAGACACCCTCTCATATGGCGTATGATACTCATTATTCTCACACACACACACACACACACACACATATATACATATAGAGGAAAATTTTCAAATGAGAACATTTCGCACGGTGCGAAAATGTTTTTATCTTTTTTTTGAAATTTTTTTTTCAAAAATTCTTTTTTCAACCCTCATTATATGTTGTTATACCTCCCTCAAAAAATAATGGTTGAGAAATAATGTCATTTGGCCTTCGATCAAGGCATTTCAGCAAATTCGCACGTTTTGAGACCGTTAAATTTGTAACGGGTGGATGTGTGCTCTAATGCCCAACGGGTTCACCCATTATTTTCCCTGGGGTATATAATTGTATGAATTAAACATCAAAAAAAAAATTTTCAAAAAAAAAATTCAAAAAAATAAAAAAAATGTTTTCGCACCGTTCGACAACCCCTTTTTTCGCAACCGAAGATCACTCTATATTTTTTTTTTCAAAGTAAGCTAGAATTCTATTAATATATACCGAATCTACAAGGGGGTTGACTACTGAATACCAATCTCAATGACTAGAGGAGAGGACACAAGCGTCGTCACCCTAGAGCATTTAGAATAGCATTAGTAATCGAACCCAAAAGGATCACAAAATACAACGCAAACTCAAGAAGACAATTCACAACATCATGAATCGTCGCAGAAACATCAAGACAAAAACAGCCAAAGCATGTTTGGCACAGCAGCTTCTCGGTACATTCCTGGGACCCGAAAGACCTCCATTCTCCATAGCAGAAAAGGCGATGCATACAGCAAAAAGCAAAGAAGCTTGCGGAAGCAACCCCCATACAGGCACAGGATTGCGGACAAATGTACTGCAGCATCCCACAAAATCACATATTTGTGCAGCATCACAGGGCTTCGCATCCCACAGAATCACCCTGCGGCTGAGCAACATCACCCTGCAGCATCACCTTGCACCAACAGAAGCCCACACACAGTGCTTAGGATCCCACAAAATCACCCCGCACCTGTGCAACATCACACATAGGTAAGTGCAGCATCAACCGGGGTCCCACAAACCCCAGTTATCCAATGCATTTATGGCTTCGTTCTCAACATTATCTAGGCCGAGGAGGGCTCTACGTACATCCTGGGATATCAAATCAAAAAGAACTGTCTTCTGGAGACTATGGTTCTCAAAGACTCGCCTATTTCGCTCCCGCCACAAGTGGTAAACCACAGCAGATAACACCATCCTAGCTAGCAAACCGAGCACTTCCTTCTTCACATATTTGTCCAGGAAAAAGCTCCCCATGGCCGGCAATGAGAGAGTAGTAGGACCTGAAACTCCCAGCTTAAGAAGAGACCTTCGCATTATATAGGAGGAATAGGAACATTCGAAAAAAAGATGGGGAATAGTTTCCAGAATGTCGTCCAAGCAGAGTACGCAACTATTAGAGCTTAGATCACACCATTTTTGCAGACGAACCTTTGTCAGGAGTTTATCCTTGAATGCACGAAGAAGCGTGATAGACATTTTGGGGATAGACTTACTGAACCATATCAATTTTGAGAAAGGATACGGGGAACCTTTGTCACGAACGACGTCCCATGCATCTTTGAACTTGAAAGTAGGGCCATGCTTCCATTCCCAAGTATCCACTCCGTCTGTAAGAGAAAAGTGTTGTAGCAAATGTTTCACACTACTGGTTTCTGCATTATCAATCCACGATGAACCATTCCAATAATCACTGACCCATCTTGAGCTAGCACCATCAGGGATACTATGAAGATTTTTTAGGGGCCCGATTGGAAGCCAATTATCATGCCAAAAGAGAGTGTCTTTTCCATCGCGAACCTTTCTGAAAATTATTTGTTGTGAAAGATTTCTGCAAGAAAGAAGAAACTTCCACGTACCAGAATGTGAGGCCACCCCTTTTGCAACATAAAATTTTGCAGAGTCCTTATATTTATTACGCATATATGTAGCCCAGAGGCCTTTGGAATGCAGTAGCCTCCATGTTAATTTAATACCTGAAGCAGAGTTCAAATCAGACAGTAATCTTAACCCAGTCCCTCCTTCCTCTTTAGGTCTGTAAGAGTCTCTCCAGGCCCAGGATTTTGTGTTTCCCCAGATAAATTTTCTACACATGGATGTAAGAGTACGAAGGACAGAGGTGGGCACTTTAAAAACATGCACCCAGAAGGAGATCATGCCATAGATTACACTCCTTACCAGCTCAATGCGCCCAGATATTGATAATAAAGAAGAATTCCACCCACTCAGTCTTTTCCTGCACTTGTCAATAAGCCAGCCATACATGCTGGTTTTAGGGTAATTGGGGGATAGAGGAAGACCCAAATAGGTGGAGATAGTGCTTGCCCTCTTAGAAACAAGATAATCAGCCAGTTCACCCGGATTTTTAACACCCTTGCTAAACATGGAGAGACTCTTCTCCCAATTGATCTCCAGACCAGTGAAATTTCTAAAATCTTCCAACATGTTTTTTAATCCCCTTAGAGATTTACGATTACCGCGGCAAAAAACCAAAAGATCATCAGCGAATAACATATGAGAAATAGAACCAGAACGTTTCATAGGTTGGATGTCACCTTTAGTAATGGCCTTGGCAAGAAGAAGGGTGAAAGCTTCCATAATAATGACAAAGAGGAAGGGAGAGATAGGGTCACCCTGTCTGATTCCTCGGTTTCCACCAAAGTATCCCACCGGGGAACCATTAACCATAACAGAAAACGAGGGAGAAGAGATGCATTCCGTGATCCAGCTTATGAACTTATATCCAAACCCCATCTAATGCAAAATAAAATACACAAACTCTCTGTTAACGCTGTCGAAAGCCTTTCGGAGGTCCAATTTCAGGCAAGCTCTGGAACCCATTGGGTTGCTGAAATCTCTGATCTGCTCATGAGCTAGAAGGGTACAATCAGAAAGCAGTCTTCCATGAATGAAGGCAGATTGGTTAGGTGAAATCAAACCGTCGATGATTCTATTAAGCTTGTTGCAAATTACCTTAGTAATAACTTTGTAGATAAAATTGCAACATGCTATAGGCCTGTAATCTCCAAGTTCACTATATATATATATACTAGTCATACCCCGTGCCCGCGGGCACGGTTCAATTATGATTTTCCCCCGCAAAATCTATGTTCCCCAAAAAATTATTTCCACGGTCAAAATTGCGCGGAACAACAAATTAGCGTAAAAATATTTAGCGACCCGGACGCATTCAGCGTGGAACAATGAAATCGGCGCATGCACCTTCAGCGCGGAAGAACAAATTCGGCGCAGACGCCTTCGGTGCAGATTATTTGACTTGGCTTGTGATTCTACGCAATCTGCCTTCTAATGGTTGGGAAAATGTTGACAACTGATGCCGTAGATGAACTTGATGTTCTTTTTTAACAGAGAAAATGTAAAGGATTATGATAATGTGGTCAAGATTGAGCTCAACTCAGTATGGCTCAACATTTTATTGATCAACATTTTGAATACTCAAGAAAACATTTCATTTCAATGCTCAAGAAGACAAAGAGGGACGAAGAAAAGAAACTCTCAAAAAACTGAAAAAATAAGATCCACACAAGGGGACTACTCGTTTCAAAATGTATCAGCAAGAATTATTACATAATAAACCAAAAGAGAAATAGTTTTCATTCTCATGCCTCAGAATAAAGATACAGTCAGGGTCATCACTCCAGAATTATAAAATCCACTCCTTTATACGTCTACATGGTCAATGTCTGAACTTGAACTACTTGAGGCCCAAGCTGAGATTGAACCACTTAAGGCCTTGAGTTTGTCTCTGTAGCTTCAGTGTCAGTCACATCTGACTCCCCATCCTCATTTGTCTCTGTAACTTGTCTCCTTTGTTCCAAAACATTGCACTTCAGTGAGCGGTCTTCTATGTGGGAAATCATGAGATCCTCCTCTACATGGAAGCCCGCTGAGGGGTATCTGAAGGATCGATGGACATCAGTTGTCAGCAGTATTGTGAGTGTAATAGAAAGGTAAATGTGATAACATCATGAAAGGAAATAATGAGTTAGTGACATGCGATGTCATTTTAAGAACCCTTAGCATACAATCTTAATGCTTTAATTAAGTAAAGTCTAATAACTAACATAAATATGCTCATTAAAGGCTACACTATATTATAACGGTGCATAAAAGTAATGCCAATTATTGTGATACATGTCAAAGGTTTAGGTATAAATGAGTGCAGATAGAACGTTGACTATATCTCAAAATATATGTCAAAAGATGAAGTACATCAAACAAAAAAGATGGGAGACCATGGGTTGAATAAATTAGGTAAACGCCAGGTAGCTACTCCCTCAATATTTTCACACACACTCCACTTCTAGCAAAGATCAAAATACACAGGTTGAAAAAAGAGAGAACATAAAACATGTAATATAGACACAATAATATAGATTGATCAAAATACACAGGTTGATCAAAACACACACACTCCACCTTCTTCTTCTATAAATCTAAATTCATTCAATTCCTTCTAGGAGCAAAACAGAATTGGATAAACAATAATATAGACACAGGTTGATTATAAGTAAAACAGAATTGGATTTTCTGATACATAAAAGTACTTGAAATTAAAATTTTGGCAGAAATTTTTGGGACATAAAAAGTGAAAAAAAACACACACATGAATAGGACATGAACATACCCATGAACAAATTGCTAACTGCTTGAAGGCAACTGCTGGTAAAAACATTGTTGGTATTGCTTCATTATGTACCATCACTTATCCTATTTTTTAGAATAATTGCTTCTATCAGCAGTTTGAATAGGATAAGTGCTGGTACAATAGGATACAAACATGTTTGAACAATTATCCTATTTTGCAGTTATCCAAACAATTGCTTCATGTTTATAGTTATTCATGTTTGCAGTTATTCATGTTTGCAGTTATCTAAACAATTATCCTATCAAATTGCTTCATTTTGGATACCAACAATTTAAAATGAAGCAATTATCCTATTCAAAATGAATTCAAATTGGATACCAAACAATTTGGATACCAAACAATTGTTTGTACCAGCACTTATCCTATTCTGCTGATACCAAACAATTTGGATAACAAAAAGAAGCAATTCAAATTTGAAGCAGTTATCATTTTGGATACCAAACAATTATCCTATTCAAAATGAAGCAATTTGGATACCAACAATTTAAATGGTACAAACATGGATACAAACATGTTTGCAGTTATCCAAACAATTGCTTCATGAACAATTATCCTATTTTGCAGTTATCCAAACAATTGCTTCTATCAGCAATTTGAATTTGTTCATGGGTACAAACATGAATACCAGCACTTATCCTATTGTACCAACAATTATTCAAAATGAATACCTACAATCACAGGCTAACTGCTGGTACAAACATTGCAATTAGAAAATTTAGAACATGAACATACCCATGAACAAAAATTAAAGATTAGAGTTTCTAATTGACATACCCAAAAAACTTGTTAATAGGATAAAAAAGCTGAAACTATTTATGGGTTAAAGATTTAGGTCATTTAAAAAAACTGAAACTATTTAAATCTCCCAATTGGAAACTAAAAATCTGCCTTTATCATAGCATGCATCAAATTAAAGTCTTCTCATATGCATCAAATTAAAGTCTTGCATCAAATTGAGAGAAGTAAGAGAATAGTTTAAATACATAATGCAAAACTGAGTGAATGAATGCGAATGAAGTATGAGGAGAATTGAATACTGATACATAATTCACATAATACATAATTGAACATTGAGAATTGAGAGAAATGAATACTGAATTGACTGAAAACTTGCAACTATTATCACTCAATTTCATCAAGTAATATGTCATGTGAATATTTTTGGCCATGTTATTTGGAAATGAGCATTCTGTTTATATAAAAAGAAATTGGTGGCCATGTTTTTTTGCAAACCAACATTCTGAATATGAGCAACAGGAATGTTATAAAAAAACATGGCCAACAATTTCATTTAATTCATTGTTGCTCAATTCATTTGCTATCAGGACATATATCCTTTTGCTAAACATGGCCAAATTATCAAATAAACTGTTGCTCATTGTTATCAGGACATATATCCTTGTTATCAGGACATATAGAATTGTTGCACATATAACCAATTCTATATACTGTTTTCATGTTGCAAATTCACAAATTGACTAACATGTTCCTCATAATGAAAGTTGACTGCAAGATATGGGTGTATTCACATAACCAAGTTGAATACTGCACTGTTTCCATGCTTGCTCATATGGGTGTATTCACAAATTGACAATCAGTTTATATTGGGTGTATTCACATAACCATTTCTTAAAATATGAAGTTGTTGATTAACAGTCACATTTTGATTAACAGTCATATAACCATTCATATTTTGCAAACATCTCATTTCTTAAAAGATGGAGGTAGAGGGGACAAAAGTATGAGGAGCAATTCACATGATATGCAAAATAACCACCAAAATCATTCATAACCACCTATTCATAAAACTAATAGACAATTATATGAATGTTATATGAATGTTGGTTTTCATGCCATATTGAAAGTTATATGACTGTTATCAACTTCAGGAAAAAAATTCAAAACAAAACATGCAAAATATTAAACATGAAAGCTTAATGAAATTACACCCAACTACTCTGAAAATTACACCCAACAGTTAAATTATAGTTTGAAAACTCAAAAATATAAACATCACATGGACTAAAATTGAAGCATATGAAATATTCAAAAATACTGTTAAACAATTCCACTTCAGGTTAACAATGATTCCAATATCACTTCATGCAGCCTGACTGAAATATAAACATCAAAAATATAAACATCAACATGCAGGGTTCAATTTAAAAATATTCAAAAATATAAACTCAAAAATATAAACATCACATGGACAAAAATTGAACTAAGTTGAACCCTGACTAATTTGAGCTAATTTGGACAAAAATATAAACATCACATTTGGGCTAATGGAAAGAATGGCAGTCAAATTAAATTTCTCAATCATTGCCATTTTCAGACTTGAGTATTCAAATTATCAAATTTCTCATGATTATCAGACTCCCATTGGCAAAAATCATAGGCATTCAAATTTTGAACCCTCAACTTGTGATAATTTGGCAAAAATCATAGGCAGTCAAATTGAACCCTCAAAGTTGATTTCTCAAATTTTGATAATCATGCCTACTTGATTTCTCAAATTATCACATCAACTCATGAGAAATTTCTGACTTGAGTATTCAAATCATTGGCAAAAATTTGAAAATCTCAAATTATCAAATTATCATTTCAAATGCAAATGAACTCATGGGCATTCAAATTATCAAATTATCAAATGATCCCTGTTTTCCATATCAATAACTCAAATCCATGATGAAGCTGAAACATTGAGCATGAATGGATATATGCTCAACTAAAACTACAATAAGAAAGATATATGCTCAACTAAAACTCCAATAACATAGATATATGCTCAACAATAAACAATAAACTGGAACTTTGCTTAATGATTTGATACTTTGTTATATTTATTGAGCAGAAATATTCACTGCTCAACTAAAACATTGCCAAGTGAATAATGTCATTTGGCCTACCTTCCCATGTCATATCATGATATCCTATAACCTTCCCACTATTTGAACGTTGTTTCTCCTTGAGTTGGTTCTGAATCCACATAGCTTCTCATACCTGTGCATGTTTGTCAATAACAGATAACAGGATCATATACATAAATTATATGAATTGAATCTAACATTGGTGCAATGAACATAGATTTAATTTTGATTTCTCATTACTGTGGTAAAATTCAATCATGTTAATATAGCAAATTTTGAATGATCTGCTACATTTTCCTTGCAATCGCGAATGCTAATGGCTTAGACGTGGCCAAAAGACCAACTAACCAAGTTCCAATGTGATAGATAGGTACTTACATATGGATTTTTTATGTATATGATAAAGCTACCATCATAATCATTTATGCTTGAATTGTGAAAGTAGATGTAAGTATTACTGAACATTGATGTAGATGTAAGTATTTCAGGATATGTGTTAACACTCTTGAGACAGAATATCAAAATTTAACATTCATCATTCATCATTCAAAAATTTGAGATAGAATATCAAAATTCAGTTCATCATTCAAAATTTAACATTCATGATTTATAGGAAATCAAGAAAGAAATTTTTGAGATAAATGAAGACAGAAATTTACAGGATATCCTCATGACCAATAACAAAAATGAGAATATCCTCAAAAATCAGAAATAACAAAAATTTAAGTAAGGATATCTCAAAATTCATAACAAAAGTGTTAAAAATGAGATATCCTCTGTCATGAGATACACATAAATGTGTTCCTTATCTCAAAATTTAAAATGAGATACACAAAAATGAGATATCCTCTGTCATGAGATATCTCAACATTTTAAATGAGGATATTCTGTCTTCCTTATTTAAAGTGAATGTTATTCAATTCATAACAAAAATTTAAATGAGATATCCTCAGAAATTTATGCGTATCTCAAAAGTGTTAAATAACAAAAATGAGATATGTGTGAAACAAAAGTGAGTTCAAAATTGAATAACAAAAGTTTTTAGAGGATATCTCATTTAAATAACAAAATGAACACAGATATCTCATTTTTGAGTTCAAAATGAAGACAGATACACATTCACTTTTGTTTCACCCATATCTCATTTAAATAACAAAATTTTTCAGAGGATAACCTGTCTTAAAATTGAATGATATCCATATGTGTTAACACCTCATTTAAATAACAAAATGAGTTCAATTTTGTTTCACAGGATATGGGAGAGGATCCTGTATCAAAACCCATATGTGTTAACACCTCATTTAAATAACAAAAGTGAATGATAAAACTCAAGATGTTCACATATAACACTGTTGAATATCCCAGTACATGATAAAACTCAAGATGTTCACATATAACATATATAACACTGTTAAATAACAAAAGTGAATGATAAATAACAAATTTCTGTCTTCATTCAAAAGTTCACATATAACACTTTTACACTCAAGTTCACATATCTCTCATGACTATGGGTGAAACACAAAATGACCTTGATTAATATCTCTCACCTGTTGAATATCCCAGTTAACTGTTCAAATCACCAACTTGAACGATTGAAGAGCACACCTTGCCACCTTGCAAAAATCTGAAACAACCGAGTGAGGAAGATGATTGATAAAACGCAAAATGTTGCTACAACATGGATATGTGAATTACTGGATAATCCATATGTGTATCTGTGACTTAATGGATAATAACATGATATCATTATCAAAATGCTAATCATATCAATGTATGGGTTGATGTATCTGTGAATATTTGGAACCAAAAAATTACAAATTGAATAAAATTCACAAAGTCTCCTTATAAACCTGCAAATGAAGAAACCCAAGGGCTCCGGGGACCTCGCATGGGAAAACCCAACGGCTCGGGGGACCTCGCATGGGAAAACCCAACAACTCAAATAAAATTCACAAAGTCTCCTTGTAAACCTGCAAATGAACCAACAAAACCAACAAAAAATACGGACACTAAAATCCACAAAAATTAGATCGGCATAACTTCCCAAATGAATCAAAGAAGGAAATAAAAATCCAAAAGACCGCACAAACTTTTTGCATGGATATTTTGAAGGGAGTTTTTCCCAAATCATAGTTTCAACCAAAATAGTACTTAAGACAACATATTTTTACATCGACTTATAATAATATCACACAACCTAAACTATATGCCAAAAGAAAAAACCCTTAACTATGAACAAATATACACAAAAATACATTTTGGATTGAACAACCATGCAGTCCAATTTCAAAAACACCATCTCTCACACCGGCATTTAAAACCAACAAAATTTACATCTGAAGCTAGGGCCGTGTGTCCTGAAAATTAAAAATAAAATCATAGCTTAGAATAGAAAAATTAGAAACGAAGAAATATCTAATTACTTTGTACAACGAACTTTTATTACCTTCATCGTGTTTAAGCAGAAAACCTTTTCATCATCACATTATAAAAAGATGATGTGTCAAGCTCAATCCAAAGTGGAGAGTTAATGGGATGAGCAATAACCTAGATAAATTAAGAACATAAAATTCCTAGAAAAATTAATATATATTTGAAAATATGGAAAATTTTAAATTTATACATTTATTTACCTTTTTTCGTTGGAGTGGTGGATGTCGTGCTTTCTGGAACCAAGCAAGCTCGGCAAGAACCATCTTCCACTTCTATAACAAAAAAGGTATTTGGATGGTCAATGAAGAGGATATTTTGAAAAACAAAATCTAAGATTTTTATATTACCTCGGAAAAGAAGATTGCTTTGTCTTCAATGTGACTCGTCGCCGTTGCTTGTAAAGTTCTTTTAGCAATTTGCTGGAAATAATAATAATAATAAACAGTCACTAATTTTTAATTTCAAAATGGGAATGTTTGTAACGGTATGCATACCTTATCAAAACAAAATCCGATATAACCCCTTAGCCTGACATTTATGTGATTGTTTTGAAGTAACAGAACCTGTGAGAAGAAAAATGTTAATGCAAACATAGTATATTAAAAATATAATGTAGAATTATGATAAGAAACTTACAGTTTTTGCCAAATCTGCATCATCATCTATCTATATAAAAATACAAACCATAATTTTATCAAACAATGCATACCGAAAACAATTAAGTCATGCAATGAAATGTAGTAAAGGAAAAAATTTCTTACCCTGCCATATATGGTAATGTGGGTCCACATTTTAAAGCTTGGTAATGTATGATAATGCTATACCTGCATGTTAGACAACAATCGATAATAATTTTTTAAAAGATCATTTAAACAAATAATATAAATAAAACAATGTAAAGAAAGAGAGTTAAAAAACTTACATACAATTTTTATCATACATTGGAAATCATAGCAGAACTTCTGGGTAAACGATGTTTACTGTGTTATTTATGTTGGGCTGAAGAAGGACACATACACGATCAAAAGATGTGCACCTTGAAAGTGCAACATAAAGATGTCCATGACTGAAAACTGGGGTCCGCAAATCAACTCCAACGAATTTTACAGATTGTCCTTGGGCTTTATTAATCGTCATAGCATATGTCACACGGACAGGAAACTGCCTTCTTGTCATATGAAAAGGTAATTCTGTAGCCGATGGTGACAAAGATATTCTTGGAATAAACACAAAACAACCGGCTTTATCCCCATTTAAAATTTGAGCTTCAATGACACGTGATGCACATCTGACAACCATCAATCGAGTGCCATTGCAGAGCCCGTCTTTTGGTGCAATATTTCGTAATAAAATAATAGGACAACCAACCTTAAGCTCAAGTGTAAATTGTGGCAACCCAGGAGGATCCAAAGAGTTTATGTACTCAGTTGGATATCTATTCATAATGGTTGGATCGGTTTCATCATTTTCAGAAAAACTGTCTGCAGCTTGATACGTAATCTTCTGTCCCGGAAAAATGTTTAATGCAGCAGCATTTATAAAAGTAACATCATCATTCCGTGCAGAAAGAATTATTCGTTCAGTAAGGTATGCCGGAGTCACGGCACCCTCAATATCAAGCTGCGGATAAATTCGAAGTATTAACTCGTTTAAATCCTTGCACCTGAATATGTTAGAAGGAAGTTCTACCACTTCTGTAGGATTTGTCCCAACCTAATACATATAGATATAATTTTAGTGAAGGAATGGCTAAGATAAAAATAGTAAGTAAAATTAAATTAGGCATGAAATAAAATACCTCCAAAATAAATTTTGCAAAATTTGCATTCTCAACAGATGAGTTATTTAACCGCATATTTTGATCCAAGATCAAAACTTGTACAGAGCACCATAATAAAGATCGTCTCAATGAGGCACCAACAATTTCTTCTCGAACCCCCTTTGGTATGACGGGCAAGATTTGTCGGAAATCCCCACCAAGAACAACAGTAATACCACCAAATGCTCTGGGGTTATCACACATATCTTGTAACGATCGATCCACTGCCTCAACACAGTGCCGATGTTGCATAGGTACTTCATCCCATATTATAAGTTTTGCTTTTCTGAATAATTGAGCTTGCATGGATTGCTTGCTAAAATTACAAATTGAAGTATCATGCACATCTAACGGGATACGAAATGTGGAATGTGCAGTCCGACCTCCGCTAAGTAGCAATGATGCAATACCGGAAGACGCGACGGTGATAACTATATTTCCAAGACTACGCAACATTGTTGATATTGCATTGTACAAAAAAGTCTTTCCAGTTCCAGCACCACCGCTCAAGAAGAATGTAGTACCTTTATTTTCAAATACTGATGAAGTAATTGCTGAATAAGCATTGCGTTGTGCATCATTGAGACAATCAATGTCTTTTTGTGCATCCAATTGTTTCGCTTTATTTATAAGTTCCTGATGTTCATGCAACAATCTATTGCCAACAATTTCATTCCAATCTCCAGCAGAAAGTGGCATTGGTGGAAAGTCGGATAGACACTTACCGTACTCCTCAAGCAATTCATTGATAAGGAATAATCCATAATCTTCAAGTTGGCCTTGAGTTGGGGTAGAAATTGCAAATAAAGTTTGCAATTTATGTGGAAGATCATCGCAAATGTGCATTGAAAATTCATTCCATAATGCAAGGGGGTCGATCGGCACACATTCGATAAGAATAATACAAAACAGTCTTCGTAATTGATATCCTGTTTTCATAATTGAAGCCTCGGCAAGACATTGTCTCCACTCGGAATCATCTTCAAGAAGACCTCTTGCAATACATGTTGCTTTGAATGTAGGGTACTCGATCGAATTGAATGTGCGTAAATTTTCCCACGATGTTGGCCCTTTAACAACTGTTAGTAACAACCGTAGATAAAATCTCTCACCAGAATTAGGGGAGGCAAAATACATTCTGCCAATGGCATATCCAGATTGTCTTGGAGTCCAGACCTTTGTTGACGAATGCCACACAAACTTTTGGGGAAATTCTTGATATGTGAGATCATGCGCAGACTCATGTAAAGCACAACATGTAAAAAACTCAGTCAAAGTTGTCTTATCATTTTCAGCCCTAGACCTTATTGCATCTACATCTTCATCTGGATCAAAAATAACACGGTGTTGCCCTGGTAAATGAAGTATCAATCTTTGAACTGACGGAATCTCTTGATGCAAAGGATGCTCGAATATTCGCCAGGCAGCCTCAGGTGGTCCAATATATCTTGCATCAAGGTATTGTTGGATCTCATTTACTGCGCCCAATACCATTGTGGTCCGATCATGACCTTTATAAATATACTTATGAATGTACTTCACACATCTTACCCCGGCACAAACTTCGACATTAATATGGCAGTTAAAGCGCCTTGAGAGATACCTGTTGTGCGGCACAACATCGCGGTTATCAACCTGATGCCCCCTTACAGTATATAGATGCCCATTACTACGACGACGGTAAATAGGATATCCATCACGATCCAAGGTTGTTGCATCTGCATAATTTCGAGGGTATTTCTTAGTACACTTACCATTTTCCATGCATGAGGCATTTGGATTCCGAGCACCACATGGTCCATGTACCATACATTTTGACACAGTATCGAATAATGCAGGATCTTGAGCAGGATCAGGAAATTCAGCACATACAATTCTATCCACTTGATCACATGTATGAATCTTATCGGGTCCACGAAGAAAGAAAAGAGCATGCATATGTGGAAGACCCCGTTTCTGAAATTCAATTGTAAATACATGTGCTACTTTCTTTCCAAATACATTATTGCCATCAATCTCCTTCATCAAAGCCTTTCTTTTTAACTCAAATACACGTGCGACTAAATCTGGACGGTCGGTAGCCTTTTGATTGGGCAGTAGAGCCGAAGTAATTTCTGGCCACTTTGGATTTGCAGTCATGGTAAGAAAAATATCCGGGTGCTGGTTATAACGTGTGATAGCCATTGAGTCTTGAAATATTTCAAACATGTGACGTGCACTGCCAGTGAAAGATGAAGGAAGTATCATGCGCTGTCCAATTTGGTCGCATCTGGCATATGCATCGATATCTGCAAGACCCTGATAGAGCTCTGAGCGGAGTTTTCGTTGATTAAGTTTGATGAATGTCAAACGATGTTGCTCAATTGCTGCCCAAGCATCAACTATGAACTCCTGGAATAACTTTCCCGCTCTCAAAATTGAAGAATACTCGTTCTGTCTTTCAAACAGACGGTAGCTATAAAACTCACACATCGTCAGGCGTCTACTTGATGCTATGTTTTGAACTGGATCCCACTGCTTCAACTCAGGTTCCCATCCAAGCTGACCATCAGGAAATAATAAGACGTAGTGTAATGGTAAGTATGCAGGATGAGTCTCATTGATTTGCATTAATTGATGATTTCCTCGAAGATGTAAAACTATATCTCGCATCCCGGAAGGTCGATAGCCATCGCCAGGTAAAATAACCGCAATCTCATCTACGGTTGGGAGGTTATAACGGCGACGATCCTTGTTTGAATTGTAATGCAGATATACAGGAAGATCATGTCCACATGAATCTGCTTGAGATAAAACAGAATACGCCTGACAATATAGTTTGATGAATGGATTTATGCCCGATAAACAATTTTGAATAATTTTTAAGACATCCTTGCTCAAATGTGGATTTCTATTACTTCGGAACTCCATAGCAGAATCCGGATCATATATGTAAAGTTGACAATAACTTGCTGTTTGATCCGGTTGGGGCAGAAGTGATCCTGTTCGATGGCGTAATTCTCCATGAATTGTAAATATGTTCGGGCCCCTGCCAGCAATCAATCTTTGATCCATTGTCACACCAAGGCTAGTAAATGCATTAGCTGCATTATACTCCCGAGTATACATTCGAAATGATTTTGATGCCTCACTGTCACCATCATATAATTCTCTAAGTGATGGAGGGGGTTCATTAAGTTTCGGCAATTTTACTTTTCCTTGCAAACAACATGTTCCAAAAAGATGTGTTCTCAAAGTTGACTTCGACAACTGTTCATCCAACCAGTGTAAGGCTGAACAATGAGGGCATGGAATGTTCATTAATCCAAGATGGTGCCGACCAAAATCAACCAGAGTTGGTGGACCAGAGCCATGCTGAGTTAACCGACATCGGAAGATCGAGGATGAGCCAGCGTCTTCGTGTTCAACTGGAGAAGTTGTTAATACAGGTGTTATTTGAGGTATACAGATAGGAGTCATATATCGAGATATGTTTCGTTGAGCTTTTTCTCGTTCTCTCCTTTGACATTGAGCTAAACACCTAGCCAAAATAAAACCATAATAATTAAATAAAATTAAGTTACATTAAAGCAGAGGAGCTCTTATGAATAATAACCTGGCATATGGTTCATCATCTTCAGCACATATCGTAGCGTTGTGCGAGGTTGAGACCTCATCTACATGTTCAACGGGAGAAGTTGGTACTGCATATGTGCTTTGAGGCATGTCGAGTACACTGGTAGGAGTCATATATCGAGATGTGCTTGCTTGTATTTGTTCTCGTTCTCTCCTTTTGCGTTGAGCTAAAGCCCTATACAAATTTAAACAGAAAAATAAACACAACTACAATACATGGCTTGGTGAAAAGGTTTTATGTACAGTCGGGTTAATAATGACCTGACAGATGGTCCAGGAACTTGTCCAGAAATCATATCGTTACGCGAGGCCGAGACAGCATCTTCTTGTTCAACCGGAGAAGTTGTCACGGCTGGTGTTATGTGAGGTATATCAAGGACACCGTCAGAAGGCAGAGCGTGAGATATGTTTCGTTGTTCCTGTTCTCGTTCTCTCCTTTTTCGTTGAGCTAAAGCCCTATACAAATTTAAACAGAAAAATAAACACAACTACAATACATGGCTTGGTGAAAAGGTTTTATGTACAGTCGGGTTGATAATGACCTGACAGATGGTCCAGGAACTTGTCCAGAAATCATATCGTTACGCGAGGCCGAGACAGCATCTTCTTGTTCAACCGGAGAAGTTGTCACGGCTGGTGTTATGTAAGGTATATCAAGGACACCGTCAGAAAGCAGAGCATGAGATATGTTTCGTTGTTCCTGTTCTCGTTCTCTCCTTTTTCGTTGAGCTAAAGCCCTATACAAATTTAAACAGAAAAATAAACACAACTACAATACATGGCTTGGTGAAAAGGTTTTATGTACAGTCGGGTTGATAAAGACCTGACAGATGGTCCAGGAACTTGTCCAGAAATCATATCGTTACGCGAGGCCGAGACAGCATCTTCTTGTTCAACCGGAGAAGTTGTCACGGCTGGTGTTATGTGAGGTATATCAAGGACACCGTCAGAAGGCAGAGCGTGAGATATGTTTCGTTGTTCCTGTTCTCGTTCTCTCCTTTTTCGTTGAGCTAAAGCCCTATACAAATTTAAACAGAAAAATAAACACAACTACAATACATGGCTTGGTGAAAAGGTTTTATGTACAGTCGGGTTAATAATGACCTGACAGATGGTCCAGGAACTTGTCCAAAAATCATATCGTTACGCGAGGCCGAGACAGCATCTTCTTGTTCAACCGGAGAAGTTGTCACGGCTGGTGTTATGTGAGGTATATCAAGGACACCGTCAGAAGGCAGAGCGTGAGATATGTTTCGTTGTTCCTGTTCTCGTTCTCTCCTTTTGCGTTGAGCTAAAGCCCTATCCAAATTTAAACACAAAAATAAACACTACTAAAATACATGGCTTGGTGAAAAGGTTTTATGTACAGTCGGGTTGATAATGACCTGACAGATGGTCCAGGAACTTGCCCGGAAATCATATCGTTACGCGAGGATGATACAGCATGTTCTTGTTCAACCGGAGAAGTTGTTATGGCTGGTGTTATGTGAGGTATATCAAGTACACCGTCAGAAGGCAGAGCGTGAGACATGTTACGTTGTTCTTGTTCTCGTTCTCGTTCTCTCCTACTGCGTCGAGCTAAAGCCCTATCCAAATTAAGCCCAAACTAATTACAATTAAAATACATTATTAGCGTATATTAGATGTTCATTTTGAGAATATGGTAGATGTTCAATTAAAATACTCCCAATTTGGAATTGGGTGAATATGTTCATTTTGAGAATGAACACTCCCAGTTTCTAATTGAGAATTTCAGAATTTGAGTAGTTATTGAACTTCAATGTCAAATGCACAAATTCCATATCATCAGAAATTTTAGAATTGCAAATTACATGAGAAATATTCCCAAAGTATACTCTTCGGAAATTTGAGAATTTCAGAATATGAGTACTCAAATTCCATATCAATAACTCAAATTTCAGAAGAGTATACTGCATGAGAAAAATTTGAATACTCAAGTTTGAATTTGGTCATTAGAAAAATTCAAGTTCAAAATTAAATTCAATTTCAAGTTCAATAACTCAAATTTCATTTGATAATTTAATGTTAAGTTCAACATTTTTCTTATATCATCAAATACCAAAGTTCAGTTTAATTTCATGTTAAACTCAAATTTCATAAGAGTTGAGGTGCAACATTTTGAAATTAACAACATCAAGCTCTTCAATAATTGAGGATATGAGTAACTTGTAACTTGTTTGAAACTGGAAATTTTTCTCTTTCAACTTGTTTGAAACTTGTATGAGTAACTGGGTAACAACATCAAGCTCTTTGAAATTTTTCTCTTTCAACTGTAACTTGTTTGAAACTGGAAGAAAAAATGAGAAAATGAAATTTGATGAAACTTGATGAGAAAATGAAACTTGATGAAACTTGATGAGAAAATGAAATTTGTTTGAAACTTGAAATAAGCTTTTGGTATGAGGAAATGGATAAGAAATGAAATTGGTGAGTAACATTCAACTTTAATCAAATTTTTATATGTTACCTTGAATACATTCAAATTTCAGCATAGACTTTTGTAATATCATTCAGCCAAATGACAGTAAATACACCCAATGACATTAAAAGAATCACAGTGAATGATATTAAAAATCAAGATATTAGAATACAGTCAACATATACAAAAATCACAGTGAATACACCCTACTGCAGACCAACATTCATGTGTTAACTTGATGTGAAAAATTTTCATCCGGTTAAATTTTTCTTGATGAATTTTCGTCAAGGTAATTTGATCAAGCAAAAATTTCATTCAGCCAATGTGAATACACCCATAACTAAAAATGTTAACTTCTAATTGCATCATTGACTGTTGAGGATCATAAATTGAGTTCTAATTGAATTTCAAGTCAACAATGAACAGGATTGAATGTTGACATGGATTTAAATTGCAATTCATTAGAATTGCAATCATAAGTAAATTTAAACACAACATTCAAACAGGATTTAAATTGAGAATCATACATACACATACACATTTATTCAATATTTATTCAATACACATACACATTCTTCTATCTTCTCAGTTTTTTGGACAGTCAAAAAAGCTTGTGAGAGCTCAATTGTATAATTTATACATATACCTCAAACTTCTATCTCCAAGTTTGTGAGAGCTCAATTCTTTTGTACACATATGCTCAATTCTTCTATCTCCAGCTTGAATTTCAAGTTAACAAAGTGAGCTTCTCAGTTTTTTGCTTATATTCATTCAAAAATTACATCCATGTTTCAAAATTAAAGTTTCAAGTGAAAAAGTGTGCATTGGTGTATGTGTGCACACATGGAGAAAATTACATCCAAGTTCAAAAATTATTTTTTGTGTTTTTAGTGTATGTTTTTGAACAGATTTCCAATTTCATTGGTGTATGTATGCATATGTTAACAGATATCCAAGTTCAAAACCAATGCTTGGTTATATAACCAATAAAAAACTGCATGAAACAATAACAATGCATTAACAATAATTTTTGAAGCTCTCTTTACCAACAATAACAATGCATGAAACAATAACAATGCATTAACAATTAAAAAGTGCATGAAATAAAAAACTGCTAGAACCAATAACAATGCTAGAAACAATATCCAAACTTTATACATTAACACTTTCAAGTTCTCACATGTATGCCTAAGTTATAACTAAGAAAGCTTAGGACAATCATGTTTACCCCCATTGCAAGGTTCACCAAAAAATTCAAGTTATAACTAAGAAAGCTTAGGTCAATCCTGTGTACCCCCATTGCAATGTTCACCAAAAAATTGCATAATATAAATTTGATTCAAGTTAACAGGACAATGTTTATCAAAAAAGTTTGTATTATCATATGTGTTACCATATGTGTTATCATATGTGTTAACAGGACAATGTATTATCATATGTGTTATGAAAAGAAATGAAGAACACAAAGTGTGCAATGAAAATCCTGTCAGGCAATCAAAATTTTTGAAATTGCATCCATGAAAAAAACACCAATTTCAGGCCTATCTCAATTTACAGTGTGCATTGGTGGCAATCAAAAGTTTTGAAATTGAAAAAGTGTGCATTTGTGTTTTTTACATCCATATCAAGCTCATTGAAAAATTGAAAAAGTGTGCCTTGAAAAATTGAAAAATTGTATTCTACATGTTAAAGTTGGAATAAACATTTGGATCAGCAAGCTCATATCAAGCTCTTCACAGGACACTTTCAGGGAAAAATTGAAGTGCTTATCAAAATGAAATTTTGTGAAGATTGCATAGAGAATTGGGTGTATTGAAGCTTTCATCCAATATTCTTACAATTGCTGAATATGAAAAAAACAATACTCATTTCAAGCTCTCATCCAATACTCATTTCTCAATATTCTTTCAATATTTATCCAATATTCTGTCATATCAAGCTCTCATCCAATTTCTGAATATGAAAAAAACAATACTCAAGCTTTCATTTTCAAACTCATTTCTCAATATTAGAATTGTTATATCTCTATTAGAATAGAATTGTTCTAATAGAAATTCCAGTGTAAATTATATATCTAATAGAATAGAATTCACAGGACAATACTATTAGAATAGAATTAGAGATATAATTCTATTCTTCAAGCTTCATTCCTAACATTCACAGGACAATGCAATAACATCCATTTTTTTCTTAATGTATTCAACCTCTTACCCAAATGCTAATGTGAGACTAAATTTCAAACTCTTACCCAAAACCAATTGATCAAAATTACACAAATTGAACCAATTGCACCAAAACCAATTTAAATCCTCAGGATAGTCAATTGGTTTTCCATACATATGAAATAGAATATTGACATTCCTTATATCATTTTTGATAACCCAATTTTGCAATACATAGAGAAGTTTGACATTGCCAGGATTTGAAAATCCTATGCATTGCCAGGACACTGTAGAGAATTTTGCATATGCATATCAAAATTTTGCATATGTAGAGAATTTTGCATATAAAAAAAAATGCCATTGACAGGACCCAAAAAATTCTCTAGATATGCAAAATTCTCTACATTGAATATGCAAAAGTCTCTACATATGGTTATCCAAGCAACTTGCTTTTATGGTTATCCATTATATAAGCAATTCATCATGTATAAGCAACTTCAGGTTATCCATTATATTTATGTAAGAATGATCTATTATCCAATTACACATAACACCCAATTACACATAAACATAACACCCAATTTATATGTGTAATTACACATAAATTCAGCCCTAAAATGAGTGAAGCAAATATAAGAAGCATGTCAAGTACATATGCAATAACATGGCAATGATAGGATTAGTGTTGTGACAGGATTTTGGAAATTTGCATGAAAGTGTCCTGTTAAAAAAATAACCAAAATGAAGCAAATCATCAAGCTGTCATCCAACATTAAAATTTTCAGTAACAAATTAAAAAATCATCAAGCTCTTATCAGCAAGCTCTTATCATTTACAAATTAACAAATTCAAATTAAAAAAAATCTTCACAGGACACTGTAATGCAAAAATTAAGAGATTATCAAAATGATTTGTTTCAAATCCTGGCAATGCTTATGATGCCAGGACACTGTAGAGAATTTTGCATATGTAAAGTGTCCTGGCAATGTAGAGAATTTTGCATATGCATTCAATTCTGTTGACAGGACCCAAAAAAATTGACATTACTCAGGACAATTGGTTACTCAGGATATCAAGTTTAGCATTATTAACATTATGAAGATTACTCAGAATATGAGTGACTTGAGAATCAGAAATTTTATCCATTCACATTGCTTATCCATTCAGTTTGGATATCAGTTTAGCATTATTAACATTTTGTCTGCAAAAATTTATGATATTGGAATTATCCATTCACATTGCTTATCCATGGATAAACTCAGTATATGCATTCTCAAACTAACTTCAAAAATTTTGAGATTGGATAATTCCAAACTCCAAACATAATTCTCAATAAATTTTTGAAGATATTTTGAGTACATGGATAATGTGAAATATCCAGTCATTCACATTGATTATCCATGGAATATATGTTTGCTTATTCCAGGATAAACTCCATTGGAAATATCCATTCATTACAGGACAATCAGTTTGATATTGGAGTTTGGAATTATCCATTCTCAGGACAATCAGTTTGACAATCAGTACATGCAAAATTTGATACCATTCTCAAAATATCAAACTCACATTGCTTCTATGATCCTCAATCCAATATCAAACTCACATTGCTAATGGATAATTCAAATATGTCCCAATACAAAAGTTTTGTCACAGGACACATAACATTGTTTTTTATTTTTGATAAAATATTTGAATTTTTGGGTTATAAACTTAGTCACAGGAGCAACATTGTTTTTGCTATCATTGGGTTATAAACATATTCATAGGAAACATTGGGTTATAAACATATTCATAGGAAACATATGTTATCATTAGGTTATAAACATATGTTGCTCAGTTATAACATATGTTATCATTGGGTTATATTCATAGGAGCAACATATGTTTATAACCCAATGATAGCAAAAACATTGGGTTATGTCCCAATTCATAGGAGCAACATTGGGTTATCATTGGGTTATATAAATGTTTATAACCCAATGTTTATAACCCAATGATAACATATGTTTATAACCCAATGATATGTTTATAACTGAGCAACATTGGGTTATCATTGGGTTATGGCCCAATTCATAGGAAACATATGTTATCATTGGGTTATAAACAAAAGTACACAATCAATTAGGATAACATTTTCAAATTGGGACATGTTTTTGGTTATAACCAAAATGTTATCAAAAAACTTTGGTCACAGGAAACATAGAAGCAAAAACATTTTATCAAAAAGTCAAAAATTCAAATATTTGTATTGGGACATATTCATAGGAAACATATGTTATGTGACCAAGTATTGGGTTATAAACTTGGGATAATATTGTTTTTGATAATATTATTTGATAACATATGTTTATAACCCAATGTTGTTTCCTATGAATTGGGACATAACATATGTTTATAACCCATTGTTTTTGATAACATATGTTATGTTTCCTATTGGATAACATGTTTTTGTTTTTTGATAAAATATTTGAATTTTTGGGTTATAAACTTGGGATAATTCCAATACAAAATTACAAAAGTCAAAAATTCAAATATTGGGTTATAAACTTGTCCAATATCTCTAAATTGGGTTATAACCCAATTCCTCATACAGGAGAGGACACATTGAAAATGTAACACAATTTCTCATATAACCAAAAACATGTCCAATACAAAAGTACACATTCAATTTTTCTCCATGCCCAATACAAAATTACACATTCAATCAATTTTTCTCCATACCTGAAAAACCAAACTCAAAACACCAAGCTGTGATGAAGCTCTAACCAAGGGATGAAGCTCTCACTGAGATGTTGATCTGCAAGGGGAGTGTGGAATACAAAATTACACAGTCAGTTAAAAATTCAATTGGGGGAGTGAAATGTTTAGAATTCAGTAAAAAATTCAATTGGGTACATGAAGATTACCCAATACATAATGAACTCATGGGCAAATCATTATGTATTCAATTGAGTAATCTTCATAATTCAAGTTTAGCATTAAAAATTTACAGTGATATATTTTTGATAACACATATTAACATGTCAATATATTTGATATCAAACTCTTATCAAAAATATTAACACATATTAACATATCAACAGCCATATGAAGTTTAGCATTGCTTCTATGCTAACCTGGACATTCACTCACTCAACAGTCAGGTTGGATATCAAGTTTAGGATTGCTTCTATGTTTCAAAAATTACACATTCAATTTTTGATATCTTAATATGATATTCTGTTTCAAAAATTACACATTCTATTTCAAAAATAGAAGTCCTAAATTGCAGACAACCTCAAAAAATAGAATTTTTATGAAAAAAAATTATTAACATTACTCAGGGAAAACATTTTTGAAGCTCAAGAACTTGGTCACAGGAAACATATTCATATCAAAAAATTGATTATCCAAGTTCAAATTTTTTGGAAACAATGCTAGAAAGCCAAGTTCAAATGTATCCATCCAAGTTCAATTTTTTTTGATATGATATTGCAGAAAAAAAAATTTGATCAAATGAAACATGTTCGCAAAGCTCACCAAGAGGGTGCTTGAGCTCTCCTGTGATGAAGGCTTGATGTGCTTGATATGCTTTCCTCCCCCGTGATCTGAGGTAGAAGAGAGTCTGAGGTAGAAGAGGGTAAGTAGAAGAGTGCGCTGGAGGAGGTAGAAGATGATGGCGATGCTGGAGTTAGAAGAGGGTGCTAGCTCTGCCTTGAGGAGGTAGGATGCTGGAGGTAGATGATGGAGGAGGTAGATGATGAGCTGCTTCCTCTTGGCGCGCAAAAATAATACGCCGTAGATGATGTGATCAAATCCATTTCCCCCTCAGCTTTGATGTGATCAAATTCCATTTCCCTCCCAATGGTAGATAGGTAAAACAAATTTTTGAAAGTTTGATTTCTCAAAAATCTCAATTTCTCATCTCAATTTCTCAACACACCCAATTACACATAAAAATTACACATAAAAACACACCCAATTACACATAACCAAAATCTCTTATCCAAAATCTCTTAACCAAAATCTCTTATCCAAAATCTCTTAACCAAAATCTCTTATACATTTCTCTTATAATCAACACACCCAATACAAATCTAAACATAACCAATTTCTCTTATACAAAAACTCTTATCCAATTTCTCTTGATAACATCCCTGTTTTATAATATAGATATATATATATATATATATATGAGGTTAATGGAGGAGTGCTGACAGAGCTAGAAATTTTTCTAGCGCTGTCAGCGATCTGGCGCCCTACACATATTTTTTTATTTTTTTTGTAGCAGTAAGATAAACTTGCTACCTAGCTCTCCACAAACTTTCTGGTCGATCCAACACCGTTTGAGCATACGTTCATCGATTTCAAAAACGTTGCGCAAAATTGTCCAGATTTTGCGCAACGTTTTTGAAATCGATGAACGGAGGCTCAAACAGTGTTGGATCGACCTGAAATTTTGTGGGGAGCTAGGTAACAATTTTATCTAACTAATGCAAAAATAAATTTAAAAATAAATATGTGTAGCGCACACAAATCGCTGACAGCGCTGGAAAAATTTCCAGCGCTGTCAGCACTCCTCCATTTTTCACTATATATACACATACCCCCCAACATAATCATATTACTCGTCACACTATACAGGTAAAAACACATGCTATCTGATGTGTGTGTATATTTAATATATTCACGCGCGTCTTCTTCGTGTTTTTCCGTTATTTTCCGTCGTCCCGTGTCCATTTCCTCGTGATTTCTAGTTTTCTTTCACTTCTCAATGTTTTTGTGTGTTTGCAGGAGATCGCCAGTGTAGGGGACACATAACGAAGATATCATAAGTCCCCAGAGCAACGGGATGAATCACGTGCAATCCAGGGTGTCAAACGACCAAGATTTCCATCTTTCAGCCCCCACCCGATCGGTTGGACATAGCCAACCGATCGAGTGATGCACCCGTGCATGATCCAGACAGCAGCTGAAGCACAGTGAGGGTCAACCAACTGGGTCACCGACCGGTTCATCCCAACAGAGTTCTCGAAAAATTGGAGCTGAATTCCAAACAATCGGGTGACCTACACCCGATCGGTTCATCTGTAGCTGATTCTTCCAACAACCCGGAGAGCCAGCCGATGGCCCGCTGACCGTGCCAAGTCGACTAAAGTTTCTGTATTTTTGGTTGATAATTCCAACCGATTGGTTGATAATCCAACCGATCGGTTCACCTGATGACCGCAAGATCTAACCGACGAGCCGCTTGCATCAACCGACAGGGTCACGTGAGCGGGTGAAGTCTCTAAAAACCGCAGCCGAAGAACACAACAACTCACCCGATCGGTTGATACTTCAACCGATCGAGTGAAGTCGTTTTTTATAAATATTTGCCTAGGTTTCCCAGAAATGAGAGCTGTGTATTTTTCTGTCGTTTTTCTCTATTGTGACGGCTGGAATTTTATTGTTATTTGTAAGTGTTCTGGTCTCTATGAAACTTTGATATTATCTTAATAGCTTTGCTCCTACTTCATTTCAATTGCCTGATTATGATTTTAACGGTCGATTTTCATTTAGATTGCTTTTTATCTATAATGTGTGAGTAGTTTCCAAATCTATAATGTGGGTTCTCCCTAATGCGTCCATAGGACTAGGATATCGATAGGGAATAGGAATCTTTTGGTTACGCGGGGTGTTTTACTGTCATCGACGGGAAAAAGACCGCCTTTGACCGTTGGGCCAAGGGGGAATAAACTTGGCGGTTGACTCCCTAGCCATAGCTCACGCCCTTAGCATAGACATCGAATCGTAGTACGCGGGAGCGGCAGGATGAGATGTTGGGAGTTATCGTAGCGAGCTTAGTGCTCCCGGAGTCGGTCAGTGTTAATGGATATGGGAATGCCCACTGACCGAACACGGGTAGTCCGGCGTATCATCCTGGGCACCGACCGGAATATCGGGCCCATGGGACGCTGGTATCACTCTTAGAGGCAACGTCTCACCATTAAACCCTAATTCCGATCGTTGTCCTATCCGTCGGTCGTAATAGTAAGAACACATGATAGGGTGGAAACCGAAGTCCTAGGTTTCCCTTTATATTGTGTAAGCTCCGTATTTACATTCTGTGACAAACCATCTATCGATTCGGGCTAGCTTACCCCTAGGGTGAATTGGTTCCTCTTAGAAGCAAGCACAACCACGCCTCCCTATGTTCGACCCATAAGTCACACTACAACAACGTGCGCTTGCGGTAGGGGTGTGCACGGGTACAGGGTACCCAGATACCCGATTGGAACCTATCCTAACGGGTAGGTTCTGGGTAGATAGTTATCGGTTCCGGGTAGGTTCCGGGTAGGAAAATTTGGAACCGACGGGTATCGGGTCCGGGTCCGGTTCCCGTCTATAGAAAATGGGTACCCAGAACCGGAACCGATATTTTATATATATATAAATTTTTATATATTATAATATTAAGTATCAAAATATATAAGAGTGATCCACCCTGGCTGTATCTAATTTGAACTTATAATATTAGTGAGTACAACTTGCATCCTGAAGTTTTGAACAACGTGTAAGTTCATTAAACAATGCACTTGAATCAAAGATCATATTGTTCTCTTATGCATTCAAAAGATCAGTAGAGGTAAACGTGAATCATTCTTCCATATGTCTAACTTTATCTAGTAGAAATGACTGGTGAGTATGCATTTATCACTGAAGAAAGAGACTAGAGACAATATTTTACTTCCAGATTGATTTTTATTCATGCGTATTTGAGATAATTGTTATGCACAGATCATTTGGAAATCATTGTTCGTAATGCCTCATGATCGCTCCGGGACGTGACCCAAAAGAACGGTTGTAGTTTTACCGCAAGTGCACGGTGTAGCAGCGAGCGGGATATCGAACACAGGGAGGACGAATGACTGTGCTTGCTCCGATCAACCTGGCTATTTAAGAAGAGAAATTTGCCTTTGGCGATCCTGTCACAATCGTCAGACAATGTGCGAAATATCAAATCAAATAAAGAACGTCTAGGGAATGGGGAATCCCCGCTACACACCGTACTTCATAAATGTGGTTCATCGGTATCAAAATTGCTAGAATGAGAATTCGGATGAACTAGTTGCAACTGAATGTAGAACCAAGCTCACGCTCTCGCGCTGTTACCGGTCTATAGCTATCCTAGGGTCGGGTCCAATCTCTTGCAAACCCTACCCTAGGGAAGCTAGCATTAGGATCAACATCATTGTCCAATCGCGCACCGAGCCCAATTTCTTGCAAACTCGGTCCACGATCTAGATTAGGATAGTTCCTACCCGTCCAATCTCTTGCAAACGGGTATCGGTATAGAATTGCAACCGGGAATCCTAGTATCGGTCCAATCTCTTGCAAACCGATACTTCGAAAAATCCGACTCCAACCCGATTCGGATTTCTAGGGCTTCCTATCAAATTGGGATCCAATCTCTTGCAAATCCCAATTGATATGAATACCTAGCAATCCGTAGTAAATCGATCCCGATCTAATCTCTAATAGCAATTCTAGCTCAATTTCTACCAATTCATCACAAATATGAAAGTGGGCTTGTAGGGTTCATCCCCACACCCCAAGACGTGGAGACTACTCACAAATCATAGCAAGATCACAAAAATAATCGTTGAGATAAGCAATAGAATTCATCACAACAATGATATAAACAATAAAAATAGAATTTTTAAGGAAAAGAGATGCAAACCAATGTAGTTCTTCAATTAATCCAACAAAAATCCAAGTTTTGCTCCTTCTCCAATCACAAGAATAAAGCTTAAAAAACTAATCTAAAAAGCTGCAAAAAATCTAAGAGAGAGCTCCCAAAACTAGGGTAAAAACAGGGTTTAAATAGCCCCAAAAATCGTCCAAAAATTGTGACCAAAATGCCCCTGCACAGCCTGTTTTCCGCAGTTTTCGCTACAGGCAGCGCATCGCACTCGGCCGAGTGACAAAAGTCGCTCGGCCGAGTGAGAAACCCTGTAATTTTCCAGTAAGTCAGGGCCTTCAGGGGTCTCTACTTCGGGGGCGGCTCGGCCGAGTGAGTTGTCGTCACTCGGTCGATGACTTCATGATACTCGGGCGGACGGGATAATCCACTCGGCCGAGTGGGTCTTCTGAAGTTCAGGCAGCCGAAAAACAGTAACTTGGATGTTTTGGAGGGGCTTCGTCTGGGCGCCACTCGGGCGGACGTGGTATCGTCACTCGGCCGATGTGGTCTTCGGTGCTCGGCCGAGTGCACATAGAAATCGTGTCTGAACTGGTCGGCCGAGCAGTGTCTCGCTGGTCGGCCGAGTGGCTCCTCCACTCGGCCGAGTGGGACACAAAAAAAATGCCCAATCTGCTTATTTTGGCCTCCTCGTCGCTCCTGCGACGTCCGTTCTTCTTCCGCTCCTCTCCAACAGCAAAATACCCCTCGGGGAGGTCGTTGGTGACCGTCTAGAGTAAGCGCATCTCGGGATCACTCCAAATCGCGCCAAATCACCTGAAATGCGACAAAAACAACAAATCGTGAAAAGCATCGCAATATCGTCGATATATCGTGAAAAACATGATTTGGGCGATCTAAATGGCATGCAAATATGCGGAAAAGGGTGTAAAATAAGGAGTGATCAAAATCCCCCAAGCTTGCCTCTTACTCGTCCTCGAGGAAGATAAGTAAAAGGCGAACCCGGTGGAATCGGAAAACGAAAACGGCGAAAAACGAAAAAATGGAAAATGAAAAACGGAGAAGAATGGAAAACGAAACGAAAATGAAGAAGAGAGAAAGAAGCGAAGAGGTAGGATGCTAGATCATTTTCTCAGGACGGGGGTTTCACTTACTCATATAGCATTCACCGAATGAAAAACTCATGTCAAAGGATTTTATTTTGATATCATAGTATAATAGTGCAAACAGAAATAGAAAACCCACGAACAACGATATAATCATGAAAAACGGAATAATTTTAAAATTAACATCGTCTGAATCATTTAAAGCGGTATACAAATCACAGATCACACACTTTTCAATTGAACGCTTTCTATCTGGAGTATAAGAGTATCACACTATAGAATAGATAGAATAGAAAAGTATGGATTTCATGAAATGAACGCTAGGCTTAGATTTCTGGATTTCGTAAGGCTGGAAATAATCTCACCGAGTATAGAATATTACTTAGCCTAGGTTGTCGTGCAATGTCTAGTAGTCACTCTCTCACACATCAATGGATCCCCTCCCCTAAGCTTATCTATAAGCGTGGTGGAATAAAAAATATTTACATCCCCATTTTTATATAGCTCCAAATGTAATAAGAAGAAAGAAGAAAGGAAGAAAGTGAGATGGGATCTTTTATTGAGGATTTTCCCTCTTTTTTTTTCTTTTCTCTTTTTTTAGAGAATATATACACAATGATCCCAACTCAAAGAGAGATAATGATATACAAGAATATTCTTCTCTCTTTTATTCTTTTTTTAGAGAATAATAGATTTTGAGCTAGGAATTAATAGCGGGGGAAATGCCATATAATAGAATCACTAAGGGGAGATTCACCAAATGATTTTAAAAGTAGAGAAATGATGTTCAAGATTTGTGGAGAAAGAAATAGATATAACTCTCGGTTCACTCTATAAGACATGCACGACAACTTCAGCAGGGTAATCTAATCTACTCAGTTTCGATCACAAAAAAGCTAACTAATCCAGATTTATCATAGCTAACATCATTCAATCATCCTGAAGTGAAGTGTACAATTCATGCATATAGAAGTGATATAGGAAAAGAAATCAGTACTCCAGATATAAGCATTCAATGCGTGAATCTTGGTGTGTTTTCTGTGATAGCATACATATGAATATTCAGACTCAGCTAATAATAAAATTTCATCCATTTTCATGCGGAAAAAGGTGTGGGTTACTATTCCTAAATGCAAGGCAAGTCATAGCATATGATATCTGAAATAAAACCTAAGACATGACAAATATAGCATGCATATAGAATAAGCTAAATCCAACGTCATCATCATCATAGAAAGGTCATCTCTAGCATGAGATGAAAAAGAAATAAAGATAAAGGAAAAATAAAACTATGCAATGCGGCACACAGGAAAATAAGGAAAACGTGATGCATGGCAAAATAAAAGAAAAATGATGAAAAATAAGTGCAAGAGCGGAAAAATGGTGTGAAAAACTAAAAATAAAGGTGGCAAATCGAAAAAGAACGTGAGAACTCACTCCCCCAAGCTAAATGGCACAGTGTCCTCAATGTGCAAAGTGTGGCACATGAGAGACAAGAAATGCAAGGGGCAGGTGAGGATGCATGCATGATAAAAATAAAAATAAAAATAAAGAAATGAAAATATGATGCGGACATGATGCATGCGCAGATAGGAGTGATACAGATATATAAGTGGCACCAAAATCTCTCCCTCTCTCCCAAAAAAGATATATAAAGATGGTCGACATGAGAATCCCAAAATAAGTGAGGGGAGGGGGGGTGGACAAAAGTGCAACGGGACCCAGCGGAAACGGGCAGCACAACGGCAGGAATAAACCAAGGCATCAAGGGTGCCTAAGAAGGTGGCGCTGCACTGTCTCCGTCCCGAGGCGGAGGTGGTGGTGGTGGTGGGTGCTGCTGAGCTGGGGTGGGTGTGGAAGCGGTGGCAGGTCGGGTGTGTGTGGAAGTCTGGGCGGGAACCTGCTGGGTGGGTGGGGGTACGCGTGGGAGACGCTCCAAGACCTGTGTAAGGCAATAGTGAATCTGAGGGATCAGGTCGAAGCGTCCAGCCATCGCAGAGACGGTGGAGGACAGGGTCCTAAGGTCACCTCTAAGACCACTCACCGCCAACTCAAGAGCACGTATGCTCTGCAGTACAGTGTCGGGCGGGTGTGGTGTAGAGGGACGCACCGGTCTAGGTTGTGCAGGGCGAGGCTGGCGTACGCGAGTAGAGTATGTAACGGGCTCAGCAGGGAAGGGGACAAAAGGTGCCGTGCCTGCAAATGTGGGCCTGGCCTCAGTGTGAGGCCGGGACACCGGCTGGTGAGAAGTGGAGGCAGTGGCAGCGAAAGAAGTGTGCAAAAGTGGCAGCGAGGCGGCCAGAGAGGTCAGTGGCACAGAAGTGTGGACAGACGCCACGACACTCTCGGAAAATACAGCGGCAGTGGAGACAGAGGGCTCTCCGCACTCGACTACGGTCGGCAGGCGCTCGGGTGGGGCAGAGGAAATTGGCTCAGCAGACAGAGGGCCAGTGGTGGTAGTGGGTGCGGAGGTGGTGGAAGTGGTGACAGCCGCGGAAGTGGTGGAGGTGGTGGAAGTGGGCTCAGCTGAGGTACTCGTGACACTGACAGAAGTGGGGAAAGAGGTGTCAGGAGCAGCGGAAACATCTGGTATGGGCTGAGGGGCCACTGGGTCAACAGGGTCGGCAGCAGGCTCGGCAGAGTGTGCAGCAGGGTCTGCGGGGGCAGCCTGGGCAGCGTGGGCAGCGTGGGCCTGCTCGGCCTCCTCGGCCTCGAGCACGTAGGCAGCGGGGATGAGAACATCCATCGCAGGGAGCCAGTCGACGTGGGCTGGTGCAATCTGAGTCCGAGCAGGGCTCGGGAGAATCATGTAGTCGGCACCGTAAGGGCCGTGCAACCAGACCCAGTGACGCTCACCATGCGGACGAAGCATCTTCATCCGGGCCATAACGTCTATCGACAGAGAAGTGGGGCCCGGGACCCGTCGCAAGTCATCAGGTAGGTCCTCGCCGGTCATCATGGTAAGCAAGGTGATCAGACTGCCGCAGCATATCGGTGAGCGAGCGCCCATCGATACAATGATGCGGTCTAAAAACCAAGCCGCAATGTCGATCACGACGGCGGGGACAAGCTCGTCTCCATCCCTAGATAGAGCTCTGGGACGTGTCATCGCATAGAGCATGTAGAGCTCTGGCGTAGACATCGTGCCCGGCTCATATCTGGCCAAAAAGGTGGTCGCCATGAGGCGCTGGGCTATGCGGAGGCAGGGGTGGACAATGGCCGAGGCCTTGGCCCTACTAGGGTCAAAGGCAGCGTGGTGGCCCGTAATCCGGGCCCAGAAGGCACCGGCGTCGAAGGAAGGTGGGGGGATATGGGTGGGGCCGTAACCGTGATCGGCTCCGGGGACAGCGGGCCACGAGAAGAATGCTCTCATCATATCGAGAGTGACCTGGCACTCTCGGTCCATGAACCGAAACGAGCATCCCTCGTCGGTCCGGGCGATCGAACTCAGAACTTTGAGTGTCGGGCGGGTGAACGTGTCCGCCGACACCTGAAGGAAGTCGCGCCAACCCACGTTGTCGTACAACGTGAGTATCCCCTCTAGTACCCCCAGGCGTCCTAGGTCAGCGAGGTGTGCAAACCTGGAGGGTACGATCGAGCGCTGGGAGATACGGTCGAAGACGGCGCGGTGTGCGTTGTCTCGGAACGTAATCCCGAGCGGCCCGACCAGTGGAGCCGGTGGTGGTGGCTGTGGGTCGGCAGGGAGAGGCTGTGCGGGCTGTGGGTGCACTGCAGGCTGTGCGGGGTGTGCGGGGCCTGCAGGCTGTGCTGGGTGTGCGGGGTATGTGGGGGAGAGTGGAGGAGAGTCCTCCACCTCGTGAGAGGGGCCGGGCTCGTCCGACCGCTTCCGCTTGGCGGAAGCTCTCGTCGAACGCGGCCGTGTCCGGGGCGGCATATTGGCCCCGAGCGCGCGCCGAAAAACGTGAAAAGTGTGGCGTGTGCAAAAATAATGGAAAGAGAGTACCCCGACACGCCGCGAGTGCTAAGCAATGGAAGCGTGCGAAGTCAGCGCCTCCGCGAAGTCCGAATCAGCCCGTAGAAGCTCCCCTGAGCTCCCCTAAGCTCCAATAAGCAACCTGCGCATGAAAAGGCGATATCAGTGAGTAATAATCAAAATGTATGGAGCATTAGGGGTATAATAGATAGATTTAGGAATTGATTTGGGTTAGGGGGGCGTTTAGCACATGGATCCTCAAGAAATACTCGAAAAGAGGATAAAACGGGCAATAGGAGTGATACCGGAGGTGGCCGGAGCAGCTGCCGCCGGCGGCGACTCGGACGAGTCGCGGCGGTGGTCGGCCGGTGGTGGCGGGCCGAGCGGCGGCGCGGGCGAGTAGGTCGGGCGAGTGATGTGCGAGCGAGGGCTATCGGGCGAGGGAAACGAAGGGTCGCGGGCGTTTGGGGATTTTTGCGATTTCGAAAAATGCGCCCCCCCTCGTCCTTATATAATAAAAGTTACGACTCGGCCGAGTGACTAGGCCACTCGGCCGAGCGGGATCAATGAAAATTTCTCCTCGCTTACGCTGCGGTCGAGTGGCTTTGCCAGACTCGGCCGAGTGGAGTAAGTCCATTCGGCCGAGTGACTCAAGCTACTCGGCAAGACTCGCCCTAGGAGGGTATCCGTTTTACTCGGCCGAGTGAATATATATACTCGGCCGAGTAGCAGTTATATCGAAATTAAGAAAATAAACAGAGAGTTGGGTACAGCAGACTTCCCTCGTTCGTGAGCGGCTCGGCCGGACGAACTTATGTACTCGGCCGAGTGACTAGTATACTCGGCCGAGTGAGCCTTGTGTTCTGCTGTTTGTCTTCGTTTTGGCTCTAAACTCCGTCTTTCTTCCTCCAATCGATTTCATCTTCCTCCTAAGCGTCGAGCGCCTTCTTGGGGCGCTCCTCGTCGACTCGTTCATCCTCCTCATGATGGATCTATCTATCTCCTCTCCTGTCAAGAAAAATAGGACCCGTTATCACAAAATTTTTGGGCGAACGACTCAAAACACTAAAAATTTCTAAAATGAAAATAAAGGAAAAGTAAAAATAAAGCAAAAACCGTCGGGTTTCCTCCCAACAAGCGCTCGTTTAAGGTCGTGAGCTCGACCCCCTATAATTTTCAATCAATACGGGATGTTTGGTGCATATGAGATGCACCCATTAAACTTTCTGGGGAGAACGCTTGGATTGGGAAGTTGCGGTGTAGTGTTCTCCCGCGGTGGTCTCTCGTCTCGAATAGTGTTGGGGGGAGGCTCCCCTAAGCTAGCATTTGCTCCGGTCAACGGCTTAACCGGTGATGCCGATTTCCGTACCGGCGGAGCTTTCTTTGGAGACTTTAGTTTCGAGAGCTTGCAGAGCTCTCGAATCCTTGCGACATCAGCGTCGCCTTCATCATCTTCAGCGGAGAGGTCGGGGGAATCATTTTTCTTCTCATCTTGGCCTAATTCCGGGCCTTCCTCAAAATCTTCATCGAAAAGAGCGCCAATTGAGTGAGGAATCGCCTCTTCAATCACCTCATCAAGGAGGTCCATGTAGTCAAGTTCCTCATGATAAGGCATGTGCTTCATGGCCTTAGGAATGTGGAGCTCCACCTCGATGTTTCCGACGTTTAAAGTTAGGGTACCTTCGCGCATGTCGACGATGACTCCGGCGGTGGCTAGGAACGGGAGTCCAAGTATCAATGAAGTGTCTCCCTCCTCCTTAACGTCCATGATCACGAAGTCACATGGCAAGCATATTCCCCCCCGGGACTTGTAGCGGTATGTCTTCGGCAATCCCCACCGGCCTTGTTATCCGTCCATCGGCCAATTGAATGCGCATGTCGGTGGGTTTCAACTTTGTCCCGGTGTTTAGCCTTAAGAACATGGAGAGAGGCATGAGGCTCACACTAGCCCCAAGATCAACCAACGCCTTTTGAAGAGGAACGCCGCCCAAAGTGCAAGGAATCCGAAAACTCCCCGGATCTTTAAATTTTGCCGGCTCCTTCTCTCTCTTGGTGAACCAAGAGCCCTCCTCGGCTAGCATGATCTTCTCCTTCCTTTTCCTCCCCGAAATCAAGTCCTTCAAAAATTTAGCATACGTGGGGATCTCGACGATGGCGTCAAGGAAGGGAATGTTAAGGCTAACTCCTCTTAGGTACTCGAGAAATTTTGCTAGCCTTTTCTCCATTTTCGCTCTAGCGAGCCTTTGGGGGAATGGGACCGGTGGCATGAAGCGCCTTTCCTCAATCAATTGCTCCGCTCTAGATTTCTCTTTGTCTTGTGGCTCCTTCTCCTTTTCAACTTCAACTATCGGCTCAATTGGCTCCAAGCTTTCCTCCACGGGCTCCTCAATAGGAAGCATGGCGGGGGTGGTGTCCTTCCCGCCTCTAGTAGTAACGGCAACTACGGCATTGATGTGGCCCGTGTTGCCCCATGGGTTTTGCTCCGGTTGCGCCGGCAGTCTTTGAGTGTTCCGATTGAGCAACGCCAATTGCTCCGATATTTGAGCCACAACGGTATTAAGGGAGTCTTGCCCCGCCTTCAAGCTATCATTTACCTTATTTTGCTCGACCATGAACGCCTCCACTCTAGTTTCGAAGTCGGATCGTTGTGGAGCTTGTGGAGGGTTTTGATTTTGATTCCTCCACCCTTGGTTGTATCCGGGAGGCCTATATGGTGGAACTTGTTGCTTTGGTTGAAAGTTTTGTTGTGGAGGCCCCCTCGGTGGATAGTATTGTTGTTGGGGTGGTGGTGGTCGAGCTTGTTGAGGTGGTTGTTGTGGCGGGTTCAAAGCTCCTTCATTGTTAGCGTAAGAGAATCCGGGATGATTTCTTGTGGCCGGATTGGCCCAATATCCTTGGTTCCCCGAAAAATATTGTACTTGCTCCAAGGATCCTTCTACTTGCTCTCCTCCCAAGTACATGGCTTGAGATTGGTCTTGCCAATCACACATTTGGTTCGTCGGCGCGGAGGTGGAAGGGGTCCCTTGGGGCTCCGTGATGAACTTCTCCAATCTCTCCACTACCTTGTGGAGAGAATCAAACTTGCTCGTAAGCTCCGCTACGGCCTTTGCCTCGTAGATGCTAGTTGGCTTTAAGGAGGACGTAGAGTGTCCTCGCTCATCGCCCCATTGTTGGTTATTTGAGGCCATCTCCTCAATTAGGGCTGTAGCTTCCTCGGGAGTCTTTGACAAGATAGCACCATTCGCCGCGGCATCAATAATTTGTTTGGTCCCCGGTTGGAGACCGTTGTAGAAGCTATGAACTAGCTCCCAATCTTCTATACTGTGGTGCGGCCATTGATGCTGCAAGTCCTTAAAACGCTCCCAAGCTTCATAGAGCGTCTCCTGGGGTCCTTGCTTGAAGGACATGAGAGCGCTCCGGATCTTCACCGTCTTGGATGGCGGATAGAACTTATCAATAAATGCACTCGCCAACTCGTCCCAAGAGGTGAAAACTCCGTCAGCCTGCGTCCTCAACCAATAGAGTGCCTTGTCCTTAAGCGTGAAGGGGAAGAGACGCAGTCTGATAGCATTGATGGAGACCCCCGGTATCTGAAATGTGGCGCACTTCGACAAGAATAATTGGATGTGGTAGTGGGGGTTCTCATGGGCGTTCCCATGAAATGGGTCTTGTTGCATCAAAACCACCAATCCAGTCTTTAGCTCGAAGTTCTTGTCAGCCGCCAACTGCGGCACGACAATGGACGAGGTAGTAGAAGAGGTCTTAGGCCGAAGCCTATCGCGAATAGAAATTATCCTCGCCATCCTTGCCGCCAATTCTTCAGGAGTTTCCGTGTTGGTCATATACCTCCCTTCCGGATTTTGTCTCTTTTCCGCTCTAAGTCTCCGCGCGGTACGTTCGATCTCGGGATCAAATAATAAGGCTTCTGGGTCCGCCGTAGATCTCGTGTACATGCACAGGGAAAACAGAGTTTCAAAGAAATGATTAGTACCGTGGAAGGGTTAGGTAAAAAAAATAAATAAAAATAAAAAGAAATAAATAGCTAGGATGGTAAGATCAAACGCAATCGCCTCCCCGGCAACGGCGCCAAAAACTTGATCGCTCCGGGACGTGACCCAAAAGAACGGTTGTAGTTTTACCGCAAGTGCACGGTGTAGCAGCGAGCGGGATATCGAACACAGGGAGGACGAATGACTGTGCTTGCTCCGATCAACCTAGCTATTTAAGAAGAGAAATTTGCCTTTGGCGATCCTGTCACAATCGTCAGACAATGTGCGAAATATCAAATCAAATAAAGAACGTCTAGGGAATGGGGAATCCCCGCTACACACCGTACTTCATAAATGTGGTTCATCGGTATCAAAATTGCTAGAATGAGAATTCGGATGAACTAGTTGCAACTGAATGTAGAACCAAGCTCACGCTCTCGCGCTGTTGCCGGTCTATAGCTATCCTAGGGTCGGGTCCAATCTCTTGCAAACCCTACCCTAGGGAAGCTAGCATTAGGATCAACATCATCGTCCAATCGCGCACCGAGCCCAATCTCTTGCAAACTCGGTCCACGATCTAGATTAGGATAGTTCCTACCCGTCCAATCTCTTGCAAACGGGTATCGGTATAGAATTGCAACCGGGAATCCTAGTATCGGTCTAATCTCTTGCAAACCGATACTTCGAAAAATCCGACTCCAACCCGATTCGGATTTCTAGGGCTTCCTATCAAATTGGGATCCAATCTCTTGCAAATCCCAATTGATATGAATACCTAGCAGTCCATAGTAAATCGATCCCGATCTAATCTCTAATAGCAATTCTAGCTCAATTTCTACCAATTCATCACAAATATGAAAGTGGGCTTGTAGGGTTCATCCCCACGCCCCAAGACGTGGAGACTACTCACAAATCATAGCAAGATCACAAAAATAATCGTTGAGATAAGCAATAAAATTCATCACAACAATGATATAAACAATAAAAATAGAATTTTTCAGGAAAAGAGATGCAAACCAATGTAGTTCTTCAATTAATCCAACAAAAATCCAAGTTTTGCTCCTTCTCCAATCACAAGAATAAAGCTAAAAAAACTAATCTAAAAATCTGCAAAAAATCTAAGAGAGAGCTCCCAAAACTAGGGTAAAAACAGGGTTTAAATAGCCCCAAAAATCGTCCAAAAATTGTGACCAAAATGCCCCTGCACAGCCTGTTTTCCGCAGTTTTCGCTACAGGCAGCGCATCGTACTCGGCCGAGTGACAAAAGTCGCTCGGCCGAGTGAAAAACCCTGTAATTTTCCAGTAAGTCAGGGCCTTCAGGGGTCTCTACTTCGAGGGCGGCTCGGCCGAGTGAGTTGTCGTCACTCGGCCGATGACTTCATGATACTCGGGCGGACGGGATAATCCACTCGGCCGAGTGGGTCTTCTGAAGTTCAGGCAGCCGAAAAACAGTAACTTGGATGTTTTGGAGGGGCTTCGTCTGGGCGCCACTCGGGCGGACGTGGTATCGTCACTCGGCCGATGTGGTCTTCGGTGCTCGGCCGAGTGCACATAGAAATCGTGTCTGAACTGGTCGGCCGAGCAGTGTCTCGCTGGTCGGCCGAGTGGCTCCTCCACTCGGCCGAGTGGGACACAAAAAAATGCCCAATCTGCTTATTTTGGCCTCCTCGTCGCTCCTGCGACGTCCGTTCTTCTTCCGCTCCTCTCCAACAGCAAAATACCCCTCGGGGAGGTCGTTGGTGATCGTCTAGAGTAAGCGCATCTCGGGATCACTCCAAATCGCGCCAAATCATCTGAAATGCGACAAATACAACAAATCGTGAAAAGCATCGCAATATCGTCGATATATCGTGAAAAACATGATTTGGGCGATCTAAATGGCATGCAAATATGCGAAAAATGGTGTAAAATAAGGAGTGATCACCTCACAAATTAGATTTTTTTACAGGGTACCCGGAACCTACCCGGAACCATAGGGTCCGGGTAGGGTCCGGGTATAGAGTTCAACTGGGTAGGTTCCGGGTCCAAATTTTAGGAACCGGTCCCTTACCGGGTAGGGTCCGGGTAACATGAAAAAAACAGGGTACCCGGACCCGCACACCCCTAGCTTGCGGTACAAATATTTTAAATCTGGTATCCCCCTATCATATTGCACACTTGCATGCTCACAACCGGGGGGACGTCAAGCTTTATGGCACCGTTGCCGGGGAGGCAACGTGCTTGTTAACTTTAGGACCTTCGACCCCTTGAGTCTAGTTCATATCCCTACCTCGCGATAGTTTTTGCATTCTTCATTTTCATTTTTATTTCTCTAATTTTTATTTTCTATTTTTATCTGTTTCTATCCCATACTTGCTTCACGGGTGTTTGTTGCTTTCCATGCGCAGGAACACAAGGAGTCTTAACGACTTGATTCCTATTGATCCGGAGATAAACGCTACCCTTAGGCGTCTGGCCGCAGAGAAGAGAAGAAGAGAAGAGTCTGAAGCCATGGGAGAGAATACCCCATCGCATAAATCCCTGCTGGAGTACTCGATGCCCTCCATCGGGTCCACCTCCTCCATCCGACCTCCTGCTATTACGGCACAGAGCTTTGAGCTTAAGCCGTCCTTAGTAACGTGGATACAGCAGGATCAATTCTCTGTGGCACCCATGGATAGCCCTATTAAACATCTGGACTCCTTCCTCGAAAAGTGTGACACATTCAGGATTAATGGTGTCACCACTGAAGCAATCCGATTGAAGCTATTCCCCTTATCTCTGTGGGATAAGGCCAAGCAATGGCTTAGGGGAAAGGACCCGAACACCTTCAACACATGGGAGAAGCTCTCGAATGCGTTCTTGACTAATTTCTTCCCTCTAGGGAAAACGATAAAGCTGAGGAGTGAGATCTCCTCATTCTCACAGGCCAGCCACGAGTCCCTGCATGAAGCTTGGACGAGAGACAAAGAGATGCAGGAGAGATGCCCTCATCATGAGCTTTCAATGTGGCAGATTATTAATCTGTTCTATAACAGACTGAGGGATGACTTGAAATCTTCGATGGATGCCGCGGCTGGGGGGTCCTTCATGTCTAGAAGTAAAGAAGATGCCGACAATATCTTGGAAAATATGGCATCAAACAATGAGCGGTGGTGCATCGAGCATGCAACACCTAGGTCTGGAGGCATTCATAGAGTCGAGGACGTCGACAAGTTGTCTAGCAAATTTGATTTGCCATCGACCCAGATCACAGCGCTCATGGTAGGAGCTGGTGGTACCGGCACCCAACAAGTATCAGTGGTGGAAGCGGAAGTCCTCGGAGACTTCGAGTGTGGTGACATTTTCACCACCGGTGGATCAAGCTAGCGCACTTTTCTTCAACCCTACAGGTAATGCTCCATATCCACCGCGGACTAGCTCCAACCCGGTTTATTCTCCAAATAACTAGAACCACCCCAATCTTAGCTATCGGGTACCCTATCATCAGCAGCCTCAGCAGCAGCAGCAGCTAGTATATTAGCCGCCTAGGCAATAGCAGCAACAGTATCAGCAGCAGCAGCAGCCTCCACAGGTGTACCAGCAGTATCCACCAAGGAACCAGCACCCCATGCAGCAGCATCAGCAATATGGCCAGCAGCGTGCTATCTCCCCGGTTGAGTCCCTCTTGACTCAGTATATCACAAACCAAGAGAAGATCAATTTGAAGCTGGAAATGGGGCAGAGAGCTCTCACTGACCAAGTAACCCAACTGGGGTTGCAGGTGACGAACCTTCAAAGGTCGCAAAATCAATTACCGCCACAACCGGAAGTGAATCCGAGGGGGCAAATCAGACTTTGGCACTAACGCATGAACATGCGAATGTGTCCGCTATCGTCTTGAGAAGCGGGACACAAATTCCCAAAAGCGTGCCCGCTAAGGAACCGAAAGCTCCGTCGTTCGTTATGAGGCCAATTGAAAAATCGAAGGACGATGGAGCTCCGCCACTAAAGAATACGACTCCGGAGGGAGTCCCTAAAGAAGAGAAGAAGAAGGACGAGGAAGGGAGCCTCAAAGTATTTTAGCCCGTTGTGCCTTTTCCACAACGACTTGCCAAGGCTAAAACTGATGAAAAATACGGCAAGTTCTTCGCTATGGTCAAGGATTTGAGTTTGCAGATCCCGTTCCTCGAAGCCATAGAGACAATTCCCTCATACGCAAAATTTTTAAAGGACTTGGTGACGAGGGGTTCGAGAAAGGAAAAGGTCGTTCTCACAGCAGAAAGTAGTGATCTCATCCAGCGAGCAGATCCGCCCAAGCTAAAAGACCCGGGAAGCTTCTCCATTCATTGTTCGATTGGGGAAGTAAAAATCCACCGGGTGCTCGTGGACTTAGGAGCGAGCGTCAGTCTAATGCCCCTGTCACTATACAGGAGGATAAGAATGGGAGACCTGGAGCCCACGGGTATGACACTTCAATTAGCCAATAGATCGGTCAAATACCTGGTGGGAATTATAGACGACCTGCCTGTTAACGTCAGTGGAATACAAGTGTCGATAGACTTCGTGGTTGGTTCAGAGTGTTTTCTTACTACAAAGCGTTGACCGTGGAGAACCCGGTCAACGTGGTCAAGGGGCCCGCTTTGGGTCCCTTGGGGGGCTTCGAATTGGTGCAGAAGGGGCGAGGGGAAGCCTCGGCCCTTGTTGAGATGCTCGGCCTCGGATAGTCATGCTCGGCCTCGGCTGAAAGGGGGACGAGGGGTAGCCTCAGGCGCCCGGGTAGATGCACGGCCGACGGGAGGCGAGGGGAATCTCGGACCTGACTAAGACGCTCGGCCTCGGTGGGGCGTGCTCGGCCTCGGCAGGTTGACGGTAAGGGGAAGCCTCACTATCCAGTCAGACGAGTGGTCGGTGAGGGGCGAGGGGTAGCCTCGGCCCGTTGATCGGCTGTCCACCTGCGTAGACGAGAACGCTCGTCAGGGGGCCGGACCTTGGTTCCGGCCAAATCCCCTCCGATGCCTAAGTCAGATAGTGATCTGAGAAAGGAGGCCCGGCGGAGACGGTTCGACTCGTGAGGAGATCGTAACGGCGTCTCTCGTCGCGAGCGGGGGAGGAAGGAGATGAATTGGGGGAACGAGGTCGTTGATGGAGTACCTTCGGTTTTGTTACCTAAGATGCGGGTCCCTTTCTTCGTCGTCTTCCTGGCCCTTTTGTAGAGCTCCCAGCGCGGTTGCCCCTGGCCCACGTCCCACGCCCGCCATCGATCGTGCCCCATCAGTCCCCCCTCGCCGCCGCCCTTTCCGCCATGCCAGCACCTTCCCATTATCGCCATTAGTGGTCGCGCGTCCGGGGGAGTGGTTTTCGCAGGAGTGGGCGAGTGACCAGCGGGTTATTGGGGCCGGGTCGGATCGACGTTCGAGAAGGTCCCTTATAGGGCCTTTGCTCAATGGGCTTTTGAGGATGCAGATGGGCTCTTGACCTGTGGTCGGGCTCCTGGGCTCGTGTCTTTTGGGTCTCGGTCAAATAGGCGTAACAATTGCCCCCATCGGTCGGGTTGATCGGCCTCGGCCGGTTTAACTCGGCCGATGTGACTTCTGCCGATTTTGACAAGCTCTCCAGTCGATGCCGACTCATTTATTAGTCGTCATTATGAGTTGGCCCGTTCGATGTTTTTAAGGCGCGGGTTCCGAAGCGCCGTCAGCCTTCGGATGTTACCACGTGTAGCGGCAAGCTTATCCCTGCCGTTCGCGGAGTCGTCTTAAGTGGAAAAGCCGAGGGATTCGTGAGCCTCCATCCCGTCGCCTTTCTTCTTTGTACTGATCCCCCTTCTGTCTGAGCTCTGCCCCATGTCGTCTTCCTCTGCTACGGGTTCGGTTCGGTCGGAGCACGATGCGGCTCCAGGTCTGGCGGGTGGCACTCCTTCGACGATTAGTCAGCATGGGGATGATCCTTCAGGGGTTCCTTCTGAGGTCTTGGTGTGGCCTTCGTCGATCTGTGCCACTGCCATCGGGAGTATGCGCTCCTCCTACCTGCTTCCGCCCTACTCGGCTCGTGCCCCTGGGGCCGACGAGCGGATCTGCTCTCCTGGTCCCAATGAGGTCGGAATATATGAGAGGTGCTTTCACTTCGGGCTCCGTTTCCCGCTTCATCCTTTTATCGTGGAGTTCCTTCAGGCCCACAATGTGTGCTTGTGTCAATTCTGTCCCAACGCCGTCGGGATCCTCGTCGGGTTCGTTGTCGTCTGCATGCTGAAGGGTGTGGTGCCCTCTCTCCGCCTCTTTGCCCAGTTCTACCGCCTGAGCCTCCACCAATCGGGGGCGTGGATTTACATCAGCGCCCGCCCGAAGATGTCCCTGGTGCTGGGGTTGCCGAGCTCTCTGAAACGCTGGAAGGGGGAATACGTGTTCGTCACATTCCCCTCGAGCGTACACTTCCCAGCTCGGTGGGTGGCGGCCGGTGCCGTTGTTCTTAATCTGGGTGAGCTGACGGTCGCTGAGCAGCAGACGGCGAGGGACATGTTGGCAATTCCTCCGAGGGAGCGCTCGATCGACTTCCTCTTTAGTGACCTCAATTTGCGTAAGACGGTGTGGCCCCTAGGTAAGCTGCTCCGAGCGTTCGCCCCTCGAGGTCGCCCAGGTTCTGCTCTGTCTCTTATTTATTCTTTGAGTGCAGGTGGGTTCCCTCTCGGTCCTTCTCCTGCCAGCGCTCTCGTGCAGGCCCCAAACCCGGATCCGCGCAGAAGGGACCATGTGTTGGCGGTCCGGAAGAAGCAGCGGGTTGTGACCGCATCCGGAGGCTCGAAGCGAAAGAAGATGTCGTCTCCCTCTCTCCCCTCGCAGGGATCTCCCAAGAGGCTCCGTGAGGAGGTCGAGGGGGTCGACGTTCAGCCGACTGCTGACCGACCTCATCCTGCTCCCGTTGAGGTTGCTTGGCCGTGGGCCGGCCCTTCACCTCTTCCGGACGGCTCTCTCCCTGATGCTTACAGTCGGTATCTTGGGGCGTTCCGCTCTGCTCCTGGCGAGTTCCCTTCGTCAGGGGAGGGTCTTCTTTGTCCACGCTTTCCAGTGGGTGAGAAGGAGTCGGTGTTCTCGAGCCGTGGAGCCGTCGCTCGAGTGGCCGAGAACTGTTGTCTCCCTCCCGACCAGGCGGTGTTGGACGGAGTCAGAGGTGATTGCTTGGCTACCTTCGTGATCCAGGCTGGTCAACAGGTAGTGTGTCTCTGCTTGTCCCCCCGTTCTCCAGCTGTTTTTGCCATCTTACCTTCGTCGCTTTGGCACAGTTGTCCTCGGTGGGCCTCTCGATGAGGCGCCAATTCGCGGCTCTTCCCAAAGCCAAATCCGTGGCTGGGCTAGGCCCTGAGGTCCTTGGCGAGGAGGAGGAGGAAGCTGGTCAGTTGGAGGAAGCACGGGTCCAATCCCTGAACTCCCTCATAACTGAGCTGTCCTCTGCCCTGGAGGCGGCAGATCGTGAGAGAGCTGTGGCTCTGGCCGCGAAGTCCGAGGCCGAGACGCGGCTCGCCTCTCTTTTAAAAGACGTCGACGCGTCTGGAGGGGTCAAGCAGGTCCCCGGCCCGGCTGCTGCCTCCGAAGCCTCGGAGCTCTCCGATCGTCTCGGTGCGGCGGAGGAGCAGGCGAGGGCCCTTGCTGCCCAACTAGGATAGAAATCCCGGGAGATCGAGAAGGAGAGGGCGGAGCACCAACGCCAGGTAGAGACCCTAGAGGCTCGGCTGCGTGGGCTCGAGGAGTTGGATCCTGCCCGGATCGCTCAGGATGCCGTGGCGGAGTATGCCACCTCCTTTGTGGAGACCGCCTTATCGGAGGCGTACGAGAAGGGCTTCGCCCGGGGCCAGTCCGAGATCCAAGAGAAGTTCCCGCTCTTGGGGATCAACTTCGAGAAACTTCGGATGTACTCTGACGCCGAACGGAGTAAGGGGGGAGACCCTAGTGAGCCTCCAGCTTGTGGCTCCCCTGGCGCCCCCGGAGAAAAATGAGGGAGGGGAATGCCCCTCGACCTCTTCGTGTATCCTTCTGTATACCTTTTCGCTTTATCTGGAAGGGAATGAATTTAAAACAAATTTATTTCATAGGAAACGATACATCTATTGAAAGTACTTGCGTAAATATTCCGCATTCCAAGTGTGAGTGAGAACTCTCCCTTCCATGTCGGCTAGTCGGTAGGCTGCGGGTCCGAGGACCTCGACGACTTTGTAGGGTCCCTCCCATCTAGCCACGAGCTTCCCTTTGCGAGCGGTATCGGTGGTGAAGCCCGCCTTCCGGAGGACCAGGTCCCCGAGGTGGAAGCTTCTCCCCCGCACCCGAGCGTTGTAGTATCGGGCCACCTTCTGCTTTTGGTGGACGATGGTGGCCAGTGACTGCTCCCGTCGCTCGTCGAGGAGCTCCAGGCTGAGCCCTAGGCCCTGCGAGTTCCGGTCTTCGTCAAAGTATTTGAGGCGAAGAGATTCTTCACCCAATTCGACCGGTACCACCGCCTCGGCCACGTAGGTGAGCATGAAGGGGGTCTCGCCAGTAGCCTCCTTGTGGGTCGTCCGGTATGACCAGAGTATCCCGGGGAGCTCTTCCGGCCAGTTCCCTTCGGCGTCCTTCACTTTCTTCCGGAGGGGCTCTATGATACACTTGTTGGCCGCTTCTGCCATCCCGTTGGTTTGGGGGTGTGCTACCGAGGCAAAGAGGAGCTTGATTCCCCATTTCTCGCAAAAAATCTTTAAACCCTGCTGAATCAAACTGCTTCCCGTTGTCTGTGACGATGGCCCGTGGTACTCCGAATCGGGAGATGATGGAATTCCACACGAAGCTTTTCGCTTTCTTCCACGTGATGGTTGCCAACGGCTCGGCCTCGATCTACTTGGTGAAGTAGTCCACTGCCACGATCAGGTGCTTCCGCTGCCCTCGTCCTGGCTTGAACGGTCCGAGTATGTCGAGCCCCCATTTTGCAAAGGGGAGGGGGCTCACGATGGGGATGAGCTCTGACGGAGGAGTCGAGATGTGGTGGGCGTACCTCTGGCATTCTTGGCATTTCTGCACATAGCTTGTAGCATCTTTGGCCAAGGTCGGCCAGTAGTACCCCTGCCTTAAGATCTTCTGCGTGACTATCTTGCCCCCGTGGTGATTCCCGCAGATCCCGTCGTGAACCTCCCGTAGGACGTAGTCAGCTTCTTGCGGTCCGATGCACTTCAGGTATGGGAGGACGTCCGTCTTGGTCCAGCGTCTCCGGTAGAGCGTCCCCTCATGGATTACGTATCGGAGTGCTTTTCTCTCCAGGGTTCGGCGCTCATCCCCATCGGCCGGCACCTCTCCGTGGGTGAGGTATCGGATGATCGGGTCCATCCAGGTGGGCTCTTGGTCGATCGCCATCACCTCGTGCTCCATCGTGCTGGGGGACGGCAGGTTCTCTACGTAGATGGTGCGGCCCAGCTCCTTTGGCGAGGACGAGGCCAGTTTTGACAACGCATCGGCCCGCGCATTCTCTGACCGTGGGAGGTGTAAGACCTCCACGTCCTTGAATTTGGACATCGCCGCTCTGGCGACTGGGAGATATCTCTGCATCGCCTCCTCCCGTGCCTCGTAACTCCCTAAGAGTTGGTTGACAATGAGCTTCGAGTCGCTGAGGAGGCGGACGGACTCGGCCCCAAGCTCCAGGGCCAGCCTCAGGCCGTTGATCACAGCTTCGTATTCCGCCACGTTGTTCGTGGCCGGGAACTCGAACCGCAACGCGTATTCCGCGATGTTCCCCTCCAGAGATCGGATCGCAATCCCGGCCCCTCCTCCTGACTGCGTGGCCGACCCGTCCACATGAACTATCCACGCTCCTGGATCCTCTGGTTGAGAGTGGTCAGCCGAAAGAAAGGACAAGGGTTAAGCAGTTACCGTCCCCGGGCCTTCTCCCTCTGGGGGGCCATTTCCTTCCGTCGTGCATTCGGCGATGAAGTCGGCTAGGGCCTGTCCCTTGATGGCCGTGCGCGGTTTGAATCGGAGGTCGAACTCGCTCAGTTCCACTCCCCAGTTTAGCATCCTTCCCATTCGATCGAATCTCTTGAGGTTCTGTTCCAGCTGTGAGTCGGTCAGGATCAGTATGGTGTGGGCCTGGAAATAGGGTCGGAGCCTTCGCGCTGAGAGGACGAGGGCGTACGCCAGTTTCTCCATGGGCGAGTATCGCACCTCCGCCCCCTTCAAGATCCGGCTCGTGTAATATACCGGCCATTGCACCCCGCCGTCCTCCCGGATCAGCACCGAACTCACAGCTTCCTCCGCACACGCCAGGTAAAGGCTCAGCGACTCCCCTTCCCGGGGTTTGGACAGGAGAGGGGGGCTGCGGAGGTACTCTTTGAGGTCCCCGAACGCCCGGGAGCAGTCTTCGTCCCAGAGTATTGTCTTCCTATTGTTCGGAGGTTCCGCGATTGCTTTCCTCAGGACCTTGAAGAAGGGAAGCGATCTTTCCGCTGATTTGGAAAGGAATCGCCCCAGGGCTGCGATGCGCCCGTTCAGCCTCTGTAGCTCCTTGATCGTCGTCGGCTCGCGCATGTTAACCAGCGCATCGATCTTGTCGGGATTAGCTTCAATACCACGATTAGTTATCATAAATCCCAAGAATTTGCCAGATCTTACCCCGAACGTGCATTTCGCGGGGTTGAGCCGAATGTGGTGTCGCCGCAACCGCTCGAAGGTCTCCCGCAAGTCGGCGATGTGGTCTTCCGGTCGCCTTGACTTGACAAGCATGTCGTCGACATAGACTTCTAGGTTCCTTCCGATCTGGGAGCTGAACACCTTGTTGACCATTCTCTGGTAGGTGGCCCCCGCGTTCTTCAAGCCAAAGAGCATCTTCCTGTAGCAGTAGGTTCCCCGGTCCGTCGTGAAGGCAGTCATCTCTTCGTCCCGGGGGTCCATCTGGACTTGATTGTACCCGGAGTAAGCGTCCATGAAGCTTAGCATCTCGTATCCCGAGGCGTTGTCCACCAGGTGGTCGATGCGCGGCAGGGGGTAGCTATCCTTGGGGCAGGCCTTGTTGAGGTCACTGAAGTCCACGCACATTCGCCACTTCCCGTTGGGTTTTTTGACCATCACCACGTTCGACAACCACTCCGGGTACCAGACTTCTCGTATGAAGCCGGCATCGAGGAGACGCTCCACTTCCTCGGAGGCTGCCTTCATCTTCTCGCCGCCCAGGTTACGCTTCTTCTGCCTAACCGGTTTGAAGTTGGGGTCGGCGTTGATCTTGTGGACGATCACCTGGGGGTCCACGCCGGACATGTCTTCGGGCGACCAGGCGAAGATGTCCAGGTTCGCCTCCAGGCATTCGATCAGCTGATCCCTCAGGTCCAGGCTCAGCCCTCTCCCGATCGAGACGAACCGGCCCTCGATGTCCGTGACCGGGATTTGCTCCTGCTCCTCCGCAGGGGTGGCCTGGGCCCACTCCTTAAGTCGAGCGCGGCCATCCGGTCAGCTAGTCGATCCTCGGGACCTTCCTCCGCCAGTTGATAGCAGGTATTCGGTCTCCCCGCGTCGCCTTCGACTTGCCCCATCCCCCCGGCGTTCGGAACTTAATGGTCCGATGGAGGGTCGAGACCACCACGCCGACGGCGTTGAGTAGGGGTCGGCCGATGATCCCGTTGTATTCCGACCCGATCCCCAATACGATGAATTCCACCGCTAGGGTCACAGAGTCTGGTGTGTTTCCGAGCGTTACCGGGAGATGGATAGTGCCGATGATGGGGGTGGAGTGACCCGTGAATCCGACCACGGGACCCGAACGAGGTCGCAAGTCTTCTTTCTGCCGGCCCATCTTCTCCAGGGTTGACATAAATAGGACGTCACAGGAGCTGCCGGTGTCGACAAGCAGCCGTCGCACTAAGGTAGTGTCTATGACCACTGATACCACCAAATCCACGTCCGAGCTGCGTGCCGTTACGGGCGCACTCGGTCTCCCGACCGGTGGGGAAGGGGAGGGCATCCCGGCCCTTTCCCCACGACTCTCCTCGCGTCGGTCCCATGCCCCTTCTTGGCAACGATGGCGGGCCCTGTCGCCCCGCGTCGGGGCCTCGCCCTTCTTTCGCCGAGAGGAGGGAGGCCGCGTCATCGCAGATGTGGTTTGTTTCTTCGTGGGACAGTTTTCGTTCCCACAGACGGCGCCAGATGTTTCAGAGTGTTTTCTCACTACAAAGCGTTGACCGTGGAGAACCCGGTCAACGTGGTCAAGGGGCCTGCTTTGGGTCCCTTGGGGGGCTTCGAATTGGTGCAGAAGGGGCGAGGGGAAGCCTCGGCCCTTGTTGAGATGCTCGGCCTCGGATAGTCGTGCTCGGCCTCGGCTGAAAGGGGGACGAGGGGTAGCCTCAGGCGCCCGGGTAGATGCACGGCCGACGGGAGGCGAGGGGAATCTCGGACCTGACTAAGACGCTCGGCCTCGGTGGGGCGTGCTCGGCCTCGGCAGGTTGACGGTGAGGGGAAGCCTCACTATCCAGTCGGACGAGTGGTCGGAGAGGGGCGAGGGATAGCCTCGGCACGTTGATCGGCTGTCCACCTGCGTAGACGAGAACGCTCGTCAGGGGGCCGGACCTTGGTTCCGGCCAAATCCCCTCCGATGCCTAAGTCAGATAGTGATCTGAGAAAGGAGGCCCGGCGGAGACGGTTCGACTCGTGAGGAGATCGTAACGGCGTCTCTCAGCGCGAGCGGGGGAGGAAGGAGATGAATTGGGGGAACGAGGTCGTTGATGGAGTACCTTCGGTTTTGTTACCTAAGATGCGGGTCCCTTTCTTCGTCGTCTTCCTGGCCCTTTTGTAGAGCTCCCAGCGCGGTTGCCCCTGGCCCACGTCCCACGCCCGCCATCGATCGTGCCCCATCAGTCCCCCCTCGCCGCCGCCCTTTCCGCCATGCCAGCACCTTCCCATTATCGCCATTAGTGGTCGCGCGTCCGGGGGAGTGGTTTTCGCAGGAGTGGGCGAGTGACCAGCGGGTTATTGGGGCCGGGTCGGATCGACGTTCGATAAGGTCCCTTATAGGGCCTTTGCTCAATGGGCTTTTGAGGATGCAGATGGGCTCTTGACCTGTGGTCGGGCTCCTGGGCTCGTGTCTTTTGGGTCTCGGTCAAATAGGCGTAACAGTGGTGATGGATATGACCGAAGACACCCATACGCCCATCATCCTTGGATGGCCCTTCATGGCCACCGCTGGCATGCTGATAGACATGAAGAAAGGGAAGTTATCCCTTAATGTTGGCAACGATAAGGTAGAGTTCGACTTGGGGTTATCGATGAAGCACCCCCCCCCCCGGATGAACCAAGTTGCAATATACTGGACAACGAGGAAGAAAGAGCTGTGGAAGTTGGGGCCTATGAAATTCTTTCAAGGAACCCCCCAGACAGCTTGGGGGACCTTGAAGAACATGTCGGTCTGAAGAAAGAAGATGTTGCTGGGGAAGCGGTTGTCCCACATACGATCCCACCCAGATTCCAAAAAGCTCCTCCGACGAGAAAAATGGGGAAAGAGCCCATGGGGCTTACCGGCGATGAGATCCGGATCTTGGAAAGAGTGGCAGTAGACGCCAATATAAGGGAGATGCCCCTGGATACCATCAACGGAGGGAGGATCGTCGAGCAAGTCTACTTGTCACCGCCGATGACACCAAGGGCCACCAATTCAGAATCTGAAGGGATGCCAAACTTAGGGCATCACCCCCGTCCACCTTGAAAATCATCTACGGGCGTCGAGCAAACGACGTTAAATAAAAGCGCTTCATGGGAGGCAACCCATGCTCTAAACTTTCATCTTTGTTTTTAGTATTATTTTTAGCTTTATTTTTCCTATTTTGATAAATAAATCCAGCCACGGGAACTTTCGTCGAAGGACTTAGGCCATTTTTGGACTTTTGCAAGAAACAAGCCCCCAACCGATCAGGTGATCCCATAACCGATCGGGTGGGACGTATCAGAAAGTGACCTATATCTGTTCATCCACGAACCGGTCTGGTGAAGCAAACTGAGACCGGGTGGCAGACCGTGTGAAAAGAGCAGAAGTCTCGAAAAATTTGGGATTTAATCAACCGATCGATTGATAGAAGCTATGGTCATGTGAATGACCGGGTGAGCTGCACAGAAGTCTCAGGAAAAATTGTGAAGCGGTCAACTGATCGGGTGAAAACTCACCTGATCGATTCGCCTGTAGCCTCTTTTCAACAGATTTTTCGACATAATAACCAACCGATCAGGTGAAAACTCACCCGATCGGTTCGACTTAAACCCTATAAATACCCCCCTGCCCTCACCCGTTCATTTCACTTCACCCGTTTCGACTTCTCCTTCGCCATTTCTCTTTCCCTCTCCCTCAACCGGCCAGATTTCTCCCCCAACTGACCTCCAACCTCCCTCAATCAATCTCTCCACTTCCTATTTCCTTCTCTCTATCGATCTCTCTCCCTCTCTCTCTCCCTCTTCCATTTAACCCTAGAAAAAAAACCCTAATTTCCGTCCCCCCCCCCCCCCGCCATTTTCGAAAATTTGCTGGAATGAAGTGCCGCGGCTTCACACTCTCTCTCATTGGGCTGCGTTGGGTGATCTACAGGCAAGGATCGTCATCTCTACTAGGTAACTTTGCTCCTTAGCTCCATTTTCAATTTTTCCCTAGTATTACTATTTTGCTCAATTGCCTGTGGTTGTGTGCATTCATCATATCCTGCATTCACTCACGCACACACACTCACATAGCCCGGGATCAAGATAAGGGTAAGGGTATTATGCGTGAGGAGTGGTCGTCTCACAAGAAATGAAATACCACACGTCCACCACACTCACGCCCTCCTCCTGCACAGCCTGCACAACCCCAACCCCAACCCCAACCTATCATCCCAGCTGAGGACCCTATGATGGGCCCGCGTGGCTACCGTTTTTTGAGTCAGGAACAAAAAGATTTTTATCATAGACTCGATGCACCGGGGCACCTATCCACAAAATTTACCCTTGCCCAAATGCTTATCGATCTCGGTGTGTTCACCGAGGTCGAGACTCACTTTGCCAATTTAGGTTGGATAGCTTTCCTGAACGCCACCGCGGTATCCCTCCCCTCCCTCACACTCGAATTTGTATCCTCCCTTGTCTTTGAGTCGAGCTCGATCGTCATTTTCCGCGTCCGTAACAAAACCATCCGCACCCACCTGAATACCATTAATAACATCTTTGGTTTCCCCATTCTTCAGGACGACGCTATCCGTCCCTACGAGTATCACCCCGATTTTGACGTCGATCAATTTTGGTTTCACCTCACCCTACACGCTCACTATCCTCGAGGTAAGGCCAAGGCCTCCTCCATCATTCACCCCATATTCCGTCTGGCCCACTGAATCATATCTTCCACATTCTTCCCCAGGGATGAGTAAGGTACCGCGACCATCCCTGATCTTTTCATTTTGTGGGCCACAACCTTTGCTTTTGTTCGCGGTGATGACAGGATTGATTTTAGGGCCCCTGTCATTCCCATTCACGCCGATGCTTGGCTTATTGACAAGCTACTTGAGATTAGCCGTACCGGCAAGGGCAAACTTTGTTGCGGGGGCCTTATTACTATCATAGCTTCGTATCCCCAGTTCAATATTGCCATCCCCTGAGATTTGCCCACTGCCGTAGGACCTACACGCCTAGATCTTGATGTCCTGCGGCACATACACATGATTAAGCCCCGCCCCGATGGTCGTTTCACTTTCCACTACGGACACCCCCCTGCTCCTTATACCATTCTGCCCAACCCAGCTCGCATGACTATCCATCTTGTGACAAATTGGACATTTCCTCCCGATCTAGAGTTTCTGGAGGGGTTACGTCTTCCATTCCTTCCCCAGGGCGCACCCAGACCACCTTCCCCTGCTGCCCACTTAGGCGAGCAGGATATCCCTGCGTCCCTGAGAGACTCCGGGGCTGGCCCCAGCCATTCCATCCCGGCTCCTGGTCCTATCACTTCGGAGGCTCTGAGTGAGGCCCTTTTAGGCCTAGCCTCTGGTGCCGGCATGACCACTGCCGATGGCACCACTTCCACCTCCCGTCCAGCCTCTACTTCTTCCGTCCGCTTTGCCGCCTCCACTCGCCTCGCTCTCGAGGCTGAGGTAGCTTCACTGCGCGCTCGCGCTTCATCCTCCACCCCCTCGGACCCATCCTCTTCGATCCTCTCTCACCCACGGTTCCTCTCACTTGAGAGGAACATGGCCGTCATCCTCCGCATTCTCACTCACATTCACGGACCACTTCCACCTACACCACCACCCACTCCACCCCCTTCACCTCCACCATCCCATTCTTCACCTCCACCATCCCACTCTTTGTAATGCCCTACAAGCTACTGCACAAGTACTAGGGGGTGAATAGTACTTTAAAAATAACAAGGAGTATAATTCATAATTATCGTGCAAACAACTACCAATCAATTTGTGGAAGCTTAAATTGATGACAACAACAAAATAAACAATGCTAACAATTGAATATTACTGGGTTCGGATCCACCCAAGTCTCCCCGAGTTGTTCCCGGTGATCCTACGTCCCAACCACCCGGATCCCCTCCGGATACTTAGGTTAGAAACCATAACCTAAGATTTCCACTATGATATCTTGTGAAAAACTTTCACAAGATCAAATCATACATGTAATGGCAATAGTGAATCCCACAACCCGGGATCACAACCTTCTCTCACAACCGAGAGAACCAATAAGCAATATAAATGAGTTTATAATGAAATAAACAATCTTACCACAAATCATATACCTTGAGTTTTCTTACCAAATAGGTGCAAGGAGGGATTTGAGGAAGAGGAAGTCACCAAGACCTAGCACCACTGAAATGAGCAGCAATGGGTGCCTAGGAGTGATTTGGAGACTTGAATCAAGCTAGAGCTTGAAAGGCTCACCAAGAACAAACTTCTCTCAAGATGGATTCTAGATCTAGAATGTGAGAGAATGGATTTCTTGTGAGGGAGAGAGCTTTGGAAATGAGTGAGAATCTCTAACTCTTTCAATCTCAATGAATCTCTTAATGGCAGCTCTAGCCTAGAGAGAAATGACCAAGCTTCGTATTTATAGGGTCCCATAAAAACGAGTTAGGTCAAATTCCAACGGCTGGAAATCTGAAGCAGTTAGTCGGTCAAAGAACAACCACTGACCGACTAGTTCATCAACTAGTCGGTCGGTCAAACAACATGGACCGACAAAGTGATGAACAGTGAAGAGATTGAATTTCAGATCTAGAAATTTAGTCGGTCCAAGAAGACTGTCTGACCGACTAGTTTCACAACTAGTCGGTCGGTCAGTGAACTTAGACCGACTAAGAGTAAAAAACAAATAGTCTGAATACAAATTGATTTAGTCGGTCCAAGAACAAATGTTGACCGACTAGATCATCAACTAGTCGGTCGCCAAACGTTCTTATACCGACTAACGATAAACAGTAGCTTAGGAGAAAAATTGGCATGTACAGTAAAGCTCAACTAGTCGGTCAAAGAAGCATCACTGACCGACTAGTTCACAAACTAGTCGGTCGGTGAGTCAACGTAGACCGACTAACTGTAAACAGTACTGAGCAAGAAAAGACAAACTGAAACTAGTCGGTCCAAGAAGCTTTGCCGACCGACTAGATCACCATCTAGTCGGTCAGTTCTTCTTCTTGAACCAACTAACATGCACAATAAAGTCCGAATCGAAGCGCGATGCTTCGAGGAAGTTAGAATGGACTTCTACTAAGATCCTAGAGCTAAGATATGAGCGTTATGAAGATAGAAATGTAAGATATACTCAAGGCTTAACATTCTATAGATCGAAACTAAAAGACTATAAATAAAACCTTAAGGAACGGTCTTCGAGAGCTTCGATCAAATCTTCATGACTTCCAAAATGGTCCAAAAGCTTCAACGAATCTTTAGGCATTGAATACGAGCTTTGAGAAGTCTTGAGATGTCGCTTTGATTGTTCTCGTGAATTTGGCGACGATCTCCATAAATGCGCTCACAAATTGTTAGTTCATAATTTATTTATGTTTGCTCATCATCCAAAACCAAATATGGTGAGTCCAATACTCAACATTCCCCCCTTTTTGGTGATGACAAACCAACATAAATAATAATCAAAAATAATGATTCAAATGTAAAATACTTACTCCCCCTGCATTGATGACACGTTAATTCCAAATTGAATAAATATAAATTGCATCAAGCAGACGAGTGAGATATATAATGAGAATCGATTATTGAAATATCGGATTTGAAAATCCTTATATATATCTTAACTCCCCCTGAATCTAACATATCAAATTAGATTCTTGGAAATTGAGTTAAAGTTTCATTTGCCCTAATCATTATCATTATCTCTCCCCCTTTGGCATTATCCCAAAAATGGGGGGCATACAACGACAACAACTATGATAAGTAAAATCCAACATCGGGAGGCATAGAATATGACAATGGACCAAATTGACACGAAGGAAAATAGTCGAAAACGAATCAAAGTGTGCCAAATTGTCCATTTTCGAAAAACGAAAATTAAAATCATCAAAATACCAAATATAAATTCAATTATTGAATAAGGAAACATACTCTTCAATACTCAATATTCTTGGTTAAATTTGTGCATGGAAAACAATTCTATGCAATCATAGAAATAAAATCTATTTAACCAAGTTTATAAGCGTCGAGCGACGGAATCACATATCATAGACATTGAATGAATATAAAATGTGCACAATGAAGTAAAAGTGAACAGCGGTGAATATATATATGAATACCATGAGTACAAGCAACAATACATCGACTACATTATATAAAGTGTAACATCTATATCACCAACAAAAATACAACAGCATCATCGACACACTATCATCAAACATCCAAAATACATCAAATACATCGACATCCAAAACATCAAAAATACATCAAAACACCACCAAACTCTATCCTAACCCAAAACACTCTCAAAAAGATGCATCATCCAAAGATCATCGGAGAGTCCTCGAAACATACGATCACGAGGAAGTGGCAGGATCAGCAGTCTCCGTGGGTCCAGTCGAGGGAGTGGACTCAGGCTCTGCTGGGAGGAGTGGTGTGTGAACTGAAGGGATCGTCGGGGCTGGAGTGGAAACAGCAACAGTAGGCTCAACTGGATCAGGGATATCAGCAGGAACAGCAGCAGCATCAGAAGTCTGATCCACTGGTGCAGAAGTCTCTGGAGCACCGGAAGAGGTGGCAGCACCAGCAGTGGAAGTAGTAGTAGCAGCAGCAGTGGCCTCAGTGCCACAAGCTAAAGAGGTGACGAGCTCATCAATCTCCTCGTCATCCATCTCCTCATCCTCAGAAACAGAAGGAGGAAGCTGAATACCCATCACACTAGCCATACGGCACACAACCTCCTCGGTACGAGCCAAACGAGACTCATGACGACGAAGTAAGCGAACGATATCATCTAGTGTGGTGGTAGGAGGAGGGGCTGCAGAAGCTGAAGGTGTGGCCTGGGATGCAGAAGGAGTCGACCGCTGGACGTGACGAAGGGCCGCAAGAGACTTCTTGATGGCCGTCGCGTTCAGGGGTGGACCGGGGGGACGCTCATCATCCGGAGGCAAAGGAACACCAAAGTGACGGAATACCAAGGTCAAAAGGCAAGGATATGGGATGTGCGCCGATTTACTACACTTGCGAACACACTCGAAAGAATCCATCTTGTCGAGTATGATGCGAGCCCAGTTAATCGAGCTACCCATAAAGAGAGCGTAAATCAACTTCAGAAAAGACTGAGACGGAAGAGAGGAAGATCCATACTTGGGAAATAGGCACGATTTGAAGATAAGATTAATCACCCAAGCATTCAGCTTGAATGATTTGGAAGGGACGCCTATGAAAGCAGGAGGGATAACCTGAAAGATATCAGCGAGGGTCGGCTGATCGAGAGTGGAGATATCGTCTACAGAAATGTCAGAAGGGAGGAGGCCAGCGATGAGCATCCTATCAACTCCCCCAAGATCTCTGCAGTGAGGACTATAGGAGTCCCCAAAATAGATGTCTCGATGGAGTGGGTCTCATCATACTTACCCCGGGTACGATTGGCATAGAAGAGCTTGACCAGGCGAGGATAGGGACGTGGGTTCACCTTAGGGTCAAATCTAAGATAGTCCAAAAGTCCGCTATAGGATAAAAGATTCGCAATGCCAAGAAAGTCAGAGAACTGAACGTAATGCTCCAATAGCAGTTGGCAGTGCTCTATACGGTTGTAAGCCGCTAGACACTGAGGGTCGTCACGACACAACGACATATCTACACCACCTACCGGCATCTGGGCTTTACCCTTAGCCTTATGGGTCTTAAGAGGAGGTGGAGGAGGGGGTTCCTGATGGGTAGGCTGCTCCTCAGGACGAAAATCAGCGTCAGAATCAGAAGTGGTGTCCTGAAAAGAGGAAGGGGAAGCGACTCTTTCTAGGTTTAGGTTTCGGTTGGGCTATAGAAACTTGGGCTTGGGAAGCTTGGGTTTTGGCTTTGGGCTTGGAAGTCCTCTTCCTCTTCAACGGTGGTGAAGACGAAGAGGGGGCACGAGTGGTCTTGGCCCTACGCTTAGGTGGGGTCGATGAGGTTGCGGGCTTTACGGTCATGGGGGAAGCCCCAGAGGAAGTAATCGGGATCCTCGTTTTTGCCATGATCGTGGCACAACGAGTGCAAGCAAACGACGTTTGAAATAGATCAAATTAACCTAAGCACAAACCCTACTATATAGTTCGAAACCCTAGAATTAGAAATGAAGCCCTAGAAGAAAATCGAGATCTAGAACAAGCCCTAGAAGGAAATCGAGACCTAGATGGGAGGAAGTATACCTAGGAGGAAGACGACGATGATCCGCGGCGGAGATGATCGGAAAAGACACCGGAGATCGACAGAAGTCGAAGAGACACGAGCAGGGGTTCGGGGTTTCTCGAGATGGAGAGAAGCTGGAGACCGACTAAAAGAGAAAGAAGTCGGTTCGAGTGAACTTAAGTCGGTCGAAATCACGAAATGACGAGACTGCCCCTGATCACTTAGTCGGTCTATGTTCAAAAGCTGACCGACTAGATGATAATCTAGTCGGTCGGTTAACGGGCTTGAACCGACTAAGTGGAAACAGAGACCAGTCGAAGATTTCCTGAACGAGAATTAGTCATTCTATGATCAAATACTGACAGACTAGAACTAAATCTAGTCGGTCGATAAGTGAACTTGAACCGACTAAACGAGCTAAGCTGGAGAGGAAATCCTAATAGCTTGAGTTAGTCGTTCTGAGTTCTTTTACTAACCGACTAGATACAAATCTAGTCGGTTGGTGATTGAACAGATACCGACTAAAAGAGTCCAAAAGTTTAGAGAATGAGCTAGTCAGTCTGAGTTCATTAGCTGACCGACTAGATGTGAATCTAGTCGGTTGGTTGATGAACTGAGACCGACTAGATGAGTCCAAAAATTGACAATTAAGTTCTCTCCTCAATACACTTGGACGAAACATCATAATCCTCTCAAAAATCATCTAAACTACCCCATTAAACATCGAAATCTCAAATATGACATTCAAATATGAATTCGAGCAAAAATTCAAAATATCACATAAAATCCCGAAAAAAAAAATCTAATAAGTCTAGCATGAACGAAATATTGCGAAATATAATAGCATCCAAAATTATTGAATGAAACATGAATCCTATATCTCGGATTCACCCATAATCCCCAATTCTCGACGCAACCACACAAAGGAGTCCTCCTTTAGGGGTTTCGTGAAAATATCGGTGATTTGCTTTTGGGTTTCAACGTACACTAAAATGATGTCCTTTTTAGCAACATGATCATCTAAAAAGTGGTGTCGGACATCTATGTGGTTAGAACGGGAATGGTGCACCGGATTCTTTGAAAGACAAATAGCACTTTGGTTATCCACCATTATAGGGCTAGTATCACAATGAATACCAAAATCCTTTAGTGTGTGTCTCATCCAAAGAACCTGGGCACAAGCGGCACCGGCGGCAATGTATTCCGCCTCGGTGGTTGAAAGTGATACCGAATTTTGCTTCTTGGAAAACCAAGAGACAAGGGAATTTCCTAGAAAATGGCAAGTGCCACTAGTACTCTTCCTGTCGGATTTGCATCCCGCATAATCAGCGTCACTATATGAGACTAACTCATATGTGCTAGATTTCGGATAAAGTAATCCAAAATCTAAAGTGTAACTTAGATAGCGAAAAATACGTTTTACCGCTACTAAATGAGAATCCTTAGGTTGAAACTGATAACGAGCACAAATACAAACGGCAAACATAATATCGGGCCTACTAGCGGTAAGATAAAGTAAACTACCTATCATACCTCGATATAGACGAATGTCTACATCTTTGCCGCCCGTATCTTTATCAAGATGCGTTGTAGTGCTCATAGGAGTCTTTTCCCGGAGGCATTCTCCATTCCAAATCTCTTTAGCAACTCCACCGTGTATTTTGTTTGGTGGATGAAGATTGCATCGTTCAATTGGCGAATTTGGAGACCTACGAAATATTTGAGTTCGCCCATGTGGCTCATCTCAAATTGTTCCTTCATAACATTAGAAAACTCTTCGCAAAGAGTGAAGTTAGTAGCACCGAAAATGATATCATCAACATAAATTTGAACTAATAAAATATCATTATTTGCATGCTTAACAAAAAGTGTAGAATCGACTTCGCCCATTTTAAAATTCAAATCCAAAAGAAAATTCTTTAGGCGATCATACCAAGCTCGAGGAGCTTGTCTCAAACCATAAAGAGCCTTCTTTAGTTTAAAAACATGATTTGGAAATTTTTCAGTTATGAAGCCCGGAGGTTGAGAAACGTAAACTTCCTCAACGACATCTCCGTTTAAAAATGCACTTTTAACATCCATTTGAAATAATTTAAAATTTTTATGGCATGAAAAAGACAAAAGTAATCTAATTGATTCTAATCTAGCTACCGGAGCGAAGGATTCTTCGAAATCGATACCTTCCTCTTGTCGATAGCCTTGAGCTACTAACCGAGCTTTGTTCCGGACGACGACTTGGTTTTCGTCGGTTTTGTTCTTGAAGATCCACTTTGTCCCTATGACGGTGTGGTTCTTCGATGGCAAAGGAACAAGCTCCCATACCTCATTCCTCTCGAATTGAATGAGTTCCTCCTCCATGGCAAGGATCCAAGCACTATCTTCGCACGCTTCAACTATATTCTTTGGCTCTATCGATGAGGCAAAGGCACAATTGGCGAAGTGGTGAACTTGCGATCTTGTTTTGACTCTATCATGAATATTGCCAATAACTTGCTCATGGGGATGGTCACAAACGGTATGAAGCCGTTTGGGAATACCTTGATCACTAGGAACATTCTCAACAACTTCATTAGTCGGGTTAGTATCAATAGAATCAATAGACTTAGAATTTTCAAACGAATCGCATAAAACATCCATAGACTCATCATCATTTGAAATTCTAGAAGGAATGAAATTCTCATAAAAAGAAACATGTAGTGATTCCTCCATCGTAGAGGACCTTTTGTTGTATATCCGGTAGGCTTTGCTACGTGAGGAATACCCAACAAATATCCCCTGATCCGATCTCGGATCAAACTTGTCCAAATTTTCATAAGTGTTTTTAATAAAACATTTTGCGCCGAAAACACGAAAATGTTTAACTTGAGGCAATCTACCAAACAACAATTCATAGCAAGTTTGTTTGGTGCCGGGCCTCAAAAGTATTCTATTAAACACATAACAAGCGGTGTGTACCGCTTCCGCCCAAAATTGATAACCAAGATGGCTATCTTCGAGCATAGTGCGAGCACACTCCACAAGCGTTCTATTCTTCCTCTCAACAACACCATTTTGAGGAGGTGCACGAGGGAAAGAAAACGTGTGAGTAATTCCAAGATCATCAAAAAAATTTGAGAAAGACTCATTCTCAAATTCACCCCCATGATCACTACAAATAGTGACAATGGTGGTTCCGATGTGATTTTGTACTTTCTTCACAAATATTGTGAAGTTTTCAAAAGCTTCATTTTTATTACATAAGAAAAATACCCATGTAAATCTAGAATAATCATCTACGATGACAAGTCCATATCTTGCATTTCCTAAGGAAGCAACTCTAGTTGGCCCAAATAAATCTAGATGCAATAGCTCTAGTGGACGTTTAGTAGAAATGCTTTTCTTAGGTTTAAATGAAGATTTAGGAAGCTTGCCACGTTGACAAGAATCACAAAAAATTTTCTTTTCAAAAACAAGCTTCGGAAAACCTTTAATGGAATTTAATTTTGAAAGCTTATAAAGTGTTCCAAAGTTCACATGTCCAAAGCGTCAATGCCATAAGTGTTGTTCACTTGTGTTGGCAACGAGACATTGTTCATATGACTTAGGAAGATCCAAAATATAAATATCTTTATGGCGTGTGCCGGAAAATAATAAATCATTATTATCATTCAAAATATGACACAATCCTTTCGCAAAGCTAACTTTGTAACCTTTGTCACAAAGTTGGCTTATTGAAATAAGATTATGATTTAAACCATTAACTAGATGAACATCACTAATTAAGGGTTTAGATGGGTTACCCACTTTACAAACACCGACGATGGTTCTGCTCTCGTTGCCTCCAAAGACTACTCGGTTCCCATTAGCAATGGGCACCACTCCGGAAAGCAATTGAGCATCGCCCGTCATGTGTTTTGAACACCCGCTATCGAGTATCCACCCATCCTTGGAGCCAAATTTAACTTTGTTGCTCCGCTTATTTTTCTTGAGTACCTAAAGATAATCATATCATTTCAAGGTACCCAAGGTCATTGGGTCCTCAAAGGTTAGACCTTTGGAAGCCAAGTCCAATTGGACTTAGACTTCCCAATATAATTAATATTATCCACTACATTAATAAAGTAGTCATTCATGTAAACTTGTTTTTCATTCATGGAAGTGTCCTTTGGGCTCCAAATTGAGAATATTTTGGGAGCCTTCATCCTATTGGGAGCATGCATGCGTTGTTGATTTCTACGTGATGCATGTCGTGGATAGGCATAAGAAACATGATGAAATGGTGCATATGGATAATTATTCATATGATGTTGTGGGTGAACATATGCATGTGAGGGAACACGTGCGTGAGGGTGTCTCACATGGTGTGCACGTGCCCGTGAACGTGTAGCATAGAAATCATCATATGTGTGAGCCGGTGGAGTAGGACGTGTGTTCCTACGTGGCATTGTATTGGTGTACATGTAGGCATGCCCCTTCTTTGGAGGTCCACCCAAAGTGGGTTTCTTTCCGAAAGAGGGTGTGGACGAGGTGGAAGCACCATTGGTAGATGAACTACCAATAGAGTGTTTGCTACCAATCGTCGAAGCACCGGAAGTTGGCCTAACAAAAGTAGTGGCCGATTTGGATGAACTTCTCATCGTATACCCCAAGCCAATGTGGTGATTGGCCGGAAGTAAGTCACTTAGGATTTTATCCAAATGGTCCTTACCCTTATTGAATTTATTAATTCGGCCTAATGTGTTCTCATATTTCTCGGTGAGAGAACGCAAAGAAGTATCCAAAGTGGATACTTGCGATGTGAGCACATAAACACGTGATTTAAGATTCTCATTCTCAATACTCAACGTCGAGTTTTGAGAAGTCAAATCCGCTATCTTATGTTCTTCCGGATCCTCAATGCTAACATGTTCAAGTTGAGTCATGAGATTAACAATCTCATTCTTCAACTCTTCAACAACGGTGTCGTTCTTGGTGATGATAGTTTTAGGCGAGGTTTGAATGCTAGCTAAGTCATCTTTTACTTTAGTATACCTATTTACTAATTTAGTATACTTAGACCATAATTGAGAATTAGCATTCCTAAGGTCATCCATAGTTACCTCATCGCCTTCGTTGTCGCTATCATCGGAAGAGGAGGATCCTTGATCATGCTCCTCTCTTGCCATGAAGCACATGTGCACTTGCTCCACTTTCTCATCGTCCGACTCTCCGCTTGAGGAATCCTCGGAGTCGGTGAATGTTGTTCCGACAAGTCCCTTTTGTACCCCTTTTTGTACTTCTTGGACTTGTCGAACTTCGGCGCCTTCCACTTCTCCTTTTGCTTGTTTTGAGGACAATCCGCTTTGATGTGTCCTGGCTTATTGCATTTAAAGCACAAAGGTGGAGAGGCGTTAGTAGAAGTAAATTTAGATTTTTGTTTGAAGTTACCCTTTCGGAAGAAGCGATTGAACTTCTTTGCCATGAGAGCAATGGATTCCATGTCCATTTCTTCTTCCGAGTCCTCATCATCGGTAGAGGTGGATGGAGCCGCCTTGAACGCAATCGCCTTTTTCGTAGGCACGTCTTGGTTCAAATAGGACTTCATCTTTTCTTGTAACTTCACCTTGCTATCTTTGCGTACCTCGTATGACATCAAAGTACCCATCAATTGAACTACGGTATACTTATTCATGTCATTACCTTCCTCGATGGCGAAGGTACGTTGCTCCCAAGAAGAAGGAAGTCATTCGATAAGCTTCGAACACTTCTCCTTTTGGGTGTAGGTTTTGCCGAGAGCTTCCAACTCGTTCATTATGTCGACGAAGCGAGCATAATACTCCTTCATCTTTTCTCCCTGTTCCATATGAAACAATTCGTAATCTCTATTGACTACGACGAGTTTAGAATCTCTTACCCGACTCGTTCCTTCATGCAAAATGAGGAGCGAATTCCAAATTTGATATGCACTCTTACATGTGCATATCTTATTAAAATCTTCGGGTTCCAATGCACATTGTAAAGCATTCATTGCTTTGGCATTTGCAATCTCCGCGGCGACCTCCGCGGTAGTCCACTTGTCTAAATCTTCTTCGGTAGGCACATTGTACTCTGACATGGTAATTCTCCACAATGAGGCACTCCAGAGGAACGTTTCCATCCGGCATTTCCAATAACCATAATTGACGCCGTTGAAGAATGGATGCCTAGTCGAGGAATGTCCTTCCATGACCGAAGACGCTCCTTCACGGTTCCTGAAGGATCCATAATCCGCAGGTGGACGAACGGCCTTGTTGTCGTTGGCAGACATAGCTAAGTATCGGGCTCTGATACCAAATGTAATGCCCTACAAGATACTGCACAAGTACTAGAGGGGGGTGAATAGTACTTTAAAAATAACAAGGAGTATAATTCCTAATTATCGTGCAAACAACTACCAATCAATTTGCGGAAGCTTAAATTGATGACAACAACAAAATAAACAATGCTAACAATTGAATATTACTGGGTTCGGATCCACCCAAGTCTCCCTGACTTGTTCCCGGTGATCCTACGTCCCAACCACCCGGATCCCCTCCGGATACTTAGGTTAGAAACCCTAACCCAAGATTTCCACTATGATATCTTGTGAAAAACCTTCACAAGATCAAATCATACATGCAATGGCAATAGTGAATCCCACAACCTGGGATCACAACCTTCTCTCACAACCGAGAGAACCAATAAGCAATATAAATGATTTTATAATGAAATAAACAATCTTACCACAAATCATATACCTTGAGTTTTCTTACCAAATAGGTGCAAGGAGCGATTTGAGGAAGAGGAAGTCACCAAGACCTAGCACCACTGAAATGAGCAGCAATGGGTGCCTAGGAGTGATTTGGAGACTTGAATCAAGCTAGAGCTTGAAAGGCTCACCAAGAACAAACTTCTCTCAAGATGGATTCTAGATCTAGAATGTGAGAGAATAGATTTCTTGTGAGGGAGAGAGCTTTGGAAATGAGTGAGAATCTCTAACTCTTTCAATCTCAATGAATCTATTAATGGCAGCTCTAGCCTAGAGAGAAATGACCAAGCTTCGTATTTATAGGGTCCCATAAAAACGAGTTAGGTCAAATCCCAACGGCTGGAAATCTGAAGCAGTTAGTCGGTCAAAGAACAACCACTGACCGACTAGTTCATCAACTAGTCGGTCGGTCAAACAACATGGACCGACTAAGTGATGAACAGTGAAGAGATTGAATTTCAGACCTAGAAATCTAGTCGGTCCAAGAAGACCGTCTGACCGACTAGTTTCACAACTAGTCGGTCGGTAAGTGAACTTAGACCGACTAAGAGTCAAAAACAAATAGTCTGAATACAAATTGATTTAGTCGGTCCAAGAACAAATGTTGATCGACTAGATCATCAACTAGTCGGTCACCAAACGTTCTTATACCGACTAACGATAAACAGTAGCTTAGGAGAAAAATTGGCATGTACAGTAAAGCTCAACTAGTCGGTCAAAGAAGCATCACTGACCGACTAGTTCACAAACTAGTCGGTCGGTGAGTCAACGTAGACCGACTAACGGTAAACAGTAGTGAGCAAGAAAAGACAAACTGAAACTAGTCAGTCCAAGAAGCTTTGCCGACCGACTAGATCACCATATAGTGGTCAGTTCTTCTTCTTGAACCAACTAACATGCACAATAAAGTCCGAATCGAAGCATGATGCTTCGAGGAAGTTAGAATGGACTTCTACTAAGATCCTAGAGCTAAGATATGAGCGTTATGAAGATAGAAATGTAAGATATACTCAAGGCTTAACATTCTATAGATCGAAACTAAAAGACTATAAATAAAACCTTAAGGAATGGTCTTCGAGAGCTTCGATCAAATCTTCATGACTTCCAAAATGGTCCAAAAGCTTCAACGAAGCTTTAGGCATTGAATACGAGCTTTGAGAAGTCTTGAGATGTCGCTTTGATTGTTCTCGTGAATTTGGCGACGATCTCCATAACTGCGCTCACAAATTGTTATTTCATAATTTATTTATGTTTGCTCATCATCCAAAACCAAATACGGGGAGTCCAATACTCAACACTCTTCACCTCCCCCATCACATTCATCACCACACCCATCATCCCCTAGGTGACCATCCCCTCCCACCACCACCGTTCCCATCACTGCCACTTCACCTCCACTCACGACCACCGTCGTCGATCGCACTGATCCACCACCCGCCACTTCCATCACCCCATACGTGCGCTGCAAGAAATTACAGGTGCGTTCGTGATCACTTCCCCCACCATCCTCTTCTGTCGCCGTATCTACCCCATCTACCGCCGTATCTACCCCATCTACCACCGCGTTGGTCGCCACATCCCTTCCCCCCCCCCCAATTATCACCACCACACCACCCATCGTCTACACTTCCACACCCATCCACACCCATCCTGCACCCCTCTCCCCACTTCTTCGAACACCCCCTACCTCTCCCCTCTGCACCCTTCCATCTGCTACCGAGGAGGACAAGGACGATTCCTCTCCTTCTTTTTGATTTTTTTCACTTTTCTAATCTCCCCCTTGCATATTTTTGCATATTCATGAGCATATCATATTGCTAGCTTTATCTTGTCCAGCTTGGGGGACGTCGACTTTCGTGTGTGTTTTGTCGTATTTTTTCTGTGTGTTGTGTGTGTCTATATATGTCATGTGTTGTGATTTTCTATTTTTCTTTTTCCGTTCTATTTCTTTTTCCCCTTTCTTTATTTTTCAGTTTCATATGTGTGTTTTCCTCGTTTTTCATTTCTCTTTGTGTCGGTGCGTATTCCCCCCATTTTCATTGCCCTCCCGTATTTACTTTTATTGCATTGAGGGCAATGCAAGTTTCAGCTTGGGGGAGTCGCACTTCGTGCGTCGTTTTGTGTCTTTTTCTTCGTTTTTGAGTAATTGTCACCTTGTTTTTATTTTTCGTTCTTTCCTTTTTCTCCTCTCTCTCCTAGAGATGACCCCAAATGATGAATTGCCACAGAATCACACACACACACCTAGCATGGCTTCGATAATCACATTCACTAACCCTAGGAAGTTGAGTCCTCTTGCATTTCATGCATCGTGGGTCCATTTTGCTTTTGTGTGACTCGTGTGTCGTGTCTAGCTTACGGTGTGCTTCTACTGTGTGATTTTGATTTATATACATGTCCTGGAATGACCCTTAGATTATCATGTTTCGATTTGAATATGCAGTATTTGCTTCTCCTGTCTGCCTCTATATGCATGCTATATTTATATCGTATATTTCATTTCGCATGTGTCGGGATTCCACAGTTAGGACTAGGACAACTCATTTGGCCTATGCTCTGATTAGCGAAAAAATCTCCCTTTCTCAAGTGTCTAGAATCCGATTTCTTTTTTATTTTACTTGCTGCAAATCCCCTCGTCGTGTACCGTTCTCCCACTTGGGAGTGTACACACATGTATATACCCAAAAAAGTCCAAAAATCCAAAAAAAGAGAGAGAAAAGCAAAACCCAAAACGAAGAAGAAAAGAGAAAAGAAAAGAAAAAATATATATGTGTGTGTATAGCCAAAAACCCAAAAAATATACATATATCCAAAACCCAAAAAGAATTGATGTGTGAAAATTTTCCTACCTTCCGAGAATAAAGGGAAGGCGAGAATTTGCACCGGGTGTTCTTCTCCACATCATCTCAACCCCATCGTTTTCGAAAACACTTGGAATATGGACCTTCTAGCTATTATCTAGGCTATAGTGAGGTGATTTCCTAGTCCCTAGTTGTGGAGTCCCTGACGCATGATACGATTCGATTCTTACTCTGTTCTGATGCATGCTTGAGCTATATATTTGCCGCTTACTTCAAATCAAATCGATATGTGGGTCTTTTCTTGGATATGCGTATATAGAGCTTTATTGCACATTGTAGATAGTAACACCGTCTGCTAGCACGTGACCACTCTCACTTGAGCTTCACAGCGAGGGCCCACGACACTCATTTGGACTCGTCTTCTTTGGTTTAGTGTTGTGATTTGTCACTTGTTTGCTTGGTGTGGCGTTTTTGATTTTGTTGGCCCTGACGGGCGATTTAAGATTTAGATTTCTCTTTTTTTATCTTTCTCTCTATTTTCTCCCTCCGAGCTCCTACTCTCAGTCGTCTTCCTCGAGGACGAGGAAGGGTTCAGCTTGGGGGATTTTGACGTGTGTGTATATTTTATATATTCACGTACGTCTTCTTCGTGTTTTTCCGTTATTTTCCACCGTCCCGTATCCATTTCCTCGTTTTTTCTAGTTTTCTTTCACTTCTCTGTGTTTTTGTGTGTTTGCAGGAGATCGCCACTGTAGGGGACACATAACGAAGATATCATAAGTCCCCAGAGCAACGGGAGGAGTCACGCACGATCAGGGGGTCAAACGACCAAGATTTCCATCTTTCAGCCCCCACCCGATCGGTTGGACACAGCCAACCGATCGGGTGATGCACGCGTGCATGACCCGGACAGTAGCTGAAGCACAGTGAGGGTCAACCGACCGGGTCTCCGACCGGTTCATCCCAACAGAGTTCTCAAGAAATTGGAGCTGAATTCCAACCGATCGGGTAACCTTCACCCGATCGGTTCATCTATAGCCGATTCTTCCAAAAGACAACCCGGAGAGCCAACCGTGGGCCCGCTGACCATGCCAAGTCGACTAAAGTTTCTGTCTTTTTGGGCGATAATTCCAACCGATCGGTTAATAATCCAACCGATCGGTTCACCTGATGACCGCAAGATCCAACCAACGAGCCGCTTGCGTCAACCGACTGGGTCACGTGAGCGGGTGAAGTCTCTGAAAACCGCAGCCAAAGAAGCAGCTCACCCGATCGGTTGATACTTCAACCGATCAGGTGAAGTCGTTTTCTATAAATAGCTGCCTAGGTTTTCCAGAAACGAGAGCTGTGTATTTTTCTGTCTTTTTTCCCTATTGTGACGGCTGGAATTTTATTGTTATTTGTAAGTGTTCTGATCTCTATGAAACTTTGATATTATCTTAATAGCATTTCTCCTACTTCATTTCAATTGCCCGATTATGATTTTAACGATCGATTTTCATTTAGATTGCTTTTTAGCTATAATGTGTGAGTGGTTCCCAAATCTGGGATTTTGGTGGACACCCCTTCGTGTGTTCTCCCTAATGTGTCCATAGGACTAGGATATCGATAGGGAATAGAAATCTATTGGTTACGCGGGGTGTTTTATTGTCATCGGCGGGAAAAAGACCGCCTTTGACCGTTGGGCCAAGGGGGAATAAACTTGGCGGTTGACTCCTTAGCCATAGCTCACGCCCTTAGCGTAGACATCGAATCCTAGCGCACGAGAGCGGCATGATGAGATGTTGGGAGTTATCGTTGTGAGCTTAGTGCTCCCGAAGTCGGTCAGTGTTAATGGACATGGGAATGCCCACTGACCGAACCCGGGTAGTCCGACGTATCATCCTGGGCACCGACCGAAATATCGGGCCCATGGGACGCTGGTATCACTCTTAGAGGCAACGTCTCACCATTAAACCCTAATTCTGATCGTTGTCCTATCTGCTGGTCGTAATAGTGAGAACACATGATAGGGTGGAAACCGAAGTCCTAGGTTTCCCTTTATATTCTTTAACCTCCGTATTTACATTCTGTGACAAATCATCTATCGATTCGGGCTAGCTCACCCCTAGGGTGAATTGGTTCCTCTTAGAAGCAAGCACAACCATGCCTCCCTGTGTTTGACCCCCAAGCCACACTATAACAACGTGCGCTTGCGGTACAAATATTTTAAATCTGGTATCCCCTATCCTATTGCACACTTGCATGCTCACAACCGGTGGGACGTCACTATCATATACACACAATAATATCAATCACACTTTATATTTTGTCAAGTATCACCCCCATAATGCAATAACTTTACATACTATAATAATATTACAAATATCAGTACACGTATACAATCATAATGCACTATCCTATACTTGAATACATGGTATAGTCACATACATATTACTACACACATACTCATTGCATGCATACCATACCTACATTCTTATATGCTTACCACAGATCTACACAAAACATAGACATACATATAATATATTCACACCATAGTAATTTACATATAATTAGTATACTACTACATATACCTATACATACATACTCACGACATACAATTATCGTGTATACCTCATGGTATACACGTACACACACAACATCCCGTAAAGGCAAACAGTACTATACAAATACCATAGTATATTCACACCATAGTAATTTACATATAATTAGTATACTACTACATATACCTATACATACATACTCACGACATACAATTATCGTGTATACCTCATGGTATACACGTACACACACAACATCCCGTAAAGGCAAGCAGTACTATACAAAATTATAACCCTATTACCATACGTATATCTCACATATTCCTATAATATGTATATATCTACCTATGACTAAGCACATACATATCTACGTACGAGCACACGCTCATACGTACTAACTCACAAATCATATAATAGGCCTGCACACTTAACTATAAATTCACCTATTATCATTACACCTAACATGCACATGACTTTACTAGTATACTATTTCAAGCATTTACAAGTACCTTCAAACTACAGACACCACTAGTAGATATTCCAACACTAATTCTAATATACAAAGACATCCCTAAAGTGGTATAGCTATCCACACATATATTTATAAATACTATCATTCATACAACTTCATATATACCATGAATAACACTGAGTACGCATATATAACACAAGAGACAATTATTAATATACTAAGGGTAACACTCTCATACATGAGTGGTACGCAGGGGTTCACACACGGGTCCACACACTCTACCTATATACATGCACCACGACGACATCACAATAAAACCAATGGGCCCACCATACCATACTAAGGTGGACATAGGCAACGGCAAACACTAGTAGGATGACTAACAATAGCAAGAGAACCGAAATCAAATAGCGTAACAAAAAAAGATCGGAATGAACGGGTTCAAATGAGGCGAGGATAAGGAGATAGCTTGGTTAGGTGAAACAGAGATATAATTGTGAATATTTAAGTAAGGAAAAGAAAAATATAATAATGTCCTTATAAAATACACGAGAATAGTGTATAGATGATATAAGTTAAAATACGAAGTAGGGATTTGACGGAAGAATAATTAGTATAGAGATGAAGTGCATGTTCTACAATTGGAATTATGTTTGTACTAAGAATTTTGGAGTATGGAAAAAACGAAGAATATAAAAACGGACATACTTGAAAAGTTGGAGTTCTCTTTCACGTAGAAAATATTTAGAGGTCGGTACAATGAGTTGTTTGAAATAAGTTTGAGTAGTACATATATAGTTAGAGAAGAAATGGTATATTGGATTATCGAAAAGTCATTATATGAAGGAAGTAAGATATTCACACGAGAATGAAAGATATAGGTTAGAAAATATTATAAGGTAGTAATTTAAAGATTTCTCCACGAAAAGTGTAGAAATTCGACGAATGAATTTAAGTCAACTAAAGGGAAAGATTTCAAATGATTTAAACTAGGAGAGGAATTCAAAAATAATATTGAAAATACTTTTCGAATGATCAGGATGGTAATGGGAAAGATTCAACGATTGATGATGAGCGGCATGAAGGGATCACGTGAATCGAAAGCAAGAAAGTGAATTAAATATTCAAAACGTAAATACGACTAGGAAACAACTTAGTGAATCTGCTACAATGGGATTCTACAGTCATAAGCTCAAAAGTGTAATGATTAGGAAAATGATAGAAATCAGGGGTTCTAATTACTAGGCCGACTAAATATTAGGAGGAACTTAGCACTAAGACTTTCTAATGAACTAGACTGTCATAGAGATATCAGGGAAAGGGTACTTAGAGGATCAAGATTACGTTCTGCAGGGCCCAAAATCTGGTGGACCCAAGCGAACGACTAAAGGAAAAACTCTTGGAATTTAATATGGTCAGAGCTGGGTGAGAGGCTACTAGGGTATCCTAAGACGAGTACGAATAAATCTTAACGAAGGCGCCTGACTATCAAACTGGATGTTTATTTAAGTCTTTCTACCATTTAAGACAAGGAAAACGTTCACATTAGACTCAAATTTTATGACTCGAATGTTTTGAATGTTTCAATGGATGTTTTATTATTATCGTTGGTTCGATATTTTGCAGGTGCAACGACCTGCATGGGCCACCACAAAAATCTGTCATGCTCCGCTTCCCAAGTACGGAAGGCGAGACGCGAAGAGGTCCGCATCAGACTGAAGCTGTGAAGCTGTAGTCTGAAAAGCGTCTGTATGTTCATCCATTTACAGATTCTTGCATTGCAATGAAACAAAAACAACAATAATAATTTGAAAGAAGGCAATAAATAACCAACATTCAACGTAACATCCAACATTATTCAAAACTTCCAGAGATAGTCATATAAAGAAAGTACAAGAGTCTAAAAGAAGGCCCCAAGCATGGCCGAAACTAAAACATAAAGAAGGTGCCACGCATCGAACAACCTAACAGCAACAACTAGGAAACAACAACAACTAAGAAGAAGTCTCCAACTAATATTAAGACTGGTCTCCAGTATCCTCGAACTAGACGTCAGCAAAAGCCTCAAGCATGACGTCAGCAACATGGTGGTCCTCAGCAACTACCTCAGACTCAAAGCCTGACATGTGACACCCAAAGAGAAAAGGGCACATGTCAGCAAAAATCTCCAAAAGGAAAAGGGAGACTTTTGTGCAAGGAAACATCAAGTATAGCAGTTATAAGATGAATGCAACTTAGCAGTTTAAATGTGATGACATGGCATATTATTTCATGAATACACCAATTATAATGAACATGATATTTTACGATGCATGGCACATCGTAGCAAAAATCTACTAAACAATATTCATAATTTCACGAAAAACAGGCATTCACGATGTGCACAGGGTTTACGCCTTTCAGCTGAAGTTGCTGTACGGGCACACTTCAACGTTGAGTGACCGCTTAACTCTACCCCACCACGTGTGTATGGACTGGCACCCATCTTCTGGATCATGAGCCAGGAAGTGTTTATGGCATAGGGTTGACCTAGCCTCATTAATGATGTAGGAGTCAAAATCCTACTCGTCGCAGCTTACATTTCATTAATAGCGTGTGCTACACATTCATTTCAAGACATTCAATGCATGATGTGACATGTGGTATGCAACCGTTATAGAATAAAAACAGTTATTAAATGCATACAGTTTATCGAAATTAAACGTGACATGTGATATGCATGAACATGGCAAGGGTGTCGAATCTAGCTTCGTTGTCAAGCTATATCAAATATGGTGTCGGATCTAGCTTCGTTGTCAAGCTAGATCTAGCATGGTGTCTAGGCGACTATTATTTCATCGCCTAGTCTCTTATACACAAAATCACAGAATGGCCTAATATGGCCTAACAATCAACTGAGCATGTTTCACTTGCCTGAATAACATCTGCAATCTCAGTTCAACGGTGTCCAGAATCTCCCTTTGTGCCACATCAATCACCAACCTACAATCCAATGTTCATTTAATCTTCAATTAGTTATTTAACCAAAGCAATCAAATTATCGGTTTTTATCTTGTTTAAACATGCAGGTGCGGTTTCCTACAGATCGGGGTTTACCTAAACATGACGCGAGAGCTACATTGACATGGGGTAGCGACCTCAGAGTTTGATTTCGACAGCGAGCAAGATACGGCAACAGCTAGAAGCGAAGATGGCGACAACTAGGGTGGATCCGGGCTGCTAGGGAAGAAAGGGCGAGGCCCATATAGGGGATTGCGGCAGCTCCAAGGGAGATGCTGGCTATTTTGAGGGTGGATGATGGCTTCCAGTTCAATCAAAGGTAAGGTGCGCAATTTTGAGAAGAGGGGCTTTTTTGAGGGGCCGTATCTATGCAGCAAGGGGAAGTGGGAGGAAGGTATTCGGTAGTTTTATGGAGAGGCCGAGTAGAGGGGGTTACGCGAGATGGGAGAGAAGAGCTGGTTGTTTGAGAGGAGGCCGGCACAAGTAGGGGGAAATCTGCAGTATAGGGGCTGGCGGCAGTCAATGGGGTTGCGGCCTGAGGTTGACCGGCAGTCGGGCATCAAGGGAGAGGGGGACCGTGCGGCATGGGTTGCGAGAGTTCTTGTGGAGGGTCGATTCGACAGCTAAGGGAAGTTGGCCGGTGTTTGTGGGTGAAGATGGGCTGTTCGCAAGGGCAAGGAGGGGTATGGCAATGGAGATCGATAGCTACCTGATGGGTAGATAGCGGCTGCATTTGTTTTGGAGAAGAAACCCTAGGCTAGAATGCGTAAGTTTTATGAGAGTTTGCTATATAGGGTAGAAAGGGGTGCACTAAGGGGTGATTGGAGAGAGAGTGTGTGTGTGAGAGGGAGAGGGTAGATTTAGGATGCAAATAGACTACGAAATAACATGTGATACGTAGGATATCCTAGTGATTTCATTTAATTATTTAATTAGGGATAAGTCTCGGCTAATTAGAGATTAAAGATGATTAGGGTGAAAGATCAGTCTAACGGTGTCTGATAAATACAAGAAAAATATCGGGACGACCGTGTCAATGAGAGGATCGAGACTACTGATCGGTCACAAGCTAGGTTAACAGAAACCGGAACTAAAATAAAGAGGTCAAATGTCGAAGTCTAAAGTTATGACACCCTTTCATTCAAAGCTGATTTGTGGGAGAACGACCCATGAAATGATGTTCACAAAAAATCCCATAAATAACTACTCTTTCCAAGGGTCAGAACGATATATTACATCGCACATTTGGGATACAGGAGGAGGTCACAAGAAATATGCGTATGGAAAGAAAGTATGCACAGAAAACACATGATCGAAAAAGAGACCGTTACAGTTTGATTTAGCGGAGTGCACTAAATAGCAGTAATAGGTCATATGTGATTCGAGAGACTAGACCCGAGGGGCCCATCTTGGCCTAATGCCCTATATTAGTCTGGTCAGGAGTCATTGTTCGAAACCTCAATGCATGTTAGGTCCTTAGATTTTAAAATAGGTATATTGAGCATATCTACCACCGTGTTTTAGGACGTGCTAGCTTGACATTCCTATCCTAGAGGGTTAAGATCTACGATGAACCTTTGGGTCCTTGCCTTCGCTAGTGTAGTACGACAGTTGAATTCAATCCAGCTGAGTCTATTAAGAAAAATCTTTTGCATTCCTAGTCCTTTTTGTAGGTAAATATGTTAAATTTGAAGCTATGTTGGAGACTTATATTTCTGAGTCTTGCGCCATGATTTATTTAGGAGTGATGTATGCTTGGGGAGAGTTCTAATTTTATTGTATAAGCAATTTGCATGCATGATTAGCTTGAGAAGGTGATCTTCAAATCTTTTGGCAAATTTCCACCTTCTTCTCCATTTCATGTCTTGCTCGGGGACGAGCAAGAGTTTACCTTGAGAGAATTTGTTAAGTCCATTTTATATGAATTTTAGCACCCCTTTTCACATGCATTTTTATGTCAATATTCGCATCTTCCATCTATTTTCCATTCATTTCCATTTATTTCCATTCATTATATGCTTTGAGGTTGTTTTATGTGTTTCAGGTGAAGTGTGCTCAACGATGCATTTGGATGATGGGAGAAGCAAATGAAGGAAAATGGCAAAGATCAGATGCAATATAGTGTAAAGAATGGCCAAAGGACATGCAACACGGCTGTGCGTTCCAAAGTACATGCAACATGACCGTGCGTACCAACGCATGGCCGTGCCATCATATCAGCCTAAGTAAGAGAGAAGCAGTTAAGTAGCACGACCATGCTACACGGCCATGCCTAAATTAAAACATCTCGGCCACTGTAATAGCCTACAGACATAGCTGTGCTTCATGGCCGTGCGATCCAAGGGGCTTGGAGCTGCTGGGAACTGAAGGCAACACGGTCGTGTCGATTGACGACATAGCCGTGTCAACCTCAAGGGCAACGGCTTATAGCGCTGCAAATGACGAATTTATGATCTTAATCCCCTAGTTTTTTCTAGCCCAAACCATTTTTAGTCGTAGAGCGCATTGTGAGGATTCCAACGCATATGTATTTGTCATATTCTGAGTTCAGGGTGATTTGATATATTTTCTGGAAGTCAGTGCTATAAAGCTGAAATTTCAGCACGGTCGTGCCACTTTGCACATGGCCTTGCTGCTGCGAATTCCAGTTTTCAGACCCGATTTGCTGCCAGGTTTTTAGGGGATATAAAAAGGATTGTATGTGATTTTGGGAGACTTCTCCTAGTTTTTCTTCCCCCATTGGGGGCTGCTACTTTCGAACATTTGTAAGCTGTAACGGCCGGTATTTTTAGCCGTGCTTTAGTTCGTGTGTGCGGGTATTTTCTTTTAGTCGTCTGGTTGACTTTTCGTCCGTACGTTTCATGTTACGCGTATGCGACTCTGTATTTCCGTATTTACCGTATTATCGTTAATTAACCATCGTGTTTTAAAACAACTTTAATTTAATTATTTACTAATTAATTTTGTTGTTTTTACTAATCACGTTTAAAACTTAATTAATTAGTTAATTAATTTCTCTTCTTTCACAAACACGTTTCGATTTTTGGAAGAGAAGTTTAGCACGATTCTCTTCCCTCGTTAGTCAATAAACATCATTTAATTCTATCCTAATCTCAAACCTAAACTCATTAAAGTTGTCTACGACTAATTAGCTTCTTAAGGCAACATTTCATCTGCAAAAACCCATCTTCTCTGCAAACCCACCCTGCAAATCATCAACCGTATCAACCCACTGTATTCATATCCTGCAAGAAGCCTATAAACATATTCCAAAAATCTATTTCCATCATTCCAAAATTGCATCTGATTTCTCAAAGCCAAGAACAAATTCCCAAATCCACCATCCCCTCTTTCAATTTCAGTAAGCTACCCAACACCATCATCATCTCCTCCACACAACAAATCCACCATCCTCTCCAATTTCATATCACACCCAAATTTCAGATCTGAAATCAAGTTCAGGCCTTTACAAAAGAATCAACAACCTACAAATAAACCCTCTCATTTCCTCCTCTTCCTCCCCTCCTCCTCCAACCGCGCACAGCAGCCGACCGGAGCACCGTCGCGCTGCCTCCAGGAACCGCCGCCGTCCACCTGTGAAGCGCGCACTGCCGCACCTGAGCTCCTGTGCGCGCCGCCGCAGTGGAAGCCTACCGAGTGCCGTGAGTCCCTCTCTCCCTTTGAGTTCCCTGCTGCATCTAATGAAAGAAAGAACAAAAAAATAAAAAGAATGAAGAAAGCAGTTGACAGATTGAGAAAGAGGGAAGAGAGAGTTAAGGATGAGGGAGAGAAATAAAGAGAGATAGGTATAAGAGAGAGAGAGAGAGTTGCATAGGTTATGTAGTAAATAATGTTACAATTTTAACCATGTAACTTTACCCCATAGTCAAACCTAGTGGGTGAAGTATTAATACCATGTTTAACCTTGTGACTAGCCTAGTTAATGAATTTAGATGTTAACAGTAGTTAGTAAATTGTTAAATTGATTTTTGCATGTTAACAAAATTGTAAATAATGTTAGTGTAATAAATTGAATGAAATAAGGCGTACCCAGTTTATATAACCCAATATAAACACCACCCTAACCTGAGACCCCAATAAAATCGAACGAACCCAATTCAGGGGTTAGCGTAATATTCAGCTTAACTCACAATTAATCTAATTTGTTAACTTGGTTAACCAAAACGGAGAACCTATATCACCATTACGTAGTATCCATCAAAATGAACTCAATGACACCAAAATAACTAAAATCGGACTAGTGTACGATTTATGGTGACTATTTGAAGTTAGGTGATCATTAGGCCATTTTCACATAAAGTTGTATAACTAAAAATCTACACGTGCGATGACGCGTGAAACTACTTCCACCGTATTCTTGACTAAAAATGTGACCCAACAACATATAATTCGATATACCTTATTTTAGAACAATAACAAGATTAATTAACTTTCTGATCGAATTCGTTAATTCCCAATTCAGCACTTTTACTAATTATAATCAATGTTATTTTAATGACACAGATACAACGCAAACTTTCCTACCGTTACTCGGACAACCTAAATTGTCCCAGTCAGGCAAGCGTGCAATTATTTTATGTTTTTTGTGATATCTGATGTTGCTGACACAAACACACTTTTTAGAAATGCTAGACTTAAACTCGTGTGCGTGTGTGGACCCCTTAATAATCAAAATGAACGCACTTTGTGAATGGTAATGTTTTCTTGACATGTATGGTTAATTTTAGAACTGTTGATACATATAGAATGTTAAATGCCATTGGCTACCAATTGTTACATGTCGTTGGCTACCAGTTACCGTTGGCTACCAGATGTTACATGCCGTTGGCTATCAGTTGCCGTTGGCTACCAGTTGCCGTTGGCTATCAGATGTTACTTGCCGTTGGCTATTAGTTGACTAATCTCGTCGGTCACATGTGACTATGTCACATGCGACTAGTCTGGACTCGTGTTTCAGTATATGACGGATTAGCATCCTGGCTCGTGATCCAGGAAATACACGTTGGTGGGGTTGGTTCCCGGGCACTAGTCGGTAGTAAACGAGTCGCCTTCGGGGGTACTTGAAGGTGTATTTATTTACTATTCGTCTAACGGCGGGAGTCTTAGTCACGGACTTGCACACACATTTAAACAAATGAAAAAGAAAGTTAAGTACAGACTGATGTTACATTACTCAACTGCCATGTTAATCTTTATAACAGAACTGCCATGCTAATGTAACTTGTTGCTTTAACTATCATGCTAGTGTAATTTTTCATAATTGTTTTAACTGCTTCAGTTCATTGAAATACATGCTAGTGTAAATTTATTTCACTGCTGTAAAACTGCCATATATAACTTGTTATATATCTTGCCTTGGGTCATCTGACATCTACTTGCAGACCCTTGTTGACATACATTCATGTTGTTTGAATGTATGTCAGGTTACGAGACAGGTTATTTGGAGGAAAAGTTACTGGATCCGAGTGATCCAATAGACCAGGATTCTGCTTATCCTAAAGTCCACCCTACCGTGGACTAGAGCTGATTATCAACGCTGTAGCTTTTTACTTTTCACCGCTGTTGTTTGTAGGGTGTGTACCCACTTTATCTGTATCGCTATCGTTGTAGGCCATTCTTGGGGCCCTTTTATTATTGTGTACTTTATCTGGATGTTGGCTTTAATATTTCTATTGTTATGAGTTGCATGCAAGTTCCTGATAAAGGTGTTTTCACAGACGCTTATTGGGTTCGAGCTTCACCGCTCCAACCTAAGCGGGCCCGCTCGCGTCCTTGCCCCAAGTATAATGGGAAGCGGGGCGTGATAGGTTTTTGTGGTGGCCCATGTAGGTTATGCAATAGCAAAACTTCAGGACAATGGACAATACTATTAACGGCCAAAAACATCTAGATTTATCTCGTACACAACTTAACCAAGTTTCGTTTCTCAGCATGGCAGGAGGACACCACACCAGAAATGGAAATGGGACCGATAATGCAGCTAACGGAAGTGCTGATATCAATGTAGTCCTCAGAGTTATCAGGGGAATGTTGGAGGTTCAGCAACAGCTGATTCAGCAAGGACAACAACATGCTCAGATTGCACCACCGCCACCCCCTCGAGCTGAACCACGAGTCAGACAATTCCATGAATTGCAGCCCAAGAGCTTCGCTGGAAAAGAAGGGCCTCTAGGAGCTGATGAATGGGTTCAAGCGACTGAAGATAAGCTGAGTGCTGCACGTATCCCATAGGCTGGATGGGTTGACGTGGCGAAACTACAACTGACCGACAATGCCAGGAACTGGTGGTAACTGGAGGAGAAACGTCTGATCAGACCGATCTCTTGGGGCACGTTTAGGGAAAGGTTTGATGCTAAATACTTTCCCAAGGCAGCCAAAGAGAGCTTCAGTAGCGTTCCGCTAATTTGGTTCAAGGAGATAGGACCGTGGATGAGTATGAGGCTGAGTTTGCCATGCTTAGCTGTTTTGCACCTCACATGGTTGAAGACCCTGAAGATTGTGCGTTTCAGTTTTGCAAGGGCCTGAATCGCAAGGTCAAAGCCTCGATGACCTCAGCGAGACCGACGACACTTCAGGATGTTCTGGATTGTGCACGTGAGCATGAGCTGGTATAGAAACTCCCCGAGGGACCTTCAGCTGGAGGAGCCAAGCGTCCCATGGAGCCGCCTTGGATGGTGCCTAGAGGAAACTTTCGACCTCCGCAGACTACACCGTTCAAGAGGCCATCCACTTCTGTCGATCGATCGCATCTGACTTGCTACTTCTGCGGCAGGACTGGACACCAGAAGAAAGATTACAGGAGGATGCTGAACCAGTGTCTGGTATGCGGATCACCTGCACATGCTGCGAGAGACAGCCCTCACGGTAAGGACCGTCGACCACCTACTGGAGTACCTGCACCTGTTCAGCGTGCAGGGCCCACACCTGTATAGTGAGGAGCAACCGGAACTGCTCAGCATGGACCACCTCTGATCCCTCAGGGTCGAGCTTATCAGTAGGTCCATCAGCCGAAGCGCCAGGCGTTCATGATGATAGCTACAGAAGCTGAGGCTGAGGATGACGTGATCACAGGTAACATTTATACCTAGCATTTATCTTTTACCATATATTAATGCTTGTTAGTTAGGTTCTCTTGCTAAGTTTATTATTTTCGTCTTAGGTATTATCTTAGTGGCCTCCTACCTAGCTCTGACTTTATTTGATTCCGGAGCTTACCTGTGTGTTATATCCCAGAAGTTTGTAGTTAAACCCTCGATCCCTACCTACTCACTTCCCAAGAGATGGAATATCACAACCGGAGGTGGCGTAGTGAGTGTTACCTTGGGATGCAAATCTTGTCCCTTAGTGATTTGCGGACATGAACTTTATGCAGACTTCATGGTCCTGGATACACCCAACTTTGATGTTATTCTCGGTATGGACTGGTTAGGAACCTTCTATGCTACTATCGACTGTCACAAGAAGAAAGTAGTATTCAAAATTACCGACCATCCTGTGTTCGAATTTATCAGCGGTAATCGTTCGCTCGAGCCTATCAGATTCCGGGCTCAGCCGAAGGAAGCAATCCTCGGATCTATGCAAGTCGAACCAGAGAAACCTGCAGTGGTTCGAGACTTCGAAGATGTATTTTCAGAAGATATTTCTAGATTTCCGCCTAATCGAGCTTTGGAATTCAGTATTGATCTGATGCTAAATACTCAACCAATCTCGACGGCACCTTACCGTATGGCTCCAACAGAACTTGAAGAGCTACGGAAGCAGTTGGATGATCTGATGCAGAAAGGATTCATTCATCCCAGCGTGTCTCCATGGGGTGCACATGTACTGCTGGTCAAGAAGAAGGATGGATCGAGAAGGATGTGCGTGGATTATCGGGAGCTGAACAATGTTATTGTGAAGAATAAGTACCCGTTACCACGCATTGATGACATTTTCGATCAACTCGGTGGATCACGAGTTTTCTCGAAGTTGGACCTCAGGAGTGGATATCATCAGGTGAAGGTCAAGAATGAGGATGTCTACAAAACAGCTTTTCGGACCAAGTATGGACATTATGAGTTCGTTGTCATGCCATTCGGTGTGACCAACGCTCCTACAGTTTTCATGAATATCATGAATCTCATATTTTATGATTTTCTGGATAAATTCGTAGTGATATTCATTGATGACATATTGGTCTATTCGAAGAGCGAGAAAAAGCATGTTGAACATCTGCGGATGGTTTTGGAGACACTTCGTTGTCATCAGTTGTATGCCAAGTACAACAAGTGCGAGTTCTGGTTGGACCGAATTGCATTTCTTGGACATGTGGTATCAGGCAAAGGTATCTCAGTTGACCCAGAGAAGGTTACATCAGTCAGAAATTGGCCTACTCCTCGGTCAGCATCAGACATTCGGAGTTTCCTAGGATTGGCGGGCTATTACTGTCGATTCATTCAGGATTTCTCGAGGATAGCAGAGCCCATGACTTGACTGACAAGGAAGGACGTCAAGTATGTTTGGTCAGACACTTGCGAACAAGCATTTGGGACTTTGAAAGCAAAGCTGACATCTGCACCAGTTCTGGCTATTCCAGACAGGATTGGAGGATTCGAGATCTTTTGTGATGCCTCAGGCAAAGGTCTTGGATGTGTTCTGCATCAGCACGGTCATGTAGTCGCGTATGCTTTTCGGCAGTTAAAGATTCACAAGAAGAATTACCCGACTCACGACTTGGAGTTAGCCACTGTCATCTTCGCTTTGATGATTTGGAGACATTTCTTACAGAGTGAGAAAGTGAAGATTTTCACTGATCACAAAAGTTTGAAATATATTTTTACCCAGAAGGAGTTGAATATGAGACAGCGCATGTGGTAAGAGCTGATGGCTGATTACGACATCGACCTTCAGTATCATCCAGGGAAGGTTAATGTTGTACCTGACGCTTTGAGCAGACTTCCAGCGGTTATGACTCTCACAGTTCTGTGGAGGTTACAACAGGATCTGTGTGAGATGAGCACAGAGGTTGTATTACCTGGAGTCACATCATCATTGATGAATATGCAGATTCAGTCGACGATTATGGATCAGATCAAAGCTGCACAATCTGGAGATGCTAAACTGCAGAGAATCCGAGAGCAAGTTGAAGCTGGACTTCGGACGGACTTTATCATTCATGAGGATGGTTCCTTAAGATACGGCAGTAGGATCTGCGTACCTTCTGGTGATATCAGAGATGAGCTGATGAATGAAGCTCATAGCTCTCCTTATTCCATTCATCCTGGCGGTACCAAAATGTACAAGGACCTCCGTCTGAATTTTTGGTGGCACGGTATGAAGAGGAGCGTAGCTTGTAGCATCGCCAAATGTCTTGTGTGTCAGCAGGTGAAGGCTGAACACCATCGCGTAGCCGGATTACTTCAACATCTGCCGATTCCGGAATGGAAGTGGCAGCACATCACCATTGACTTCGTAACTAGACTACCTTGGAGCACCAAGCAAAATGACGCGATTTGGGTTATCGTTGACCGATTAACCAAGTTTGCGCATTTCATACCTTTCCGAGTAGGACAAGCTACATAGATACTTGCGAAGAAGTATATGGAGGTAAATACCTTTCTTATACCTTTATAGCTTCTTTCTAGCATACGTCGTGATGTGAACGATAATCGTGCAGGAGATTGTGCGATTACATGGAGTTCCTGTGAGTATCATTTCCGACCGGGACACAAGATTCACGTCTCAATTCTGGAAGAGTTTGCAGACCAATCTAGGTACCAGTCTGAAATTCAGTACTGCGTATCACCCGCAAACTGATGGACAGTCGGAGCGTACTATCTAGATATTGGAGGACATGTTGAGAGCTTGCATGTTGGATCAAAAGGCTTCGTGGGAGGATCATCTGCATCTGGTTGAGTTCTCCTACAACAACAGCTACCAGGCGAGCATTGGCATGGTGCCATTTGCTGCTCTCTATGGAAGGAAATGTCGATCCCTGCTGAGTTGGGATGACGTTGGTGATAGAGAACTGTTGGGACCAGAGATGATAGTTGAGGCTGTGGATGTTGTGCGTGATATAAGAGACAAGCTTCGGATTGCTCAGGACCGTTACAAGCATTGGGCAGATGCTAAACGGCTTCCTCTGGAGTTTCAGCCAGGAGATCATGTGTTTCTGAAGATCTCACCGAATCGAGGAGTGATTCGCTTTGGTAAGCGAGGCAAGCTTAGTCCGAGATATATTGGACCTTTCGATGTGCTAAAGCGAGTTAGAGAGGTAGCTTATCGCTTAGCACTACCACCGTCCTTAGTGGGAGTACATGACGTCTTTCATGTGTCACAGCTGCGTCGTTATATCAGCGATCCCTCACACGCTGTGGACTACTCAGAGATCACAGTTCGACCAGATCTGACGTACGAAGAGAAACCAGTGGAGATCTTAGATCGACGTCAGAAAGTCTTCCGAACCAAGACTGTTGATCTAGTCAGAGTGATGTGGCGTCGCGACTCTTCAGGAGAATCTACCTGGGAGCGGGAAGATGAGATACGAGAGTGTTATCCATATTTGTTTTCTACTCCTTCGTTGATAAGAATTCCGAGGACGGAATTTTCTTAAGGTGGGTAGAATGTAACGGCCGGTATTTTTAGCCGTGCTTTAGTTCGTGTGTGCCGGTATTTTCTTTTAGTCGTCTGGTTGACTTTTCGTCCGTATGTTTCATGTTACGCGTATGCGACTCTGTATTTCCGTATTTACCGTATTATCGTTAATTAACCATCATGTTTTAAACAACTTTAATTTAATTATTTACTAATTACTTTTGTTGTTTTTACTAATCACGTTTAAAACATAATTAATTAGTTAATTAATTTCTCTTCTTTCACAAACACGTTTCGATTTTTGGAAGAGAAGTTTAGCACGATTCTCTTCCCTCGTTAGTCAACAATCATCATTTAATTCTATCCTAATCTCAAACCTAAACTCATTAAAGTTGTCTACGACTAATTAGCTTCTTAAGGCAACATTTCATCTGCAGAAACCCATCTTCTCTGCAAACCCACCCTGCAAATCATCAACCGTATCAACCCACTGTATTCATCTCCTGCAAGAAGCCTATAAACATATTCCAAAAATCTGTTTCCATCAATCCAAAATTCCTTCTGATTTCTCAAAGCCAAGAACAAATTCCCAAATCCACCATCCCCTCTTCCAATTTCAGCAAGCTACCCAACACCATCATCATCTCCTCCACACACCAAATCCACCATCCTCATACAAACCAAACCAACCAGCAATCAAAATCCAAAATCAAACCAGAAATCAAGAGGGGAAAGCAAAGAAAACCAAATCTGAAAATATTTCAGATTTATTTCAGATTCAACAACTCAAATCAAACCCTTACCCCTTTCCTCTCCAATTTCAGATCACACCCAAATTTCAGATCTGAAATCAAGTTCAGGCCTTTACAAAACAATCAACAACCTACAAATAAACCCTCTCATTTCCTCCCCTTCCTCCCCTCCTCCTCCACTCACGCACAGCAGCCGGCCGGAGCACCGCCGCGCCGCCTCCAGGAACCGCCGCCGGCCACCTGTGAAGCCCGCACCGACGCGCCTGAGCTCCTGCGCGCGCTGCCGCCGTGGAAGCCTGCCGAGCGCCGTGAGTCCCTCTCTACCTTTGAGTTCCCTGCTGCATCTAATGAAAGAAAGAACAAAAAAAAGAAAAAGAATGAAGAAAGCAGTTGACAGATTGAGAAAGAGGGAAGAGAGAGTTAAGGATGAGGGAGAGAAATAAAGAGAGATAGGTATAAAAGAGAGAGAGAGAGAGAGTTACATAGGTTATGTAGTAAATAATGTTACAATTTTAACCATGTAACTTTACCCCATAGTCAAACCTAGTGGGTGAAGTATTAATACCATGTTTAACCTTGTGACTAGCCTAGTTAATGAATTTAGATGTTAACAGTAGTTAGTAAATTGTTAAATTGATTTTTGCATGTTAACAAAATTGTAAATAATGTTAGTGTAATAAATTGAATGAAATAAGTCGTACCCAGTTTATATAACCCAATATAAACACCACCCTAACCTGAGACCCCAATAAAATTGAACGAACCCAATTCAGGGGTTAGCGTAATATTCTGCTTAACTCATAATTAATCTAATTTGTTAACTTGGTTAACCAAAATGGAGAACCTATATCACCATTACGTAGTATCCATCAAAATGAACTCAACGACACCAAAATCACTAAAATCGGACTAGTGTACGAATTATGGTGACTATTTGAAGTTAGGTGATCATTAGGCCATTTCCACGTAAAGTTGTATAACTAAAAATCTACACGTGCGATGACGCGTGAAACTACTTCCACCCTATTCTTGACTAAAAATGTGACCCAACGACATATAATTCGATATACCTTATTTTAGAACAATAACAAGATTAATTAACTTTCTGGTCGAATTCGTTAATTCCCAATTCAGCACTTTTACTAATTATAATCAATGTTATTTTAATGACACAGATACGACGTAAACTTTCCTACAGTTACTCGGACAACCTAAACTGTCCCAGTCATGCAAGCGTGCAGTTATTTTATGTTTTTGTGATATCTGATGTAGTACACTTAATTGCTGACACAAACACACTTTTTAGAAATGCTAGACTTAAACTTGTGTGCGTGTGTATGGACCCCTTAATAATCAAAATGAACGCACTTTGTGAATGGTAATGTTTTCTGGACATGTATGGTTAATTTTAGAACTGTTGATACCTGTAGAATGTTAAATGCCGTTGGCTACCAGTTGTTACATGTCGTTGGCTACCAGTTGCCGTTGGCTACCAGATGTTACATGCCGTTGGCTACCATTTGCCGTTGGCTACCAGTTGCCGTTGGCTACCAGTTGCCGTTGGCTATCAGATGTTACTTGTCGTTGGCTATTAGTTGACTAATCTCGTTGGTCACATGTGACTATTGTTGGATATGGAAGACGTTTGTACACCCTTGTGGGGGATGTACGAGGGAATACGGACCTCGAACGTCGCGCACACGAAGTCATGTGCAAAGGGAATCTGTTCCCTTGCGGAGAGGATCTCTGTATGAGCAGGAAAGTCGCATTATATATGCATAAGTGCATGCGACATATGGCTAATAAAGGGGGAATATCTTAAGCTTATGTTGTACCATGCATATGGTACAACTTAAGCTTATAATGTGCCATGCATCATGGTACACCTTAATTAAGTTGTTCCAAAGGAACAACTTACCCTAAAATAACTACCTTGGGGGCTATAAATAAGACCCAAGGGTAGCCATTTTCCTTACACATTTTGCATGAAATTCATGCATGCATCTTCTTCATAGCGAAGCTCTGCAGAAATATTTCCTCTCCCTCCATCCAAGTTCTTAATCTAAAATAGAGATTTAGATTGTGGGATTAGTAGCCTTACTCCGTTCGTGAGTAGACTCGATCCGTCGTGGCGAATCCGAAGGCGAAGTTCGTAGACTACCGTGCAGCGTACGCAAGCGTAAGTCTACACTTCATATTATCGATCCTAACTCTGTTTTGTACAGGATCCTACATTGGTATCAGAGCCATATGGGTTCGCCCCGGTCAATCCACCGCCCCGTCGAAACTACGAACGAGTCGTTGTCTTTTTCACGAATGGGTCTCCTACTATTACGGATATAGTAGGAACGCTTTGTGACGGAGAGAACGCAGCGGTTGTTCTTTTCACGTTAGGGTCTCCTATCATTATGGATATGGTAGGAACTCTCTGTGACGGGAAGAACCGACCGTTCACGTAGTACGTTATTCATTTTTGGCACACGGCCATTAAGAGATAACTAATTTCTTCGACGAACGGGTGCTTCATCGAGGAAGATGATGGAAGTTATTTCCATCGGGTAAGAGGAAAATTTGGTGCATGTGCACCATGGCCAAATGGGCCATGAAGGCCATGCACCCCCTCTCCTCATGCGGAGGGGGTTGGCTACGGCCAATAACCACCGGCGACCACCCCATCAAGGGGGAGAAGAAAGTGCGGCAACCCCATTCAAAGGGGGTGGCCGGCCATGGCCAAAGGGGCCATGGCCGGCCAACGCCGAAAGGCCTTGACCATGGCCGGCCATGGCCAAGCCATGACCGGCCATGGCCAGGCCGGCAGTGGCCGGCCATGGCCGGGCCGGCAGTGGCCGGCCTTGGCCAAGGGCCTGCCGGCCCTGGCCGGCCTGCCGGCCCTGGCAGAGGCCAGGGCCGGCGCCCTGGCCTCAGGCCAGGGCCTGGCCGAGGCCAGGGCAGGAGCCCTGGCCCCGGCCAGCGGCCTGCCGGCCCTGGCAGAGGCCAGGGCCTGGCCGAGGCCAGGGCAGGAGCCCTGGCCCCGGCCAGTGGCCTGGCCGGCAGGCCCTGGCAGTGGCCAGGGCCTGGCCGGCAGGCCCTGGCAGAGGCCAGGGCCTGGCCGGCCCTGGCCGAGGGGGCCAGGCCCCCTGGCCGGCCAGGGCAGAGGCCCTGGCCGGCCTTTGGCCAAGCCCGGGTCAGGGCAGAGGCCCTGACCGGGAAGAAGTTGAATTCGAAAATTGGTCGACCAATTTTGTGTTTTTGGTCGACCAATCCGACAAATGGTCTGGGTCGATTGTAAACTTGCCAGATGACCCATACGGGGTAACAAATGGCCTTGGTCAAACTCGAATGTGTAGATTAGTCCATACGGGGCTAACTACAGTGCCGAATAGTTCATATGGGACTAACGTTTTAATGAAGTTTTCATTGGGCTCTACTCCTTGAAGATTAGCCATAATGCTCTACTTCATGCGAGATTAGCCAAGTCATTGTGCTCTACTCTTCGGAGATTAGCCAATGTACTTATGAAATTGTGCTCTACTCCTTGAAGATTAGCCGTAATGCTCTACTTCATGCGAGATTAGCCATGTCATTGTGCTCTACTCTACGGAGATTAGCCAATGAACTTATGACGTTGTGCTCTACTCTACGGAGATTAGCCAATGTATTTTATATTCGTTTTGAAAAATACGTTTTCAAAAAACGCTTTTCCGCTGCTAAGTACTATAAGAGTACTAACATTTGATAAAGTGAGGGAGAAATATTGAAAGTTACTCTAGATGGTGATTGGAAACATAGTGACCTTTCCGATTCTAGAGTAACATCTTCAATATTTTTCGAAAGTAACTTATCAAATACTTATTTTCCGCTGCTAGTACTATAAGAGTACTATTGTTTGATAAGTGATGGGGGAATATTGAAAGTTGTTCTAGATGGTGATTGGAATCATAGAGACCTTTTCGATTCTAGAACAACACCTTCAATATTTTTCGAAAGTAACTTATCAAATATAATATAATTCCAAGTGGGATTTGAATTTTAGAACTATCCAAATGGGATATTCTATTATCATTTCAAGTGGGAGTTATATTTTAAGAATTTTTTATGCAATGTTTTTTGATCGAACCTTCGGTTTTGTGTCTTTTGCAGCATTTTAAAATAAAATGTCTTCCGCTTCAAAGAATATCGTCGCTGAGTTAAACAAAGGTGAAAAACTCAATGGCGATAATTACAAACTTTGGTCCATTAAGATACAATACGTTTTAGAGGAGCAAGAAGTGCTCGAAACTCTAAAGAACGTAATGATTGAACCCGAGTTGGGCACTACGGCCCAACACCGAAAAGACAAGGAAGCTTTTGATGCTTGGTCTCGGAAGAATAAGATAGCACGCATTACGTTATTAAGCAGCATGGCTGATGACATAATGCGCATCTTCCGAGAACATGACCTAGCCATGGACATATGGTCCAAGCTAGAGGAGAAGTTCGGTGGCACATCGGTGTCCAAACTTCGCGCCTTAACTATAAAGTTCGATACATATAAGAAACGTCCAGATCATTCCATGGGGAAACATCTGCGACATATGGCGAACCTTATATCAGAGTTAAAGGACGCAGGTCATGTGCTCACGGATGAGCAACAAATCCAAGCAGTCATACGTTCCCTACCAAATGGGTGGGATCAGATGAAGATGCATCTCACTCATAATGAGAGCATCAAGACCTTCAACGATGTTTCCAAGCACCTCGAATTAGAGGAAGAGCGGCTTGCGGCTGCCAAGCCAGGTGCAGAAGTGCATATGGTTGCTAGTTCCTCACACGGGGGAAAGAAACGTAAAGATCGTTCGAAGTCTTCTAATGAACGTAATAAGCAACCTGAGTCTACCAAGGAACCCAAATATAAGGGTGGACACAAGAAATGGCACAAGAAGAAAGACTTGAAAAGGATCAAGTGCTTCAAGTGCAACAAGCTCGGTCACTATGCTCGTTCGTGTACGAGTGGAAGTGACGAGGTAACTTGTAATACTAGTTACATATGTGTTTCTAGTTCACTATTTCTTGTGGAATCTAATCCATTTTGGGATAATTAATTCAGGTGCCACCGACCACATAGCAAAGGACAGACGGTCCTTCGTGGAGTATCACCGGATACTCGAGGAATGAAGTGGATCAATGTAGGAAACAACACACGTGTTGAAGTGAAAGGCGTTGGGACTCGCAAGCTTGTCTTGGACAACGGCCGCACTATCCTACTTCATGATGTTCTCTTCATTCCAAATATTCAAAGGAATATTAAAATTGTGGTCAATTTATTGGGTCTTGGTTAATGGTTGGTTCCTTCATGTTTGTAATATGGACCTATTTTTGTAATAATTCCTTTATTGGTTCTGGGTTATGTATTTAAAGGATTCATTGTAATAAGTACAATGTATGATTTCTCATTTCCTTATGACAAATTCTTTGACTAATGAGTCTAATATAATTTGTTGGCACTCAAGGCTTGGTCATATTAGACCAACGCGTATGGATAGACTTGCCAAACGTGGCCTTCTATCCAATGTTTCAAAGGTTGAAATGTCGACCTGCGAACATTGCCTTGAAAGGAAATCTTGTCGCAAGCCGTTTGGAACCGGCACAAGGGCCAAGGTTCCATTACCGCTTATCCATTCGGACATATGTGGTCCGATGAATGTCAAGACAAGACGCGGGAAGTCCTATTTCATCATTTTTTTGATAATTTCACCCGATTCGGTCATATCTATTTGATATCCCACAAAAGTGAAAGCACTAAACCTGCTTTAAAAACTATATGAGTTTAGTGGAGAATCAATTAGATCGCAAGATTAAGGTCATGCGAACCGATAGGGGCGGTGAATATCAATCAACAAGTTTAAAGGAACTTTGTGATGAAAAAGGCATAGTACATCAGGTAACTATGCCTTATACTCCTCAACAAATTGGTGTTGCAGAAAGGAGGTATAGGACTTTAATGAAAAATGGTCCGTTCAATGATGGCGCAAGCTAACTTGCCAATCACCTTCTGGGGTGATGCATTATTGACAACCGTTTTCATTTTAAACCGCGTACCCTCGAAATCAGTTAGCTCCACTCCTTATGAGTTGTGGAACCAAAGGTCTCCTGACTTAAACATTTTTACCTTGAGTTTGTGCATTCAACGCACATATTTCCTCCCATAAGTATGGCAAACTTGGGCCATGGGGAAGGAAATGTATCTTTAAACGATACGCATTAAACTCCAAAGGTTATGTTTTTGTTAGTCAGGAAGACAATGGTGTGCTAATTGAGTTTGAGTCGAGGGATGTCACTTTCTTGGAAAACGAGTTTCCAAGACAGGGCGAGATAAGTTAGGACTTATCTCTATTTGAGATTTGTGATCAAAAAGGATTACCTCATTCGAGTGGGAGAATTCTTGGTGAAAACGAAAATACTTTTCAACCTTCACCAATGGATTATACGAATGACGATTATCCTATTCCATACGGGAATAACGATCCAAGTGGGAGCAATTCTAACAACATTTCAAGTGGGAGTGATATTAGAATTGATCTAAATTCGAGTCAACAAGGACTTAAAGAATCTCAAATATGCCACATCATGCCCTGCAAAAGACAAATGGATGGAAGCGATGAAGGAGGAATTGAAATCCATGAAAGTTAACCAAGTCTGGGACTTAGTTAACTCACCCAGAGGACATAGAGCAATTGGGAACAAATGGGTTCTCAAGATCAAGCATAAGGCTGATGGCTCTATAAATAGATATAAAGCTCGCCTTGTCGCGAAAGGTTTTACGCAACAGGAAGGGATAGACTACGAAGAGACCTTCTCACCTGTTGTGCGTTTTACCTCGATTCGCCTGATTCTGGCGATGGTAGCTTGCTTATACCTCGAATTACATCAGATGGATGTAAAGACTGCCTTTCTCAATGGAGAATTGGACGAGGAGATCTATATGGAACAACCAACAGGGTTTGTAAAAGAAGGAAACAAACATAAGGTTTGTAAACTTCGTAAGTCCATATATGGTCTTAAATAATCCTCGAGGCAATGGTATATACGATTTCAAGAAGTTGTCTTATCAAATGGATTTTTTCCATGCTTGATGAAGATAACTGAGTATATATCAAGAGGATTAAAATCAAGTATATTATCATGTCTCTATATGTAGATGACATTTTAATAGCCAGAAATGACAAGGGCTTTGTAATGAGTATCAAGGCTTGGCTTTCATCAGTATTTGAGATGAAAGGCATAGGAAAAGCCGCATATATTCTTGGAGTTAAGATTTCAAGGAATCATTCGAAGAAACTTCTTTCTCTTTCACAGGAGACTTATATAAAGAAGGTTCTAGAATGATTTAATATGCAGGACTGCAAGTCCATTGATATTCATATAAGCATATGCGATAATTTATATCTGGAATCGTGTCCAAAGAACCAAAAGGAAAAGGAAATTATGGAAAAAGTTCCATATTCCAGTGCAGTTGATAGTCTTATATACACTATGGTGTGTACGAGACCGGACATCTGTTTTGCCGTTGGAAATGGTAAGCTGTTACCAATCCAACCCAGGGCAAGAACACTGGAAAGCGGTTAAGAGGATAATGCAGTATCTTAAAGGAACTGCAGATTTGCAAAAGACTATGATAAAACCAAGAAGGTAGACATAAGGTACATATCTACGCATGAGATGATAGAGGATCAGCTTACGAAAGCGATCCCCAGAAATGTGTTTTATAAACACTTATCATTGCGTATGGGCTGAGTTGTACCAAATATATATTCCCATGTCTAAGAAATGATCAAAATTGATAAAAGAATAAGTTCTTTTTTCCAACATTGCATATGAATTTCTTAAGAAATGTTTGTGTACATTTTTGAAATCTCAGCTGAATTGTGTGTATGTCGGACAGATTAAGGTTGGCTCTCTCACATGAGCAACCGCCTTATCTTATCAGATGGATAAGATAGAGATGAGACTAGTTTAAAGTCAAAATCATTAGACGAATGATTTAGAGTCATGACTTTAACAAGATAGTCGAATGAAAGATCTGCATCATATGGATGCTTACAAAAGATCTGAGATCTATATCACAAGGATAAAAAGATCTCATTGGATTTTATAATCCTATCTGTCTTATGCAGGATGAGAGTCCGGGAATATTTCCTGAGTAGTAAGGGGACTCAAAAGATAGGCACTGTGGTGTCTGATCTTTCATCCGTACAACATCATTAAGACATACTCTCCCTGGGAAAGGAGTGATGTTGTAATACGTGTTCATACCACGTATGCATTTCGACCACTGAGTTAGTAGCAATAGTGTTTGCTATTATGTGAGACTCAAAGGCCATACGGGTCTTAACTCTTACCCTCAAGGACTCCAATTAGTTCCTTTAGATTTGACGAGATGATCGCTATCTTAGCGTGTTACTAATGGGCTATGGTAATTCGGCTCGGCGGGGCACGTTAGAAAAGCGAATCAAGTCAAGATCATAAGGTTCGCAAGAAGAGGAAGATTGATTTCATATTCGCATTTGGACTTTAATGATTCAAAGCTGGCCAGCCAATTGTAATCCAGATGGGATTCAATTGTTGAATATAAAGTACAAGAAATGCGAAGAAATAATCTAGGGTAAAGCATGCGTTGAACTACTCAACTTTGCACCTTCGAGGTCGTTGTGTATCTCTAACAAGTGCACAACAACAGACTCTACGCGCATGACGGTCGCACGGTCTATTTCTCGGTATGATAGATGAAAGAACTAAGGGAAAGACGTTCTCTTACAATCCCCTCAAGTGTGAGTGGGAGATGTTGGATATGGAAGACGTTTGTACACCCTTGTGGGGGATGTACGAGGGAATACGGACCTCGAACGTCGCGCACACGAAGTCATGTGCAAAGGGAATCTGTTCCCTTGCGGAGAGGATCTCTGTATGAGCAGGAAAGTCGCATTATATATGCATAAGTGCATGCGACATATGGCTAATAAAGGGGGAATATCTTAAGCTTATGTTGTACCATGCATATGATACAACTTAAGCTTATAATGTGCCATGCATCATGGTACACCTTAATTAAGTTGTTCCAAAGGAACAACTTACCCTAAAATAACTACCTTGGGGGCTATAAATAAGACCCAAGGGTAGCCATTTTCCTTACACATTTTGCATGAAATTCATGCATGCATCTTCTTCATAGCGAAGCTCTGCAGAAATATTTCCTCTCCCTCCATCCAAGTTCTTAATCTAAAATAGAGATTTAGATTGTGGGATTAGTAGCCTTACTCCGTTCATGAGTAGACTCGATCCGTCGTGGCGAATCCGAAGGCGAAGTTCGTAGACTACCGTGCAGCGTACGCAAGCGTAAGTCTACACTTCATATTATCGATCCTAACTCTGTTTTGTACAGGATCCTACAACTATGTCACATGCGACTAGTCTGGACTCGTGTTTCAGTATATGACAGATTAGCATCCTGCCTCATGATCCAGGAAATACATGTGGGTGGGGTTGGTTCCCGGGCACTAGTCGGTAGTAAACGAGTCGCCTTCGGGGGCCCTTGAAGGTGTATTTATTTACTATTCGTCTAACGGCGGGAGTCTTAGTCACGGACTTGCACACACATTTAAACAAATGAAAAGGAAAGTTAATTACAGACTGATGTTACATTACTCAACTGCCATGTTAATCTTTATAACAGAACTGCCATGCTAATGTAACTTGTTGCTTTAACTATCATGCTAGTGTAATTTTTCATAATTGTTTTAACTGCTTCAGTTCATTGAAATACATGCTAGTGTAAATTTATTTCACTGCTGTAAAACTGCCATATATAACTTGTTATCTATCTTGCCTTGGGTCATCTGACATCTACTTGCAGACCCTTGCTGACATACATTCATGTTGTTTGAATGTATGTCAGGTTACGAGACAGGTTATCTGGAGGACGAGTTGTTGGATCAGAGTGATCCAATAGACCAAGATTCTGCTGATCCTGAAGTCCACCCTACCGTGGACTAGAGATGATTATCAACGCTGCAGCTTTTTAATTTTCACCGCTGTTGTTTGTAGGGTGTGTACCCACTTTATCTGTATCGCTATCGTTGTAGGCCATGCTTGGTACCCTTTTATTATTGTGTACTTTATCTGGATGTTGGCTTTAATATTTCTATTGTTCTGAGTTGCATGCAAGTTCCTGCGAAAGGTGTTTTCATAGACGCTTATTGGGTTCGAGCTTCACTGCTCCAACCTAAGCGGGTACGCTCGCGTCCTCGCCCCAAGTATAATGGGAAGCGGGGCGTGACAGGTTTTTGTGGTGGCCCATGCAGGTCATGCAATAGCAAAACTTCAGGACAATGGACAATACTATTAACGGCCAAAAACGTCTAGATTTATCTCGTACACAACTTAACCAAGTTTCGTTTCTCAGCATGGCAGGAGGACACCACACCAGAAATGGAAATGGGACCGATAATGCAGCTAACAGAAGTGCTGATATCAATGTAGTCCTCGGAGTTATCAGGGGAATGTTGGAGGTTCAGCAACAGCTGATTCAGCAAGGACAACAACATGCTCAGATTGCACCACCGCCACCCCCTCGAGCTGAACCAGGAGTCAGACAATTCCATGAATTGCAGCCCAAGAGCTTCTCTGGAAAAGAAGGGCCTCTAGGAGTTGATGAATGGGTTCAAGCGACTGAAGATAAGCTGAGTGCTGCACGTATCCCACAGGCTGGATGGGTTGATGTGGCGAAACTACAACTGACCGACAATGCCAGGAGCGGGTGGCAACTGGAGGAGAAACGTCTGATCAGACCGATCTCTTGGGGCATGTTTAGGGAAAGGTTTGATGCTAAATACTTTCCCAAGGTAGCCAAAAGAGAGCTTCAGCCTCGTTTTGATAATCTGGTTCAAGGAGATAGGACCGTGGATGAGTATGAGGCTGAGTTGGCCATGCTTAGCCGTTTTGCACCTCACATGGTTGAAGAGCCTGAAGATTGTATGTTTCAGTTTCGCAAGGGCCTGAATCGCAAGGTCCAAGCCTCGATGACCTCGGCGAGACCGACGACACTTCAGGGTGTTCTGGATTGTGCACGTGAGCATGAGCTGGTAGAGAAACTCCCTGAGGGACCTTCAGCTGGAGGAGGCAAGCGTACCATGGAGCCGCCTAGGATGGTGCCTAGAGGAAACTTCCGACCTCCGCAGACTACACCGTTCAAGAGGCCATCCACTTCTGTCGATCGATCGCATCTGACTTGCTACTTCTGCGGTAGGACTGGAAACCAGAAGAAAGATTGCAGGAGGATGCTGAACTAGTGTCTGGTATGCGGATCACCTGCACATGCTACGAGAGACTGCCCCACGGTAAGGACCGTCGACCACCTACTGGAGTACATGCACCTGTTCAGCGTGCAGTGCCCACACCTGTACGGCGAGGAGCACCCGAAACTGCTCAGTGTGGACCACCTCTGATCCCTCAGGATGGAGCTTATCAGCATGTCCATCAGCCGAAGCGATAGGCGTTCATGATGACAGCTACAGAAGCTGAGGCTGAGGTTGACGTGATCACAGGTAACATTTATACCTTGCATTTATCTTTTACCATATATTAATGCTTGTTAGTTAGGTTCTCTTGCTAAGTTTATTATTTTCGTCTTAGGTATTATATTAGTGGCCTCCCACCCAGCTCTGACTTTATTTGATCTCGGAGCTTCCCAGTGTGTTATATCCCAGAAGTTTGTAGTTAAACACTCGATCCATACATACTCACTTCCCAAGAGATGGAATATCACAACCGGAGGTGGCGTAGTGAGTGTTACCTTAGGATGCAAATCCTGTCCCTTAGTGATTTATAGACATGAACTTTATGCAGACTTCATGGTCCTGGATACACCCAACGTTGATGGCATTCTCGGTATGGACTGGTTAGGAACCTTCTATGCTACTATCGACTTTCACAAGAAGAAAGTAGTATTTGAAATTCCCGACCATCTTGTGTTCGAATTTATCAACGGTAGTCGTTCGCTCGAGCCTATCAGATTGCGGGCTCAGCCGAACGAAGCAATCCTCGGATCTATGCAAGTCGAACCAGAGAAACCTGCAGTGGTTCGAGACTTCGAAGATGTATTTCCAGAAGATATTTCTAGATTTCCGCCTAATCGAGCTTTGGAATTCAGTATTGATCTGATGCCAAATACTCAACCAATCTCGAAGGAACCTTACCGTATGGCTCCAGCAGAACTTGAAGAGCTACGGAAGCAGTTGGATGATCTGATGCAGAAAGGATTCATTCATCCCAGCGTGTCTCCCTGGGGTGCACCTGTACTGCTAGTCAAGAAGAAAGATGGATCAAGAAGGATGTGCGTGGATTATCAGGAGCTGAACAATGTTACTGTGAAGAATAAGTACATGTTACCACGCATTGATGACATTTTCGATCAACTCGGTGGATCACGAGTTTTCTCGAAGTTGGACCTCAGGAGTGGATATCATCAGCTGAAGGTCAAGAATGAGGATGTCTACAAGACAGCTTTTCGGACCAAGTATGGACATTATGAGTTCGTTGGCATGCCATTCGGTGTGACCAACGCTCCTGTAGTTTTCATGAATCTCATTAATCTCATATTTTATGATTTTCTGGATAAATTCGTAGTGATATTCATTGATGACATATTGGTCTATTCGAAGAGCGAGAAAGAGCATGCTGAACATCTGCGGATGGTTTTGGAGACACTTCGCCGTCATCAGTTGTATGCCAAGTACAGCAAGTGCGAGTTCTGGTTGGACCGGATTGCATTTCTTGGACATGTGGTATCAGGCGAAGGTATCTCAGTTGACCCAGAGAAGGTTACATCAGTCAGAAATTGGCCTACTCCTCGGTCAGCATCAGACATTTGGAGTTTCCTAGGATTGGCGGGCTATTACCGTCGATTCATTCAGGATTTCTCGAGGATAGCAGAGCCCATGACTCTACTGACGAGGAAGGACGTCAAGTATGTTTGGTCAGATACTTGCGAGCAAGCATTTGGGACTTTGAAGCAAAGATGACATCTGCACCAGTTCTGGCTATTCTAGACAGGACTGGAGGATTCGAGATCTTTTGTGATGCCTCGGGTAAAGGTATTGGATGTGTTCTGCATCGGCACGGTCATGTAGTCGCGTATGCTTCTCGGCAGTTGAAGATTCACGAGAAGAATTACCTGACTCACGACTTGGAGTTAGCCGCTGTCATCTTTGCTTTGAAGATTTGGAGACATTTCTTACTGAGTGAGAAAGTGAAGATTTTCACTGATCGCAAAAGTTTGAAATATATTTTTACCCAGAAGGAGTTGAATATGAGACAGCACAGGTGGTAAGAGCTGATGGCTGATTACGACATCGACCTTCAGTATCATCCAGGGAAGGTAAGAGCTGATGGTTGTATTACCTGGAGTCACATCATCGTTGATGAATATGCAGATTCAGTCGACGATTGTGGATCGGATCAAAGCTGCACAGTCTGGAGAAGCTAAACTGCAGAGGATCCGAGAGCAAGTTGAAGCTGGATTTCGGACGGACTTTATCATTCATGAGGATGGTTCCTTAAGATACGGCAGTAGGATCTACGTACCTTCTGGTGATATCAGAGATGAGCTGATGAATGAAGCTCATAGCTCTCCCTATTCCATTCATCCTGGCGGTACCAAAATGTACAAGGATCTCCGTCTAAATTTTTGGTGGCACGGTATGAAGAGGAGCGTAGCTCGTATCGTCGCCAAATGTCTTGTGTGTCAGCAGGTGAAGGCTGAACACCATCGCGTTCCCGGATTACTTCAACATCTGCCGATTCCGAAATAGAAGTGGCAGCACATCACCATGGACTTCGTAACTGGACTACCTCGGAGCACCAAGCAAAATGACGCGATTTGGGTTATCGTTGACCGATTAACCAAGTCTGTGCATTTCATACCTTTCCGAGTAGGACAAGCTACAGAGATACTTGCGAAGAAGTATATGGAGGTAAATACCTTTCTTATACCTTTATAGCTTCTTTCTAGCATACGTCATGATGTGAACGATAATCGTGCAAGAGATTGTGCGATTACATGGAGTTCCTGTGAGTATCGTTTCCGACCGGGACACAAGATTCACGTCTCAATTCTGGAAGAGTTTGCAGACCAATCTAGGTACCATTCTGAAATTCAGTACTTCGTATCACCCGCAAACTGACGGACAGTCGGAGCGCACTATCTAGATATTGGAGGACATGTTGAGAGCTTGCATGTTGGATCTCAAGGGTTCGTGGGAGGATCATCTGCATCTGGTGGAGTTCTCCTACAACAACAGCTACCAGGCGAGCATTGGCATGGCGCCATTTGCTGCTCTCTATGGAAGGAAATGTCGATCCCTGCTGAGTTGGGATGACGTTGGTGATAGAGAACTGTTGGGACCAGAGATGATAGTTGAGGCTGTGGATGTTGTGCGTGATATCAGAGACAAGCTTCGGATTGCTCAGGACCGTTACAAGCATTGGGCAGATGATAAACGGCGTCCTCTGGAGTTTCAGCCAGGAGATCATGTGTTTCTGAAGATCTCACCGAATCGAGGAGTGATTCGCTTTGGTAAGCGAGGCAAGCTTAGTCCGAGATATATTGGACCTTTCGATGTGCTAGAGCGAGTTGGAGAGGTAGCTTATCGCTTAGCACTACCGTCGTTCTTAGTGGGAGTACATGACGTCTTTCATGTGTCCCAGCTGCGTCGTTATATCAGCGATCCCTCACACGTTGTGGACTACTCAGAGATCACAGTTCGACCAGATCTGACGTACGAAGAGAAACCAGTGGAGATCTTAGATCGACGTCAGAAAGTCTTCAGGACCAAGACTGTTGATCTAGTCAGAGTGATGTGGCATCGCGACTCGCCAGGAGAATCTACCTGGGAGCGGGAAGATGAGATACGAGAGCGTTATCTATATTTGTTTTCTACTCCTTAGTTGATAAGAATTCCGAGGACGGAATTTTCTTAAGGTGGGTAGAATGTAACGGCCGATATTTTTAGCCGTGCTTTAGTTCGTGTGAGCCGGTATTTTCTTTCAGTCGGCTGGTTGACTTTTCGTCCGTACGTTTCATGTTACGCGTATGCGACTCTGTATTTCTGTATTTACCGTATTATCGTTAATTAACCATCGTGTTTTAAAACAACTTTAATTTAATTATTTACTAATTACTTTTGTTGTTTTACTAATCACGTTTAAAACTTAATTAATTAGTTAATTAATTTCTCTTCCTTCACAAACACGTTTCGATTTTTGGAAGAGAAGTTTAGCACGATTCTCTTCCCTCGTTAGTCAACAATCATCATTTAATTCTATCCTAATCTTAAAACTAAACTCATTAAAGTTGTCTACGACTAATTAGCTTCTTAAGGCAACATTTCATCTGCTGAAACCCATCTTCTCTGCAAACCCACCCTGCAAATCATCAACCGTATCAATCCTCTATATTCATCTCCTGCAAGAAGCATATAAACATATTCCAAAAATCTGTTTCCATCAATCCAAAATTCCATCTGATTTCTCAAAGCTAAGAACAAATTCCCAAATCCACCATCCCCTCTTTCAATTTCAGCAAGCTACCCAACACCATCATCATCTCCTCCACACAACAAATCAACCATCCTCATACAAACCAAACCAACCAGTAATCAAAATCCAAAATCAAACCAGAAATCAAGAGGGGAAAACAAAGAAAACCAAATCTGAAAATATTTCAGATTTATTTCAGATTCAAGAACTCAAATCAACCCCTTACCCCTTTCCTCTCCAATTTCATATCACACCCAAAATTCAGATCTGAAATCAAGTTCAGGCCTTTACAAAACAATCAACAACCTACAAATAAACCCTCTCATTTCCTCCTCTTCCTCCCCTCTTCCTCCACCCACGCACAGCAGCCGGTCGGAGCACCGCCGCGCCGCTTCCAGGAACCGCCGCCGGCCACCTGTGAAGCCCGCACTGCCGCGCCTGAGCTCCTGCGCGCACCGCCGCCGTGGAAGCCTGCCGAGCGCCGTGAGTCCCTCTCTCCCTTTGAGTTCCCTGCTGCATCTAATCAAAGAAAGAACAAAAAAAAAGAATGAAGAAAGCAGTTGACAGATTGAGAAAGAGGGAAGAGAGAGTTAAGGATGAGGGGGAGAAATAAAGAGAGATAGGTATAAGAGAGAGAGAGAGAGAGAGAGAGAGAGAGAGAGAGAGAGAGAGTTACATAGGTTATGTAGTAAATAATGTTACAATTTTAACCATGTAACTTTACCCCATAGTCAAACCTAGTGGGTGAAGTATTAATACCATGTTTAACCTTGTGACTAGCCTAGTTAACGAATTTAGATGTTAACAGTAGTTAGTAAATTGTTAAATTGATTTTTGCATGTTAACAAAATTGTAAATAATGTTAGTGTAATAAATTGAATGAAATAAGGCATACCCAGTTTATATAACCCAATATAAACACCACCCTAACCTAAGACCCCAATAAAATCGAACGAACCCAATTCAGGGGTTAGCGTAATATTCTGCTTAACTCACAATTAATCTAATTTGTTAACTTGGTTAACCAAAACGGAGAACCTATATCACCATTACGTAGTATCCATCAAAATGAACTCAACGACACCAAAATCACTAAAATCGTACTAGTGTACGATTTATGGTGACTATTTGAAGTTAGGTGATCATTAGGCCATTTTCACATAAAGTTGTATAACTAAAAATCTACACGTGTGATGACGCATGAAACTACTTCCACCGTATTCTTGACTAAAAATGTGACCCAACGACATATAATTCGATATACCTTATTTTAGAATAATAACAAGATTAATTAACTTTCTGATCGAATTCGTTAATTCCAAATTCAGCACTTTTACTAATTATAATCAATGTTATTTTAATGACACAGATACGAAGCAAACTTTCCTACCGTTACTCGGACAACCTAAACTGTCCCAGTCAGGCAAGCGTGCAGTTATTTTATGTTTTTTGTGATATCTGATGTTGTACACTTAATTGCTGACACAAACACACTTTTTAGAAATGCTAGACTTAAACTCGTGTGCGTGTGTGTGGACCCCTTAATAATCAAAATGAACGCACTTTGTGAATGGTAATGTTTTCTGGACATGTATGGTTAATTTTAGAACTGTTGATACATATAGAATGTTAAATGTCGTTTGCTACCAGTTGTTACATGTCGTTGGCTACCAGTTGCCGTTGGCTACCAGATGTTACATGCCATTGGCTACCAGTTGCCGTTGGCTACCAGTTGCCGTTGGCTATCAGATGTTACTTGCCGTTGGCTATTAGTTGACTAATCTCGTCGGTCACATGTGACTATGTCACATGCGACTAGTCTGGACTCGTGTTTCAGTATATGACGGATTAGCATTCTGGCTCGTGATCCAGGAAATACACGTGGGTGGGGTTGGTTCCTGGGCCCTAGCCGGTAGTAAACGAGTCGCCTTCGGGGGTACTTGAAGGTGTATTTATTTACTATTCGTATAACGACGGGAGTCTTAGTCACGGACTTGCACACACATTTAAACAAATGAAAAAGAAAGTTAATTACAGACTGATGTTACATTACTCAACTACCATGTTAATCTTTATAACAGAACTGCCATGCTAATGTAACTTGTTGCTTTAACTATCATGCTAGTGTAATTTTTCATAATTGTTTTAATTGCTTCAGTTTATTGAAATACATGCTAGTGTAAATTTATTTAACTGCTGTAAAACTGCCATATATAACTTGTTATATATCTTGCCTTGGGTCATCTGACATCTACTTGCAGACCCTTGCTGACATGCATTCATGTTGTTTGAATGTATGTCTGGTTACGAGACAGGTTATCTGGAGGACGAGTTGCTGGATCAGACTGATCCAATAGACTAGGATTCTACTGATCGTGAAGTCCACCCAACCGTGGACTAGAGCTGATTATCACCGCTGCATCTTTTTACTTTTCACCGATGTTGTTTTTCGGGTGTGTACCCACTTTATCTGTATCGCTATTGTTGTAGGCCATGCTTGGGGCCCTTTTATTATTGTGTACTTTATCTGGATGTTGTCTTTAATATTTCTATTGTTCTGAGTTGCATGCAAGTTCCTGCGAAAGGTGTTTTCACAGACGCTTATTGGGTTCGAGCTTTACCTCTCCAACCTAAGCGGGCCCGCTCGCATCCTCGCCCCAAGTATAATGGGAAGCGGGGCGTGACATAAGCTATTATTTGGGGTAAAGCTTATGTTTTTATCTTTCTGTTATTGTTATTGTTGTTCATAGTTTCTCCTTGCTCTCTTGTGATTTGATTTACTATGAGTTGTTCTATTTGCTATGTTTAGTGAGTAGGTTTTCATGCTAGGGCTAATCTGAACCTTATTGTAGGATTGGTGCCTTATGGATTGCACCAAATATTGATTTAATTGGGCTATAGTTAAGGTTTGGGGTTTGGATGTACTTTCATATCAATCCATCCCATTGATGGGCTACACAACCTAAATCACCGACGAACCATCAGGGTTTTGGTTTGATGCATTCAATAGAGGTTTGACTACCTAATGCTAAGCACCGACGAACCATCAGGCACACTCTTTAGAATTACCTAAATCATCGACACCGACGAACCATTGGGGCTCTGATAGGGGTCTGATCCATTCTTTGAGTCCCCTCTCATGCTTAGACGTCGAACGGACGAGGATTGAGGTTTATCCCTCTTCTTCAACTACACCCCATTGGATCGAAAAGCTAGATCCATCTGACATATAACCTATAATAGTGGGGGATGACTAGCCCTTTCATTTTCCTACCCTTTATTTATTTTCATAATTTTAGTGTAATTTTCCTAATCCATATCATCATTTTCGTAGCTAATTAAATACATAATTAACTGGTACTCATACCAGTGCCTCCCTATGTTCAACTCCCGATGTATACGACACTGTACGCTTGCGGTATTATAACTTCCTAACACCCATCTCCACCATTCATTGAAATGGAGCCTCGCCTATAAAAGGAGGCAATGTGAGTTCATTTGTATCCAACATGAGTTGCAAGAAAGTAAAAGCAATAGTTTTAAGTTCTCTTAGTTTCTTATGTGTCATGTGAGAGTGTGAGAATTCGAGGGAAGACTGACTTGGCCATTCTAAGGGAGAAAGAGTGAGCTAAGTGCTGCACAGGATTGGAGAGGTCAAGTAAATAAACAATCCGCCCATGACACAAGCATGTCGGAAAAATAGTTGAGGGAATTCATTGAACATATGTCGTGTGTATTTTCTAAGATTGTATGAGGGTAGGTAGTCATTATTGGCTGAATGAGGTAAGTCCCTCATGTAGTATAGAAGGTGTCCCATATACCTTGGGCGACTCAAGAGGAGAGGAAATTGGCCTAAATATGGCTTATTACATTTGGATCTGACCAAATAGTTACGAGGCTCAGTGTAACAATTCTCCAAGCCTTTGGCATACACCATGCTCGTGCTCGACAACAATGGTTCAACCTGAAAGATTGAAAAGGAATCATATTGGCAGTGATCCTCAATGCATGGGTAAGATCAATTCGGGGAGGTATTTGTGGCTGGTGTAAATAGTGCTTGACTTTTAATCAGTAAGCTTCAGTAAAGAGCAAGTCCGTGCATGTAGTGTTGGTCGCGGGCAGTATCGAGTTTAGGGCCTTGGGCACTCGGGCCATGCTCAAGTTATTAGGGATGATGCATGGGCTTTGTTAAAGGGCTAAAACCGGGCATAAGGCTGGTTTGCGATGAGGGAAGTCTGTCGGTGTCAAGACATGTTCAGTTCCTTAGGTGGATAATGAAGTTGATGGAAGAAACTCCATGTCTCCAATGATGACTGTGCCAAAGAAGCGTTTCACACCTGCATGACATTTTAGGTGCCCGGTTCGCACCCGCTTGGCTTGTCTGGTACCCCGGTTCATGTCTATGTTGAGTGCTAGGCAGTGGCAGAACTATCCTCTAGGCTACATGGGCATGAGCTCCCACTGAAGTTTGAAAAATATATGTATATATATGTGTGTATGTATATATTTATGTATGTGTATTAGGCCCCCACCAAAAATACATTTGTAGTGGGACTCCCTTAAACCTCATGGCTGGTTCTGCCACTGGTTCTAGGGTTCCAAGTGTTGAGAAAATAAACTTAATTCGAAATATGTGACTCTTAGTTATGAGTGAAAAGTCAATTGAAAGTATGTGACTAGGTTATGGGTGAAAATTCATGTTGAAAGTTTGTGACGCTTGGTTATGAGTGACAAGTCATGTTGAAAGTATGTGACTCTTGGTTATGAGACTCTTAGTTTGTTTATACATATGCCAATGAGTCCCATAAATACCTATGTAAGTCTTGTGTTTTGTACAAGGCAAGAGGCAAGAGCCAAAGTGAGTAATAAAATTTTCTAGTATTCTTCATCCTCATCCATCTCCCTATAAATTCCTCTTCAAATATTCTAACAAACTAGTATCAGAGCCACAATTTCTAGTCCTGTAGATATGATGAATTCTATGTTCCCATTTCAATTCCCTCAACTTATAAAAGAGAATTATGAGAATTGGTGCATTCGTATGAAATCTTTGCTTGGTTCATAAGATGCATGGGAGATCGTAGATAGAGGCTATGACGAGCCTCGTGATGAATATTCGTTAGTTCCTACTTAAAAGGATGTTCTTCAAATAATGTGGAAGAAAGATCAACAAGGTCTTACTCATATCCTTCAAAGCTGATGCTTAGCCCAAAAATGCGATTCTCTCAAGCGAAAGAGTCCGTGCAAGTAATATAGATCTGGGAGTCTAGATGTCGAATCCTCGGGAGAAAATCTGTTGAAACCATAAAGATTAAATCAAATAGAAAGCCAACGTAAAGAGACTAACCACTTTTGATGGTGATGGTTTGAATGGGTTTGATCGTGGATTTTAGTACGTGAACAATACGAGAAAAAGAAACTTTCGTTTATAAAAATATCTATGAGAAGTATGCACATGGTATGAGTTCATTAGGGTCAATGATTTGTATTAACTTGGTTGATTAAATATAACTCAATGAATTCTCTTTTTGAGAGCAATTCATCGGAAAATACCCTTGTGGGAATTAAAGAAAAATATTGAATACGATCGTTGCTAAAGTTATTATCTTTTAAATATACGATATGAAACTTCCTTTTGGAGAGATCAAAACGCACCCTTGTGGGGCGATCATCAACTCAATCACGTTCTTTTGGAAGATGAAAAAGATGATTTTAAAATAAAGATTATAACTTTATCAACATTAACAATTTAGCACAAAGATTCAACCAAACAAATACAAATCATATCTCCTAACTACACCATACCATGCACAATGAAAATTTAGCCACACATACAGAAAATAAATAAGAATTTCATCACATTAAACATGGTTCCAAGCAATACAAGTAAATAGAATTGAAAATACGCAATAGAGTTCAAAAGATATCACCAAATACGCTCGCTTTTAGCCTAAGAAAACCCTTCTTCTTCCTCTAAAAAACTCTCTGAAAAATAGCCCAGGTTGCTCTCTGTATTCTCAGGAAATTGCTGCAAAAATCGGCTCCAAAATCGCCCAAATACGCCAAGAATACAAAGGAAAAACCCTAGAATACCATATATACTATCATTGCGGGTTTTATAGGCTTAATGGGTTGAAAACTGCATCCGTTTCGCTCAAAACCCAACCCACTCAGCCGCATCAAATTACAGCCACTGATCCAAGCGGGATTGTACTACACGTTGCCACGTGGCGCTTTGAAATTCGTGTGCGCCCGCATCCGCGTCGAGTTCGTGTCGGATTGAGTCTCGACCGTCGGATCGAGCATCGGACGGTCCAACGTCGCTCTCCTCTTTCACCTGCTTCGCGTTCTTTCGTCCGTTGGATGAGCATCCGACGGTTCATCACTCGCCGCGTCTCCCCGCGTTCTGGGCCATCAGATAGAAGTGGGGAGCAGTAAGATTGCGACGCGTGTCCCGCCATTTGAATTCGAATCCACGTTCGAGCGGGCGGATCGTTCGCCGTTCGATCCAGCTGGGAGTCTCTGCGATCCCGCCACGTGGCATCGGAGGATGCTCAGCTCTTGTTGCGTTCAACTCGAATATGCCCCGTTGGATTTGCATCCAACGGTCCTTACATGGCCGCGTCGTTCTCTTTGATGGCCGCTCGATTTGAGCGGGGTTGGCTCAGATGCTGTCACGTGGCCCGCTGGAGACATATACACGCGTATTTGCAGCGTATTTCTTGCGTATTTCACCAATTAAGTGGTATTCTGCATTCAAAATTACACAGTATTTAGCACAGTTCTCAAAAAATTAAAATAAATAGTCGTTGGAATCGTGAGATCGAGACCAAGCTATGAAAAATATAAAAAGTGCAGAAATACTCAGTTAATTACTGTTTTGTGCTCAAATAAGGTGATTTCTCTAATAAATGATGGTGTACCAAATACAAACGTATTAGAGACCAAGTAAGCATCATATAAGCACAAAATATTACTAGATGATGGGTTAAATAAGCAACTCCCCAACTAGCGATTTGCTAGTCTCTAGCAAAGAGAGCGATGAATACAGATGATTAATAAAACAATAAATTCTATCAATCGCTTATGGTATGGCTCAATAATACGCTTTCCAACATGATCTAGACTATCAATATACACAACCCATACACAAGATAAATCACATGATATTTTCTCTAATTTAATTAGAATAAATAACATGCAAGCATCGTTTTACGCAAGCAAAAGTATAACACGTCGTTATATTCTTGTTCTTTTGTTTCCAAGGAATTGGCATCTCAAAACAATCGTTCAAATCATGGGTATTGAACTTGCTTAGTTTATTCACCATTTTTTTTCTTTTCCTTTTTCTTTTCTTTTATTAGTTCTGCGTAACGAGCATAAAGCAACATTTGTGAAAAAATGTATAACTTGGATCGCTGCATCAAATGAGTGAGTTTCCTGTCAATGGCTCCAAAATCAGACGATAATAGGGCATTAGGCCAAAAAAGACCCCTCGGACTGTACTACTCAAGCCAACCAAGTTATTTATGTAGTAACACACTTATACATCATTTTTTTTGTTTCTTCATTTTTTTCCTCCTTTTTTTCTTTTTTTTATTCGTAAGCAACTCAACACCCATTCTTTGAATCATAAACATTAATAACAATGGCCAAATTCCTCTTCAACTTGAAGACTATTCTAATAAATCGTGTATACTTAAGCTTTTTCATCACATAAGCATGCATGAAATAAATTCAAACTATTTCGAGATATTAATCATGGAAATTGAAAGTTTTCATGAATAGCATATTAACGGTAATTCCATGAAGGAAAAATAATTAACTCAAGCCATAAACAATTTTTAGAACTCAATCAATGTATAATCATCCGTATTTGTGGAATGTGAAGGAGTTTTAAATGATGAGATTTGGTGATTTATTCTTTTCTTTCGCCTTGTTTTTGAAAAAATCGAAAAAAAATCCTAAGGTCTCATACACACCCTCCAACTAAAGATGGACATTGTCGTCAATGTCGAAAGGGGTACGAGTTTATTCAAGCAAGCATCCTAGAAAGCATATAAAATTTACGCTAATGGAAAGAACACACCGTGGTCAAATGGCGGATCCCGAATCTTTAATTGTGGAGGAAGTTGTTCAATTTGCTCTTTGCGCTCCTCGGTGAGTAATCGTACTCCAACGACTAAACTGGATCCCAGCAACATAACTCCCAGCATCTTTATAAGATGTTCACCTGTATCCTGCAAGAGATGAGTCACGTCAATCCATTTTAGTTTAAGATTCTTCTCAATAAAAATATTTCAAACATAGTCATCAAAATAGGTGAAATAAATTAAAGCATGTTGATGACTACTCCCTGAAAGATATGCACTACTCTCGGTATGATGCTCAGTCATTGGGTAGAGGGGTAAATGATTTTGGAAAAAAACTGGGGGAGGGAATGGTTCGGGCTCCATAGCGATAATCTCTGAATACATTTGCCTCGCTATTTCCTCCTCCGGTTCATCCAAAATTGCTAGCTCGTCCTCTCTTTTGCACACGCTTCCAGCCATGTTAATGTTCTGATTTGTATCTTCATCGTGACAGGGCTCGCTCGATGTACCTGCAATAGAAGATGAACTCATATCAGATTCTTGAAGTTGAATTTCAATAGAATTATTTTCTTCTAAGCAAGTGGCAATCAATTTAAGATTTTCAATGGATTTCTGAATCTGCCGACTCCGAGCAAGGAAGTTCTCTTGGAATTGATGGGATGTGGCCTCGTGTGTCTGAATGAGTAAATAAACTTCCTCTTTCAAGGATTGCAAAGATACGCCTACGTTTTTCTCCCCTTGATCAAGGCATGAAGGCTCCGTTGAATCGCACTCTGAAGTCTCTTTCATGATTTCTTCATTCTCATGTAAAGACTCCATGTATTTCCACGCCTCTGTCGGCGTCATAACTCCCGAAAATTCCTGCAGCTCTGGTCGTAGTCCATCTAGGAAGGACTCCATAAGCTCTTCCTTTGTGTACCCATGCTGCGGATAGCTCGATACTATGTCTGTGAACCTCCTCCAGGCCTGAAAGAAAGTTTCACAATCAGTCTGATTAAAATTAACGATCTTGAGCTTCTCCATCCTATGTTTGTGTGCATTAGCGTACTCTGCATCATACAGATTATTTGTGCAATAGAAATTCATATACTCCATTTTAAAAAAAAAAATAAACAAAATATACAAAAGTTTATGTACAGTAAAGTGGAAAGATCTCACCGAAGGTCCCCTGAATGAAATAAACTGTGGTAACAAACCATTCTCCCTGGCAACGGCGCCAAAAACTTGCTTGGCCCAAAAATGTGCTTCTCTCAAGCGAAAGAGTCCATGCAAGTAATATAGATCTGGGAGTCCAGATGTCGAATCCTCGGGAGAAAATATGTTGCAACCACAAAGATTAAATCAAATAGAAAGCCAACGTAAAGAGACTAACCACTTTTGGTGGTGATGGTTTTAATGGGGTTGATCGTGGATTTTAGTACGTGAACAATACGAGCAAAAGAAACTTTCGTTTATAAAAATATCTATGAGAAGTATGCACATGGTATGGGTTCATTAGGGTCAATGATTTGTATTAACTTGGTTGATTAAATTTAACTCATTGAATTCTCTTTTTTAAAGCAATTCATCGGAAATTACCCTTGTGTGGATTAAAGCAAAATATTGAATACGATCGTTGCTAAAGTTATAATCTTTTAAATATACGATATGAAACTCCCTTTTGGAGAGATCAAAACTCACCCTTGTGGGGCGATCATCAACTTAATCACGTTCTTTTGGAAGATGAAAAAGATGATTTTAAAATAAAGATTACAACTTTATCAACGTTAACAATTTAGCACAAAGATTCAACCAAGCAAATACAAATCATATCTCCTAATTACACCATACCATGCACAATGAAAATTTAGCCACGCATACTGAAAATAACTAAGAATTTCATCACATTAAACATGGTTCCAAGCAATACAAGTAAATAGAATTGAAAATACGCAATAGAGTTCAAAAGATATCACAAATACGCTCGGTTTTAGCCTAAGAAAACCCTTCTTCTTCCTCTAAAAACTCTCTGAAAAATAGCCCAGGTTTCTCTCTGTATTCTCAGGAAATTGCTGCAAAAATCAGCTCCAAAATCGCCCAAATACGCCAAGAATACGAAGGAAAACCCCTAGAATACCATATATACTATCATTGCGGGTTTTATAGGCTTAATGGGTTGAAAACCGCATCTGTTTTGCTCAAAACCTAACCCACTCAGCCGCTTCAAATTACAGCCACTGATCCAAGCGGGATTGCACTACACATTGCCATGTGGCGCTTTGAAATTCGTGTGTGCCCGCATCCGCGTCGGATTGAGTCTCGACCATCGGATCGAGCATCAGACGGTCCAACGTCGCTCTCCTCTTTCACCTGCTTCGCGTTCTTTCGTCCGTTGGATGAGCATCCGACTGTTCATCACTCGCCGCGTCTCCCCGCGTTCTGGGCCATCAGATAGAAGTGGGGAGCGGTAAGAACGCGACGCGTGTCCCGCTGTTTGAATTCGAATCCGCATTCGAGCTGGCGGAACATTCGCCGTTCGATCCAGCTGGGAGTCTCTGCGATCCCGCCACGTGGCATCGGAGGATGCTCAGCTCTTGTTGCGTTCAACTCGAATATGCGCCGTTGGATTTGCATCCAACGGTCCTTACATGGCCGCGTCGTTCTCTTTGATGGCCGCTCGATTTGAGCGAGGTTGGCTCAGATGCTGCCACGTGGCCCACTAGAGACATATACGCGCGTATTTGCAGCATATTTCTTGCGTATTTCGCCAATTAAGTGGTATTCTGCATTCAAAAATACACTGTAATTAGCACAGATCTCAGAAAAATACAAATAAATAGTCGTTGAAATCATGAGATCGAGACCAAGCTATGAAAATATAAAAGTGCAGAAATACTCAGTTAATTGCTGTTTTGTGATCAAATAAGGTGATTTCTCTAATAAATGATGGTGTACCAAATACGAACGTATTAGAGACCAAGTAAGCATCATATAAGCACAAAATATTACTAGATGAGGGGTTAAATAAGCAATATTCACTCCGAATCAGCTAACATGTTTGAGAGAATTTAAAATGGGACCACCACCAAGCAAGCATTTGAGATTTTACAAAACTCCTACCAAGGAGTTGATAAAGTGAAGAAAGTACGGCTTCAAAACTTACCTGAAGATTTTGAAGTTTTACGAATGCAAGAAGCCGAGTCTATATCAGATTTCTTTTCAAGGGTGTTGACAATTGTGAATCAAATGAAGAGATACAGAAAAGACTGGACGATGTTTTTTTTGTTGAAACGATTCTTCACTTGTTCCATTCAAAGTTTGATTGTATTGTTGTCGCCATTAAGGAGTCCAAAGATTTGACTTTGACAGCTGATTTACTCATGTGTTCTCTATAAGCATATGAAGAGAGAATCAAAAAAAGGAGAGGACAAGTCAATTGAGCAAGTTCTAGCCACTAAGCTCTCGGTAAAGGAGAAGGAGGGTGAGCATTGGATAAGTCAACATGAAGAGGAAGATAAAGAGGAAGATGCAGCCAAATTTTTTACAATAAAGACAGATCAAAGACCATGGTAAAGGCAACTATTCAAGCAAAAATGACAAGTCCAATGTTCGATGCTACAATTTCCAAAAGAATGGACATTATGCTTGGGATTGTTAGAGTTATCCTAAAAGTGTTGAAGAGATGATTAATTAAGTCAAGAATGAAGAAACATATGCTACTTTGTTGCTTGGTTACAATTAAGGTGAGGAGTTCAATGAAGAAGAGTAATGTGAGAGGTATGAACTCTTGCCGTTTTCTTGATGAGGAGTACCAAAAAGGTGATGTTCAAGAGCCTATAACACCTCCAAGATTCCCCATAACTTCGAATTCAGTTCAAATCCTTATAATTGGGCGGTCTGTGCGCTCAGCAACTCCCTTTAAATAACTCGGTCGGTGCGCAGAGCAAATCCAGTTCTCTTCTTTTTATACTCGGTCGGTGCGCAGAGCAACTCTCTTTAATTCCCCCAAGCCACGTCAGTATGCGGATGATGCCTCCTCCGTTCGATTTCTTTCGCCCGCTTTAATCACAGCCGTTGGTTTGATTTTTCGTATGCAGCAATGAGGCGACGTCAGCACGTCGGAACTCTTCTTCGTTTGCGACCTCAGGGCATGCAGGGACTCTCGTTCGATGGTGACGTCGTCTTCGGCAGCGAGAGCTCGTGAAGGAGCGGCTGCAAGATGATACGGTGGCGCTGCTCAGCATCTTCATGCAGCGTGGATCTCGTGGCAGTGTCTTCGTCACAGGCAGCGACGACGTAGCGACTCCACAGTAGCTCCGACGTCTGTGAGCGATTAACTCCGACAACGAGGAGATTTCAGCAGCGGCGACAGCGAGCTCTCTCCGTTGCCGTGTTAGGGCATACATCAGCTTCTTCGAATGGCGACGAGGTGAGCGTTCGACTGCGGAGAACTTCTTTGACAATGGCTTCAACTCCGGTGGCAGCTCGGTCGCTTCGTCTCCTCTTGACGGCGTGCAGCAGCGGCGATCTCGATCAACTTCGAAGGCGGTTTCTTCGGCAAGTTCAGCGGGGTTTGAACGCCTCTGGTGATCAACTCTCAGCGGCAGCGTTGAGGCACGGCGACGTCTTCTCCGAGAGTGGTGGTTGTCCTCGAGTTTTGCACAGCGATCTCCTTCGTCTTCTCCTTCTTCGTGTGCTCGACGACGGTGACTTCTTTAGCGGTGGTGGTGGCTTCTTCACGGTTGCAGCGGTAGGCTTCGGGTCTCAACGATGATCTCCGATCGAAGGCGGCGATGGCAGCTGTGATAGCGTCCAAACGGTGATCTGACGACGGCGTGCTGCTTCGCTTCGATTGGTGATAGCGACATGAATCTCGATAGGCGGCGACGTGCTGCTTTGCAGATGGTGGTGGTGTTCGTTTGGCGGCAGCAGCGACTCAAAGCAGCCTTTCGTCGTGCAGCGATGGTCTTGTGTCTTCTCCGGCGGTGAGAGTGGTTAGGGTGCGGTTGGCTTCGAGACTTCGACGAGATCCTTGTGATTGGATGGATTGCTTTGAGGCGGGGCTTGAAGACTGCAGGGATGGTTATTAAGCAAGAGAAGTTTGTTAGTTGCGGCAATGATGATGATGTAGACCACCCCTTTGATGCGTGAGATGTAAAGATCTCCCCTTTGGATTTCTTCTTCTCAATGGATCTCCTAGGTTGATGATTGAAGATTGCTATGGGTTTTGGGAAGATTCTTTTGGCCTTGGCTATAGGATTGCAAGGGGATGTTTGTATTTTGGCAATGAAGAAGAAGATGCTTGATGTGCTCTTTTGCCTAGGGAATATAATATGGCCGACGTGATCTTTTTGATGTATGCCGCATTTTTTTCTCTCTTGAGTTGAGGGCTTATATAGATGATTGCTAGGGTTTTGAGTATTTTTCAATAGATAAGATATTTGAATCTGATATGAATTTGGAATTTGTATTTTACTAGGAATTGGTCTTGGCTAAGGAGTTTGTATCCCAATAGGATTTGATCCAATCTCCAAATAAGATTTGGCTTCATCTCTCCATATTGGACCTAGTCCAACTTTCCTCTTCATTGACCAAGTTAAACTTCTTTAGGCACACACACTCCCTCTCTGCCAAAATGCTATACGAATAGCAATTCCGCCAAATAGTGCAAATATATTATTTTGCCAAGCCTGAAACACACTAAGCACACACATTAAATATACCGACACGTTTGTCATCATCAAACCAAGATCCTAGATCGTTGCTCCCAACAAGTGCACCATCTTCATATTCTTCTAATGCAAGCTCTAGTGAAAGGCTACCCCGGATGATAAGTCTTCAAGATCTCTATGAGGTAAGAGAGAATTTAAGTGAAGATCTCACTCTTTTTTGTCACTTTGCAAATTGTGAATCTATAGTGTTTGAAAAAGCGTTGAAAGATAAAAAGTGGAGGAGAGTCATGTATGAGGAGATCAAGTGCATTAAGAAAAATGAGACTTGGAAGTTAGCATCCATTTCGAAAGGTCAAAAGCCCATTGGTGTGAAATGTGTTTACAAGGAGAAGAAGAACGCTAAAGGGAAGGTAGAAAGACACAAGACATGGTTAGTAGCCATAGGCTATAGCCAACGTCCTAGGATGTAATATGGTCAAGGGTTTGCTCTCGTGGAAAGATTGAAGACACATTATCAAGCTGTAGATATTTTCACGTAACCTCTCAAGTATTACATTTTTAATAAATTGAGGACGCTGCTTAGAGTTACCAAGAATTATGTTTAAAGGAGGGGTTTGAGAAAATAAACTTACTTCAAATATGCAACTATTGTTTAAAAGTGAAAAGCCATCTTGAAAGTATATGACTCTTGCACTACTACAAAAGAGACCTTTAACAGCGCTTAAATAAGGTCTTTAACAGCGCTTCTGTGTGTTGTCTATCTCGCCGCTGCTAATGGGGGGCTGGTTTTAATAGCGCTTTATAAGGGCTGTTAAAGGTCCCAATAGACAGCGATTCTTTAATACAAGCGCTATTAAAGGTCCACCATAGACAGTGCTTGTACTAAAGAAGCGATGTCTATTAAGACCTTAGACACCGCTTGTTTAGTACAAGCGCTGTCAAAGGTCCCAATAGACAGCGCTTCTTCACTACAAGCGCTGTTAAAGGTCCACCATAGACAGCGCTTGTACTAAACAAGTGCTGTCTATTGGGACCTTTGACAGCGCTTGTTTAGTTCAGGCGCTGTTAAAGGTCCACCATAAACAATGCTTGTACGAAACAAGCGTTGTCTATCGAGACATTAGACATCACTTGCTTAGTACAAGTGCTGTCAATGGTTCCAATATACATCGCTTGTTTAGTACAACCGCTGTTAAAGGTCCACCATAGATAGCGCTTGTACTAAACAAGCGATATCTATTGGGACCTTTGACAGCGCTTGTTTAGTACAATCATATGATACATTTGGAAATTAACGTGAATTGTCAGTTTTGAGTTTATGAGCAAATTCTAACACTTCTTTTATGTGTCTTATGAATATAATACATGTTTACTTTGCTTGATCAACGTAAATTGTCAGTTTTTCTTTTGCTTTCATTTCTCTCTCAAACAGAGATAAACGCAACAGTTGCTTAATCAGTTGCTTAATCAGAATAACATTGAAGAATTGAGAGTCGCTTGACAGGGAAAAACTCTCGTACAAACGTACTTTCTAACAAATTATCCTACAAACAAAAGACCAAATGCCAGAACTGTAATGCCCTACCAGCTACTGCACAAGTACTAGAGGGGGGGTGAATAGTACTTTAAAATAATAAGGCGTATAATTCCAAATTAAATTGCACACAACTACCAAATCAATTTGCGGAAGCTTAAATTGAATGACAACAATGAAATTAACAATGCTAACAAACGATGTTAATGGGTTCGGATCCACCCAAGTCTCCCCGACTTGTTCCCGGTGATCCTACGTCCCAACCACCCGGATCCCTTCCGGATACTTGAGTTAGAAACCCTAACTCAAGATTTCCACTATGAATATCTTGTGAAAAACCTTCACAAGATCAAATCATACATGCAATGGCAAAGTGAATCCCACAACCCGGGATCACAAACTTCTCTCACAACCGAGAGAGTCACAAAGCAATATTAAAGAGTTTAATATGAAATAAACAAGCTTACCACAAAATCCTATACCTTGAGTTTTTCTTACCCAATAGGTGGAATGAAGGATTTGAGGAAGATGAAGTTACCAAACCCTAGCACCAAGGAAATGAGCAGCAATGGGTGCCTAGGGATGATTTGGAAACTAGAATCAAGCAATAGCTTGAAGAGCTCACCAAGAACAAGCTTCTCTCTAGATCTAGAAATGAGAGAGAATGGGTTTCTTGTGAGGAAGAGAGCTTTAGATTTGAGGGAGAATGGCTATCTCTTTAGAACTCAATGAATCTCTTAATGGCAGCTCTATTGAAGATAGAAATGACCTAGGTTCGTATTTATAGGAACCCAAAAACACAAGTTAGGTCATTCTCCAACGGAAAGAAATCTGTGAGAATTAGTCGGTCAAAGAACACTCACTGACCGACTAGTTCATCAACTAGTCGGTCAGTCACAAAGCATGGACCGACTAAGAGCAGATCTGAGAAGAGATAGAATTTCAGACCTAGAAATCTAGTCGGTCCAAGAACACTGTCTGACCGACTAGTTTCACAACTAGTCGGTCATCCAATGAACGTAGACCGACTAAGAGGCAAAACAACATAGTCTGAAGGCAAGTTGACTTAGTCGGTCCAAGAACAAAAGTTGACCGACTAAATTGACAACTAGTCGGTCACCAAACGTTCTTAGACCGACTAACGGTAAACAGTAGCTTAGGAGAATTTTAGAGTGAACAGTAAGTCTCAACTAGTCGGTCAAAGAAGCATCACTGACCGACTAGTTCACAAACTAGTCGGTCGGTGAGTCAACGTAGACCGACTAACTGTAAACAGTAAAGTCCAAGAAATTAAGGAATCAAACTAGTCGGTCCAAGAACAGTTGCCGACCGACTAGATCACCATCTAGTCGGTCAGTACTTGTTCTTGTACCAACTAACATGCACAACAAAGTCCGAATCGAAGCGCGACGCTTCGAGGAAGTTAGAATGAACTTGTGCAAGGATCCTAGAGCTACGAAATGAGCGTAATGAAGATATAGACGTAAGATATACTCAAGGCTTAACATTCTATATATCGAAGCTAAAAGACTATAAATAAAACCTTAATATTTTCCAAAGCGTCGCAAGAGCTTCAACGAAGCTTTAGGCATGAATATGAGCTTTGGAAAGTGTTGAGATGTCGCTTTGAATGTTCACGTGAAATTGGCGACGATCTCTAATACTGCGCTCACAAATTGTTAGTTCATGAATTATTTATGTTTGCTCATCATCCAAAACCAAATCCGGGGAGTCCAATATTCAACATTCTCCCCCTTTTTGGTGATGACAAACCAACATAAATAATAATCAAAGATAATAATTCAAATGTAAAATACTTACTCCACATGCATTGATGACACGTTAATTCCAAAATGAATATAAATGAATTGCATCAAGCAGACGAGTAAGATAAATAAAATGAATTGATTTTTGAAATATCGGATTTTGAAAATCCTTATATGTATCTTAACTCCCCCTGAATCTAACATATCAAACTAGATTCTTGGAAATTGAGTTAAATTTTCATTTGCGCTATTTTATTATCATTATCTCTCCCCCTTTGGCATTATCCCAAAAATGGGGGGCATACAACGACAACAATTAGGAAATGTAAAATCCAACATCGGGAGTCGTAGACAAAGGCAATGGACCAACTTGACACCAAGGGAAAAATTGTGGAAATCAAAACAAGGTGTGCCAAATTTTCCATTATATAAAAAAAAATCAACGATAATCAAAATCATCAAAAATAATATTTGGTATTTTTTTTCATTTATTGAATAATGAAACATATTCTCCAATATTCAATATTTCTTGGTTAAATTTGTGCATGGAAAACAATTCTATATTAATATAGGAATATAATCTATTTAACCAAGTTTTTAATCGTCGAGCGACGAATTCACAATTCAAATGCATTCAACGAATATATATATATAAAATGCACGACGAATAAATGACAAAGTGAATGACGATGAACATATATATATGTAGAGACAATGTGAGTATAACCAAAAAATATCACATCGAATATATGAGATACATCATATCAAGCGCTACATATCATCAAAAAGAAATACATCATCATCATCATCCTCATCAAAATAAATACTACAACATCGACAACATCCAAAATACATCAAAACATCATAACCCTCATACTCAATCCTAACCCAAAATACTCTCGCTAAGATATATCATCCAAAGCGTATATGGAGAGTCCTCGGAACAACGATCACGAGGAGGAGGCTGGATCTGCAGCGTCCGTGGGTCCAGTCGACGGAGTGGACTCAGGATCTGCAGGGAGTAGAGGTGTCTCAACAGATGGAATCGTCGGGGCAGGAGTCGAGATCTCAGGAACAGGCTCTACAGCAGCATGGGTCTCGACAGCAGATGTGTCAGCAGGAATATCAGCAGGCTCAGCAACAGGGTCTACAGCAGGCTCAGAAGACGGAAGTGCTGAAGCAGAAGGCTCTGGAACACCGGAAGTGGTGCCAACTCCAGGAGCAGAAGTGGAAGTACCAGCAACAGCAGCAGCAGTGGCCTCATCGCCACGGGCAAAAGAAGTAGCAAGCTCGTCAAGCTCCTCATCGTCCATCTCCTCGGCCTCAGACACCGAAGGAGGAAGCTCAATCCCCATCATACGAGCCATACGGCAGACTACCTCCTCAGTACGAGCCAAACGGGAGTCGTGCTGACGAAGTAGGCGTACGACATCGTCCAAAGTAGCAGGGGAAGACGAGGCTGTAGCAGCTGACGGAATAGACTGGGAAGCAGATGCGGTAGACCTCTGCACGTGACGAAGAGCCGCTAGAGATTTCTTCACGGCCGTCGCGTTCAGAGGCGTACCCAAAGGACGCTCATCGTCAGGAGGGAGGGGGACTCAGAAATGACGGAATACGAGAGTCAACAGGCAAGGGTATGGAATGTGCGCAGACTTATTGGTCTTGCGTATACACTCGAAAGAATCCATCTTATCGAGTATCACGCGAGCCCAATTTATCTCGCACACCAAGAAAAGAGCGTATATGAGCTTCAAAAACGGCTGAGAGGGGAGTGAAGAGGATCCATACTTAGGGAGGAGACACGACTTCAAAATCAGGTTAAGAACCCACGCATTCGGCTTAAAAGATTTCGATGGAACACCAATGAATGCGGAGTGGATAACCTGGAAAATCTCTGAAAGAATAGACTGATCCAAGGAAGAAATGTCGTCTACGGAAATGTCCGAGGGGAGGAGACCACACGACGCACAACCAAGGATCTCCCCCAAGATTTCTGCCGTGAGAACTATAGGAGTTCCCAAGACAGTCGTCTCAATGGAGTGACTGGCGTCGTACTGGCCTCGAATACGGTTGGCATAGAACAATTTCACGAGGCGAGGGTACGGTTTGGGATTGGCCTTGGGGTCGTATCGGAGATAATCTAGAAGGCCACTATAAGAGAGAAGATCAGCAAGGCCGAGAAAATCATAGAACTGAACGTAATGCTCCAACAACAGTGGACAGTGTTCTATACGGTTGTACGCGGCGAGACACTGAGGGTCATCGCGGCACAACGATATGTCTACACCGCCAACTGGCATAGGAGCTTTACCCTTGGCCTTACGGGTCTTCGGAGGTGGGGTAGGTTCCCTAGTAGGCTCATCCTCTGGGATAAAATCAGTATCGGAATCGGGAGGAGTAGCCGGAGTGTGAAGAATAGGCTTTTTGGTCTTGGATTTACGGGGTTTAACTATGGCAGTCCTAGGCTTCTTAAGAGGAGGCGACGAAGGAGAGGCTTGGGTAGACTTGGCACGAAGCTTAGGCTTTGGGGGATTCCTAGGGTCCGAAGGTTGTTCTACGGTCATAGGAGAGGCCCCGGAAGAGGCGATCGGAATGCGAGTCTTAGCCATAGCACTACGAGCACAATCAATCGAAGAAAATCAAATATCCTAGCACAAACCCTAGAAGCTAGCACAAACCCTAGAATACCAAATGAAATCGAAAAGCACAAACCCTAGGTTAAAAACTAGAATCCGAAACCCTAGAATACCTAGGAGGAGAAATCGAACCCTAGGGCAAGAAATCGACCTAGGAGAGGGAGGGAGATACCTAGGAGGCTGAGTCGACGGCGGCGGACGGCGGAGATGGCCGGAGATATGGCCGGAGACGACGGAAGTTGAAAGGGCTCGAGAGGGGGTTTGAGGTTTTCGGGCTGGAGCAAAAGGGAAGACCGACTAATAGAGAGATTAGTCGGATGAAGAATGAGTATAAGTCGGTCTGGAATCAAAAAGACGTAACAGCCCTAACATACTTAGTCGGTCACAGTTCAAGCACTGACCGACTAGATTACGATCTAGTCGGTCGGTCAATGAGCTTGAACCGACTAAGTCGAAACAGTAGCTCAGAGTGATTTTTAGGGCTAGATTTAGTCGGTCTCAGTATACTTACTGACCGACTAGTTTTCAATCTAGTCGGTCGGAAAATGTACTAAGACCGACTAACGAAAGAAAAAGATAGGAGATGGATATTTGCTTGATCTAGTCGGTCTGAGTTCATTTGCTGACCGACTAGATGAGCATCTAGTCGGTTGACAAGTGAACTGAAACCGACTAGAAGAGTCCAAAAGTAGAAATTTGATTTCTCTTCACAAACCACTTGGATGAAACATCCTAACTCACTCATTAGTCATCTAAATTACCCCATTAAACGTCGAAATCTTAAATACGACATTGAAATACGAATTCGAGCAATAAATTCGAATAAATCACATAAAATTCCCAAAAATTCAATTAATCTAGCATGAATGAAATATCGCGAAATATATTAGCATGCAAGATGATTGAATTTAAATATGAATCCTATATCTCGGATTCACCCATAATCCCCAATTCTCGACGCAACCGCACAAAGGAGTCCTCCTTTAGGGGTTTCGTGAAAATATCGGCGATTTGCTTTTGGGTTTCAACGTACACTAAAATGATGTCCTTTTTAGCAACATGATCATCTAAGAAATGGTGTCGGACATCTATGTGTTTCGATCGGGAATGGTGCACCGGATTCTTTGAAAGACAAATAGCACTTTGGTTATCCACCATGATAGGGCTAGTATCACAATGAATACCAAAATCCTTCAATGTGTGTCTCATCCAAAGAACCTGGGCACAAGCGGCACCGGCGGCAATATATTCCGCCTCGGTGGTTGAAAGTGATACCGAATTTTGCTTCTTGGAAAACCAAGAGACAAGAGAATTTCCTAGAAAATGGCAAGTGCCACTAGTACTTTTCCTGTCGGATTTGCATCCCGCATAATCAGCGTCACTATATGAGACTAACTCATATGTGCTAGATCTCGGATAAAGTAATCCAAAATCTAATGTGTAACTTAGATAGCGAAAAATACGCTTTAACGCTACTAAGTGAGACTCCTTAGGTTGAGACTGATAACGAGCACATATACATACGGCAAACATAATATCGGGCCTACTTGCGGTAAGATAAAGCAAACTACCTATCATACCTCGATATAGACGAATGTCTACATCCTTACCGCCCGTATCCTTGTCAAGATGCGTAGTCGTGCTCATTGGAGTCTTTTTCCCGGAGGCATTCTCCATTCCAAATCGCTTTAGCAACTCCACCGTGTACTTCGTTTGGTGGATGAAGATTGCATCGTTCATTTGGCGAATTTGGAGACCTAAGAAATATTTGAGTTCGCCCATGTGGCTCATCTCAAATTGTTCCTTCATCACATTAGAAAACTCTTCGCAAAGAGCGAAGTTAGTAGCACCGAAAATGATATCATCAACATAAATTTGAACTAATAAAATATCATTATTCGCATGCTTAATAAAAAGTGTTGAATCGGCTTCGCCCATTTTAAAATTCAAATCCAAAAGAAAATTCTTTAGGCGATCATACCAAGCTCGAGGAGCTTGTCTCAAACCATAAAGAGCTTTCTTTAGTTTAAAAACGTGATTTGGAAATTTTTCATTTACGAAGCCCGGAGGTTGAGAAACGTAAACTTCCTCAACGACATCTCCGTTTAAAAATGCACTTTTAACATCCATTTGAAATAATTTAAAATTCTTATGGCATGCAAAAGACAAAAGTAATCTAATTGATTCTAATCTAGCTACCGGAGCGAAAGATTCTTCGAAATCGATACCTTCCTCTTGACGATAGCCTTGAGCTACTAACCGAGCTTTGTTCCGGACGACGACTTGGTTTTCGTCGGTTTTGTTCTTGAAGATCCACTTTGTCCCTATGACGGTGTGGTTCTTCGATGGCAATGGAACAAGCTCCCAAACTTCATTCCTCTCGAATTGAATGAGCTCCTCCTCCATGGCTAAGATCCAAGCGCTATCTTCGCATGCTTCATTAATATTCTTTGGCTCTATCGATGAGGCAAAGGCACAATTTGCGAAGTGGTGAACTTGGGATCTCGTCTTGACACTATCATAGATGTTGCCAATGACTTGCTCATGGGGATGGTCACGAACCGAATGAAGCCGTTTGGGAATACCTTGATCACTTGGAACATTCTCAACAACTTCATTAGTTGGGTTAGTCTCAATAGAATCAATAGAATCATTAGACTTAGAATTATCAAACGAATCACATAAAACATCCATAGAATCATTATCATTTGAAATTCTAGTTGGAACAAATCCTTCATTAAATGAGACATGAAGCGATTCCTCGATCGTTGAGGTTCGTTTGTTGAATATCCGGTAGGCTTTGCTACGCGTAGAATATCCAACAAAAATCCCCTCATCGGATCTCGGATCGAATTTGTCCAAACTACCATATGTGTTCTTAATAAAACATTTCGAACCAAAAACACGAAAATGTTTAACTTGAGGCAACCTACCAAACAACAATTCATAACAAGTTTGTTTAGTGCCGGGCCTCAAAAGTATTCTATTAAACACATAGCAAGCGGTGTGTACCGCTTCCGCCCAAAATTGATGGCCAAGTTGGCTATCATCAAGCATAGTGCGAGCACACTCCACTAGCGTCCTATTCTTTCTCTCAACTACACCATTTTGAGGAGGTGCACGAGGGAAAGAGAAGGTGTGAGTAATACCAACTTCATCACAAAATGTCTCAAAAGACTCATTCTCAAATTCACCTCCATGATCACTACGAATAGTGACAATGGTGGTTCCTAAGAGATTTTGTACTTTCTTAACAAAAATTGTGAAGTTTTCAAAAGCTTCATTTTTATTACACAATGAAAATACCCAAGTAAATCTTGAATAGTCATCTACGATGACAAGTCCATACCTTGCATTTCCTAAGGAAGCTACTCTAGTTGGCCCAAATAAATCTAGATGTAATAGCTCTAGTGGCCGTTTAGTAGAGATGCTTTTCTTAGGTTTAAATGAAGATTTAGGAAGCTTGCCGCGTTGACAACAATCACAAAAACTTTTCTTTTCAAAAACAAGCTTCGGAAAACCTTTAATAGAATTCAATTTTGAAAGCTTATATAGTGTTCCAAAGTTCACATGTCCAAAGCGTCGATGCCATAAGTGTTGTTCACTTGTGTTGGCAACGAGACATTGTTCATATGACTTAGGAAGATCCAAAATATAAATGTCTTTACGACGAGTTCCGGAAAATAATAATTTTTCATTATCCTTTCTTAAAATATGACACAATCCTTTCGCAAAGCTAACTTTGTAACCTTTGTCACAAAGTTGACTTATTGAAATAAGATTATGATTTAAACCACTAACAAGATAAACATCACTAATTAATGGTTTAGACGGGTTACCGACTTTACCAACACCTATGATGGTTCCGCTCTCGTTGCCTCCAAATACGACGCGGTTTCCATTCGCAATGGGAACCACTCCGGAGAGCAAACGAGCGTCACCCGTCATGTGTTTGGAGCACCCGCTATCGAGTATCCAATTCCCTTTGGAGCTAAATTTAAATTTGATGCTCCTTTTCTTTTTCTTTTCCTTGAGTACCTAAAGATAGACACTTTCATATCATGGTACCCAAGGTCATTGGGTCCAAGGGATTAGACCTTTGGAAGCCAAGTCCAAGTGGACTTAGACTTCCCCACATAATTCTTACTATGCACAACATCCGAAAAATAAGCATTCATGTACATTTGTTTTTCGTCCATGCTTGTGTCCTTTGGGCTCCAAATAGTGAAAATTTTGGGAGCCATCATCCTATTGGGTGCATACATGCTACGTTGATTTCTACGTGATGCATGTTGTGGATAGGCATACGGGACATGATGGAATGGTGCACGACGAGAATTATTCATATGATGAGGTGGGTGTACATATGCATGTGTGGGAACACGTGCGTGAGGGTGTCTCACTTGGTGTGCACGTGCCCGAGAATGTGTTGCATAAAAATCATCATATGTGTGAGCCGGTGGAGTAGGACGTGTGTTCCTACGTGGCATGTTATTAGTGTACATGTAGGCATGCCCCTTCTTTGGAGGTCCACCCAAAGTGGGTTTCTTTCCGAAAGAGGGTGTGGACGAGGTGGAAGCACCATTGGTAGATGAACTACCAATAGAGTGTTTGCTCCCACTCGTTGAGGCTTCGGAAGTTGGCCTAACAAAAGTAGTGACCGACTTGGATGAATTTCCCATCATATACCCCAAGCCAATGTGGTGTTTGGCCGGAAGTAAATCTTTTAGGATATTATCCAAATGGCCCTTACCCTTGTTGAATTTGTTGATTCGGCCCAATGTGTCCTCATATTTCTCTTTGAGAGAACGCAAAGAAGTATCCAAAGCGGATATTTGCGATGTGAGCACATAAACACGAGATTTAAGATTCTCGTTCTCAATACTCAAAGTCGAGTTTTGAGAAGTTAAATCCGCTATCTCATGTTCTTCCGCATCCTCAATGCTAACATGTTCAAGTTTAGATTTGAGATTCACAATCTCATTTCTTAACTCTTCAACAACGGTGTCGTTGTTGGTGATGATATTCTTAGGCGATGTTTGAATGCTAGCTAGCTCATCTTTTACCTTAGTATATCTATTTACTAACTTAGTGTATTTTGACCAAAGTTGAGAGTTAGCATTTCTAAGATCATCCATCGTTACCTCATCGCTTTCGTCATTACTATCATCGGAAGAGGAGGATCCTTGATCGTTCTCCTCTCTTGCCATGAAGCACATATGTGCTTGCTCCACTTTCTCATCATCCGACTCTCCGCTTGAGGAATCCTCGGAGTCGGTGAATGTTGCTCCGACAAGTCCTTTCTTGTACCCCTTTTTGTATTTCTTGGACTTATCGAATTTTGGCGCCTTCCACTTCTCCTTTTGTTTGTTGAGAGGACACTCCGCTTTCATGTGTCCTGGCTTATTGCACTTGAAACACAAAGGAGAGGAAGAGGCGTTAGAAGAACCAAATTTACCTTTGGTCTTGAAGTTACCTTTCCGGAAGAAACGGTTGAACTTCTTGGCCATGAGTGCCATGGACTCCAAGTCCAACTCGTTTTCCGAGTCTTCATCATCGGAAGATGTGGATGAAGCCGCCTTGAATGCAATCGCCTTTTTCTTAGGCGCATCTAGGTTCAAATATGACTTCATCTTTTCTTGTAGCTTCACCTTGCTATCTTTGCGTACCTCGTATGACATCAAAGTACCCATTAGTTGAACTACGGTATATTTGTTCATGTCATTACCTTCCTCGATGGCGAAGGTACGTTTTTCCCAAGAAGAGGGAAGTCCTTCAATAAGCTTTAAGCACTTCTCCTTTTGAGTGTAGATCTTGCCGAGGGCCTCTAACTCGTTTATTATATCAACGAAGCGAGCGTAATATTCTTTCATCTTCTCGCCCTGTTGCATATGAAACATTTCGTAATCTTTGGTTACGACAACGAGTTTAGATTCTCTTACCCGACTCGTCCCTTCATGTAGTATGAGGAGAGAGTTCCAAATTTGATATGCACTCTTACATGTGCATATCTTATTGAAGTCCTCGGGCTCCAATGCGCATTGCAAGGCGTTCATTGCCTTGGCATTGCTTACCTCCGCGGCGACCTCCGCGGTAGTCCATTTCTCAAAATCTTCTTCTTCGGGCTCGATGTACTCCTTCATTGTAGTCCTCCATAAAGATGCACTTCGGAGGAAGGTTTCCATCCGACATTTCCAGTACCCGTAGTTGGTACCGGTGAAGAATGGAGGCCTTGTAGAGGAATGTCCTTCCATCACCGATGACGCTCCTTCACGGTTCCTGAAGGTGTCGTAGTTGGAAGGTGGAGGCACGGTCTTGTTGTCGTTGGCAGACATAGCTGAGTATCTGGCTCTGATACCAAATGTAATGCCCTACCAGCTACTGCACAAGTACTAGAGTGGGGGTGAATAGTACTTTAAAATAATAAGGCGTATAATTCCAAATTAAATTGCACACAACTACCAAATCAATTTGCGGAAGCTTAAATTGAATGACAACAATGAAATTAACAATGCTAACAAACGATGTTAATGGGTTCGGATCCACCCAAGTCTCCCCGACTTGTTCCCGGTGATCCTACGTCCCAACCACCCGGATCCCTTCCGGATACTTGAGTTAGAAACCCTAACTCAAGATTTCCACTATGAATATCTTGTGAAAAACATTCACAAGATCAAATCATACATGCAATGGCAAAGTGAATCCCACAACCCAGGATCAAAAACTTCTCTCACAACCGAGAGAGTCACAAAGCAATATTAAAGAGTTTAATATGAAATAAACAAGCTTACCACAAAATCCTATACCTTGAGTTTTTCTTACCCAATAGGTGGAATGAAGGATTTGAGGAAGATGAAGTTACCAAACCCTAGCACCAAGGAAATGAGCAGCAATGGGTGCCTAGGGATGATTTGGAAACTAGAATCAAGCAATAGCTTGAAGAGCTCACCAAGAACAAGCTTCTCTCTAGATCTAGAAATGAGAGAGAATGGGTTTCTTGTGAGGAAGAGAGCTTTAGATTTGAGGGAGAATGGCTATCTCTTTAGAACTCAATGAATCTCTTAATGGCAGCTCTATTGAAGATAGAAATGACCTAGGTTCGTATTTATAGGAACCCAAAAACACAAGTTAGGTCATTCTCCAACGGAAAGAAATCTGTGAGAATTAGTCGGTCAAAGAACACTCACTGACCGACTAGTTCATCAACTAGTCGGTCAGTCACAAAGCATGGACCGACTAAGAGCAGATCTGAGAAGAGATAGAATTTCAGACCTAGAAATCTAGTCGGTCCAAGAACACTGTCTGACCGACTAGTTTCACAACTAGTCGGTCATCCAATGAACGTAGACCGACTAAGAGGCAAAACAACATAGTCTGAAGGCAAGTTGACTTAGTCGGTCCAAGAACAAAAGTTGACCGACTAAATTGACAACTAGTCGGTCGCCAAACGTTCTTAGACCGACTAACGGTAAACAGTAGCTTAGGAGAATTTTAGAGTGAACAGTAAGTCTCAACTAGTCGGTCAAAGAAGCATCACTGACCGACTAGTTCACAAACTAGTCGGTCGGTGAGTCAACATAGACCGACTAACTGTAAACAGTAAAGTCCAAGAAATTAAGGAATCAAACTAGTCGGTCCAAGAACAGTTGCCGACCGACTAGATCACCATCTAGTCGGTCAGTACTTGTTCTTGTACCAACTAACATGCACAACAAAGTCCGAATCGAAGCGCGACGCTTCGAGGAAGTTAGAATGAACTTGTGCAAGGATCCTAGAGCTACGAAATGAGCGTAATGAAGATATAGACGTAAGATATACTCAAGGCTTAACATTCTATATATCGAAGCTAAAAGACTATAAATAAAACCTTAATAAACGGTCTTCGATAGCTTCGATTGAATCTTCATATTTTCCAAAGCGTCGCAATAGCTTCAACGAAGCTTTAGGCATGAATATGAGCTTTGGAAAGTGTTGAGATGTCGCTTTGAATGTTCACGTGAAATTGGCGACGATCTCCAATACTGCGCTCACAAATTGTTAGTTCATGAATTATTTATGTTTGCTCATCATCCAAAACCAAATCCGGGGAGTCCAATATTCAACAAGAACAATCATTAAGATAAAGAGAGATATATTGTTCAAATATAAGTAAAGAACTTGACAAATGTAAGTGTGCAAGTCTTCAACAAAACTGTACAAAAAACCAAAGTGAAATTTATAAGGGTTAAATCCAAAAGCGGAATGATAATCCATCAGCAATGAATTGTATAAATACTTTTGAATCTTTATCATACTTCAACTCCAACTCCAAGAAGCTCCTCACGAACCCCCTGAGCGTCACGCAGTAGGAAGCTCAAGATCAATGTTCCAGTGCAAATTCCTCACATCTCCAAAGGCTCTTGAAACCTCAAGTCGACCATGCAGCCTCCTGTTGGAACCCACTTACCCTCCAGCCTAAGCAGACAAGGAAAGAAGATATGATGTCCATCTCTCCATAAACATAGAACAATTTTCTGACACATTTGGTTGTTAAATTTGACAATAGTCTTAATCTGTAAGGGATGATCAAAATATAAACAGCAAAAGTTGTGACATATACTCTGACCAAATAAACATGGACACTGGCAAGGAATACACTGGAAACATTGTTGTTTCGGGGTGTTTTCTCACCGCTGATTTGTTGACTGGGAAGCTGGATGTCAACGCGCTCGTGGCGATCATGTGCAGCCTCCAGGAGCGGGATCTGGCTCGTTCGGCTTTGACGAAGAGCGTGCGGGTCCACGCGTTGGCTTGTCGAAGGGAGTCCGCGGCAGGGCGACGGCCTCCGTTGGGGTGTAGACGAACGTACACGGGGGAAAGCGCGTTCTGCTTTGGGCTAGCCGGACACCGAAGGGTAGCCTCGATCCAATTGGATCTGCTTGACCTGAATAAAAGAGAAAGCTCGTCAGGTGGGTCGGACCTTGGTTCCGACCAAGTCCCCTCCGATGCCTAAGTCAGACCGGATCTGAAGGATGCTCGGTGGAATCGGTATGGCTCACAGGGAGGCTGATATGCGAGTCCTCGGGCCGAGCTGTGGAGGAGAAATATGAAGTAGAAGACAAGGTCATGGAAGAGGAATACCTCAGTGTTTTGGGTATCCAGGAAGTGATCATTTGCATGTTGTTCTTCGAGTCGCTTTTTAGGAGTCTTTCACGGCCAAGTCTCCTCAACCCCCCCAACACACACACCACTTTTGCCCCCAACGATCTGCCACTTTGATGGTGCCTTCATTGATCATGAAGGTGGACGTAATGGGGCCACTTAATGGTGATTAAGGGGGCAGGCTTAAGGGGAGCAGTTAACTCCTGCTGACGTAAGCCAGTGGTGGCGCTCGCTTCGGTCCGAGGCCTGCCCGACTTCAAGTCTCCGTGGGGGCCTCGCCGCTTGGCCTGTTCTTCTTCAGGGCCGCTGGCTTGCGACGTGGGCTTGGGCCATTCGGTCTTGGCCCATACTGGATGCGCCGTATCAATTGTGATAAAACCATATAAGCATCTGGACACAAAAATGGCTGAATAAAATGGATGGCAAAGGTTACAGAAAATAGTGATCGCATTCCTCCACACCTTCTCCCTCTAAGATTCTTACTATTGTTAGCAGCTATGGCTTTCCCTGCTATCATCTAACATGTGTACTCAAAGCACGGGAAAAGTGAAATATCTCAAAGAATCAAAATTTGGAAACTGAATGAAAATCATATGGCACAAACCTCTCAATTGAGAAGGCAGTCGACCATTCCCTTGAAGCAGCGAGCTTTATTTGCTCATGCTCCTTATCAACCCACAATGACGCCACTTCCTTCTCAGCTGCAGCTTTCTCTCTGGGTAGTTTCTTTATTTCTTCCTCCATGGCTTTGGACAGTGTCTTGATTTTCTTTGAAAGCATCTAAATGATAGCCAACTTCGGTAATTTCAGAAACAGAGTCAGGTGAAACATACAGCCAATATACAAGTAAAGCTAGAACTAGGCTCATACCTCGATAGAATTATCATTGTCTTCTTTTAGACACTACTCCTTTTCATGGCATGCTTTTCTGATAGAAATCACCTCTTTTTGAAGAAAATCATAAAATACACCTGAAACATAATCATCTCCTATAGCTTCTGCATGTTCCAATGGTATGCCATTTGAATGCTCCTCTCCATAGGCTGATGTGCTACTTGTAGAAAACCCTGCTCTATCATCCCTCAAAGAGTCACTTCATATGTATCTCCACATAATTTTGTTCTTCACTGGTCATCTGCTGAAGACCTGCCCCCATCAAATGATTTTGATGCTCCCTTTGCATGTTTTAACATCACTGGTGGGGCTAGGCAATGCTGGCGATCTCATACTAGCAGTAAATGATTCTCATTGAGATTCCACTTGACGAAGGAATCAATGAAACTTCAGCTCCATTAACCGAACGGCTTCGAGACAAACTAGCAATGCTTCGATTTTCACACTGGATACCAGATCGAAGTGATAATTTCAGTCATTCCTCAACAACCCGCAGCCGAAGCTTGGAACCTCTCCTGTAAATGTACCCACCAAATAGGCACACCGTCATTTGTGCATCCGTCACATAAAAGGAAAAGGGTTCAACAACAACAGTTGGTGAAAGAAGCAATATCACCACATACTTTGAGTTGAGCCTCTATTTTGGTTACATGTTCTGTTATTATTGACAGCTTTTCACGGAGTTGTTGCATTTCTTCCTGAAGAACAGACTGGAACGTATTCACATCTAATAGTTTGCGAAATCAAACTAAAACTAAATTTCAGTACTAAATACATACCATCAATACAAATACATACCATCAATACAAGACATTCTTCTAGCCATTGCTTTACATGCATAACTTTGTCATTGGCATCTTTCCCATCATTAGGAGTTGCGACATCAATTCGAATTTCTCTAACCATTGCACGAGACAAAATCCTCTCCAGAGTTTTCTTTTCTCCCTAATAAAAGAAATAAAATGAGCATAGAAAATAAAAACAAATGCACACTTGGGTCCCAAAATTTTCCTGTTTCTTTGGAATAAAAAGAAGTAGATAAACTAGTGTTAATCACATATCAATTCTTCGTAATACATCCTGCACATCATTCCCAATTGCAACTAATAGAATTTTTTTCTAACCATATTGTTTAACATAACTGGAACAGCTAATTTGTTATAACTTAAAGAAATCAGAGGGATTACTCTGAAACATTTTATGTTTTAATATACTAATATGAATATAAGCCTGACTTCAGTCTTAAGTAGTGATTAAAAACAGCAGTAGTATATTTTATTATTGGCATCTAATAAGCCCTATTGAAGTGTATGGACAATATGGTGCCACTTATCCGAAAAAGATATCGAAGAATAAACTTATAAAAGTGTATTTTATTATTGATAATTAGTGTTTCTGACTTACAAACATGGACACTTAAACATCTTTTTCCTGCTTCCGTGTGAACATTGTAAAATAAAACCCACATTAAATACTAAGCATCAAAAGATTACTAGCTACCAACTTACTTATGAGTTATGACAATTTGCTGAATCCAAAAATCAGCCGACCTCGTCATTTTTTTTCTTAATTTGAATGATGCATTTGACTAGAAATTGGTGTCCAAATATTCTCATTAATGTCTACACATGTTTTCATATAGAAATTGATCTATTGATTGCCGAAATTTCAAACTAATTGATAGTAGAATTATTTCTCAAACATGTTTATCTTTTTCTTGTTAAAAACAGCAGGTTTTTCTCCTAAGGTATAATAAAGGTGTTTAGTTACATTTAAATTTTTAATTCAAGGCATACCATTATTACTAAATTCTAGTGGTGTTTTTATTTAGATATTATTTTAAGTTATCATAAGTTAATGTTTTTGACTATTGAGGAACTTGTGTAATTTTGTGTTTCTTTGTATCTTCCATTGCTTAATTCATCTTTAATTTATTTTCAAACTAAGACCCAATGAAGTATCATCATTGCAGTTTGCACGCATAAAAGCTTTACAAATAAAATTCCTGAAGTTTGTCCTTAGAATTGAAAAAAAGAGGCTGTTGAATAGACTTAATTTATATCACTTTCAAATAATCATGAAAAAATTGATTGATAAAATACTGAAAAGGAGTTGCAACACAATCCCCAAGCTTATGCATTGTAGCCTTAAAGAGACGGATAAATACTAAGAATGAAGCACATGTTCCAACAAGCAAAGAAAAACAACCATCTACTAAAAATTACAACTTTCTATGCAAGGTCAAAATTCTGGAAGATATACCAAGCAGATAATGGGAAGAAAAAAAATCCTGTGCAACTTCAAGCCTGTTGGTTGCAACGATCTAGGACATTTAGTTTGATGATGACAAACACATATGAACTATTTAACGTGTGTATTAAGTGCTTTTCTGGAGTGGCGAGGTCGTAAATACCCAAACACTGACCAATTCAAAGAGATGGAGAAATTCATATACACATAAAAATCGGACTTGGTCAAGAAGCTATATACATAGCAATTGGACTTGGTCAAAGATGAAAGAGATGAGGAGTTGGATTTAAATAAATTAGAGGGATATGAGCAAATCCTACTCAAACTCAAACTCCAATTAGAGATTGCATCAAATCTTAAATTCCCATCTTTAAGAGGAACTCTCATTCCTATCTTTAAGGGGAATCCTCCCTAGCCAACCATATAAACCCTAGACCTTCATCTATAAAACCCATCATCCCAAGAGAAACAAAACTTGCGACAACCAAGGGTCAAAGTGTCGGCCATTAATAAAAATTCCCCAAGTCACATTGTCGAAAAAGGTTATAAGACACCTGTTATTAAAATTGAAAATACTAATATGTTTAAACTTGAAGACAAGTGGGATGATAATGATTGGAGATTATATTCTTTAAATGGAAAGGCTATGAATGCTCTTATATGCTCTCTTGATAAATCTGAATTTAATCGTATCTCGCATTGTGAAACTGCATAGGAAATACGACATACACTAGAGATGACGCATAAGGAAACATCATATGTGAAGGAGTCTAGACTTGTACTTCTGAGTACAGAGCATGAGAGCTTTCGCATGCTACCATCAGAGTCTATATCAAAGATGTTTGCAAGGTTCATCAACATCGTTTACAAGTCTAGCTCCCTCGGTAAACCATATTTTAGCCTTGAACAGGTAAGGAAAATCTTAAGGGCGCTGCCAAGCTCTTTCATGCCTAAAGTTACTGTCATCCAAGAAGCGAAAGATCTATCGCAGATGAGAGTGGAGGACTTGATAGGCAACTTAATTTCTCACGAGCTTGAGTTGAAGAATATAGAGGCTAGAGAGAAACCATAGAAGAAGGAAAAAGCTCCAAAGCCACTAGCTTTTCAAGCTAATGAAGATGACGATGAGGAGGAGGAGATAGCGTTGATGGTCAGAGGCTTCAGAAGATACATCAAGACTCCTCAAGGAAGAGCTGACATACAACAAAGGTTTAATCATTCTAACCATTACAATCCTTCTAGAAATTTATCTGAACAGCCTGCTATTAATAAAGTTAAATGTTTTAAATGTAAAAACAGGGACATGTTATAAAGGATTGCCCACAAGACATAGCTAATATTGCGAAGAAGAAAGGAAAAGCTGTGGTGCGAATGTGGGACATGGATAGTGAGGACGAGAATGTGGATTGCGCACACTCTTCCCTCTGCCTCATGGCAAAAGATTATCACGTAAAATCCGGTAGTAAAGCTAAACTTCTAATTATCTGTAAAGGTTGGAAATTGAAGAGCTAGAATCTACATTAGAAGATTACAGAAATTCCAACGATGAAATGCAACAAGACACTTACAACATGATATTAGAAATTAAGGAACTAAAAGGAAAAATTATTGCAAGTGAATCTACCATTGCTTTATTAGAAAAAGAGAATTCTAGGTTACATGAAAAAACTAATTGTCTCTGTTGTCCATCTCTATTGAATGATATTAGCATGCTTAAGCTGGCTTTAATTAAGCTTGAAACTGAAAAAGACTACGTGATTAAAGTGCTTAATGAAAAATTGTGCATGCTAAATAACGAGCTTAAAAGAAAAACGGTTGAATTTGAAAAGAAGGAAGAAGAAAACAAGAAAGCTTTTATAAGTAAATGCACTTTGATTGTGAATGAAAATGCGTTATTGAAATCTAAAGTAACTAGTCTCGAATTGTCAGTAAGGAAGTTTTCAATTGGTAAACAATCATTGGATACTATATTTGAAAATCAATTATATGGCAATAATAGACGAGGACTTGGATTTGGTTTGAAAAATGATGAAACGCCAAAATTCAAGAAAATTCACAATGTGCCGACTATTGTCAAAAATATGTGTGCAAAGTGCTTTACTTGGGATAATATTGGTCATACATTTTATTATCATACATCTTATTATTTCAAGTTTAGGAACATGAAAATAAAGTTTAAACAAGTGTGTGTTCCTAAATCTTTGGTGACTAACATGAGTGGACCTTGTTGGATTCCAATGTCACACATTGCATCTACCGTGTATGTACGATGGAGGTTTGACAAGGAGTTTTGTATTGAACCTTTTCATTATATATCTCCTTAGCCAAATTACAACGGCGATGCGAATGTATATCTTTTTCTTTGAAATTAATGCATACCTTCATAGATTTTGCATGCTTGAACTATTTTTTATTTGCGTGTTAGTTTGTTTGATTCTAGTTTGCTTGATTCATTATATATATACTAGTCATTACCCGTGCCCATAGGACACGGTTTATTTAATGGCTGAGTTCCCCCCCAACAAATTTCAAGTTCCCCCAAATTTCAAGTTTTCCCACAAAATTTCAAGTTTTCCCCCCACCAAATTTGTCATTACCACCTAGGACAAACTTGCCACGTAGGACAAAGATTTGTCCTAGTAGGATAAGATTCAAAATCTTCAAAGGACTGAAAAAATGGTCGGAAGTAGGGGAGAATAAAAAGTGTGGGTGGGTGTGTAGGGAGGATCCAGGGGCAAAAATGCAAAAACCGGGGTCGCATGCGCTAAATTCCGCACCTCCTCTCTTATCCCGCAAAATCGCATCTCTTATATTTTCTCTTATCCAATTTCCCTCTTTTATATAATAGATATTCAAATTCTCTTATCCAATTTCTCATGTCCAAATTCTCTTATCCAATTTCTCTTAATAACATCCCTCTTTAATATAATAGATGTGCAAATTCTATTATCCAATTTCTCATGTCCAAATGCTCTTATCCAATTTCTCTTGATAACATCTCTCTTTTATATAGTAGATAATATCCAATTTCTCTTATCCAATTTCTCATGTCCAAATTCTCTTATCCAATTTCTCTTGATAACATCCCTCTTTTATATAATAGATATCCAAATTCCCTTATCCAATTTCTCATGACCAAATTCTCTTATCCAATTTCTCTTGATAATATCCCTCTTTTATATAATAGATAATATCCAAATTCTCCTATCCAATTTCTCATATCCAATTTCTCTTGATAACATCCCTCTTTTATATAATAGATATCCATATTCTCTTATCCAATTTCTCGTGATAACATCCCTCTTTTATATAATATATATCCAAATTCTCTTATCCAATTTCTCATATCCAAATTCTCTTATCCAATTTCTCATGTCCAAATTCTCTTATCCAATTTCTTTTGATAACATCCCCCTTTTATATAATAGATATCCATATTCTCTTATCCAATTTCTCATGTCCAAATTCTCTTATCCAATTTCTCTTGATAACATCCCTCTTTTATATAATAGATAATATCCAATTTATCATATCCAATTTCTCATATCCAATTTCTCTTGATAACATCCCTCTTTTATATAATAGACTAGTCATAACCCGTGCCCTCGGGCACGGTTCATTTAAGATATCCCCTCAAAATATTTGTTCTCCCCCAAAAATTATTTCACCCCACCAAAATTTAAACGAACAAAAATTCGGCGCGGTCTCCGTGCCTAGCCACTCTTTATTTTGTCTTACAATTCAAAAACAGTTGAATTTTAATATATAGAGATCATTTTACTTCCTTATAATAGAATTTTCCAAGTTTTATGTTGATTCACATGATGTTGGTGTTTTTTATACTCTTTCTTTGAGAATCAAACAATTTTCTAATTTTTCCAAAATAAATATAAATTATACATTAGTTGGGCTAGGCTTCAGGGAAGCAATAATGTCGGAAATGAGGCCTGACATTTTTCAGAATTGAGGCTTGACTTTTCAGAAGCAATAATGTCGAAAATGCCCTTATTTAGACAATATAAAAATGATAAAGTCCCGCAGCCAAAACGGGGTATTTTCGAGATTTATATTAAAAACTCCTTGAACTGCTGCGGGAAATTGCGTACGTGGCTCTTTATTATTTGTTAAGATGCATTGTTTGATGTTTGGCCAGGAGAATCTCAACAGTAGAATGTTCAATTTGCTTAATTATTATAACAACCCTACAGACACCGTGTGTCATCCTGGATAAATTGAATTCTTTGTTATCTGAAGATAACTGAAAAATCTCAAAGATGGGTTGCACTTAGTTTCCATAAGTCTGAGGGCATCCTCATTGTGGCTTGCTATTTGTCTGTGCTTACTTTTGGCAGAAGCATGTAAAGAGATAGCTAAAATGTTGCATCAATTCATAGAGTTGTGCAGTTTAAAAATTACATAAAATGTTGCATCAATTATTAGAAGATATTGTTAGTTCAAGTGTTTAACAAAATGTATAATAGATTTGGCCAAATCTTTCAGAACTCAACATTCTTGAATAAAAAAACATTACAAACCTACATTCACATTCGAAGCCAAATCTCCCAGAAATTACAAACCTACGGTCACATTACAAACCTACAGTGCATTAAAAACGTGCACGTACATGCAAAGGCGGTGTCCTTACACAGTTGAAAATAAGAGGTGCACCAGGGCTTGCAACAAAACATAAATAATCACATAAGAAAACAACAAAAGGAGGACACTTTAAAGCTTTCTGTTGATCATTAGCATGTGAAATTTATAACTGAAAGAAGAATGTATAAACAAAAAATGAATCATGCCAAAGAAATTAAGTACCTATCTCAAGGTCATGCCAGGGATGTCCGCCCAGCGCCCTTTTTTCCCTCTAACATGTCATTATTCAGGGTTTTTAATATCTTCAACCAATTGAAGGTCAGATTATAATGTAATGGATTATGGCTTCCATAAATTTCATTTGATCATTGAACTTCTATTTGAGCCAGTAAATGTTAGGGCTACCACCAGTAACACATAAGTAACTGTACAAAATGCAATTTTAAAACAAAATGACATGAACAATCAGATAGTCAAAAGTATGGTTAAGAGTGAAAATAATAGAGCTCAAATAGTCTCGAACATAATTAAAAGGAACCTCCGTAAAACGCTGTTGATTGTGAAGCAACCAATGTAGTAAGCATGGATAACAAATTCTTACATGGGAATACATTTCATACTTTCTGTAATGTTATATCTGAATGTGCTTGTCATGTATTGTTACGGGAACTGTGTGTAGGATCCTGTCAAAACAGAGTTAGGATCGATAAATGAAGTTGAGACTTACGCTTGCGTATGCGGCACGGTAGTCACAGAACTTCGCCTTCGGATTCGCCACGACGGATCGAGTCTTCTCACGAACGGAGTAAGGCTACTAAATCCACAATCTAAATCGCTACTTTTAGATTAAGAACTTGGATAAAGAGAGGGGAAGGATTTCGGCAGAGATTCGCTAGAATGAAATGCAAGGCATGAATACCATGCAAAAGTGTAAGGAAATGGCTAACCCTTGGGTCTTATTTATAGCCCCCAAGGTAGTTATTTTAGGAGTAATTGTTCCTTTGGAACAATTTAACTAAGGTGTACCATCATACATGGCACATTTTAAGCTTAAGTTGTACCATATGCATGGTACAACATAAGCATAAGATATTACCCCTTTATTAGCCATATGTCGCATGCACTTATGCACATAAAATGCGACTTTCCCATTAATCTAGAGATCCTCTCCGCAAGGGAACAGATTCCCTTTGCACACGACTTTGTGTGTGCGACGTTCGAGGTCCGTATTCCCTCGTACATCCCCTACAAGGGTGTACTAACGTCATCCATATCCAACATCTCCCACTCATACTTGAGGGGATTGTAAGAGAACGTCTTTCTCTTAGTTCTTTCATCTATCATACCGAGAAATAGACCGTGCGACCGTCATGCGCGTAGAGTCTGTTGTTGTGCACTTGTTAGAGATACACAACGACCTCGAAGGTGCAAAGTTGAGTAGTTCAACGCATGCTTTACCCTAGATTATTTCTTCACATTTCTTATACTTTATATTCAACAATTGAATCCCATCTGGATCACAATTGGCTTGCCAGCTTTGAATCATTAAAGTCCAAATGCGAATAAGAAATCAATCTTCCTCTTCTTGCGAACCTTCTGATCTTGACTTGATTCGCTTTTCTAACGTGCCCCGCCGAGCCGAATTATCATAGCCCATTAGCAACACGCTAAGATAGCGATCATCTCGTCAAATCTAAAGGAACCAATTGGAGTCCTTGAGGGTAAGATTTAAGACCCATATGGCCTTTGAGTCTCACATAATAGCAAACACTATTGCTACTAACTCAGTGGTCGAAATGCATACGTGGTATGAACACGTATTACAACATCACTCCTTTCCCAGGGAGAGTATGTCTTAATGATGTTGTACGGATGAAAGATCAGACACCACAGTGCATATCTTTTGAGTCCCCTTACTACCCATGAAATATTCCCGGACTCTCATCCTGCATAAGACAGATAGGATTAAAAAATCCTATGAGATCTCTTTTAAATATCCTTGTGATACAGATCTCAGATCTTTTGTAAGCATCCATATGAGGCAGATCTTTCATTCGAATATCTTGTTTAAGTCACGACTCTAAATCATTTGTCTAATGATTTTGACTTTAAACTAGTCTCATCTCTATCTTATCCATCTGATAAGATAAGGCGGTTGCTCATGTGAGAGAGCCAACCTTAATCTGTCCGACATACACACAATAAAATAGCTGAGACTTAAACACAAATGTAGATAAAATCATTTGTAAGAAACTTGTATGCAAAACTTAAACTTTGATCTTCTATAGACATGGGAAATATTACATGATACAGCTCAGCACCTACGCATTCCCATAGCTGATAAGTGTTTGAAGAACACATCTCTGGGGATCGCCTTAGTAAGGGGATCCGCTATCATCTTATGCGTGGATATGTATCCTATGTCTACTTCCTTCCGTTTGTCATAGTCCTTCGCAGACTTGAATCGAATATCAATGTGTTTGGTCTTACAATGAAATTTAGGATCTTTGACATAGGCAATCGAAGCTTGACTGTAACGCCCCGCTTCCCAAAAGACACCGGAGGCGAGAACGTTACACGGTCCGCTTGAACTAGAGCGGTGGTGCTCTAGTCCAATAAGCGTGGTGTTGACAATAAGGCAGGTTCTTGCGTGCTTTTCAGAACAATAAGAATACATTCAAAGATAAAATCCACATCCAGAAATATTAAGTACATACACAAAATTAAACGACAAGCCACAACCGGGCTAAAGTAGCAACAAAAGAAACATACACTAAAGAAGATCGACGACGGTGAAGGTCTCCAGTCCTCCGCAAGGAGAGGCTCGACGTCTACGGTGGACATCCGGCTCTCTAAGTCAGGCGTCTCGAAAGGATCTTCCTAGCACTCAAACTCGGGATCTGACATACATCCAAAAAGACATGAATGTATGTCAGCAAGGTCTGTAAGCAAAGGTCAGAAACCAAGGCAAAGTGTGCATATATATGAATTAAGAAGTGACAATTATTAGCATACAAGGTGTCCACAACAACATTTTAAAAATGGCAATTTAAAAACGAAGTAAAATTTAAACAACCCTAGCATGGCAGTTCTAAGTAGTTGCAAGAATTAAAGTAAGGTATTTCTCTGTGAGTTCATTTGCATATCGGTTTTCATGAGACCAAGTTAGCGTTACAATGTCCATGTCAAGAATTCACATCTAATCTAGGGTTCTCGCCTTTAGGTCGTGATGAGAAGGTCGTTCCTCTCACGGGGGCTTACCGTGATTGACACTAACCCACCGCGTCGGGTGGTGCTCTTGAGGAGAGTATCTTTCATACGCCCAGTGGCCGCTCAACCCTAACCCCACCCAAAAGTTTTGTCGGAGCACGAGCCGGCCTAGTCGACTCACACGACATCACGAATCACGAGTTCGCCTTTGAGGCGCACGATTTCACGATGTCACTCTCGTTAGTGTCCAAGCAAGATATTCATTCATTTCCAGTTGTCAATGTTTCATAGTGCACAACATTTACCAAAATTGAAGGGATGTCGGGATGAATTACTGGTTACAGGAAACAATTTTCTCTGCTAATGTTCAAAATTGGAAACTTATCGAGTTGTATGTCAAAATGTCACATTCTTAGTCTAAAACATTCTCATGTGCCGTTATACGCGCGGTTTTCAAGATATACGCATTAAAGTAAGGAAAATGACACAAATATTCACCAACTTCAAAAATTCATATTTAAGTGCACACTTGCCTGTTATAATTGGTCTCGAGTGTCCAGATGGTTGTAGCGGTGAGCGTGTTTATCTGCGATATTAGATTAAGTTAATCGTGCTTTAGCTTTAAAAAGAAACTAATTTATACTGCACTGTTTTGAACTAGCTAATGTACCTATAAACTAGTTTATATAACATATACATTGTACTGTAATAAACTGCACACATATTTATTAATGTCCATAATATAAGTATCACTTAGGTATAGTACAAGCTACCAAATCCCTATCTAATGATACTGCAATACTGGTCATATGAATTTACAACTGTAAAATTAATAATATCTATATAACTTTATTCATGATACCACAATGTTAATTTGTTCACATGAGAACCCACTGTTTAATACATAAAGCTAAGGTTAGAGCTTACCTGAGTGTCTCCTCGCATGGGGTTGCGGACGTAGACAACGACGTGCACGGTGTTGTCGAACGGCGGCGCGTGGTCGGAGGAAACTGAAGGGGCGAGAGGGCACCGGGGTACTGGGAGCGCTGACGCTTTGCTACGAAGGAGAAGAGAGCTGTCGCCTTGCTGTCTGTGCGTAGGAGTCCGCCAGTGGGGGTTCGTTGGAGAGCTCGTGTAGCGGGGTCGGGAGCGGCTTCGTGGCGGGAGGATGGACTGACGAAGGAAGGTGCAGTGAGGCGAGGGTGATGGGGCTGCCGGGGTGCGGGGTTGGTCAGTAGTTGCGTGGCGAAAGGGGGGGGGGTCGGGCCTGCCCTGTTTCGAGACGAAAACAGAGGAGAGTCGTGGGCGTTGGGCGAGGCGTTGAAGGGAGAGGAAGGGGAGACGTCGTTGTGCGGGCTCTGAGATGCGGCGGCGCTGGCCTGAGGATGAGTGGTGGACGAGGCTGGTGTCGATGGGAAAGAGAGGTTGGGTTTGTTTGGATCGCCGCCGGAGAGAGGGGATGGCGGCGTTCTTTGCCGAGGAGAGGGCGAGGCGGGGTGCGGGGCTGTGTCGGCGACGCAGTGGGGAGCTCGGGTTATACGGGGACGGCGACACAGACCGCGGAGCAGAGCCACGATGAACGGGGTGGAGCGGTTCGCCGGCGATGAGGGGGTGACGCCTGGAGTCGCTGGGAGGAGGTTGGGTCGCGGGTTTGGTTGGGGAGGAGGCCGGCTGGCTGCAGGATAGGGGAGGAAGGAGGAGTTCGGCGTTGAGTAGGGCGCTGCGTGGAGAAGGAGGAGAAGAGGGAGGAGGAGAAGCCCGGCCTAGGGTTGTGTGGCCGTGGGGAGGGCTTGTTTGCGTGAAGGCTGGGGCGAGATGAATACAGGGCGGCTGAGGGTTGATAGGTTTAGAGAAAAACTAGGGTTCTAATCTTTAAATAATAGCCTAGGTATAGGTCGGGCTGTCGTTGGTTGTGTGGAGACGAAATGAGTAGGGTAGGGGCGGCGCACGATGTTGAGGGGAGCAAAAGATCATAGGGTTTGTATATGTTGTGTGTGTTAGCCTAGGGTTGCAGTAAGGCTACTCACTTGGTTCCCTTTTAGGTTAATTAAATAAAGAAGAATAGGGGGAAAATAGACCATCACGTGGGTGGAGAGAGGGGTAAGTGGGGGAACGGGTCAGAGACGTGGGGGTTGTTGAGATTTTAGAGGGATATGTTTATATCATAATATATTAATTAGTTTGGATTTGATCTCTTAAAATTTCGTTTTCATATACCCAAAGGATTTGATTCGTTCCATATATATATTTTTGGTTAGGATGTTAACAAAAAAATAATAATTACAGGTTCGTTTTAAAAAAACATCCAGAAATAAAATTCCACTTCCCTTATTTTTAAAAACGTTTTTGTTTACCCTTCCTTTTAAAATCTGAGTTTGAATAGGTATAATTAATATATATTAATATAATAATAATAATAATATGTTATTATAAATTTGCGCCCCAACGTCCAAAAAATCAAACGGAAGGTACCGGGGCGATCGCGCCTCCGAGAGGGTCGTGGATACGGGGTCAGGTCACACATCTGAGCTACGGAACAAAATAATATAAATAAATACGAATATACGCACCACAAACCATATACGCACGCAAACACACACGACCGGAAAGTGGCCGTTACATCCTACCCACCTTACAGAAAATTCCGCCCTCGGAATTTCCTAGAATTTTGAGTACCTTAGACAAATACCGATAAAACTTATACATCTCGTCGTTTTCCTACGAGGTAAACTCTGATTTAAAAAAAACTATGAGACGGAGAAATGAAATTTAGTTAGGAATCGGTACAGGTGAGGTGGTCAAGATTTTAATTCAAAATGGATTCGGATGTCGATGCACTATCGATGATCTAACTATTAGTGGACGAGTAACATAACTACGGACGACTACTAATGAATTTGCACCAAAGTTTTTAGGATAAGGGTGAGTGGAAAAGTATGTACCTATAACTGCAACCCCAAAGTTTCGACTTAAAGAACGCTAACCGGTAACTTCAATCAAACGTTCCTCAAATAAGGCATCACTACTCGTCTTATCACTGGATAACGCTACAATTATAATCACATCCTAACACTTAACTATAGATCAATCAATACCGTCCAAATTCTAACTCAAAGTTCTCGCTTTAAAATAATCAATATTTTCCACCAACAACCTTACTAAATATCACTAAACAATATCCTTTTGTAAATTCCATCACTTCTTCACTTATCACTTGTTATCAGAGCAGTAACATTTCCTGGGAAATTTCTAATGTATAATTTTTTTCGTAGCCAAATTCTTCAAAACTGTTTATTCATATCCATCGTCGTGTCCATTAACGTGTCATCACCTTGTTCATCGTCTAACCTAACCTCTAGCGCTATAATTGATGATATCATCCAAGTTCAATCTTATCCTTATATCAATCAATCGCTACAACAATGCCCTACCAATTGTTATTTTATGACAACAAGTACAAATACGCCTAGCATACTTTGCCATTTAAAATCAACAATTTCCGTATTCCCAATACCTTCTTCATTGTGATGACTCATAAATTTATTCACCATAATTACTGAACTATTAAATCACATCTTATCATTTCCCAAATATCTTACCCTAAGCAATTCTAGATTCATCCACACAACTATCCGTTCGTATCAACACATCGTATCATTTCTAAAACCTTCATCATTCTACCCGTATAACTAAGTTTTGTTACTTTAAATACTTTACTCCTTATTATTGTCACCATAAATAGTATTATACTTTCGTAGCTACTCTTAACTGTTACTCATCTTCCTGTGTACAATTCTTTCACCAAAAATACTTTATTAGATCTGTTACGCACAGGTATTATCAAAAATAAGTCTTGAACACCTCATTCTCTTTATCACCTCATAAATTGGAGTAATCTAAGTTATTCATGTTCGCAATCAACTAATCCTAACTATACCTTTTATAATCTCAACCTACGCATATCTGTAAATAAAATCCCATAATAGCATTGATCATATCTAATATTCTAACAATCTAACGAATAACAAAATTAACCCACTGATGATGGACTAAAATGGAAGTTAAGATTTAAAAGGATTATAACGAAATTTTAAACTGGACCCGCTAAAGTCGAAATAAGCAATGCTAAAAACTAATGTGATGGCTAGGCAATAGTAAAGAATCCAAAGTCGAATCGCGATTATGTGATATAAGGTAAAACGTTAAATACGATTAGTCAAATAATTGACGAAAATAATAATATGAGCATAGTGATGTAGTGATTTGTTTTGTGAATGCAAATGGAGATAGATTTGGACAAAAAAAAATTTGGTATATAAATATGACGAATACCCAATTGACACTTTGAAAAATTGGAGTTCTATTTAGTATAGGAAAGTACTTTAAAATATGTACGATAAGTTGTTTTGAATTTCAATAGTATTGCAAGAAAAGAAATGATATATTGAATTAGCGAAATGGAATAAGGTTTAAAAAACGAAGTTCATTATATGAAGAATGTAGAGTAAACATAGAATTATGGATGATATAGGCTAGAAAAATCGTTACGAGATAGTAATTAAAGATTTTGTCAAGAGAACTTCATAATCAAGATTGAGTTTAAATCAACTGAATGTAGGAAATCTAAATATATACTAAAGATTTTCAAAGGAAATAAACTGGCGAGGAATCCAATAAAAGGGCTACTGAAAGTACTTTTAAAAGATTCGAGATATGCAATGGGAAAGATTCAAGAGATTAATGATGGCTGTTATGGAGGGATCACGCGAATCGAGGGCACGGATAGAATTGAATGATTAAAGCATAAATATGATTAGGAAATAACTTTGCGAATCTGCTACGATGGAATCCTACGATCATTATGATGAAAGTGTAATGATTAGGTAGTATAAAAAAAATCAGGGGGAAAATAATCATTGGGTCGACTAAGTTTTAGCACTAAGGTCCTTCAGCGAACTAGACTGCGATAGGGAAGCCGAGATGAGGGTTCGTTGAGGATCGAAATCGAGATCTTATAGACCTGGAATATCCTACGTTTCGAAGTTTACTCATTGCAGGCGCCTCGGGTTCGACTTGCACGGACGCGACGATCGCTACGTTCGGTTGGGCCCTAGATTCGATAAATCTAAGCGATCGAATAACGAAACTATTATGGTCAGAGTCGGATGATCAATCGCTAGGGTGACTCCCAAGATGATAATACTAGGTCGTGACAAGGATGTCTAACTAACGAGCTCGAGCGTCTAACTAACTCATCCTATTATCCTGGTATTGGGTTTCCTATCGTGCTGAGACAAGATATTCGAGTAATTTTGTGTATGAACTAATTCCGGATGTTTTAGTATTCTACTGTTCTGAGTTTGCAAATGCACGACCTGCATGGGCCACCACTAAAACCTGTAACGCCCCGCTTCCCAAAAGACACCGGAGGCGAGAACGTTACACGGTCCGCTTGAACTAGAGCGGTGGTGCTCTAGTCCAATAAGCGTGGTGTTGACAATAAGGCAGGTTCTTGCGTGCTTTTCAGAACAATAAGAATACATTCAAAGATAAAATCCACATCCAGAAATATTAAGTACATACACAAAATTAAACGACAAGCCACAACCGGGCTAAAGTAGCAACAAAAGAAACGTACACTAAAGAAGATCGACGACGGTGAAGGTCTCCAGTCCTCCGTAAGGAGAGGCTCGATGTCTACGGTGGACATCTGGCTCTCTAAGTCAGGCGTCTCGAAAGGATCTTCCTAGCACTCAAACTCGGGATCTGACATACATCCAAAAAGACATGAATGTATGTTAGCAAGGTCTGTAAGCAAAGGTCAGAAACCAAGGCAAAGTGTGCATATATATGAATTAAGAAGTGACAATTATTAGCATACAAGGTGTCCACAACAACATTTTAAAAATGGCAATTTAAAAACGAAGTAAAATTTAAACAACCCTAGCATGGCAGTTCTAAGTAGTTGCAAGAATTAAAGTAAGGTATTTCTTTGTGAGTTCATTTGCATATCGGTTTTCATGAGACCAAGTTAGCGTTACAATGTCCATGTCAAGAATTCACATCTAATCTAGGGTTCTCGCCTTTAGGTCGTGATGAGAAGGTCGTTCCTCTCACGGGGGCTTACCGTGATTGACACTAACCCACCGCGTCGGGTGGTGCTCTTGAGGAGAGTACCTTTCATACGCCCAGTGGCCGCTCAACCCTAACCCCACCCAAAAGTTTTGCCGGAACACGAGCCGGCCTAGTCAACTCACACGACATCACGAATCACGAGTTCGCCTTTGAGGCGCACGATTTCACGATGTCACTCTCGTTAGTGTCCAAGCAAGATATTCATTCATTTCCAGTTGTCAATGTTTCATAGTGCACAACATTTACCAAAATTGAAGGGATGTCGGGATGAATTACTGGTTACGGGAAACAATTTTCTCTGATAATGTTCAAAATTGGAAACTTATCGAGTTGTATGTCAAAATGTCACATTCTTAGTCTAAAACATTCTCATGTGCCGTTATACGCGCGGTTTTCAAGATATACGCATTAAAGTAAGGAAAATGACACAAATATTCACCAACTTCAAAAATTCATATTTAAGTGCACACTTGCCTGTTATAATTGGTCTCGAGTGTCCAGATGGTTGTAGTGGTGAGCGTGTTTATCTGCGATATTAGATTAAGTTAATCGTGCTTTAGCTTTAAAAAGAAACTAATTTATACTGCACTGTTTTGAACTAGCTAATGTACCTATAAACTAGTTTATATAACATATACATTGTACTGTAATAAACTGCACACATATTTATTAATGTCCATAATATAAGTATCACTTAGGTATAGTACAAGCTACCAAATCCCTATCTAATGTGATACTGCAATACTGGTCATATGAATTTACAACTGTAAAATTAATAATATCTATATAACTTTATTCATGATACCACAATGTTAATTTGTTCACATGAGAACCCACTGTTTAATACATAAAGCTAAGGTTAGAGCTTACCTGAGTGTCTCCTCGCATGGGGTTGCGGACGTAGACAACGACGTGCACGGTGTTGTCGAACGGCGGCGCGTGGTCGGAGGAAACTGAAGGGGCGAGAGGGCACCGGGGTACTGGGAGCGCTGACGCTTTGCTACGAAGGAGAAGAGAGCTGTCGCCTTGCTGTCTGTGCGTAGGAGTCCGCCAGTGGGGGTTCGTTGGAGAGCTCGTGTAGCGGGGTCGGGAGCGGCTTCGTGGCGGGAGGATGGACTGACGAAGGAAGGTGCAGTGAGGCGAGGGTGATGGGGCTGCCGGGGTGCGGGGTTGGTCAGTAGTTGCGTGGCGAAAGGGGGGGGGGGGGTCGGGCCTGCCCTGTTTCGAGACGAAAACAGAGGAGAGTCGTGGGCGTTGGGCGAGGCGTTGAAGGGAGAGGAAGGGGAGACGTCGTTGTGCGGGCTCTGAGATGCGGCGGCGCTGGCCTGAGGATGAGTGGTGGACGAGGCTGGTGTCGATGGGAAAGAGAGGTTGGGTTTGTTTGGATCGCCGCCGGAGAGAGGGGATGGCGGCGTTCTTTGCCGAGGAGAGGGCGAGGCGGGGTGCGGGGCTGTGTCGGCGACGCAGTGGGGAGCTCGGGTTATACGGGGACGGCGACACAGACCGCGGAGCAGAGCCACGATGAACGGGGTGGAGCGGTTCGCCGGCGATGAGGGGGTGACGCCTGGAGTCGCTGGGAGGAGGTTGGGTCGCGGGTTTGGTTGGGGAGGAGGCCGGCTGGCTGCAGGATAGGGGAGGAAGGAGGAGTTCGGCGTTGAGTAGGGCGCTGCGTGGAGAAGGAGGAGAAGAGGGAGGAGGAGAAGCCCGGCCTAGGGTTGTGTGGCCGTGGGGAGGGCTTGTTTGCGTGAAGGCTGGGGCGAGATGATTACAGGGCGGCTGAGGGTTGATAGGTTTAGAGAAAAACTAGGGTTCTAATCTTTAAATAATAGCCTAGGTATAGGTCGGGCTGCCGTTGGTTGTGTGGAGACGAAATGAGTAGGGTAGGGGCGGCGCACGATGTTGAGGGGAGCAAAAGATCATAGGGTTTGTATATGTTGTGTGTGTTAGCCTAGGGTTGCAGTAAGGCTACTCACTTGGTTCCCTTTTAGGTTAATTAAATAAAGAAGAATAGGGGGAAAATAGACCATCACGTGGGTGGAGAGAGGGGTAAGTGGGGGAACGGGTCAGAGACGTGGGGGTTGTTGAGATTTTAGAGGGATATGTTTATATCATAATATATTAATTAGTTTGGATTTGATCTCTTAAAATTTCGTTTTCATATACCCAAAGGATTTGATTCGTTCCATATATATATTTTTGGTTAGGATGTTAACAAAAAAATAATAATTACAGGTTCGTTTTAAAAAAAACATCCAGAAATAAAATTCCACTTCCCTTTTTTTTAAAAAACGTTTTTGTTTACCCTTCCTTTTAAAATCTGAGTTTGAATAGGTATAATTAATATATATTAATATAATAATAATAATAATAGGTTATTATAAATTTGCGCCCCAACGTCCAAAAAATCAAACGGAAGGTACCGGGGCGATCGCGCCTCCGAGAGGGTCGTGGATACGGGGTCCGGTCACACATCTGAGCTACGGAACAAAATAATATAAATAAATACGAATATACGCACCACAAACCATATACGCACGCAAACACACACGACCGGAAAGTGGCCGTTACATTGACTATCACTGTATATAGGAACAGTGCTCGAGTCAGTGGCATCCGTCAGCCTGTCTAAGAATTTCCTAAGCCAAACAGCTTCTTGGACCGCCATGCTGAATGCTACAAATTCGGCTTCTATGGTTGATAGGGCGATGCAGGTTTGCTTCTTGCTGCTCTAGGATATTGCACCATTCCCGAGCAAGAAAACAAAGCCTGAGGTAGATCTTCGCTCGTCGAGATCACCTGCCCAATCAGCATCGGTATAGCCTTCAAGGTATTGCCTTGATAGCACAACGCATAGTCCGATGTCCCTTTGAGGTACCTTAATATCCTCTTCACCGCTTTCCAGTGTGCATGTCTTGGGTTGGATTGGTAACGGCCTACCATACCAACAGCATAGCAAATGTCTGGTCTGGTACACAGCATGGCGTACATCAGACTCCCGACAGCACTGGAGTATGGAACCTTTTCCATAGCTTTCTTTTCTTTTGGATCTTTGGGACACATTTCCAAACATAGACCCTCGCCTTTGCTTATTGGAGCAACAAGGCGAGCTTTATATTTCTCGATGGAGCCATCAGCCTTATGCTTGATTTTGAGAACCAACTTGTTCCCAATGGCTCTACGTCCCTTAGGTAAATCAACCAAGTCCCAGACTTGGTTTGTTTTCATGGATTGAAGTTCTTCTTCCATCGCCGCTATCCATTTATCTTTAGCAGGGCATGTGATGGCCTGTTTGAAATTTGCAGGTTCGTCATCATCTTGTAGTAATGTCATGAATGTTTGATGAAATTCATCCTCAAATCTCAGAGGTGTTAGCCTCGTTCGATTACTACGTCTTGCTTGAGTTTGATCACTCCCACTTGGAATGACATCACTCCCACTTGGAATAACATCACTCCCACTCGGAATAGGATTGGTATCGTTCGTATCATCCATTGGTGAAGTTTGAAACGTATTTTCTTCTTCACCAAGGATTCTCTCACTCGAACGTTCCGATCCTTCTTGATCCCAAGTCTCAAACAAGGATAAGTCTTGACTTATCTCACCCTGTCTTGGAAACTCGTTTTCCAAGAAGACAACATTCCTCGATTCGAATTCTATTAGACCCCCATTGTCCTCTTGACCGACAAAAACATATCCTTTGGAGTTTTCAGTGTATCGGATGAAGATACACTTCCTCCCACGTGGCCCAAGTTTGCCATATTTGTGAGAGAATAAATGTGCGTAAGAGGCACAACCCCAAGGTTTTAGAATGCTTAAGTCTGGAGTTCTATTGTTCCATAACTCATAAGGAGTAGAACTTACCGACTTCGAGGGTACACGGTTTAAGATGAATGCTGCCGTCAATAATGCATCACCCCAAAAGGTGATGGGCAAATTTGCCTGAGACATCATTGATCGGACCATTTCCATCAATGTCCTATTTCTTCTTTCCGCAACACCGTTTTGTTGCGGAGTATAAGGCATAGTTATCTGATGAACTATGCCTTTTTCATCACAGAGTTCCTTAAAACTCGTTGATTGATATTCTCCACCCCGATCGGTCCGCAAGACCTTTATCTTGCGATCTAGTTGATTTTCCACTAAACTCATATAGTTTTTGAAGCAAGATAAAGCTTCATGTTTGTGGGAAATCAAATAAATGTGACCGAAACGGGTGAAGTCATCAATGAAGGTGATGAAATAGGACTTTCCGCGTCTTCTCTTAACATTCATTGGACCGCAAATGTCCGAATGGATAAGCTGTAATGGAACTTCGGCCCTTGTGCCAGTTCCAAACGGCTTGTGACAAGTTTTCCCTACAAGACAATGTTCGCAAGTTGACATTTCAACTTTTGAAACATTAGATAGCAAGCCACTTTTGGCAAGTCTATCCATTCTAGTTGGTCCAATGTGACCAAGTCTTGCATGCCAACAAATGATCTCTGATTCAGAATTAGAAGCATTTGTCAAATGGAAACTTTCATTAATAGAAGAAGAATCATCATACATAGTGTTCAAAATAATCAATCCATTACAAACATTACCCGACCCAATTAAAGAACTATTACAAACAAGGTCAACCTTTTGTTCATAGAACCTCCATTCATAACCTAAAGACATTAACATGACCACAGATACGATATTCCTTCGAATATCTGGAGCAAAGAGGACGTCGTGCAATAATAGAGTCTGGTCGTTGTCGAGAACTAGCTTGCATGTTCCGACGCTTTTGACTTCAACACGAGTGTTGTTGCCGACGTATATCCACTTTGTTCCTTGAGTTATCCTTCGATACTCTACGAAGAACCTTCTGTCCTTCGCTACGTGGTCCGTGGCCCCTGAATCAATCAACCAAAAATAGTTAGATTCAGCAAGAAACATGGAACTAGAAACACATATGTAACTGATCCTACAAGTTACCTTATCACTTCCATCCGTACATGTACGGACGAAGTGACCGTACTTGTTGCACTTAAAGCACTTGATCTTCTTCAAGTTTTTCTTCTTTGAGTGCACATTCTTTTGCCACTTTTTGTTCTTAATCTTCTTTGAGGTTTCCGGTTCTTGCTTTCGTTCGTTCACAAACCTTAAGCGTTTATCCTTTCGCTTCTTTCCTCCATGTGAGGAACTAGCGGCCATGTGCACTTCGGCACTAGGTTTTGTGGCTTGAATCCGCTCTTCCTCGAGTTCGAGGTGTTTGGATACATCGCTTAAAGTTTTAATGCACTCATTATGAGTGAGGTGCATTTTCATGTTATCCCAGCTATCTGGGAGTGAACGAATGACTGCTTCGATTTGTTGTTCGTCAGACAGCGTAAGACCCGCATCCTTCAATTCAGCTATGAGATTCGCCATGTGAAGAAGATGCTTTTTCATAGATTGATCTCGTCGCATTTTGAACGAGTCAAATTGAATATTTATGGAGCGGAGTTTGGCTACCGAAGTTCCACCAAACTTTATTTCTAGCCCAGACCATATGTCTTTGGCTAGGTCGAATTCCCGAAATAGACGCATTATGTCATTGTCCATTGCGGACAGTAACGTAATACGTGCTATTTTGTTCTTTCGAGTCCAAGTCTCATAAGCTTCTCGGTCCCTCTTGTGTTGGGCCGTATTGCCCAACTCAGGTTCTTCCATTATGTTTTGGAGTGTTTCAAGCACATCTTGCTGTAATGCCCTACCAGCTACTGCACAAGTACTAGAGGGGGGGGGGGGGGTGAATAGTACTTTAAAATAATAAGGCGTATAATTCCAAATTAAATTGCACACAACTACCAAATCAATTTGCGGAAGCTTAAATTGAATGACAACAATGAAATTAACAATGCAAACAAACGATGTTAATGGGTTCGGATCCACCCAAGTCTCCCCGACTTGTTCCCGGTGATCCTACGTCCCAACCACCCGGATCCCCTCCGGATACTTGAGTTAGAAACCCTAACTCAAGATTTCCACTATGAATATCTTGTGAAAAACCTTCTAAAGATCAAATCATACAAGCAATGGCAAAGTGAATCCCACAACCCGGGATCACAAACTTCTCTCACAACCGAGAGAGCCAATAAGCAATATAAAGAGTTTAAATGAAATAAATACTCTTACCACAAAATCCTATACCTTGAGTTTTTCTTACCCAATAGGTGGAATGAAGGATTTGAGGAAGATGAAGTTACCAAACCCTAGCACCAAGGAAATGAGCAGCAATGGGTGCCTAGGGATGATTTGGAAACTTGAATCAAGCAATAGCTTGAAGAGCTCACCAAGAACAAGCTTCTCTCTAGATCTAGAAATGAGAGAGAATGGGTTTCTTGTGAGGAAGAGAGCTTTAGATTTGAGGGAGAATAGCTATCTCTTTTGAACTCAATAAATCTCTTAATGGCAGCTCTATTGAAGATAGAAATGACCTAGGTTCGTATTTATAGGAACCCAAAAACATAAGTTAGGTCAATCTTCAACGGAAAGAAATCTGAGAGAATTAGTCGGTCAAAGAACACTCACTGACCGACTAGTTCATCAACTAGTCGGTCAGTCACAAAGCATGGACCGACTAAGAGCAGATCTGAGAAGAGATAGAGTTTCAGACCTAGAAAACTAGTCGGTCCAAGAACACTGTCTGACCGACTAGTTTCACAACTAGTCGGTCATCCAATGAACGTAGACCAACTAAGAGGCAAAACAACATAGTCTGAAGGCAAGTTGACTTAGTCGGTCCAAGAACAAAAGTTGACCTACTAGATTGTCAACTAGTCGGTCATCAAACGTTCTTAGACCGACTAACGGTAAACAGTAGCTTAGGAGAAATTTGGCATGTACAGTAAATCACAACTAGTCGGTCAAAGAAGCATCACTGACCGACTAGTTCACAAACTAGTCGGTCGGTGAGTCAACGTAGACCGACTAACTGTAAACAGTAAAGAACAAAGATTTAACTGACTGAAACTAGTCGGTCCAAGAACAGTGGCCGACCGACTAGATCACCATCTAGTCGGTCAGTACTTGTTCTTGTACCAACTAACATGCACAACAAAGTCCGAATCGAAGCGCGACGCTTCGAGGAAGTTAGAGTGAACTTGTGCAAGAATCCTAGAGCTACAAAATGAGCGAAATGAAGATAGAAACGTAAGATATACTCAAGGCTTAACATTCTATCAATCGAAACTAAAAGACTATAAATAAAACTTTAATAAACGGTCTTTGAGAGCTTCGATTGAATCTTCATTACTTCCAAAGCGTTGTAAGAGCTTCAACGAAGCTTTAGGCTTGAATACGAGCTTTTGGAAGTGTTGAGATGTCGCTTTGAATATTCTCGTGAAATTGGCGACGATCTCCAATACTGCGCTCACAAATTGTTAGTTCATGAATTATTTATGTTTGCTCATCATCCAAAACCAAATCCGGGGAGTCCAATATTCAACATTCTCCCCCTTTTTGGTGATGACAAACCAACATAAATAATAATCAAAGATAATAATTCAAATGTAAAATACTTACTCCCCCTGCATTGTTGACAAGTTAATTCCAAAATGAATATAAATGAATTGCATCAAGCAGACGAGTAAGATAAATAAAGTGAATTGATTTTTGAAATATCGGATTTTGAAAATCCTTATTTGTATCTTAACTCCCCCTGAATCTAACATATCAAACTAGATTCTTGGAAATTGAGTTAAATTTTTCATTTGCGCCTATTTATTATCATTATCTCTCCCCCTTTGGCATTATCCCAAAAATGGGGGGCATACAACGACAACAATTAGGAAATGTAAAATCCAACAGCGGGAGTTGTAGACAAAGACAATGGACCAACTTGACACCAAGGGAAAAATGTGGAAATCAAAACAAGGTGTGTCAAATTTTCCATTATCAATAAAAATCAACGATAATCAAAATCATCAAAAATACCAAATGTTTATTCATTTCTTGAATAAAGAAACATACTCTTCAATATTCAATATTCTTGGTTAATTTTGTGCATGGAAAACAATTCTATAAAATTACAGAATTTAAATCTATTTAACCAACTTTTTATGCGTCGATTCGATATCACATTTCTAATATATTCAACGAATATTAAATTTGCACGACGAATAAAAGATAAAGTGAACGATGATGAACATATATATATATATAGACAACATGAGTACATCCAAAAGATATCACATCGAATATATGAGATACATCATATCAAGCGCTACATATTATCAAAAAGAAATACATCATCATCATCATCAAAATCAGTACTACTACAAAAAATACATCATCATCAACATATCATAAAATCCAACACCGACAACCAGAAAGCACAAAAGAAATACAACAAAGCATCTCTCAACCCCATCCTAACCCAAGACACTCTCACTAGAATATATCATCCAAAGTGTATATGGAGAGTCCTCGGAACAACGATCACGAGGAGGAGGCCGGATCTGCAGCGTCCGTGGGTCCAGTCGACGGAGTGGACTCAGGATCTGCAGGGAGTAGAGGTGTCTCAACAGATGGAATCGTCGGGGCAGGAGTCGAGATCTCAGCAACAGGCTCAACAGCAGCATGAGTCTCGACAGAAGCAGCAGCAGCAGATACATGAGCAGGCTCGGAAACTGGGTCAGCAGCAGGCTCAGAAGGCTGAAGAGCTGCAGCAGATGGCTCTGGAACACCGGAAGAGGTGTCAACTCCAGGAGCAGAAGAGGAAGTACCAGCAGCAGCAGAAGTGCCCTTGGGGGCACGAGTCGAAGCACGACAGATCTCCTCAACGTCCTCCTCATCCATCTCATCCAACTCCTCTCCCTCAGACACGGAAGGAGGAAGCTCAACACCCATCTGACGGGCCATACGGCAGACCACCTCCTCGGTACGAGCCAAGCGGGACTCGTGACGAAGAAGTATCCGGACGACGTCATCAAAGGTGGCAACGGGAGTAGCAGAGGCACCAGCAGAGGCAGGGACAGACGCTGAAGGTGTCGTCCTCTGAACGTGACGAAGCGCCGCAAGAGATTTCTTGACGGCCGTCGCATTCAGGGGAGGACCAAGGGGACGCTCATCGTCACGAGGCAATGTGACACGAAAATGACGAAACACGAGGGTCAACATGCAAGGAAATGGGATATGAGCCGATTTATTGGACTTTCGAATACACTCGAAAGAGTCAATCTTATCGAGTATAATTCGAGCCCAATTAATCGAGCTCCCCATGAAGATCGCATAGATAAGCTTCAAAAATGGCTGGGATGGTAAAGATGAGGAGCCGTACTTGGGAAGCAAGCACGACTTCAGAATCAGATTAAGGACCCATGCATTTGGCTTGAAAGATTTAGATGGCACGCCAATCATGGCAGGAGGAATCTGATGGAAAATCTCTGAAAGGATGGTCTGATCAAGAGAAGAAATATCATCTACCGAGATATCAGAAGGAAGAAGGCCAGACGAAGAGATACCCAAAATCTCTCCTAAGATTTCCGCAGTGAGGACTATAGGAGTCCCCAAAACGGTCGTCTCAACAGAGTGGGTCTGATCGTACTGACCCCGGATCCTATTAGCATAGAAAAGCTTCACTAATCTAGGGTAGGGGTGAGGATTCGCCTTCGGGTTATATCGAAGGTAATCGAGAAGACCCGACGACGACAGAAGATCAGCTAACCCTATGAAGTCGCTAAACTGGACGAAATGCTCCAGAAGCAGCGGGCAATGTTCGATACGGTTATATGCCGCGAGACACAAAGGGTCATCGCGACATAAGGAAATATCGACACCGCCCACCGGCATCGGACCCTTTCCCTTAGGTTTTTGAGTAGACGTACGAGGGTGGGTGCTAGACTCGGGATGAATAGGAGGAGTGGGTTCCCTATGAGTCTCGGTCTCGGGGTTATACTCCGTATCGGAATCGGTAGGAGTATGGAACGAAGATTGAGAAGCAAGAATTTTGGCCTTTGTCTTAGGCTTGGGTTTGGGTTTCGGTTGACCTCTAGGTTTAGCGGTCGTCGTCCTCTTCTTCTTGAGAGGATGCGAAGACGACGAAGGATGGGTGGTCTTGGCTCTACGCTTTGGAGGGGTTGGATGCTCGGGATCCGAAGAGATTGGATCAACGGTCATCGGAGAGGGGCTAGAGGGAGTGATCGGAATGCGTGTTCTTGCCATAGTCGAAGCAAGACACGGGACAAAGAGATCAAACGAAGAAGCCCTAGCCGAAACAAAAGATAAACCCTAAGAACCCTAGAAACCGAGCAAGCCCTAGCTCTAGGAAATGAAATCTAACCATAGGAGGAGAGGAGATCACCTAGAACGAGGGGCCGACGGAGGAGATCGACGGAAATGGCCGGAAAAATGGCCGGAGAACGATCGGAAGTCGAAGGGTTTCGAGGGAGGTCGGGGTTTTGAGCGGAGAGAGAAGAAATATCGATCGATTAGAATGAAAATCGATCGACTAAACTGAGTTTAAGTCGGTCGATTTCCCAAATGACCAAACAGCCCCTGGCACAACTAGTCGGTCACAGTTCAATCACTGACCGACTAGATCACGATCTAGTCGGTCGGTCAATGAGCTTGAACCGACTAGGTGCAAACAGTGGCTGAATCCAAGAATTACTGACAAGATTTAGTCGGTCTGCGTTCAAGTACTGACCGACTAGATCACGATCTAGTCGGTCGGTCACTGAACATGAACCGACTAAAGAGTCAAAAACTTGAAAATCAAGTTCTCTCCATAATACGCTTGGACGATAAATCTCAAAACTCTCAATAAACATCTAAACTACCCCATTAATCATCGAAAAACAGAAATTTGACGATTACGCACAAATCGAACGAAAAATTAAGATATCACATAAAATTCCCGAAAAATCCAATAATTCTAGTATGAATGAGATATTGTCAAGAATAATAGCATGCAAAATTATTGAATGAAACATGAATCCTATATCTCGGATTCACCCATAATCCCCAATTCTCGACGCAACCGCACAAAGGAGTCCTCCTTTAGGGGTTTCGTGAAAATATCGGCGATTTGCTTTTGGGTTTCAACGTACACTAGAATGATGTCCTTTTTAGCAACATGGTCATCTAAAAAGTGGTGTCGGACATCTATGTGTTTCGAACGGGAATGATGTACCGGGTTCTTGGAAAGACATATTGCACTTTGGTTGTCAACCATGATAGGGCAAGTATCACAATTTATACCAAAGTCTTTAAGTGTGTGTCTCATCCAAAGAACTTGAGCACACGCGGCACCGGCGGCAATATATTCCGCCTCGGTGGTTGAAAGTGATACGGAATTTTGCTTCTTGGAAAACCAAGAGACAAGAGAATTTCCTATAAAATGGCAAGTGCCACTAGTACTTTTCCTGTCGGATTTGCATCTCGCATAATCTGCATCACTATATGAGATTAACTCATATGTGCTAGATTTCGGATAAAGTAATCCAAAATCTAAAGTGTAACTTAGATAGCGAAAAATACGCTTTACCGCTACTAAGTGAGACTCCTTAGGTTGAGACTGATAACGAGCACATATACATACGGCAAACATAATATCGGGCCTACTTGCGGTAAGATAAAGCAAACTACCTATCATACATCGATATAAACGAATGTTTACATCCTTACCGCCCGTATCCTTGTCAAGATGCGTAGTCGTGCTCATTGGAGTCTTTTTCCCGGAGGCATTCTCCATTCCAAATCGCTTTAGCAACTCCACCGTGTACTTCGTTTGGTGGATGAAGATTGCATCGTTCATTTGGCGAATTTGGAGACCTAAGAAATATTTGAGTTCGCCCATGTGGCTCATCTCAAATTGTTCCTTCATAACATTAGAAAACTCTTCGCAAAGAGCGAAGTTAGTAGCACCGAAAATGATATTATCAACATAAATTTGAACTAATAAAATATCATTATTCGCATGCTTAATAAAAAGTGTTGAATCGGCTTCACCCATTTTAAAATTCAAATCCAAAAGAAAATTCTTTAGGCGATCATACCAAGCTCGAGGAGCTTGTCTCAAACCATAAAGAGCTTTCTTTAGTTTAAAAACGTGATTTGGAAATTTTTCATTTACGAAGCCCGGAGGTTGAGAAACTTAAACTTCCTCAACGACATCTCCGTTTAAAAATGCACTTTTAACATCCATTTGAAATAATTTAAAATTCTTATGGCATGCAAAAGACAAAAGTAATCTAATTGATTCTAATCTAGCTACCGGAGCGAAGGATTCTTCGAAATCAATACCTTCCTCTTGTCGATAGCCTTGAGCCACTAACCGAGCTTTGTTCCGGACGACGACTTGGTTTTCGTCGGTTTTGTTCTTGAAGATCCACTTTGTCCCTATGACGGTGTGGTTCTTCGATGGCAATGGAACAAGCTCCCACACTTCATTCCTCTCGAATTGAATGAGCTCCTCCTCCATGGCTAAGATCCAAGCACTATCTTCGCATGCTTCATTAATATTCTTTGGCTCTATCGATGAGGCAAAGGCACAATTTGCGAAGCGGTGAACTTGGGATCTTGTCTTGACACTATCATAGATATTGCCAATGACTTGCTCATGGGGATGGTCACAAACCGAATGAAGCCGTTTGGGAATACCTTGATCACTTGGAACATTCTCAACAACTTCATTAGTTGGGTTAGTCTCAATAGAATCAATAGAATCATTAGACTTAGAATTATCAAACGAATCACATAAAACATCCATAGAATCATTATCATTTGAAATTCTAGTTGGAACAAATCCTTCATTAAATGAGACATGAAGCGATTCCTCGATCGTTGAGGTTCGTTTGTTGAATATCCGGTAGGCTTTGCTACGCGTAGAATATCCAACAAAAATCCCCTCATCGGATCTCGGATCGAATTTGTCCAAACTACCATATGTGTTCTTAATAAAACATTTCGAACCAAAAACACGGAAATGTTTAACTTGAGGCAACCTACCAAACAACAATTCATAACAAGTTTGTTTAGTGCCGGGCCTCAAAAGTATTCTATTAAACACATAGCAAGCGGTGTGTACCGCTTCCGCCCAAAATTGATGGCCAAGTTGGCTATCATCAAGCATAGTGCGAGCACACTCCACTAGCGTCCTGTTCTTTCTCTCAACTACACCATTTTGAGGAGGTGCACAAGGGAAAGAGAAAGTGTGAGTAATACCAACTTCATCACAAAATGTCTCAAAAGACTCATTCTCAAATTCACCTCCATGATCACTACGAATAGTGACAATGGTGGTTCCTAAGAGATTTTGTACTTTCTTAACAAAAATTGTGAAGTTTTCAAAAGCTTCATTTTTATTGCACAATGAAAATACCCAAGTAAATCTTGAATAGTCATCTACGATGACAAGTCCATACCTTGCATTTCCTAAGGAAGCAACTCTAGTTGGCCCAAATAAGTCTAGATGTAATAGCTCTAGTGGCCGTTTAGTAAAGATGCTTTTCTTAGGTTTAAATGAAGATTTAGGAAGCTTGCCGCGTTGACAACAATCACAAAAACTTTTCTTTTCAAAAACAAGCTTCGGAAAACCTTTAATAGAATTCAATTTTGAAAGCTTATATAGTGTTCCAAAGTTCACATGTCCAAAGCGTCGATGCCATAAGTGTTGTTCACTTGTGTTGGCAACGAGACATTGTTCATATGACTTAGGAAGATCCAAAATATAGATGTCTTTACGACGAGTTCCGAAAAATAATAATTTTTCATTATCCTTTCTTAAAATATGACACAATCCTTTCGGAAAGCTAACTTTGTAACCTTTGTCACAAAGTTGACTTATTGAAATAAGATTATGATTTAAACCACTAACAAGATACACATCACTAATTAATGGTTTAGAAGGGTTACCGACATTACCAACACCTATGATGGTTCCGCTCTCGTTGCCCCCAAATACGACGCGGTTTCCATTCGCAATGGGAACCACTCCGGAGAGCAAACGAGCGTCACCCGTCATGTGTTTGGAGCACCCGCTATCGAGTATCCAATTCCCTTTGGAGCTAAATTTAAATTTGTTGCTCCTTCCCTTTTTCTTTTCCTTGAGTACCTAAAGATAGACAATTTCACATCATGGTACCCAAGGTCATTGGGTCCAAGGGATTAGACCTTTGGAAGCCAAGTCCAAGTGGACTTAGACTTCCCCACATAATTCTTACTATGCACAACATCCGAAAAATAAGCATTCATATATATTTGTTTTTCGTCCATGCTTGTGTCCTTTGGGCTCCAAATAGTGAAAATTTTGGGAGCCATCATCCTATTGGGTGCATGCATGCTACGTTGATTTCTACGTGATGCATGTTGTGGATAGGCATACGGGACATGATGGAATGGTGCATGACGAGAATTATTCATATGATGAGGTGGGTGTACATATGCATGTGTGGGAACACGTGCGTGAGGGTGTCTCACTTGGTGTGCACGTGCCCGGGAATGTGTTGCATAAAAATCATCATAAGTGTGAGACGGTGGAGTAGGACGTGTGTTCCTACGTGGTATGGTATTGGTGTACATGTAAGCATGCCCCTTCTTTGGAGGTCCACCCAAAGTGGGTTTCTTTCCGAAAGAGGGTGTGGACGAGGTGGAAGCACCATTGGAAGATGAACTTCCAATAGAGTGTTTGCTCCCACTCGTTGAGGCTTCGGAAGTTGGCCTAACAAAAGTAGTGACCGACTTGGATGAATTTCCCATCATATACCCCAAGCCAATGTGGTGTTTGGCCGGAAGTAAGTCTTTTAGGATATTATCCAAATGGCCCTTACCTTTGTTGAATTCGTTGATTCGGCCCAATGTGTTCTCATATTTCTCTTTGAGAGAACGCAAAGAAGTATCCAAAGTGGATATTTGCGAAGTGAGCACATAAACACGAGATTTAAGATTCTCGTTCTCAATACTCAAAGTCGAGTTTTGAGAAGTTAAATCCGCTATCTCATGTTCTTCCGTATCCTCAATTCTAGCATGTTCAAGTTTAGATTTGAGATTCACAATCTCATTTCTTAACTCTTCAACAACGGTGTCGTTGTTGGTGATGATAGTCTTAGGCGATGTTTGAATGCTAGCTAGGTCATCTTTTACCTTAGTATATCTATTTACTAACTTAGTATATTTTGACCAAAGTTGAGTGTTAGCATCCCTAAGATCATCCATCGTTACCTCATCGCTTTCTTCATCACTATCATCGGAAGAGGAGGATCCTTGATCGTGCTCCTCTCTTGCCATGAAGCACATATGTGCTTGCTCCACTTTCTCATCATCCGACTCTCCGCTTGAGGAATCCTCGGAGTCGGTGAATGTTGCTCCGACAAGTCCTTTCTTGTACCCCTTTTTGTATTTCTTGGACTTATCGAATTTTGGCGCCTTCCACTTCTCCTTTTGTTTGTTGAGAGGACACTCCGCTTTCATGTGTCCTGGCTTATTGCACTTGAAACACAAAGGAGAGGAAGAGGCGTTAGAAGAACCAAATTTACCTTTGGTCTTGAAGTTACCTTTCCGAAAGAAACGGTTGAACTTCTTGGCCATGAGTGCCATGGACTCCAAGTCCAACTCGTTTTCCGAGTCTTCATCATCGGAAGATGTGGATGAAGCCGCCTTGAATGCAATCGCCTTTTTCTTAGGCGCATCTAGGTTCAAATATGACTTCATCTTTTCTTGTAGCTTCACCTTGCTATCTTTGCGTACCTCGTATGACATCAAGGTACCCATTAGTTGAACTACGGTATATTTGTCCATGTCATTACCTTCCTCGATGGCGAAGGTACGTTTTTCCCAAGAAGAGGGAAGTCCTTCAATAAGCTTTAAGCACTTCTCCTTTTGAGTGTAGATCTTGCCGAGGGCCTCTAACTCGTTTATTATGTCAACGAAACGAGCGTAATATTCTTTCATCTTCTCGCCCTGTTGCATGTGAAACATTTCGTAATCTTTGGTTACGACAACGAGTTTAGAGTCTCTTACCCTACTCGTCCCTTCATGTAGTATGAGGAGAGAGTTCCAAATTTGATATGCACTCTTACATGTGCATATCTTATTGAAATCCTCGGGCTCCAATGCGCATTGCAAGGCGTTCATTGCCTTGGCATTGCTTACCTCCGCGGCGACTTCCGCGGTAGTCCATTTCTCAAAATCTTCTTCTTCGGGTTCAATATACTCCTTCATTGTAGTTCTCCATAAAGATGCACTTCGGAGGAAGGTTTCCATCCGACACTTCCAGTACCCGTAGTTGGTACCGTTGAAGAATGGAGGCCTCGTAGAGGAATGTCCTTCCATCACGGAAGATGCTCCTTCACGGTTCCTGAAGGTGTCATAGTTGGAAGGTGGACGCACGGTCTTGTTGTCGTTGGCAGACATAGCTGAGTATCTGGCTCTGATACCAAATGTAATGCCCTACCAGCTACTGCACAAGTACTAGAGGGGGGGTGAATAGTACTTTAAAATAATAAGGCGTATAATTCCAAATTAAATTGCACACAACTACCAAATCAATTTGCGGAAGCTTAAATTGAATGACAACAATGAAATTAACAATGCAAACAAACGATGTTAATGGGTTCGGATCCACCCAAGTCTCCCCGACTTGTTCCCGGTGATCCTACGTCCCAACCACCCGGATCCCCTCCGGATACTTGAGTTAGAAACCCTAACTCAAGATTTCCACTATGAATATCTTGTGAAAAACCTTCACAAGATCAAATCATACAAGCAATGGCAAAGTGAATCCCACAACCCGGGATCACAAACTTCTCTCACAACCGAGAGAGCCAATAAGCAATATAAAGAGTTTAAATGAAATAAATACTCTTACCACAAAATCCTATACCTTGAGTTTTTCTTACCCAATAGGTGGAATGAAGGATTTGAGGAAGATGAAGTTACCAAACCCTAGCACCAAGGAAATGAGCAGCAATGGGTGCCTAGGGATGATTTGGAAACTTGAATCAAGCAATAGCTTGAAGAGCTCACCAAGAACAAGCTTCTCTCTAGATCTAGAAATGAGAGAGAATGGGTTTCTTGTGAGGAAGAGAGCTTTAGATTTGAGGGAGAATAGCTATCTCTTTTGAACTCAATAAATCTCTTAATGGCAGCTCTATTGAAGATAGAAATGACCTAGGTTCGTATTTATAGGAACCCAAAAACATAAGTTAGGTCAATCTCCAACGGAAAGAAATCTGAGAGAATTAGTCGGTCAAAGAACACTCACTGACCGACTAGTTCATCAACTAGTCGGTCAGTCACAAAGCATGGACCGACTAAGAGCAGATCTGAGAAGAGATAGAGTTTCAGACCTAGAAAACTAGTCGGTCCAAGAACACTGTCTGACCGACTAGTTTCACAACTAGTCGGTCATCCAATGAACGTAGACCGACTAAGAGGCAAAACAACATAGTCTGAAGGCAAGTTGACTTAGTCGGTCCAAGAACAAAAGTTGACCTACTAGATTGTCAACTAGTCGGTCATCAAACGTTCTTAGACCGACTAACGGTAAACAGTAGCTTAGGAGAAATTTGGCATGTACAGTAAATCACAACTAGTCGGTCAAAGAAGCATCACTGACCGACTAGTTCACAAACTAGTCGGTCGGTGAGTCAACGTAGACCGACTAACTGTAAACAGTAAAGAACAAAGATTTAACTGACTGAAACTAGTCGGTCCAAGAACAGTGGCCGACCGACTAGATCACCATCTAGTCGGTCAGTACTTGTTCTTGTACCAACTAACATGCACAACAAAGTCCGAATCGAAGCGCGACGCTTCGAGGAAGTTAGAGTGAACTTGTGCAAGAATCCTAGAGCTACGAAATGAGCGAAATGAAGATAGAAACGTAAGATATACTCAAGGCTTAACATTCTATCAATCGAAACTAAAAGACTATAAATAAAACCTTAATAAACGGTCTTTGAGAGCTTCGATTGAATCTTCATTACTTCCAAAGCGTTGTAAGAGCTTCAACGAAGCTTTAGGCTTGAATACGAGCTTTTGGAAGTGTTGAGATGTCGCTTTGAATATTCTCGTGAAATTGGCGACGATCTCCAATAATGCGCTCACAAATTGTTAGTTCATGAATTATTTATGTTTGCTCATCATCCAAAACCAAATCCGGGGAGTCCAATATTCAACACTTGCTCCTCCAAAACATATTGGATTTTTATTGACCATAGTTTATAATTGTCGCCGTTGAGCTTCTCACCTTTGTTAAGCTCGGCGACAATGTTCTTAGAAGCGGTAGACATATTCGAATCAAAAAACTGCAAAGAAAATGAAAAACACGATCAAAATTCTATGCATAAAGTTTCGATTCTTTAAACACTGGATAAGTTCCTTGGATAAGCTGAAATGTTACTCTAGAATCGAGAAGTTCATTACGTTCCCAACTACCATCTAGAAGTAACTTTCAAATTATCCCTCTTACTTGTCTCATGTAAAAAGAAATCAGAAATAATACTCGTATAGTACCAGCAGCGGAAAAATACTTTTGAAAAACATATCTTTCAAAATGGAATAAGTGAGAGTTTGCGCAAAGAATTTTAGCGCAACAATTGCCAAGCCACGAGACCTGTTCTACACACCCATGGGTTAGATAACCATGGCCGGATCGTGGTAGGACTTGGAATTCTAAATTGCGCTATCCCGATTAAGGACGGGACATAACCTATTTGAAAACACCTTTTTCAAAAATTTGAAATACATTGGCTAATCTCCGTAGAGTAGAGCACAATGTCATAAGTACATTGGCTAATCTCCGTAGAGTAGAGCACAATGACATGGCTAATCTCGCATGAAGTAGAGCACTATGGCTAATCTTCAAGGAGTAGAGCCCAAGAAAAAACTTTATAAAATGTTAGCCCCGTATGGGCTAGTCGGCACATTCGTGTTTGACCAAGGCCTTTTGACACCCGGTATGGGCTAGTCGGTAAGTTCGTGATCGACCAATACCTTATGCCGGATTGGTCGATCAAAACACCCAAATTGGTCGACCAAAAATTGGTCTTCATCACTCCCGGCCAGGGCCCCTGCCCTGGCTGAGGCTGGCCAAGGGCCTCTGCCCTGGCCGGCCAGGGGCGGCCTGCGACAGCCCTGGCCACGGCCAGGGCCGGCCGGGCCAATGGCCTGGCCACGGCCAGAGGCCGGCCAGGCCTCTGCCTGGCCTGGCCTTGGCCAGAGGCCCCTGGCCAGGGCCAGGGCCCCTGCCCTGGCCTCGTCTAGGGCGGCCAGGCCCTAGCCTGAGGCCAGGGCGCTGCCCTGGCCTCTACCAGGGCGGCCAGGCCCTGGCCGGGGCCAGGGCCCCTGCCCTGGACTCGGCCAGGGTGGCCAGGCCCTGGCCTGAGGCCAGGGTGCTGCCCTGGCCTCTGCCAGGGCGGCCAGGCCCTGGCCGGGGCCAGGGCCCCTGCCCTGGCCTCGACCAGGGAGGCCAGGCCCTGGCCTGGCCGCGGCCAGGGCCTTCTGGCTTATTGTCCTTGACCGGCCATGGCCCTTTGGCCATGGCCGGTCTCCCTCCTTCATGGGGTTACCGCACACCCCGTCGGAGGGGTGGCCGTGGTGGTTATTGGCCGTAGCCAACCCCCTCCGCATGGGGAGGGGGGTGCATGGCCTTCATAGCCCATTTGGCCATGGTGCACATGCACTAAAATTCATCTTCCCCGATGGGAATAACCACCATCTTCTTCTCCGGTGAAGCACCCGTTCGTCGAGGAAGTAGTTAGCCTCCAATGGCCGTATGCCAAAAAATTAACCCACTTCAAAAATTCGTAAACTACGCGCTTCACATGAAGAGAGCACCCATTCCCTATGAATGGAGACTCAGCATCCATGAAGAGAGCGAGTTTGACGATATGAACGGTCGGTTCTTCCCGTCACGGAGAGTTCCTGCCATATCCGTAATGACAGAAGACCCTAACGTGAAAACAACAACCGCTGCGTTCTCTCCGTCACGAAGCGTTCCTACCATATCCATAATGGTAGGATACCCATTCATGAAAAAGACAACGACTCGTTCATAGTTTCGAAGGGGCGACGGTTTGACCGGAGCGAATCCGTATGGCTCTGATACCAATGTAGGATCCTGTCAAAACAGAGTTAGGATCGATAAATGAAGTTGAGACTTACGCTTGCGTATGCGGCACGATAGTCACAGAACTTCGCCTTCGGATTCGCCACGACGGATCGAGTCTTCTCACGAACGGAGTAAGGCTACTAAATCCACAATCTAAATCTCTACTTTTAGATTAAGAACTTGGATAAAGAGAGAGGAAGGATTTCGGCAGAGCTTCGCTAGAATGAAATGCAAGGCATGAATACCATGCAAAAGTGTAAGGAAATGGCTAACCCTTGGGTCTTATTTATAGCACCCAAGGTAGTTATTTTAGGAGTAATTGGTCCTTTGGAACAATTTAACTAAGGTGTACCATCATACATGGCACATTATAAGCTTAAGTTGTACCATATGCATGGTACAACATAAGCTTAAGATATTACCCCTTTATTAGCCATATGTCGCATGCACTTATGCACATATAATGCGAATTTCCCATTAATTTAGAGATCTTCTCCGCAAGGGAACAGATTCCCTTTGCACACGACTTTGTGTGTGCGACGTTCGAGGTCCGTATTCCCTCGTACATCCCCTACAAGGGTGTACTAACGTCATCCATATCCAACACAGTGCTCACTTCGTAGCCTTCAGGTTTTGAATCCGCACAGAAGTCCCGCAATACGTATAATAATTGTGTTTAAACTGGATATTATTTGAAATATATTAAGGATCGCTTGCTACATGGAGATTGCCAGTCAACTTGATACTTTTGATCGTCTGCAGTGGCCCTGAAGCTGTATCTGTTGTGAACAGTTCATTAGAAAAGCTATTCCAATAATTCAAATTTCTTCCAATAATTCAAATTTAATAATCCAAAAAAGTTCATCAAAAAATTCAATAATCAAAAAAAGTTATTCCAATAATTCAAATTTCTTCCAAAAAATTTCACATAGCCTCTGTCCAGGATTTCCTAAAGTCAAGTTTAGTTGAGGCATATCAATTGAACATCAATTGCAGAGCATCAAATGCAGGCCAAAAATTGCAGAACATCAAAATGCAGAACATCAGTTTAATTGATAAAAAATTGATTTTAGGAAATCAAATGCAGAACATCAGTTGCAGGCCAAAAATAAATTACACAAAAATCAATTGCAGGCCAAGATTGAAATGAAATCAAATGCAGAACATCATCAATTACACTAAGTTGCCTGGCAAACATCATCATCAATCATCAATGAAATGAAATCAAATGCAGAAATCAAATGCAGAACATCATCAATTGCAGGCCAATATGCTGGCAAATGGGGATTCAAATTGAAATCGGTTTCAATTTCATAATCTCTTTTGTTGAAGTCCTAGTTAAGAAACATATCAATTGAATAGAGCACGGGGGCTGCTTCGTAAGGAGAAGTGCACTTGCAATGTGGGACCTTGTCCAAGTAAGCATGCATGCATCATACCATATCACTAAGACAATTTATACACATACGATCATTCGATGATCAACCTGCATCCTAAGTCCAAAAGAACCGCCCAGCACTCCTCGTGCACATGTTTTATGTGAAGTTCTTTGATTTCACATACGCTAATATAGATCAAACCATAAGGAAAGATGCTAGCACCATAATAACATCGGATGTTGCAAAGTACTTTGCTTCTCAAATGTGTAGATTGTGGATTTCGAATAATTGGTGGACAGAACACCTATTATAGATAATGTATACTCTGATTGTTTCAAAACCTATAGTAACCATAAATTCGATGGGTAGCAGAAATATTTGCCCTCTATAAGCCTGAACCCTAGCACTTCCTATTTCTTTTAAACACCCAGCTACTCCTGCAACAGTTGTTGGTTAGAGAAAGTGCATAAGCAAAACACATGATAATGCTACAAAATTGAAGTTATCGAATATAATAATATAGCATCGGTTTAGTTAATAGTCACACAACTTCGAAAAAGTCAATTACATGAAGCTGTCCAAAAAATGAAAACCAACCAAAAATTGCATAAAAGGTTGTAATAAAACAAATTAGAGAAGAACATTATGAGCAGTGAATTAAGCGGAAGAAGCCAATACCATTGTTAATTCCCAGCCCATAATGCGAACTTCTATGCAATTTTCATCAGAATTGCACAGTGCATACATGCAGGCCAAGATTAGTCTAATCGGATTCAAATTGAAATGAAAAATGGGGATGAGAGACCTGGTATCAGTTGCAGGTGTGTTGGAAAATGGGGATGAGAGACCCAGCCCCAAGGTCGAGAGATACTGGAAATCCTGGAAAACAAAGATTGGATTTTAACTGAGACCCAATTGGGGCGAGAGATCAAAGACCCAATCGGATCGAAAATAAAAAACAAAAAAAAATCTAGGAGATTTGAGAGAGAGAAAGGGATTCTCAAATCGAAGTTACCTGCCGGATGATCAAATCGGAGTCACCTGCGACTTGATCGGAGTTACCTGCGACTTGATCGGAGTTACCTGGAAGATTACCTGCGAGATCGAAGTTACCTGCAAGATCAAGATCAAATGAAATCGGAGTTACCTGCGATGATTACCTGTGATCAAGATTAAATGAAACTTACCTGGAGATGAAATGAAATCAGAGATGCTGGCAAATGGGGATGATTCGTGAGGGTAGATGATGCTCTGGAGGATGCGCTGGACGCGAGGGTTACATGCTGCCATCTTTCCATCTTTCTGAGCTTACCTTGCTTGCAGAGGACGTTGATCATGATGTTGAAGGTGATGACAGGAGCGATGCTTGATTGCGAACTTCAGGTGAGATGACAGAGTCCTCTTGCTTGCGTTGCGAGCTCAGGCGAGATGAAAAACCAAGGGCTCAGGTTGCTGCGAGATGAAAGAGCCCTTGATTTTGGGGGAAATGTTGTTTGGGGAAGACAATGAAAGGGCTCAGGTGAAATGACGATGAGGGCTCAGGTGTTATTTTGCGAGATGAAAGGGTTCATGCGTTTGGGGAAGAGCAAGAGACGTTTCTCTTCCCCAAAAAAAGTTATTACCAAGATATGGGACAACCGAGCAGCTGTATATGTAATTTGTCTTTTCGAAATCTGCAGCAGAAGTATGTTTAAAATAGCAAAAAGTATGTTTAAAATACAAACTCTTCATCTCTAAGTTTAATCCCAACCGTTCATCATCCAAGATTAAATCCTGGCCGTCTTTTATCAAACAGTTTGTCCTAGTCAGCTTGTCTTAGTCAGCCCTAGGATTCAAAAATCGCTGTCAAATGTATAATAGATATCCAAATTCTCTTATCCAATTTCTCATGAAAACATCCCTCTTTTATATAATAGATATCCAAATTCTCTTATCCAAATTCTCTTATCCAATCTTATCCAATTTCTCATGATAACATCCCTCTTTTATATAATAGATATCCAAATTCTCTTATCCAATTTCTCATGTCCAAATTCTCTTATCCAATATCTCTTGATAACATCCCTCTTTTATCTAATAGATATCCAAATTCTCGTATCCAAATTTCTCTTGTCCAATATCTCTTATCCAATTTCTCATGATAGCATCCCTCTTTTATAATATAGATATCTTTTATCCAATTTCTCTTGTCCAATATCTCTTATCCAATTTCTCTTGATATCATCCCTCTTTTATAATATAGATATCCCTTATCCAATTTCTCTTGTCCAATATCTCTTATCCAATTTCTCTTGATAACATCCCTCTTTTATAATATAGATATCTCTTATCCAATTTCTCTTGTCCAATATCTCTTATCCAATTTCTCTTGATAACATCCCTCTTTTATAATATAGATATCTCTTATCCAATTTCTCTTGTCCAATATCTCTTATCCAATTTCTCTTGATAACATCCCTCTTTTATAATATAGATATCTCTTATCCAATTTCTCTTGTCCAATATCTCTTATCCAATTTCTCTTGATAACATCCCTCTTTTATAATATAGATATCTCTTATCCAATTTCTCTTGTCCAATATCTCTTATCCAATTTCTCTTGATAACATCCCTCTTTTATAATATAGATATAGATATCTCTTATCCAATTTCTCTTGTCCAATATCTCTTATCCAATTTCTCTTGATAACATCCCTCTTTTATAATATAGACTAGTCATACCCCGTGCCCGCGGGCACGGTTCAATTATGATTTTCCCCCGCAAAATCTATGTTCCCCAAAAAATTATTTCCACGGTCAAAATTGCGCGGAACAACAAATTAGCGTAAAAATATTTAGCGACCTGGACGCATTCAGCGTGGAACAATGAAATCGGCGCATGCACCTTCAGCGCGGAAGAACAAATTCGGCGCAGACGCCTTCGGTGCAGATTATTTGACTTGGCTTGTGATTCTACGCAATCTGCCTTCTAATGGTTGGGAAAATGTTGACAACTGATGCCGTAGATGAACTTGATGTTCTTTTTTAACAGAGAAAATGTAAAGGATTATGATAATGTGGTCAAGATTGAGCTCAACTCAGTATGGCTCAACATTTTATTGATCAACATTTTGAATACTCAAGAAAACATTTCATTTCAATGCTCAAGAAGACAAAGAGGGACGAAGAAAAGAAACTCTCAAAAAACTGAAAAAATAAGATCCACACAAGGGGACTACTCGTTTCAAAATGTATCAGCAAGAATTATTACATAATAAACCAAAAGAGAAATAGTTTTCATTCTCATGCCTCAGAATAAAGATACAGTCAGGGTCATCACTCCAGAATTATAAAATCCACTCCTTTATACGTCTACATGGTCAATGTCTGAACTTGAACTACTTGAGGCCCAAGCTGAGATTGAACCACTTAAGGCCTTGAGTTTGTCTCTGTAGCTTCAGTGTCAGTCACATCTGACTCCCCATCCTCATTTGTCTCTGTAACTTGTCTCCTTTGTTCCAAAACATTGCACTTCAGTGAGCGGTCTTCTATGTGGGAAATCATGAGATCCTCCTCTACATGGAAGCCCGCTGAGGGGTATCTGAAGGATCGATGGACATCAGTTGTCAGCAGTATTGTGAGTGTAATAGAAAGGTAAATGTGATAACATCATGAAAGGAAATAATGAGTTAGTGACATGCGATGTCATTTTAAGAACCCTTAGCATACAATCTTAATGCTTTAATTAAGTAAAGTCTAATAACTAACATAAATATGCTCATTAAAGGCTACACTATATTATAACGGTGCATAAAAGTAATGCCAATTATTGTGATACATGTCAAAGGTTTAGGTATAAATGAGTGCAGATAGAACGTTGACTATATCTCAAAATATATGTCAAAAGATGAAGTACATCAAACAAAAAAGATGGGAGACCATGGGTTGAATAAATTAGGTAAACGCCAGGTAGCTACTCCCTCAATATTTTCACACACACTCCACTTCTAGCAAAGATCAAAATACACAGGTTGAAAAAAGAGAGAACATAAAACATGTAATATAGACACAATAATATAGATTGATCAAAATACACAGGTTGATCAAAACACACACACTCCACCTTCTTCTTCTATAAATCTAAATTCATTCAATTCCTTCTAGGAGCAAAACAGAATTGGATAAACAATAATATAGACACAGGTTGATTATAAGTAAAACAGAATTGGATTTTCTGATACATAAAAGTACTTGAAATTAAAATTTTGGCAGAAATTTTTGGGACATAAAAAGTGAAAAAAAAACACACACATGAATAGGACATGAACATACCCATGAACAAATTGCTAACTGCTTGAAGGCAACTGCTGGTAAAAACATTGTTGGTATTGCTTCATTATGTACCATCACTTATCCTATTTTTTAGAATAATTGCTTCTATCAGCAGTTTGAATAGGATAAGTGCTGGTACAATAGGATACAAACATGTTTGAACAATTATCCTATTTTGCAGTTATCCAAACAATTGCTTCATGTTTATAGTTATTCATGTTTGCAGTTATCCAAACAATTATCCTATCAAATTGCTTCATTTTGGATACCAACAATTTAAAATGAAGCAATTATCCTATTCAAAATGAATTCAAATTGGATACCAAACAATTTGGATACCAAACAATTGTTTGTACCAGCACTTATCTTATTCTGCTGATACCAAACAATTTGGATAACAAAATGAAGCAATTCAAATTTGAAGCAGTTATCATTTTGGATACCAAACAATTATCCTATTCAAAATGAAGCAATTTGGATACCAACAATTTAAATGGTACAAACATGGATACAAACATGTTTGCAGTTATCCAAACAATTGCTTCATGAACAATTATCCTATTTTGCAGTTATCCAAACAATTGCTTCTATCAGCAATTTGAATTTGTTCATGGGTACAAACATGAATACCAGCACTTATCCTATTGTACCAACAATTATTCAAAATGAATACCTACAATCACAGGCTAACTGCTGGTACAAACATTGCAATTAGAAAATTTAGAACATGAACATACCCATGAACAAAAATTAAAGATTAGAGTTTCTAATTGACATACCCAAAAAACTTGTTAACAGGATAAAAAAGCTGAAACTATTTATGGGTTAAAGATTTAGGTCATTTAAAAAAACTGAAACTATTTAAATCTCCCAATTGGAAACTAAAAATCTGCCTTTATCATAGCATGCATCAAATTAAAGTCTTCTCATATGCATCAAATTAAAGTCTTGCATCAAATTGAGAGAAGTAAGAGAATAGTTTAAATACATAATGCAAAACTGAGTGAATGAATGCGAATGAAGTATGAGGAGAATTGAATACTGATACATAATTCACATAATACATAATTGAACATTGAGAATTGAGAGAAATGAATACTGAATTGACTGAAAACTTGCAACTATTATCACTCAATTTCATCAAGTAATATGTCATGTGAATATTTTTGGCCATGTTATTTGGAAATGAGCATTCTGTTTATATAAAAAGAAATTGGTGGCCATGTTTTTTTGCAAACCAACATTCTGAATATGAGCAACAGGAATGTTATAAAAAAACATGGCCAACAATTTCATTTAATTCATTGTTGCTCAATTCATTTGCTATCAGGACATATATCCTTTTGCTAAACATGGCCAAATTATCAAATAAACTGTTGCTCATTGTTATCAGGACATATATCCTTGTTATCAGGACATATAGAATTGTTGCACATATAACCAATTCTATATACTGTTTTCATGTTGCAAATTCACAAATTGACTAACATGTTCCTCATAATGAAAGTTGACTGCAAGATATGGGTGTATTCACATAACCAAGTTGAATACTGCACTGTTTCCATGCTTGCTCATATGGGTGTATTCACAAATTGACAATCAGTTTATATTGGGTGTATTCACATAACCATTTCTTAAAATATGAAGTTGTTGATTAACAGTCACATTTTGATTAACAGTCATATAACCATTCATATTTTGCAAACATCTCATTTCTTAAAAGATGGAGGTAGAGGGGACAAAAGTATGAGGAGCAATTCACATGATATGCAAAATAACCACCAAAATCATTCATAACCACCTATTCATAAAACTAATAGACAATTATATGAATGTTATATGAATGTTGGTTTTCATGCCATATTGAAAGTTATATGACTGTTATCAACTTCAGGAAAAAAATTCAAAACAAAACATGCAAAATATTAAACATGAAAGCTTAATGAAATTACACCCAACTACTCTGAAAATTACACCCAACAGTTAAATTATAGTTTGAAAACTCAAAAATATAAACATCACATGGACTAAAATTGAAGCATATGAAATATTCAAAAATATTGTTAAACAATTCCACTTCAGGTTAACAATGATTCCAATATCACTTCATGCAGCCTGACTGAAATATAAACATCAAAAATATAAACATCAACAGGCAGGGTTCAATTTAAAAATATTCAAAAATATAAACTCAAAAATATAAACATCACATGGACAAAAATTGAACTAAGTTGAACCCTGACTAATTTGAGCTAATTTGGACAAAAATATAAACATCACATTTGGGCTAATGGAAAGAATGGCAGTCAAATTAAATTTCTCAATCATTGCCATTTTCAGACTTGAGTATTCAAATTATCAAATTTCTCATGATTATCAGACTCCCATTGGCAAAAATCATAGGCATTCAAATTTTGAACCCTCAACTTGTGATAATTTGGCAAAAATCATTGGCAGTCAAATTGAACCCTCAAAGTTGATTTCTCAAATTTTGATAATCATGCCTACTTGATTTCTCAAATTATCACATCAACTCATGAGAAATTTCTGACTTGAGTATTCAAATCATTGGCAAAAATTTGAAAATCTCAAATTATCAAATTATCATTTCAAATGCAAATGAACTCATGGGCATTCAAATTATCAAATTATCAAATGATCCCTGTTTTCCATATCAATAACTCAAATCCATGATGAAGCTGAAACATTGAGCATGAATGGATATATGCTCAACTAAAACTACAATAAGAAAGATATATGCTCAACTAAAACTCCAATAACATAGATATATGCTCAACAATAAACAATAAACTGGAACTTTGCTTAATGATTTGATACTTTGTTATATTTATTGAGCAGAAATATTCACTGCTCAACTAAAACATTGCCAAGTGAATAATGTCATTTGGCCTACCTTCCCATGTCATATCATGATATCCTATAACCTTCCCACTATTTGAACGTTGTTTCTCCTTGAGTTGGTTCTGAATCCACATAGCTTCTCATACCTGTGCATGTTTGTCAATAACAGATAACAGGATCATATACATAAATTATATGAATTGAATCTAACATTGGTGCAATGAACATAGATTTAATTTTGATTTCTCATTACTGTGGTAAAATTCAATCATGTTAATATAGCAAATTTTGAATGATCTGCTACATTTTCCTTGCAATCGCTAATGCTAATGGCTTAGACGTGGCCAAAAGACCAACTAACCAAGTTCCAATGTGATAGATAGGTACTTACATATGGATTTTTTATGTATATGATAAAGCTACCATCATAATCATTTATGCTTGAATTGTGAAAGTAGATGTAAGTATTACTGAACATTGGTGTAGATGTAAGTATTTCAGGATATGTGTTAACACTCTTGAGACAGAATATCAAAATTTAACATTCATCATTCATCATTCAAAAATTTGAGATAGAATATCAAAATTCAGTTCATCATTCAAAATTTAACATTCATGATTTATAGGAAATCAAGAAAGAAATTTTTGAGATAAATGAAGACAGAAATTTACAGGATATCCTCATGACCAATAACAAAAATGAGAATATCCTCAAAAATCAGAAATAACAAAAATTTAAGTAAGGATATCTCAAAATTCATAACAAAAGTGTTAAAAATGAGATATCCTCTGTCATGAGATACACATAAATGTGTTCCTTATCTCAAAATTTAAAATGAGATACACAAAAATGAGATATCCTCTGTCATGAGATATCTCAACATTTTAAATGAGGATATTCTGTCTTCCTTATTTAAAGTGAATGTTATTCAATTCATAACAAAAATTTAAATGAGATATCCTCAGAAATTTATGCGTATCTCAAAAGTGTTAAATAACAAAAATGAGATATGTGTGAAACAAAAGTGAGTTCAAAATTGAATAACAAAAGTTTTTAGAGGATATCTCATTTAAATAACAAAATGAACACAGATATCTCATTTTTGAGTTCAAAATGAAGACAGATACACATTCACTTTTGTTTCACCCATATCTCATTTAAATAACAAAATTTTTCAGAGGATAACCTGTCTTAAAATTGAATGATATCCATATGTGTTAACACCTCATTTAAATAACAAAATGAGTTCAATTTTGTTTCACAGGATATGGGAGAGGATCCTGTATCAAAACCCATATGTGTTAACACCTCATTTAAATAACAAAAGTGAATGATAAAACTCAAGATGTTCACATATAACACTGTTGAATATCCCAGTACATGATAAAACTCAAGATGTTCACATATAACATATATAACACTGTTAAATAACAAAAGTGAATGATAAATAACAAATTTCTGTCTTCATTCAAAAGTTCACATATAACACTTTTACACTCAAGTTCACATATCTCTCATGACTATGGGTGAAACACAAAATGACCTTGATTAATATCTCTCACCTGTTGAATATCCCAGTTAACTGTTCAAATCACCAACTTGAACGATTGAAGAGCACACCTTGCCACCTTGCAAAAATCTGAAACAACCGAGTGAGGAAGATGATTGATAAAACGCAAAATGTTGCTACAACATGGATATGTGAATTACTGGATAATCCATATGTGTATCTGTGACTTAATGGATAATAACATGATATCATTATCAAAATGCTAATCATATCAATGTATGGGTTGATGTATCTGTGAATATTTGGAACCAAAAAATTACAAATTGAATAAAATTCACAAAGTCTCCTTATAAACCTGCAAATGAAGAAACCCAAGGGCTCGGGGGACCTCGCATGGGAAAACCCAACGGCTCGGGGGACCTCGCATGGGAAAACCCAACAACTCAAATAAAATTCACAAAGTCTCCTTGTAAACCTGCAAATGAACCAACAAAACCAACAAAAAATACGGACACTAAAATCCACAAAAATTAGATCGGCATAACTTCCCAAATGAATCAAAGAAGGAAATAAAAATCCAAAAGACCGCACAAACTTTTTGCATGGATATTTTGAAGGGAGTTTTTCCCAAATCATAATTTCAACCAAAATAGTACTTAAGACAACATATTTTTACATCGACTTATAATAATATCACACAACCTAAACTATATGCCAAAAGAAAAAACCCTTAACTATGAACAAATATACACAAAAATACATTTTGGATTGAACAACCATGCAGTCCAATTTCAAAAACACCATCTCTCACACCGGCATTTAAAACCAACAAAATTTACATCTGAAGCTAGGGCCGTGTGTCCTGAAAATTAAAAATAAAATCATAGCTTAGAATAGAAAAATTAGAAACGAAGAAATATCTAATTACTTTGTACAACGAACTTTTATTACCTTCATCGTGTTTAAGCAGAAAACCTTTTCATCATCACATTATAAAAAGATGATGTGTCAAGCTCAATCCAAAGTGGAGAGTTAATGGGATGAGCAATAACCTAGATAAATTAAGAACATAAAATTCCTAGAAAAATTAATATATATTTGAAAATATGGAAAATTTTAAATTTATACATTTATTTACCTTTTTTCGTTGGAGTGGTGGATGTCGTGCTTTCTGGAACCAAGCAAGCTCGGCAAGAACCATCTTCCACTTCTATAACAAAAAAGGTATTTGGATGGTCAATGAAGAGGATATTTTGAAAAACAAAATCTAAGATTTTTATATTACCTCGGAAAAGAAGATTGCTTTGTCTTCAATGTGACTCGTCGCCGTTGCTTGTAAAGTTCTTTTAGCAATTTGCTGGAAATAATAATAATAATAAACAGTCACTAATTTTTAATTTCAAAATGGGAATGTTTGTAACGGTATGCATACATTATCAAAACAAAATCCGATATAACCCCTTAGCCTGACATTTATGTGATTGTTTTGAAGTAACAGAACCTGTGAGAAGAAAAATGTTAATGCAAACATAGTATATTAAAAATATAATGTAGAATTATGATAAGAAACTTACAGTTTTTGCCAAATCTGCATCATCATCTATCTATATAAAAATACAAACCATAATTTTATCAAACAATGCATACCGAAAACAATTAAGTCATGCAATGAAATGTAGTAAAGGAAAAAATTTCTTACCCTGCCATATATGGTAATGTGGGTCCACATTTTAAAGCTTGGTAATGTATGATAATGCTATACCTGCATGTTAGACAACAATCGATAATAATTTTTTAAAAGATCATTTAAACAAATAATATAAATAAAACAATGTAAAGAAAGAGAGTTAAAAAACTTACATACAATTTTTATCATACATTGGAAATCATAGCAGAACTTCTGGGTAAACGATGTTTACTGTGTTATTTATGTTGGGCTGAAGAAGGACACATACACGATCAAAAGATGTGCACCTTGAAAGTGCAACATAAAGATGTCCATGACTGAAAACTGGGGTCCGCAAATCAACTCCAACGAATTTTACAGATTGTCCTTGGGCTTTATTAATCGTCATAGCATATGTCACACGGACAGGAAACTGCCTTCTTGTCATATGAAAAGGTAATTCTGTAGCCGATGGTGACAAAGATATTCTTGGAATAAACACAAAACAACCGGCTTTATCCCCATTTAAAATTTGAGCTTCAATGACACGTGATGCACATCTGACAACCATCAATCGAGTGCCATTGCAGAGCCCGTCTTTTGGTGCAATATTTCGTAATAAAATAATAGGACAACCAACCTTAAGCTCAAGTGTAAATTGTGGCAACCCAGGAGGATCCAAAGAGTTTATGTACTCAGTTGGATATCTATTCATAATGGTTGGATCGGTTTCATCATTTTCAGAAAAACTGTCTGCAGCTTGATACGTAATCTTCTGTCCCGGAAAAATGTTTAATGCAGCAGCATTTATAAAAGTAACATCATCATTCCGTGCAGAAAGAATTATTCGTTCAATAAGGTATGCCGGAGTCACGGCACCCTCAATATCAAGCTGCGGATAAATTCGAAGTATTAACTCGTTTAAATCCTTGCACCTGAATATGTTAGAAGGAAGTTCTACCACTTCTGTAGGATTTGTCCCAACCTAATACATATAGATATAATTTTAGTGAAGGAATGGCTAAGATAAAAATAGTAAGTAAAATTAAATTAGGCATGAAATAAAATACCTCCAAAATAAATTTTGCAAAATTTGCATTCTCAACAGATGAATTATTTAACCGCATATTTTGATCCAAGATCAAAACTTATACAGAGCACCATAATAAAGATCGTCTCAATGAGGCACCAACAATTTCTTCTCGAACCCCCTTTGGTATGACGGGCAAGATTTGTCGGAAATCCCCACCAAGAACAACAGTAATACCACCAAATGCTCTGGGGTTATCACACATATCTTGTAACGATCGATCCACTGCCTCAACACAGTGCCGATGTTGCATAGGTACTTCATCCCATATTATAAGTTTTGCTTTTCTGAATAATTGAGCTTGCATGGATTGCTTGCTAAAATTACAAATTGAAGTATCATGCACATCTAACGGGATACGAAATGTGGAATGTGCAGTCCGACCTCCGCTAAGTAGCAATGATGCAATACCGGAAGACGCGACGGTGATAACTATATTTCCAAGACTACGCAACATTGTTGATATTGCATTGTACAAAAAAGTCTTTCCAGTTCCAGCACCACCGCTCAAGAAGAATGTAGTACCTTTATTTTCAAATACTGATGAAGTAATTGCTGAATAAGCATTGCGTTGTGCATCATTGAGACAATCAATGTCTTTTTGTGCATCCAATTGTTTCGCTTTATTTATAAGTTCCTGATGTTCATGCAACAATCTATTGCCAACAATTTCATTCCAATCTCCAGCAGAAAGTGGCATTGGTGGAAAGTCGGATAGACACTTACCGTACTCCTCAAGCAATTCATTGATAAGGAATAATCCATAATCTTCAAGTTGGCCTTGAGTTGGGGTAGAAATTGCAAATAAAGTTTGCAATTTATGTGGAAGATCATCGCAAATGTGCATTGAAAATTCATTCCATAATGCAAGGGGGTCGATCGGCACACATTCGATAAGAATAATACAAAACAGTCTTCGTAATTGATATCCTGTTTTCATAATTGAAGCCTCGGCAAGACATTGTCTCCACTCGGAATCATCTTCAAGAAGACCTCTTGCAATACATGTTGCTTTGAATGTAGGGTACTCGATCGAATTGAATGTGCGTAAATTTTCCCACGATGTTGGCCCTTTAACAACTGTTAGTAACAACCGTAGATAAAATCTCTCACCAGAATTAGGGGAGGCAAAATACATTCTGCCAATGGCATATCCAGATTGTCTTGGAGTCCAGACCTTTGTTGACGAATGCCACACAAACTTTTGGGGAAATTCTTGATATGTGAGATCATGCGCAGACTCATGTAAAGCACAACATGTAAAAAACTCAGTCAAAGTTGTCTTATCATTTTCAGCCCTAGACCTTATTGCATCTACATCTTCATCTGGATCAAAAATAACACGGTGTTGCCCTGGTAAATGAAGTATCAATCTTTGAACTGACGGAATCTCTTGATGCAAAGGATGCTCGAATATTCGCCAGGCAGCCTCAGGTGGTCCAATATATCTTGCATCAAGGTATTGTTGGATCTCATTTACTGCGCCCAATACCATTGTGGTCCGATCATGACCTTTATAAATATACTTATGAATGTACTTCACACATCTTACCCCGGCACAAACTTCGACATTAATATGACAGTTAAAGCGCCTTGAGAGATACCTGTTGTGCGGCACAACATCGCGGTTATCAACCTGATGCCCCCTTACAGTATATAGATGCCCATTACTACGACGACGGTAAATAGGATATCCATCACGATCCAAGGTTGTTGCATCTGCATAATTTCGAGGGTATTTCTTAGTACACTTACCATTTTCCATGCATGAGGCATTTGGATTCCGAGCACCACATGGTCCATGTACCATACATTTTGACACAGTATCGAATAATGCAGGATCTTGAGCAGGATCAGGAAATTCAGCACATACAATTCTATCCACTTGATCACATGTATGAATCTTATCGGGTCCACGAAGAAAGAAAAGAGCATGCATATGTGGAAGACCCCGTTTCTGAAATTCAATTGTAAATACATGTGCTACTTTCTTTCCAAATACATTATTGCCATCAATCTCCTTCATCAAAGCCTTTCTTTTTAACTCAAATACACGTGCGACTAAATCTGGACGGTCGGTAGCCTTTTGATTGGGCAGTAGAGCCGAAGTAATTTCTGGCCACTTTGGATTTGCAGTCATGGTAAGAAAAATATCCGGGTGCTGGTTATAACGTGTGATAGCCATTGAGTCTTGAAATATTTCAAACATGTGACGTGCACTGCCAGTGAAAGATGAAGGAAGTATCATGCGCTGTCCAATTTGGTCGCATCTGGCATATGCATCGATATCTGCAAGACCCTGATAGAGCTCTGAGCGGAGTTTTCATTGATTAAGTTTGATGAATGTCAAACGATGTTGCTCAATTGCTGCCCAAGCATCAACTATGAACTCCTGGAATAACTTTCCCGCTCTCAAAATTGAAGAATACTCGTTCTGTCTTTCAAACAGACGGTAGCTATAAAACTCACACATCGTCAGGCGTCTACTTGATGCTATGTTTTGAACTGGATCCCACTGCTTCAACTCAGGTTCCCATCCAAGCTGACCATCAGGAAATAATAAGACGTAGTGTAATGGTAAGTATGCAGGATGAGTCTCATTGATTTGCATTAATTGATGATTTCCTCGAAGATGTAAAACTATATCTCGCATCCCGGAAGGTCGATAGCCATCGCCAGGTAAAATAACCGCAATCTCATCTACGGTTGGGAGGTTATAACGGCGACGATCCTTGTTTGAATTGTAATGCAGATATACAGGAAGATCATGTCCACATGAATCTGCTTGAGATAAAACAGAATACGCCTGACAATATAGTTTGATGAATGGATTTATGCCCGATAAACAATTTTGAATAATTTTTAAGACATCCTTGCTCAAATGTGGATTTCTATTACTTCGGAACTCCATAGCAGAATCCGGATCATATATGTAAAGTTGACAATAACTTGCTGTTTGATCCGGTTGGGGCAGAAGTGATCCTGTTCGATGGCGTAATTCTCCATGAATTGTAAATATGTTCGGGCCCCTGCCAGCAATCAATCTTTGATCCATTGTCACACCAAGGCTAGTAAATGCATTAGCTGCATTATACTCCCGAGTATACATTCGAAATGATTTTGATGCCTCACTGTCACCATCATATAATTCTCTAAGTGATGGAGGGGGTTCATTAAGTTTCGGCAATTTTACTTTTCCTTGCAAACAACATGTTCCAAAAAGATGTGTTCTCAAAGTTGACTTCGACAACTGTTCATCCAACCAGTGTAAGGCTGAACAATGAGGGCATGGAATGTTCATTAATCCAAGATGGTGCCGACCAAAATCAACCAGAGTTGGTGGACCAGAGCCATGCTGAGTTAACCGACATCGGAAGATCGAGGATGAGCCAGCGTCTTCGTGTTCAACTGGAGAAGTTGTTAATACAGGTGTTATTTGAGGTATACAGATAGGAGTCATATATCGAGATATGTTTCGTTGAGCTTTTTCTCGTTCTCTCCTTTGACATTGAGCTAAACACCTAGCCAAAATAAAACCATAATAATTAAATAAAATTAAGTTACATTAAAGCAGAGGAGCTCTTATGAATAATAACCTGGCATATGGTTCATCATCTTCAGCACATATCGTAGCGTTGTGCGAGGTTGAGACCTCATCTACATGTTCAACGGGAGAAGTTGGTACTGCATATGTGCTTTGAGGCATGTCGAGTACACTGGTAGGAGTCATATATCGAGATGTGCTTGCTTGTATTTGTTCTCGTTCTCTCCTTTTGCGTTGAGCTAAAGCCCTATACAAATTTAAACAGAAAAATAAACACAACTACAATACATGGCTTGGTGAAAAGGTTTTATGTACAGTCGGGTTAATAATGACCTGACAGATGGTCCAGGAACTTGTCCAGAAATCATATCGTTACGCGAGGCCGAGACAGCATCTTCTTGTTCAACCGGAGAAGTTGTCACGGCTGGTGTTATGTGAGGTATATCAAGGACACCGTCAGAAGGCAGAGCGTGAGATATGTTTCGTTGTTCCTGTTCTCGTTCTCTCCTTTTTCGTTGAGCTAAAGCCCTATACAAATTTAAACAGAAAAATAAACACAACTACAATACATGGCTTGGTGAAAAGGTTTTATGTACAGTCGGGTTGATAATGACCTGACAGATGGTCCAGGAACTTGTCCAGAAATCATATCGTTACGCGAGGCCGAGACAGCATCTTCTTGTTCAACCGGAGAAGTTGTCACGGCTGGTGTTATGTAAGGTATATCAAGGACACCGTCAGAAAGCAGAGCATGAGATATGTTTCGTTGTTCCTGTTCTCGTTCTCTCCTTTTTCGTTGAGCTAAAGCCCTATACAAATTTAAACAGAAAAATAAACACAACTACAATACATGGCTTGGTGAAAAGGTTTTATGTACAGTCGGGTTGATAAAGACCTGACAGATGGTCCAGGAACTTGTCCAGAAATCATATCGTTACGCGAGGCCGAGACAACATCTTCTTGTTCAACCGGAGAAGTTGTCACGGCTGGTGTTATGTGAGGTATATCAAGGACACCGTCAGAAGGCAGAGCGTGAGATATGTTTCGTTGTTCCTGTTCTCGTTCTCTCCTTTTTCGTTGAGCTAAAGCCCTATACAAATTTAAACAGAAAAATAAACACAACTACAATACATGGCTTGGTGAAAAGGTTTTATGTACAGTCGGGTTAATAATGACCTGACAGATGGTCCAGGAACTTGTCCAAAAATCATATCGTTATGCGAGGCCGAGACAGCATCTTCTTGTTCAACCGGAGAAGTTGTCACGGCTGGTGTTATGTGAGGTATATCAAGGACACCGTCAGAAGGCAGAGCGTGAGATATGTTTCGTTGTTCCTGTTCTCGTTCTCTCCTTTTGCGTTGAGCTAAAGCCCTATCCAAATTTAAACACAAAAATAAACACTACTAAAATACATGGCTTGGTGAAAAGGTTTTATGTACAGTCGGGTTGATAATGACCTGACAGATGGTCCAGGAACTTGCCCGGAAATCATATCGTTACGCGAGGATGATACAGCATGTTCTTGTTCAACCGGAGAAGTTGTTATGGCTGGTGTTATGTGAGGTATATCAAGTACACCGTCAGAAGGCAGAGCGTGAGACATGTTACGTTGTTCTTGTTCTCGTTCTCGTTCTCTCCTACTGCGTCGAGCTAAAGCCCTATCCAAATTAAGCCCAAACTAATTACAATTAAAATACATTATTAGCGTATATTAGATGTTCATTTTGAGAATATGGTAGATGTTCAATTAAAATACTCCCAATTTGGAATTGGGTGAATATGTTCATTTTGAGAATGAACACTCCCAGTTTCTAATTGAGAATTTCAGAATTTGAGTAGTTATTGAACTTCAATGTCAAATGCACAAATTCCATATCATCAGAAATTTTAGAATTGCAAATTACATGAGAAATATTCCCAAAGTATACTCTTCGGAAATTTGAGAATTTCAGAATATGAGTACTCAAATTCCATATCAATAACTCAAATTTCAGAAGAGTATACTGCATGAGAAAAATTTGAATACTCAAGTTTGAATTTGGTCATTAGAAAAATTCAAGTTCAAAATTAAATTCAATTTCAAGTTCAATAACTCAAATTTCATTTGATAATTTAATGTTAAGGTCAACATTTTTCTTATATCATCAAATACCAAAGTTCAGTTTAATTTCATGTTAAACTCAAATTTCATAAGAGTTGAGGTGCAACATTTTGAAATTAACAACATCAAGCTCTTCAATAATTGAGGATATGAGTAACTTGTAACTTGTTTGAAACTGGAAATTTTTCTCTTTCAACTTGTTTGAAACTTGTATGAGTAACTGGGTAACAACATCAAGCTCTTTGAAATTTTTCTCTTTCAACTGTAACTTGTTTGAAACTGGAAGAAAAAATGAGAAAATGAAATTTGATGAAACTTGATGAGAAAATGAAACTTGATGAAACTTGATGAGAAAATGAAATTTGTTTGAAACTTGAAATAAGCTTTTGGTATGAGGAAATGGATAAGAAATGAAATTGGTGAGTAACATTCAACTTTAATCAAATTTTTATATGTTACCTTGAATACATTCAAATTTCAGCATAGACTTTTGTAATATCATTCAGCCAAATGACAGTAAATACACCCAATGACATTAAAAGAATCACAGTGAATGATATTAAAAATCAAGATATTAGAATACAGTCAACATATACAAAAATCACAGTGAATACACCCTACTGCAGACCAACATTCATGTGTTAACTTGATGTGAAAAATTTTCATCCGGTTAAATTTTTCTTGATGAATTTTCGTCAAGGTAATTTGATCAAGCAAAAATTTCATTCAGCCAATGTGAATACACCCATAACTAAAAATGTTAACTTCTAATTGCATCATTGACTGTTGAGGATCATAAATTGAGTTCTAATTGAATTTCAAGTCAACAATGAACAGGATTGAATGTTGACATGGATTTAAATTGCAATTCATTAGAATTGCAATCATCAGTAAATTTAAACACAACATTCAAACAGGATTTAAATTGAGAATCATACATACACATACACATTTATTCAATATTTATTCAATACACATACACATTCTTCTATCTTCTCAGTTTTTTGGACAGTCAAAAAAGCTTGTGAGAGCTCAATTGTATAATTTATACATATACCTCAAACTTCTATCTCCAAGTTTGTGAGAGCTCAATTCTTTTGTACACATATGCTCAATTCTTCTATCTCCAGCTTGAATTTCAAGTTAACAAAGTGAGCTTCTCAGTTTTTTGCTTATATTCATTCAAAAATTACATCCATGTTTCAAAATTAAAGTTTCAAGTGAAAAAGTGTGCATTGGTGTATGTGTGCACACATGGAGAAAATTACATCCAAGTTCAAAAATTATTTTTTGTGTTTTTAGTGTATGTTTTTGAACAGATTTCCAATTTCATTGGTGTATGTGTGCATATGTTAACAGATATCCAAGTTCAAAACCAATGCTTGGTTATATAACCAATAAAAAACTGCATGAAACAATAACAATGCATTAACACTAATTTTTTAAGCTCTCTTTACCAACAATAACAATGCATGAAACAATAACAATGCATTAACAATTAAAAAGTGCATGAAATAAAAAACTGCTAGAACCAATAACAATGCTAGAAACAATATCCAAACTTTATACATTAACACTAATTTTTGAAGCTCTCTTTATCACAATGTGTATCAAAAAAATTGGTCACAGGATACATAAACTTGGATAAACATAATTTGATATGAAATTGCAGACATAATGTTTATCAAAATGTTAATAATGTTAACTTGGATTTATGTTTATAATGTTAACAGGACAATGTTTATCAAAAAAATGCATTGTCCCATTGCAGACAAATGTTAACTTGGATTTATTAACTTGGATTTATGTTAAAAATGTTAAAAATTGAACATTATTAACTTGGATTTATGTTTATCAAAAGTTGGATAACACATATTAACAGGACAATGAGATAATTTGATCATTTTGATAATTTTGATAAAATTGAGATAATTTTGTTCCATTCCAAAATTTGATCATTGTATCAACTGAGAAAAAAAGCTATATAACTCAGAAATTCATGTATCAAGTATCAAATGAGAAAAAAAAGCTATCACATATAACTTCAGATTCAATGAGAAATTTTTTATCACATGTATGAAAAAGCTTAGGACAATGAGAGAACTAAGAAAGCTTAGGAAACTTGAGATTCAATGAGATTCAAAGGCAGAAATGTTGATCATATAACTAAGAAATTCAAGTTCTCACATGTATGCCTAAGTTATAACTAAGAAAGCTTAGGACAATCCTGTTTACCCCCATTGCAAGGTTCACCAAAAAATTCAAGTTATAACTAAGAAAGCTTAGGTCAATCCTGTGTACCCCCATTGCAATGTTCACCAAAAAATTGCATAATATAAATTTGATTCAAGTTAACAGGACAATGTTTATCAAAAAAGTTTGTATTATCATATGTGTTACCATATGTGTTATCATATGTGTTAACAGGACAATGTATTATCATATGTGTTATGAAAAGAAATGAAGAACACAAAGTGTGCAATGAAAATCCTGTCAGGCAATCAAAATTTTTGAAATTGCATCCATGAAAAAAACACCAATTTCAGGCCTATCTCAATTTACAGTGTGCATTGGTGGCAATCAAAAGTTTTGAAATTGAAAAAGTGTGCATTTGTGTTTTTTACATCCATATCAAGCTCATTGAAAAATTGAAAAAGTGTGCCTTGAAAAATTGAAAAATTGTATTCTACATGTTAAAGTTGGAATAAACATTTGGATCAGCAAGCTCATATCAAGCTCTTCACAGGACACTTTCAGGGAAAAATTGAAGTGCTTATCAAAATGAAATTTTGTGAAGATTGCATAGAGAATTGGGTGTATTGAAGCTTTCATCCAATATTCTTACAATTGCTGAATATGAAAAAAACAATACTCATTTCAAGCTCTCATCCAATACTCATTTCTCAATATTCTTTCAATATTTATCCAATATTCTGTCATATCAAGCTCTCATCCAATTTCTGAATATGAAAAAAACAATACTCAAGCTTTCATTTTCAAACTCATTTCTCAATATTAGAATTGTTATATCTCTATTAGAATAGAATTGTTCTAATAGAAATTCCAGTGTAAATTATATATCTAATAGAATAGAATTCACAGGACAATACTATTAGAATAGAATTAGAGATATAATTCTATTCTTCAAGCTTCATTCCTAACATTCACAGGACAATGCAATAACATCCATTTTTTTCTTAATGTATTCAACCTCTTAACCAAATGCTAATGTGAGACTAAATTTCAAACTCTTACCCAAAACCAATTGATCAAAATTACACAAATTGAACCAATTGCACCAAAACCAATTTAAATCCTCAGGATAGTCAATTGGTTTTCCATACATATGAAATAGAATATTGACATTCCTTATATCATTTTTGATAACCCAATTTTGCAATACATAGAGAAGTTTGACATTGCCAGGATTTGAAAATCCTATGCATTGCCAGGACACTGTAGAGAATTTTGCATATGCATATCAAAATTTTGCATATGTAGAGAATTTTGCATATCAAAAAAAAATGCCATTGACAGGACCCAAAAAATTCTCTAGATATGCAAAATTCTCTACATTGAATATGCAAAAGTCTCTACATATGGTTATCCAAGCAACTTGCTTTTATGGTTATCCATTATATAAGCAATTCATCATGTATAAGCAACTTCAGGTTATCCATTATATTTATGTAAGAATGATCTATTATCCAATTACACATAACACCCAATTACACATAAACATAACACCCAATTTATATGTGTAATTACACATAAATTCAGCCCTAAAATGAGTGAAGCAAATATAAGAAGCATGTCAAGTACATATGCAATAACATGGCAATGACAGGATTAGTGTTGTGACAGGATTTTGGAAATTTGCATGAAAGTGTCCTGTTAAAAAAATAACCAAAATGAAGCAAATCATCAAGCTGTCATCCAACATTAAAATTTTCAGTAACAAATTAAAAAATCAGCAAGCTCTTATCAGCAAGCTCTTATCATTTACAAATTAACAAATTCAAATTAAAAAAAATCTTCACAGGACACTGTAATGCAAAAATTAAGAGATTATCAAAATGATTTGTTTCAAATCCTGGCAATGCTTATGATGCCAGGACACTGTAGAGAATTTTGCATATGTAAAGTGTCCTGGCAATGTAGAGAATTTTGCATATGCATTCAATTCTGTTGACAGGACCCAAAAAAATTGACATTACTCAGGACAATTGGTTACTCAGGATATCAAGTTTAGCATTATTAACATTATGAAGATTACTCAGAATATGAGTGACTTGAGAATCAGAAATTTTATCCATTCACATTGCTTATCCATTCAGTTTGGATATCAGTTTAGCATTATTAACATTTTGTCTGCAAAAATTTATGATATTGGAATTATCCATTCACATTGCTTATCCATGGATAAACTCAGTATATGCATTCTCAAACTAACTTCAAAAATTTTGAGATTGGATAATTCCAAACTCCAAACATAATTCTCAATAAATTTTTGAAGATATTTTGAGTACATGGATAATGTGAAATATCCAGTCATTCACATTGATTATCCATGGAATATATGTTTGCTTATTCCAGGATAAACTCCATTGGAAATATCCATTCATTACAGGACAATCAGTTTGATATTGGAGTTTGGAATTATCCATTCTCAGGACAATCAGTTTGACAATCAGTACATGCAAAATTTGATACCATTCTCAAAATATCAAACTCACATTGCTTCTATGATCCTCAATCCAATATCAAACTCACATTGCTAATGGATAATTCAAATATGTCCCAATACAAAAGTTTTGTCACAGGACACATAACATTGTTTTTTATTTTTGATAAAATATTTGAATTTTTGGGTTATAAACTTAGTCACAGGAGCAACATTGTTTTTGCTATCATTGGGTTATAAACATATTCATAGGAAACATTGGGTTATAAACATATTCATAGGAAACATATGTTATCATTGGGTTATAAACATATGTTGCTCAGTTATAACATATGTTATCATTGGGTTATATTCATAGGAGCAACATATGTTTATAACCCAATGATAGCAAAAACATTGGGTTATGTCCCAATTCATAGGAGCAACATTGGGTTATCATTGGGTTATAAATGTTTATAACCCAATGTTTATAACCCAATGATAACATATGTTTATAACCCAATGATATGTTTATAACTGAGCAACATTGGGTTATCATTGGGTTAAGGCCCAATTCATAGGAAACATATGTTATCATTGGGTTATAAACAAAAGTACACAATCAATTAGGATAACATTTTCAAATTGGGACATGTTTTTGGTTATAACCAAAATGTTATCAAAAAACTTTGGTCACAGGAAACATAGAAGCAAAAACATTTTATCACAAAGTCAAAAATTCAAATATTTGTATTGGGACATATTCATAGGAAACATATGTTATGTGACCAAGTATTGGGTTATAAACTTGGGATAATATTGTTTTTGATAATATTATTTGATAACATATGTTTATAACCCAATGTCGTTTCCTATGAATTGGGACATAACATATGTTTATAACCCATTGTTTTTGATAACATATGTTATGTTTCCTATTGGATAACATGTTTTTGTTTTTTGATAAAATATTTGAATTTTTGGGTTATAAACTTGGGATAATTCCAATACAAAATTACAAAAGTCAAAAATTCAAATATTGGGTTATAAACTTGTCCAATATCTCTAAATTGGGTTATAACCCAATTCCTCATACAGGAGAGGACACATTGAAAATGTAACACAATTTCTCATATAACCAAAAACATGTCCAATACAAAAGTACACATTCAATTTTTCTCCATGCCCAATACAAAATTACACATTCAATCAATTTTTCTCCATACCTGAAAAACCAAACTCAAAACACCAAGCTGTGATGAAGCTCTAACCAAGGGATGAAGCTCTCACTGAGATGTTGATTTGCAAGGGGAGTGTGGAATACAAAATTACACAGTCAGTTAAAAATTCAATTGGGGGAGTGAAATGTTTAGAATTCAGTAAAAAATTCAATTGGGTACATGAAGATTACCCAATACATAATGAACTCATGGGCAAATCATTATGTATTCAATTGAGTAATCTTCATAATTCAAGTTTAGCATTAAAAATTTACAGTGATATATTTTTGATAACACATATTAACATGTCAATATATTTGATATCAAACTCTTATCAAAAATATTAACACATATTAACATGTCAAAAATATCAAATATGTGTTTATAACCCAAAATAGCAAAGTATGTGTCCTGTGATATTTTATCAAAGTATCCTGTGTGTCCTGTGTGTCAAACTTAGTGTTAATATTTGATAAAATATGTGTCCTGTGATATCAAACACATATTAACACATATTAACATTTACAGGGATGATATCAAACTCACATTACTCAAGATTTTTTTGATATTTTTGATAACACATAGCAAATTTTGATAAATAGCAAAGTATCCCTGTAAAAGTTTGATATCAAGTTTGACACACAGGACACTAAGTTTGATATTTGCTGTGTGTCTATATTATAACACAGGACACTAAGTTTGATATCAAGTTTGACACACAGGACACTAAGTTTGATAAATAGCAAAGTACCCAAACTTAGTGTCCTGTGTGTCAAACTTAGTGTTAATATTTGATAAAATATGTGTCCTGTGATATCAAACACATATTAACACATATTAACATTTACAGGGATGATATCAAACTCACATTACTCAAGATTTTTTTGATATTTTTGATAACACATAGCAAATTTTTCAACAGCCATATGAAGTTTAGCATTGCTTCTATGCTAACCTGGACATTCACTCACTCAACAGTCAGGTTGGATATCAAGTTTAGGATTGCTTCTATGTTTCAAAAATTACACATTCAATTTTTGATATCTTAATATGATATTCTGTTTCAAAAATTACACATTCTATTTCAAAAATAGAAGTCCTAAATTGCAGACAACCTCAAAAAATAGAATTTTTATGAAAAAAAATTATTAACATTACTCAGGGAAAACATTTTTGAAGCTCAAGAACTTGGTCACAGGAAACATATTCATATCAAAAAATTGATTATCCAAGTTCAAATTTTTTGGAAACAATGCTAGAAAGCCAAGTTCAAATGTATCCATCCAAGTTCAATTTTTTTTGATATGATATTGCAGAAAAAAAAATTTGATCAAATGAAACATGTTCGCAAAGCTCACCAAGAGGGTGCTTGAGCTCTCCTGTGATGAAGGCTTGATGTGCTTGATATGCTTTCCTCCCCCGTGATCTGAGGTAGAAGAGAGTCTGAGGTAGAAGAGGGTAAGTAGAAGAGTGCGCTGGAGGAGGTAGAAGATGATGGCGATGCTGGAGTTAGAAGAGGGTGCTAGCTCTGCCTTGAGGAGGTAGGATGCTGGAGGTAGATGATGGAGGAGGTAGATGATGAGCTGCTTCCTCTTGGCGCGCAAAAATAATACGCCGTAGATGATGTGATCAAATCCATTTCCCCCTCAGCTTTGATGTGATCAAATTCCATTTCCCTCCCAATGGTAGATAGGTAAAACAAATTTTTGAAAGTTTGATTTCTCAAAAATCTCAATTTCTCATCTCAATTTCTCAACACACCCAATTACACATAAAAATTACACATAAAAACACACCCAATTACACATAACCAAAATCTCTTATCCAAAATCTCTTAACCAAAATCTCTTATCCAAAATCTCTTAACCAAAATCTCTTATACATTTCTCTTATAATCAACACACCCAATACAAATCTAAACATAACCAATTTCTCTTATACAAAAACTCTTATCCAATTTCTCTTGATAACATCCCTGTTTTATAATATAGATATCTCTTATCCAATTTCTCTTGTCCAATATCTCTTATCCAATTTCTCTTGATAACATCCCTCTTTTATAATATAGATATCTCTTATCCAATTTCTCTTGTCCAATATCTCTTATCCAATTTCTCTTGATAACATCCCTCTTTTATAATATAGATATCTCTTATCCAATTTCTCTTGTCCAATATATCTTATCCAATTTCTCTTGATAACATCACTCTTTAATAATATAGATATCTCTTATCCAATTTCTCTTGTCCAATATATCTTATCCAATTTCTCTTGATAACATCCCTCTTTTAATATATATATATATATATATATATATATCTATATTACATTTGACAGAGTTTTTTGAATCCTAGGGCTGACTAGGACAAGCTGACTAGGACAAAGGGGTAGATAAAAGACGGCTAGGATTTAATCTTGAAGAATCAACGGTTGGGATGAATTTTGGTATTTGTGGGTCCAACTTTTTTGAATAAAGACATCACACTCTTTGAAAAAAAATAAACAGGGGAAGAGCTTTTCGCGGGGGACGAGGCGTCCCTTGCTCTTCCCCAGAATGGGGGAACGAGAAACGAGGCGTCTCTTGCCTTGCCTGCCTGCGTCAATTAACCAGTTCCCCTCTCGCCATTTCTGTTGGCTCCTTCTACTTCACTCCAGTTCGCAGGCGAAGCTCTAGCATCTCCAGTTCATCGCGCTTCATCTCCAGATCGCAGGCAAGGCAAGATCTCGCCCAGTTCCAGTTCGCAGGCAAACCAACTCGCGCTTCATCTCCAGATCGCAGGCAAGGCAAGATCTCGATTCATGCTTGATTCATGCTTATTGTTTATTGTTTATTATCGCAGGCAAACCAAGTCCTGCCCTTGATTCATGCTTATTGTTGGAGCATTACATTTGCTATTGCATGCTAATTTTTGTGCTAATATGACATTTTGATCCTTTTGTGCTAACGGTTGCATTGATTTCTTTTTCGTTTTTGCAGTGGTTGCATCTGTTGATAGTTCAGAGAGCGCCCATGAAGTGCTCGATGAAATGTCGTAGAGAGTTGGACATCATAACATATAAAATGGCGCCTGAGATTTAGAAATTGTGATTTAGGATGTTGAATATGTAATTTTTTAAATATGGATTCTGCAGATACACACGACGAGCCAGTCTTCACCAACACAGGCATATAGACAGGGCATTGAAGATCTTGACAAGGAGTTGCAGTACCTCAGGAAAGCCTTGGAGGTATAGTATCTTATAAAGTTCCGCCGAGAAAGGATTATTTTCTCATTTGGTAACATAAATGTGATCTTAGTAGCCATTGCATTCAGAATGATGCTTTATAAGCCAAGTAAATTTGATGTTGTAAATGGATTGTCTACGGAAATTTTGGATGCCACTCATAGCAGCATACGCTTCACGGCATGACCCTTAATGGGGTTTTTTCTATCAACATTGTGCTATGTCTTAGTGGTTTGGCATTTTCTTTCCAATAGTCATATGTTACTTTCTCTGAATGACAAGGGATTTATAGTCGGTCATAGAATTTCCTTAATTCTTGAAGTTGTTGACCTTGAATTTCTCCATTCTAGATGGCAAGAAAGGATTTGATAATGAAAAGTGACGACATGGTGGAGTTTATTGAACTTTAGATATGGGATGTGTGAGCTTCTGTGAAATGGCTCATAGCTCATAATGTTCTTTGGATGCTTGGAACAATTAAGATGGTTATACCCTCGGAAAATAGATCTCGATTCATGCTTTATTCATGCTTATTGTTTATTGTTTATTATCGCAGGCAAACCAAGTCCTGCCCTTGATTCATGCTTATTGTTGGAGCATTACATTTGCTATTGCATGCTAATTTTTGTGCTAATATGACATTTTGATCCTTTTGTGCTAACGGTTGCATTGATTTCTTTTTCGTTTTTGCGGTGGTTGCATCTGTTGATAGTTCAGAGAGCGCCCATGAAGTGCTCGATGAAATGTCGTAGAGAGTTGGAGATCATGCCGAACAATTTGAAGGATTGAGACACTAGCCCAAAAAGGAAGGTAAAGATGAAAACTTCAAATTATTATCATAGCATTTCAGTATCTTATAGAAACTTTTGCCGCAACATGGAATCAAATTGTTGTGCTTGGCTTCGACTTGACTGTTATATTCGTGGAATGCATGATAAATATAGCTTTAATTGAATAGCATTCCTCAGCAAACAAACAATATTGTGATTAAACATAGATAATTCTGATTCATCGAATAATGACGACGACGACGACGATGAAACAATGCGAAGACACACCAAAAAACAACAACTTGGAACACGACCATGAAACTCTCTGTTGCGTCATTTCCCTACAATCAGCTTAGCTCTGGCATTGCCTGCTTCGATCCTGAATTGTTCGCCTATCCCAAGATGAGCCGATAGTAACCAGACCAAAGTGAGAAGCTCCCCTCCAACGCTGAGTTGCTTGGCGTGGTATAACCCTCTGCAATGGCCTGCAGCATAGCTCAACATCTCTATCCAAACAATGCTGATCAGATTCCATTTTCTTTCCTCCAAGGCCTGCAGCTGTTTTGCAAGGATACACCCATCATATAGAACTGACTGGCTCCTATCGCCCTTTACTTGAATGGGAGGGACTGTGGTTTCCACGTCTAGGAGCAGCTCGCTTGCACGGGCTTCAGTTAGCATCTTTGCCTCGGGCTCAAGAACGTACAGAGCCTCTGCACAAGTGTCTCCATATCGGATCTGCCCAATTCCGGCTGTAAGCATAAATGGCTGCATCAACAAAAGATACAACATGTAGTCGGATAATTTCTTGCTTATGTCACGTGTTGAAAGTTCCTTCTCGGACGAAGTCTTGGTAGTTTGATAGCAGAGATCAGTCGCAATGTGCCAAAGTTCAGATTAGCCACTAATTTTTTACTGCTCATGAGATCAAAACTTGATACCAGAACCTGGATTATCAAGGTGAAAGAGCCAGGCGCACAAGCCAAAGATGAGACCTTTACTCGAGGAAAAGGGGATTTTGAGCAGATTATATGCATATTTTGAGGAGGAAGAATTCATATGTTCCAATGTTGATTGTTGTATTCACGGTACATATCAATTGTAAATTAGAATCTGCAGATATTTTTGGTATATCCATTCACAGTACGCAAGTTTGGTTTTCTTTTTAGCTTCTGCCATGCTTGATTCTTCTCTTCTTTCTACTTTGTTTCTCTTTTTTGATTCTATTCTGTTCGCTTTTTTTTGCTCTCCTTTTGCTTCAATTTAGTTCCCTGGCAGCACATGATCCTTGATTCTTTTATTTTGTTTGCAGTAGGTGAAGCACATTAAAAGATAACATGATCAATATTCATGTTATCTTTTTTAAAATAGAGTAGGATTTTAGTGTGCTTAATGGATAGTTTATTATTCGAACAAGCTGGGAAATGTGTGATTCACAATTTGCAACTTTCTGTAATGGCTAAGCTCAATTAAGAGTGTTTTTGAGGTAAATTCTCTCAGGTAAATATCCAAGTGCTATAAGTTTACATTTCCATTATCATTTAATGAATTTTTTTGACAACTTACAGGTTTTGCCACCAAACATGCCAGTCTGCTGGTACTCATGATCGATATATCAGAAGGTCCTGGATGTGGACACCATGCGGTATTAGGTGATAGTGTCAGCTAATGACGGATGAACGAGACGGGCAAGCCCAATGTCACTAATGACGGATGAACGAGACGGGCAATCCCAATGTCACTGATCTTGCTGCAGTAGTTGCGATCAAGGAGTATGTTTGTTGGCTCGATGTCTTGGGCTTTGTCTGGGGGAAGAAATACATATTTTGCTCAACCTTAAGTGTATTGAGCTTTTGTGCTTGCAGAATAAATATTTGGTGAATGTGCATGTGAAAAATCTCAATCAAGGCATTTTTTTGTGCTTTTGTTGGTGTCGTTATTGTTGGTCTTTTTGAATTGATGGACACATGTCGCTTTCTTCTTGAGTATGTTTGCACATTCATCTATCTCCTTCAATAACATAAAAATATCGGGTGGTGGGAGTAACAAGTTGAAAATAAGGGGCTTGCATATATTAAACTACCAATTACTAGAGCATGTACGTTCATTACAATTATGGAATGATTATGGAATGACCATCGACGTTCTCTTTACATGAAAGTTTGCAGATTTGCTATTCAAAATTAATTGCTTACGTCTCCATGCAAAATTTTCTTTAAAATTCATCTCACGGATCATAATTTACAAGTTGAAAATAGGGGGTGTGCATATAGTAAACAACCAATTACTAAAGCATGTAAGTTCATTACAATTATGAAATGACAATAACTGTTATGTTTACATGAAAGATTTTAGATTTGTTGATTTACCTTCCCCCCACTGTTTTTTTTTTGCTTTTTTCCTTTTCTCCGCAAAAAAATCGCCGAAGGCGCCCGCTAGAATTTTTTGCACTTAATTGTTGTTATTTTAAATTTTGAAAGAGAAAATTATATGTCCCAAAATTTTGGAGGAGAAAACAATTTTTTGGGAAATAAAAACTTTGCTGGGGAAATCTTAATTGAACCGTGCCCGCGCTGAAGACGCCCATGCCGAATTTGTTGTTCCACGCCGACGACGTCCACGCCGAAGGTGCCCGTGCCGCTAAATATTTTTACGCTAATTTGTTGTTTTTTTAAATTTTGGCTGGGGAAATAATTTTTTGGGGAACAGATTTTGCGGGTGAAAATCTTAATTGAACCGTGCCCGCGGGCACGGGTTATGACTAGTATATATATATATGAAAAATTGAAAAAAAACTAAAAGCAAAAAAATGGATGCTTAATGAATATCTTTTCTCTTTGTATCATTCAAGTAATATTATTGAATGTCATTCATATCTTTGTAGAAATCACTGTATTATTGTTATAGCTACATGCGCATGTTAGAATTCCTAAGTATCCATGACATGTTTAATGAATTGAATAACTTGATTTCTACACCTACACCTTCACTTCCACGAATTTTGAATATTATTGCACAATTGAAAAATCTTTTATGAAATGTTGAAAAGTGAATGTAGGTTGAAAATAACTGATAAATCTAAGGGATATGATGTGTATTTGCCATAGATAAAAATTGAGTACAAAAGAATTGAATATGAAAAAAGAAAAAGGAAAAAGAAACGAATATTTCTCAGTATGTAAAATGGATACAATTCATGAGAAATATACTACCCACGAGTATCCAACATATGCTATATGGACAATCTTTAGCGTTGCTGTATTTTACTCGTCAAGCAATGCCACCTCCACATCTAAGAGTCCTTATAGGCTATGTTTTTGGGGTGTGGTATCTTGAACTCATTTTTAGTGATGTGGAGAAAATCAATCCTAGTGATATTATGTTTATCAGAAAATGTGGATTGGTTTTGGTTGATTTCTTTGAGAGTTTTTCCTTTTGTGCTTCAATCGTTTAATCATCACACGTACACGATGGTGTACAAGTCTACGTTACACTCTTCATTGAATTTGAAGTTCTTATTCTAAGAAAATTGACATGCAAGTGCTAGTTGTAATTAATAATACTCTATTTTTTGCATGTGTCATGATTTAGCCTTTATTTATACACTTTTGATGATAACACAATGGGGAGAAAAATATTGAAGATTTGGAGCATTAATGAATAACTTAATGTATATTCAAGGGGGAGCATGCCATGCTTATATGTTTCACATCACTGTTATATTGTTGCATGCTTGTATGCTTGAATATTAAGTGGTATATTGTTGCATATATTCTCCTTCATCACACTTCACACACACATCATGATGTATTATCTGAATCGTAAGTACTCAAATCTTGTATTGGTTTGTCATCATCAAAATGGGGAGATTGTTGCTGCAACGATCTAGGACATCTAGTTTGATGATGACAAACACGTATGAACTATTTAACGTGTGTGTTAAGTGCTTTTCAGGAGTGGCGAGGTTGTAAATACCCAAACGATGACCAATTCAAAGAGATGGAGAAATTCCTATACACATAAGAATCGGACTTGGTCAAGAAGCTATACACATAGCAATTGGACTTGGTCAAAGATGAAAGAGATGAGGAGATGGATTCAAATCAATTAGAGGGATATGAGCAAATCCTACTCAAACTCAAACTCCAATTAAAGATTGCATCAAATCTTAGATTCTTATATCTAAGGGGAACTCTCATTCCTATCTCTAAGGGGAATCTTCCCTAGCCAACCCCATAAACCATAGACCTTCCTCTATAAAACCCATCATCCCAAGAGAAGCAAAACTTGTGGCAATCAAGGATTAAAGTGTCGGCCATTAATAAAAATTCCCCAAGTCATATTGCGGTACATGTAACGACTGGTTTTCGTGTAATTGGATTATCTATATTAAAATATATGCTTGGTGGATTTTCTCCTTGGATGTGTGGTTTTCGTCGCCGTAGCTTTCACTTTCGATCGTTTCGTCGTGATTTTCTAGCTTCTTCCTTCGATCGTCGATTTCGGAGTAAGTCATTCGTGACAAGCTTCAAATCGCTCATATCTTAGAGTTAGAGTGATCTTAGAAGCCATATGAATCTTCCCGAAGCTCCGCGATTCGAATCGGCACTTTTAGTGCATCTTAGTTGGTTCGAGAAGGCGGACCAACCGACTAGAATTCAATCTAGTCGGTCAGGAACTTTTCTCCAACCGACTAGTTCTTTAAATCTACTGTACATGAGTTACTGTTTACTTTTAGTCGGTCTAAGAACAACCACCGACCGACTAGATGTGAAACTAGTCGGTCAAAACTTGCTCTCAGACCGACTAGTTCCTTTGATTAATTTTACCTAAGCTACTGTTCCTCGTTAGTCGGTTCATGAACACTCACCGACCGACTAGATTCCAAACTAGTCGGTCGACGGGCCTTCACAGACCGACTAATTCACTTCCCAGATATTCCCCTTCTTTCGCTGATTGATTCTAGTCGGTCACAGTTGGTCGACCGACCGACTAGTTGCTAAACTAGTCGGTCAGTAAATCTTCTTTGACCGACTAATCAGTGTCGAAACCCTAATTTCTGGGTAGCCGCCAGCTCTTCCTATTTAAACCCCCCCAAACGTTTTCTTTTCTTCATTCATTTCTACTGAGCCTCCTTCTTCCCCAAATCCTTCTCCATCTTCCCCTAGCCTTCCTCCTTCATCAAGAGCCCTTCCCCCTCTCCATTTTGGCCGGCCACCACCTCTAGGTCGCCGGAAAACCCCCAAAAATCCCCAAAACCCCATTTCTCCAGATTTTCTCCCCATTCCAGATCTGAACCCTAGGTTTCCCCGGATCGTTCTTCCGTTGTCGTGCTTTCTCGGCATCGATCTTCCGCTTCTATACGGTAGGGTTCGATCCTTTGGTTTTCTCATAACTCTCCTTGTGATTTTATTGAAACCCTAATAATAAACTAGGTTGGATGTTGTTTGATGATTGTTTCTCCGTGGCAGCGATTTCCTCTCCGTAGATAACTTTTATGGCGTGCCTCGTTGATCATCTTCCTTGGCGTGAGGCAAATGAAACTTGCCACTTAGGGTTTAGGCCATGTTTTAGGCCATTTGCTTGTTGTAGCGTAAAAGAGACTAGACGGTGAAATGATAGCCGCCTAGACGCCAATTGATCTAGTTTGACAATGAAACTAGATCCGTCACCTCAATTGATCTAGCTTGACAACGAAGCTAGATCCAACCCTTTTAACTTGTTGTTCATGCATATTAAACTGCCATGTTTAATTCCTTATTTGTACGCCTTACTGCAAGCCATGCCATCCATGTTGAATGTCGCATTCGTAGCACACGCTACAATACTTGTGTTTCCTGGCTCGTGTTCCAGAAGCGGGCCATGTGTTGGTTGATAGCCAATGCCCGATCTACTTGTTTCCGGCTAGGTGCACCCTACGCCAAATACTTATGAATCGTGAACTAGAATGCGAGCTCCTGTGCGGGGCAACCCTGGCTCATTTACTGAGCTCGTGTGCAGGGACCCAGGCTCGTCCACATGTGGGTATTGGGGTAAGAGTTAAGCGGCCAATCAACTGGGAGTCTGCCCGATCAGCAACTGCAGTGGTAAGGCGTAAACTCTGGGTTCTGGGGTAGTGTTAAGTGGCCACTCAGTGTGAACGTCAAACAGTTCAACTGTAAGGCGTAAACATCTACAAACAACTTGAAGCATGACTAGTGTTAAGCATCCACTCAGTGTGAACGTCAAACAGTTCAACTGTAAGGCGTAAACATCTACAATAACTTGAAACGTGACTAGTGAAAGGATTGAGAATGTTAGTAGCTTGGCTACTCCTGTCATGCCATGATAATTGTTCCCTTGCACTTATTGTTACACCACGTCTTACTTGTGCACTCATACTTAAACTGCAATGGCATGCATGCTTTTAGAACTGCTAGTTTGCTTTCCTTTCAGTTTTCTTGCCCAAGTCTTTTTAGACTTGCTGACATGTTCCCCTTTCTCTTTGGGTGTCGCATGTTTGTTGCCGAGCCTAAGTTTGTTGTTGAGGGCGACGAGTTCGAGGAGTTCGTGCCCGATTCTGTTGGTTGAAGAGGAGCTTGAGAATACCGGTGATCTTTCTTAGGATCTTACAGTTTCCTTTTGTTTTAGGATTCCTGTTAGTTGTCGGTGCGTGGCACCTTTGTTTGTACTTTGTACTTTTGTTGGCCATGTTTGGGCCCTTAGATTCGTTTCTCTTTTAGCCTGGTGGTTTTTTCTGTGATGTTGGAATTTAATGTGATGGATATTCTGAGATTGTCTTTTGTCTCTTTTCCTTTATTATTATCTTTGTTTCGTATCACGTTGCAAGGACCTGTAGATATAACGATTTCATGACGCTTATCAAGCGTGTGGCTTCACAGCTCCACGTCTGTGCGGACCTTCTCATGTCTCGCCTCCACATTTTTGGGAAGCGGGGCGTGACAGGTTTTGTTGGTGGCCCATGCAGGTTCGTCTTGCAATTACGAATTATCGGAACAACGATAATAACTATGGAATGTCCATTAAATAAATTGCAACATCCGAGTCTATAGCCTTGAGTGTAGTAGTTTTCCTATGTCACTAGGTGGTAGGAAGACTTAGTTAGACGTCCGTGCATGCTAGTTAGAGGCCCCTGATTGTTAGTTAGACTCCCCGCTAGGAGTTGATTTGGTCGTCGTAGGAGTTACCTTAGTGGTTCCTGTCTAGCTTTGACTAGGATAGACTTCTATAATTCTTTGGTCTCTCGCTTGGGTTCATCGATTTCGGACCAAGCTGAACTCATTTCATCGCTGTCTAGTCCTTAGGGAGTCTTAGCGCTTAGTTCCATAATTTTTAGTTGGTTGACCATAGGAGTTTCCGTAGATTTTCCTAAGTCATAACCTAGGCGTATTTATGTTTTGATCATCCGACCAAATCCCTTGCCTCGATTCCCACGGCCACCACGTTTCGATAATCGTTGATCCTTCGAATGTCCCCATTCGCAAGGCTTAATTTCTTTTAAAGTTATTTTTCGATTTCCCTTATTAAAGTTTTCGCTAAGTTTAAATTTTGTTTTAAACCCGCTACGTATATACTTAAATTTCTCACTTTTCGATTGAGTCAAATTCATTGTAGATTTCGGAGTCTAATGGTTGTAATTATAATTGCTATCTCGTAACCATTTTCTAATCTATAATTTCGCATTTCGTTTTAAGGACTCTATTACTATTTTGAAAAATTCGACATACCATTTTTCTAACTATGAGATCCATTTTAATCGCATAGCATACACACTTTAAAATCTCTTCCAAGATAAATAGAACTTCAATTATTTTCATATATCAGTACTAGGTTCATTGTACTCGTACTTTAAGGTCTTGTATAAATCAGTTGTTGGGCAAATCCGGGTCCCTCTAAAAAGTATTTTAAATGTTATTTATTTGGAATTTCTCTTCAGTTTTAAAACTTGTAAGCACTTAGCATGGGCCTAAATTTTCACACTATAGTTGAACGGATTCCATTTCTGCCGAAGTATTGTATTAAGCTACTGCCGTAAATTATTTTCGAACCTCTCCGTTGTAAATCTTGACTTTTCTGAAGGTATCCTTTCGACTTCCTTTTTCCTAAGTTTACATTTGTTCGGAACTTTAAAATGTGTATACTTATACCTCATACGCTTCTTTGACTTAAATTTATTTATTTATTTGAATTTCGAAAGTTTTGACGAGATTTGATTACTGTTTATAATGTTTTTTCAGCCTTTACTTTCATACCTATTTAAATATCTCATCCCTTTTCATATATCAATTTAGTTCTGAGCGTATTTCTATGTCACGCCCCGCTTCCCAAAAATGTGGAGGCGAAGCGTGAGAAGGTCCGCTCAGACTTGAAGCTACAAAGCCGCAAGTCCGATAAGCGTCAATTACTTTAAAACTGCAGGTCCTTGCAACGCGAAACGAAACAAAGATAATAATAACGAAAGAGACAAAAGAAACATCTCAGAATATCCATAATAATAAATCTCAACAACGCAGAAAAGCCACCAGGCTACAAATAAAAGAGTCTAAAGGCCCAAACCTGGCCAACAAAAGTACAAAGTACAAACGACGGTGCTACGCACCAAAAACTAACAAAAGGCTTAAAACAAAATAAAGCTCAACAAAGACTCAAAGCATGGTCACCGGTGTCCACCAAAATCCTCCTGGGCAATCATGGATTCAGACTCAGCGTCAGCAACACATCACGTACTCAGCAACGACTGTCTCTGGCTCAGGGTCTAACATGTGACACCCAAAAGAGCAAGGGGCACATGTCAGCAAGTCTACAAGAGACTTGTGCAAGGAAACTGAAGGTAGGTAAAAGTAAAAGCAACCTAAAAGTTCTAGCATGATGCAATGACATGGCAGTTTAAGTAATGAGTGAAACAGGTAAGGTAAAGCAAAGTAAAGTACGAGCATGGCATGACATTCACAATGACAAGTACAAGACAAGAAAAGTAAGCACCTCGTGCACAGAGATTCCGCCTTTTGGCTAGAGTGGCTGCACGGCCAGCTCCTAGCTCAAGTGATCGTTTATCCCTACCCCTCCACGTGTATCGGGCATTGGTTTTTAGCCAACACATGAGGCCCGCTTCTGGACCACGAGCCAGGAAGTGTTTTAAACAAGTATGGCGTAGGGGTGCACCTAGCCGGTCCAGGGAACCCGGGCATTGGCTTTTGACCAACACATGAGGCCCGTTTCCCCCGGAAGTAGTTTTCAAGGAGTACAAGTTTTGTAGCGTGTGCTACGAATGCAACAATCAACTGGGATGACATGTAAGATGCATTGCATGGCAGTTAAAAGTACGTACAGTTAAGCAAAGTAAACGTGACAGTTTAGTATGCATGAACAACAAGTTTAAAGGGTTGGATCTAGCTTCGTTGTCAAGCTAGATCAATTAGGTGACAGATCTAGTTTCGTTGTCAAACTAGATCAAGTAGGCGTCTAGCCAGCTATCATTTCACTGACTAGTCTCTTTTACGCTAGGAACAAGGAAGTGGCCTAAAAACATGGCCCTACACAAGAGTTGGCAAGTTTCACTTGCCTGCAAGCACGATGTCTGAGCACACCGTCCAATGAGTCCAAAAATCACAATTATCCTACGTGCACAAGTCCACCGGCCTAAAGTCCATATTATTAATCTTGATTAGTGAATTTAAAACATTTAAAATACTTTAAAAATACTGATTTTAGTCTTGATTAGCATGCATTGGGTTGGGGGTCCTAGAGGTGCAAAGCGTTACCTCAACACGACGCGAAAGCTACACCGGCGTCGGGTAGCGACGCCGGGGGTTGGAATAAGAGAACGCGCTCCAAGTCCTGATTCCAATATAGTTTCCTCGCTGGAAAGTTCAGAGCGTCTACCGGAGCAACGGTCCCAGATTCCAAAGCTAGCACGTGCGACGACGGGCTACGATGTGTCGCAACGTCGTGCACGACGAATCCTCGAAGAGCAAGCACCTTGATGGGGCCCACAGTAGTCCTAGGGACCTTTGGGGGACCCACAATACCTCTGGAGAACTTGGGGGGCCCACGGAGGCAAGTGGTGCGACGGTTGCGGGGTTGCGACGTATGGCCGTCGGTCGTACACAGCCAATGCGGGGAGATCCGTCGGTCGTGCGCTGTGAATGCGGGGGCTGCGACGTTGGGGTGTGCAGCAGCTGCGGCGTTGCTTGGGTGCGGGGTTTTCCTTCGGTCAGGTCGATGGGGAGCTTCGGTCGTGCGCTTGGATGCGGGCGGGACAGCGTTGCAACGGATGCGGAGTGCTTGTGCGGAGCGGGGCCTCGGTCAGACCGAGGGCTCCTCTCGGTCAAGCGGGGGAACGGGGCGGGGGTTGCTGCAGCGGTGCGGACAGCGATGGATGCGGGGCTTGCCCTCGGTCGGAGCGGGAGATTGCGGGGGGGTTTTCTCGGTCGTGCGGGGAGCTGAACGTCGCAACGTTGCGACGATTCGTCGCAACGTCCAAAATGAGTTTGGAAGAGGCTAGGGCTAATTTCTTTGGAAAATAGGTCTTGCTAGGGGTTGCTTATATAGTATAGGTGGGTTGACTTGGTCTAGGGCTAAATCTAATAGGATTAGAAGTTTAAAAAGATTTAAAATTCAAATCTAACCAACTCCTTCTCACCCAAGGATTTGACTTGGTCCAAATGAGCTGGAAATTGGCTCAAAAATTCTTTAAAACGTTTAAAACTCAAATAAATTTTATTTGGCCGAAATTAATTTAAAAATAAATTATTAAAAATATTATAAAACTTGTAAAAATTATAAAAGTGGTCAAATAAACTCCAAAAATTATAAATTAAATATCGTGGTGATCGTGGCGACGAATGTGAGCTAACTAAGAAGATGGATCTCAGTTTTGACGTCGGACGACGAAACTAAAAATAGAAACGTCTCCCGTCAAGAGTGAGAATCGTCACGTCTCATCGAGTAAGTTTAAATTGTGGGAAAACGACTCGAGAAACGTCGTTCCTAATTAGTGCCACTATTTAATACTCTCAGAGACGTTCATAACGGCATATCGCACAAAAGTGTTCGCAAACAACCAAAGTCTAAAACAAACACGTGCACGGCCAAAAGCACGTGCACGAAAAACGTACGACGAAAAGTGGTCGTTACATCCTCCCCACCTTAGAATAAAGTCCGTCCTCGGACTTTCTAATATAGCTAGTCGCTCTAGTAACTACCCCAATCAAGTCACTTTATAATTCAAACCAAGTATAGTCATTACAAGTGCTCATATATGCACTAGGTAGTCAAACATTATTACCACCAACACTTATATATATACATTCACGTACGTATACACTTATACCTATTATAGTCCGTCAACTTCATACATGTATTTCAATCAGGTATATAAACTTACATCCCTTATATAACTGCTACTCACAAACAGTAGTTCAGATACTTATATAGGATAGTCTCACACTTAGCCAATACAATCATCGCTCTACCTATATGTAGCTACCTATGCACAAACATCCAGGGTATACTACCCTCTAATATTCATCCATTACCAAGCATCTCAACACATATAGTCACACCATACCATTATTAAATCAAGTTCACTATATCTAATATACATTCACCACTACTATAATTTCACAATATATAGTCATTCAAATACATGCAATTAGTTCACCATATATTCACATCACGTACGGTCCTATAACTATATTTACGACACGCCACATAGACCATAGTCATCCATACCTATAACTAAGCACATACTTACCCGTGCATGGTGCACTCCCATACACGCTAACATTTCATTTTCATACGCCAATCATACCATTATATAACTAGCACACCTACACACCTAGTTTTAGCTAGTACACATACGTTCACACAACAAGTCCTTAGTAAATAACTATACCGCAAGACCAACACCTATAACTATATACTGGCGTAGCGACCCACAATCATGTGCGTAGCACAACCAGGCACAAACACTCCTATCACTATACATACATCAAGCATTGCTATATTCAAACTACAACATACATTCCATATACTTAGAGTATACTCACTCAAGCTTGAGTGAGACTCAATACACATATCAGAATATTCCATATACGTAGCACGACATTCATACTTATACCATATCACTCCAATATTTATACGTCTACCAATACAACCATATACATACCATAAGTCATTCACCTAATATCTAGTCAGGTAATACTCACATGGTTAAATCAATCTATATACCATAATAATAATACAGACATCAGCACACGTATAACTATAATACACTCCCTAATACATACGCATTCATCGTATAGTCACACACATGTAACATATATTCACACCATAGCCTACTACCTATAATTAGTATACTAACACATCCACACATACATAATTAAGATGTGCAATGGTCGTGTATACCTCACGGTATGCACGCATGCGACATCCCGCGAAAGCAAACAATACCAATCAAAATTATAACCCTACTACCTATATATATATCACCTATATACTCATGCAACGAAACATAACTACTTACATATAAGCACATATATACCTACCTACGAGCACATACTCATACGTAATAATATATGGGTCACTCAATAGGCCTACTTACTTAACTATACATACACTTATTATTATCACACCTAGCACACACATAGCTTTACCAATCATTTTATTTCAACCATTATATGTATCTCTAACTAATACACTCCATTAGATATTCCAACGCTAACTCTTATATACTCAAGCATCCCTAGTATAGTATAGCTATCCACACAAAATCCATAACTACTATCTCACAACAACTTCATACTATCACGAATAACTCCGAGTATATATATATATAAATATATCACACAATAGGCAAGCACCAATATACTATGGGGGGTACACTCATTCAAGCCCATGTACACAACTTAGGTACGTGCACAACGACACCTCTCAAGGGTCCAAGGGTCTACTAACAACTAAGGGTTGACACAGACATTGACGGACCCTAAGGCCTAAGCAATAAAGAGAGATCGAGGGCGAGACGAGGGAAGGATCGATAAGCACGAGTTCAGATAGGACGAATACGAGGAGACGGCTTGGTTGGACGAAACATTGACTCAAAGGTGAGGTTTAGGTTGAGGGAAAAAGGAGATGTAGTGATGCTTTATAGAGGGGGAAAGAAATAGGGTAAATAGCATAAGCTAAAATACGCGGAGTTTGAAAACTGTTTGTACTTCAAAAGTTAAAATCCTCGTCTGAAAAGAAATATTTAGGGATCGATAAAACGAGTTGTTCAAAATAAATTTGAGTCGAATATTCATAATAAGAGAAAATGGTCTCTTGGTTTTTAAAAATTTTAAAAGGAAGTAAAATCATTTACGCGAATATTAAGGACATGGTTTAGAAAATTCCATCAGTCAGTAATTTAACAAAATGTTGTCAAAAGTTTTGGAAAGTCGAAGAATGAAATCGAGTAGCGGGAGAATTTAAACTCATGTTAATGCTTTCAAAACTTTTAGGCTATGGAAAATTTAAAATGATCAATTTGAAACTACTTTTAGAAAACCAAGGTTTACCGAAAATGTAAAACTGATTTACACAAGGTTCTTAATATACGAGCACAACAAGTCTGGCACTGTTATAAAAATAGTTGAAATTCAATTTGGTTTAGAATTTTTCTAAAAGCGTGTATGGTGAGCGGAAAGGAAATGGTAGTAGCTTAGCATAAGAATTATCAGGATCGAATAGCAAATCTTTAAAATCAAATCAGGGAGGGTCTAGAGCAGGAAGTGGTTATGAAAATAGTAATTTTGCAAAAATCTGAAATAGTGAGAACGGCGAGCAAAAACCAACTTGCGGAAATCTGAAATTCCATGTGACTTGAAAAGTATATTAAAAGTAAACACGAAGTATTATCCAAATGGCATAAATAAGAGGGAAAATTATAAATCGAACTGAGCAAAATAAAAGTACGGTTCAGAATAAAATTAATATATGAAAAGACGACATGAGTACGAAAACATAGGCTGGGAAAATGCTATAAACTAGCATTCAGAAATTCCGACAACGTTTTTTAAAAATTTAAATCAACGAAGGGGGATGAAGTATAAGTATACATGCATTGAGATTTGGTTCAAAATTAGACTTCGGAAAGGAGGAAGTCGAAAAATACTTTCAAGAGTTTCAAAGTTCATATTGGAGAGGTTCGAAAATGGACGACGATCGTCATGAGGCGATCTCGTGAATCGAGGCAAGGAAATTGGTCGGATGATCAAATCGTACATATACCTAGGATATGGATCAGAAGAGTCTACGGGGAACTCATACGGTCGACCATCTAAAGATTTAAAACTAAGCGCTAAGTCTTCTAACGGTTATACGGTAAAGAAATGCATTCAGCTTGGTCCGAAATCGATGAACCCGAAAGCGAACGCCCGAAGGAAAATTTTAGAGGTCTAACATGGTCAGGGTTAGGCAATAACCACTAAGGTAACTCCTACGACGATTAGATCAATTGCTAAAAGGGAGTCTAACTACAGTCAGGGCCTCTAACTAGCAAGCACAGACGTCTAACTAAGCCTTCTTATCACCTAGTGTCCTAAGAAAGCGACTAGACTCGGGGCTTTATAACTCGGATGTTGCAATTTATTTAATGGACATTCCGTTATTATCGTTGTTCCGTTAATTCGCAATTGCAAGACTGACCTGCATGGGCCACCAACAAAACCTGTCACGCCCCGCTTCCCAAAAATGTGGAGGCGAAGCGTGAGAAGGTCCGCTCAGACTTGAAGCTACAAAGCCGCAAGTTTGATAAGCGTCAATTACTTTAAAACTGCAGGTCCTTGCAACGCGAAACGAAACAAAGATAATAATAACGAAAGAGACAAAAGAAACATCTCAGAATATCCATAATAATAAATCTCAACAACGCAGAAAAGCCACCAGGCTACAAATAAAAGAGTCTAAAGGCCCAAACCTGGCCAACAAAAGTACAAAGTACAAACGATGGTGCTACGCACCAAAAACTAACAAAAGGCTTAAAACAAAATAAAGCTCAACAAAGACTCAAAGCATGGTCACCGGTGTCCACCAAAATCCTCCTGGGCAATCATGGATTCAGACTCAGCGTCAGCAACACATCACGTACTCAGCAACGACTGTCTCTGGCTCAGGGTCTAACATGTGACACCCAAAAGAGCAAGGGGCACATGTCAGCAAGTCTACAAGAGACTTGTGCAAGGAAACTGAAGGTAGGTAAAAGTAAAAGCAACCTAAAAGTTCTAGCATGATGCAATGACATGGCAGTTTAAGTAATGAGTGCAACAGGTAAGGTAAAGCAAAGTAAAGTACGAGCATGGCATGACATTCACAATGACAAGTACAAGACAAGAAAAGTAAGCACCTCGTGCACAGAGATTCCGCCTTTTGGCTAGAGTGGCTGCACGGCCAGCTCCTAGCTCAAGTGATCATTTATCCCTACCCCTCCACGTGTATCGGGCATTGGTTTTTAGCCAACACATGAGGCCCGCTTCTGGACCACGAGCCAGGAAGTGTTTTAAACAAGTATGGCGTAGGGGTGCACCTAGCCGGTCCAGGGAACCCGGGCATTGGCTTTTGACCAACACATGAGGCCCGTTTCCCCCGGAAGTAGTTTTCAAGGAGTACAAGTTTTGTAGCGTGTGCTACGAATGCAACAATCAACTGGGATGACATGTAAGATGCAATGCATGACAGTTAAAAGTACGTACAGTTAAGCAAAGTAAACGTGACAGTTTAGTATGCATGAACAACAAGTTTAAAGGGTTGGATCTAGCTTCGTTGTCAAGCTAGATCAATTAGGTGACAGATCTAGTTTCGTTGTCAAACTAGATCAAGTAGGCGTCTAGCCAGCTATCATTTCACTGACTAGTCTCTTTTACGCTAGGAACAAGGAAGTGGCCTAAAAACATGGCCCTACACAAGAGTTGGCAAGTTTCACTTGCCTGCAAGCACGATGTCTGAGCACACCGTCCAATGAGTCCAAAAATCACAATTATCCTACGTGCACAAGTCCACCGGCCTAAAGTCCATATTATTAATCTTGATTAGTGAATTTAAAACATTTAAAATACTTTAAAAATACTGATTTTAGTCTTGATTAGCATGCATTGGGTTGGGGGTCCTAGGGGTGCAAAGCGTTACCTCAACACGACGCGAAAGCTACACCGGCGTCGGGTAGCGACGCCAGGGGTTGGAATAAGAGAACGCGCTCCAAGTCCTGATTCCAATATAGTTTCCTCGCTGGAAAGTTCAGAGCGTCTACCGGAGCAACGGTCCCAGATTCCAAAGCTAGCACGTGCGACGACGGGCTACGATGTGTCGCAACGTCGTGCACGACGAATCCTCGAAGAGCAAGCACCTTGATGGGGCCCACAGTAGTCCTAGGGACCTTTGGGGGACCCACAATACCTCTGGAGAACTTGGGGGGCCCACGGAGGCAAGTGGTGCGACGGTTGCGGGGTTGCGACGTATGGCCGTCGGTCGTACACAGCCAATGTGGGGAGATCCGTCGGTCGTGCGCTGTGAATGCGGGGGCTGCGACGTTGGGGTGTGCAGCAGCTGCGGCGTTGCTTGGGTGCGGGGTTTTCCTTTGGTCAGGTCGATGGGGAGCTTCGGTCGTGCGCTTGGATGCGGGCGGGACAGCGTTGCAACGGATGCGGAGCGCTTGTGCGGAGCGGGGCCTCGGTCAGACCGAGGGCTCCTCTCGGTCAAGCGGGGGAACGGTGCGGGGGTTGCTGCAGTGGTACGGACAGCGATGGATGCGGGGCTTGCCCTCAGTCGGAGCGGGAGATTGCGGGGGGGTTTTCTCGGTCGTGCGGGGAGCTGAACGTCGCAACGTTGCGACGATTCGTCGCAACGTCCAAAATGAGTTTGGAAGAGGCTAGGGCTAATTTCTTTGGAAAATAGGTCTTGCTAGGGGTTGCTTATATAGTATAGGTGGGTTGACTTGGTCTAGGGCTAAATCTAATTGGATTAGAAGTTTAAAAAGATTTAAAATTCAAATCTAACCAACTCCTTCTCACCCAAGGATTTGACTTGGTCCAAATGAGCTGGAAATTGGCTCAAAAATTCTTTAAAACGTTTAAAACTCAAATAAATTTTATTTGGCCGAAATTAATTTAAAAATAAATTATTAAAAATATTATAAAACTTGTAAAAATTATAAAAGTGGTCAAATAAACTCCAAAAATTATAAATTAAATATCGTGGTGATCGTGGCGACGAATGTGAGCTAACTAAGAAGATGGATCTCAGTTTTGACGTCGGACGACGAAACTAAAAATAGAAACGTCTCCCGTCAAGAGTGAGAATCGTCACGTCTCATCGAGTAAGTTTAAATTGTGGGAAAACGACTCGAGAAACGTCGTTCCTAATTAGTGCCACTATTTAATACTCTCAGAGACGTTCATAACGGCATATCGCACAAAAGTGTTCGCAAACAACCAAAGTCTAAAACAAACACGTGCACGGCCAAAAGCACGTGCACGAAAAACGTACGACGAAAAGTGGTCGTTACATTCTATTTTTCCCAATTCGATTTATAAGCTTTTCCTTTCTTATTTATGCCATTCAAATGATTCATCACGCTCCCTTAATATACCTTCCGAGTCACACATGATTTTAGCTTTCAACGAACCAAAGATATGTTCAACATTTTCTCTGTTACAATTTTTGGAAAATTACGTTTTCGTAACCATTTTCTGACCTGGACCTTCTATAATTTGGTTTTTAAGCTTATTACGAATTTTGATAAACCTACTACTAAGTTTTCCGTTCACCATACATGCTTTTAGAATAATCTCTAAACTAAATTGAATTTCGATTATTTTCATATATCCGTGCTAGGCTCATTAGCCCGTATGTTAAGAGCTTTGTGTAAAACGATTTCTTTTGGCAAATCCTGGTATTTCAGAGTGTTTTCTCACTACAAAGCGTTGACCGTGGAGAACCCGGTCAACGTGGTCAAGGGGCCCGCTTTGGGTCCCTTGGGGGGCTTCGAATTGGTGCAGAAGGGGCGAGGGGAAGCCTCGGCCCTGGTTGAGACGCTCGGCCTCGGATAGACGTGCTCGGCCTCGGCTGAAAGGGGGACGAGGGGTAGCCTCAATCGCCAGGGTAGATGCACGGCCGACGGGAGGCGAGGGGGAATCTCAGACCTGACTAAGATGCTCGGCCTCGGTAGGGCGTGCTCGGCCTCGGCAGGTTGACGGTGAGGGGAAGCCTCACCATCCAGTCGGTCGAGTGGTCGGAGAGGGGCGAGGGGTAGCCTTGGCCCGTTGATCAGCTGTCCACCTGCGAAGACGAGAACGCTCGTCAGGGGGCCGGACCTTGGTTCCGGCCAAATCCCCTCCGATGCCTAAGTCTGATAGTGATCTGAGAAAGGAGGCCCGGCGGAGACGGTTCGACTCGTGAGGAGTTCGTAACGGCGTCTCTCGGCGCGAGCGGGGGAGGAAGGAGATGAATTGGGGGAACGAGGTCGTTGATGGAGTACCTTAGGTTTTGTTACCTGAGATGCGGTCCCTTCTTCGTCGTCCTCCGAGCCCTTTTGTAGAGCCCCCTGCGTGATTGCCTCTGGCCCACGTCCCACACCCGCCCTCGATCGTGCCCCATCAATCCGCCCCCTCGCCGCCGCTCTCTTCGCCATTCCAGTACCTCCCCATTACCGCCATTTAGTGGTCGCGCGTTCCGGGGAACGGTTTTCGCAGGAGTGGGTGAGTGTCCAGCGGGTTATCGGGGCCGGGTCGGATCGACATTCGAGAAGATCCCTTACAGGGCCTTTGTTGAATGGGCTTGAGGTTGCAGGTGGGCCTTCGACCAGTAGTCGGGCTCCTGGGCTCGTGTCTTTTGGGGTCTCGGTCAAATAGGCGTAACAATTGCCCCCATCGGTCGAGTTGATTGGCTTCGGCCTGTTCGGCTCGGCCGATGTGACCTCTGCCGATTTTGACAAGCTCGCCAGTCGATGCCGACTCATTTATTAGTCGTCATCATGGGTGGGCCCGTTCGATATTTTTAAGGCGCGGGCTCCGAAGCGCCGTCGGTCCTCTGATGCCGCCACGTGTGGCTGCAAACTTACCCCCTCCGTTCGCGGGGCCGTCTTCAGTTGAGAAGCTGAGGGGTTCGGGCGCCGCCATCGGTGGGATCGATCGGCCTCAGCTAGCTTGGTATAACTGCTTCGCCTCCTGGGGTTCCGAGTGGCGCTTCAGCCGAGGCGTGGTCATAAATGTAGGTCATGATGAGGCGGATCGATTGGACTCCCCTGGCGCCGGTTTCGAAACGCCGCCAGTTCTTCGAAGCCTGCCGCGCGTTCTTGTCAGCCGCTTCGAATTCACCCCTGCGCCCGGTATATAAAATCCTCAGCCGCGTTGATCTCCACTTCTCTTTTGCTTCTCCCGGTATTCAAAGCTTTCCACAACTCGGAGTTTCCCGTCGCCTTCGCTTCCTTGCCTTCTCCAGACCAGTCGAAAAAAGGTAATTCCTCTCTCGCTTTTCATCTCATGGCTGCCCTTAGGATAGGCGGTTCTGGTCAAAGGGCAAGGGATCCTTCGGAGTCCAGGCGGGGTGAGCCCCGGCTAGGGGGATCAGGTTCCCCCGCCGGGAGTCGTTCTCTTCAGGATAAGGGGAAGGAGAAACTTTTTCCAGACTACGCCCGTGATGACGTGGCGTCGGCTGCCGTACGGCTTAATGTGCCCCCGGTTGTCCTCCGTACGCCGTCGAGGACCCCTCCTTCGGTGGCCGCGGAGATCCGGGAGAGATATCTCTGCTTCCCATACGAGGTTCGGGTTCCATTTGTCGACGAGCGGATTTGCCTTCCGAGGAGCAATGAGGTCGGCGTCTACGTCGAGATGTTCCGCCTGGGTCTTCGCTTCCCGCTCCATCCCTTCTTCATCCAGGTCATGGAATATTTCACAGTGTCCCTGTGTTAGTTCACCCCGTGTTCGATCGCGGTACTGACGGGCTTCGTAACGCTCTGCTGTTCCTGTGGTCTGGAGCCGACTCTCCCCCTTCTCTTCCACTTTTAACAGGTCCAGACGGTCGGTCCGGGGTCATGGCTGCTACTCCGAGCTCGTTCGAGGAGGGAATGCCTGGTCGGGTTACCCCGCTGGTCAGGGGATTGGAACTCGGATTATGTTTTCGTGGTCTTCTTGGGTGAGGCCCAGATTCTAACAAGCTGGGGCAGTTCTGTCCATCATCGCCCGTCGTTAGTTCTCTCAGACGCCGACCGGGCAGCCGCTGCGCTTCTGTTGGCTCTTCCTTTGGAAACGAAGTCCATCTGGTCTTTGTTGGACGACCTACTCCTGAAGGCCGTCTTGTGGTCTCCGGGTAGGTCGCTTTTTCATCCCCGGATCGCCCTATGACTCATCCTGATTTCGGTCTCCTTTGCAGGGATGGCTGGCCGCGAATTCGTCCGTGACGTCGATGAGCTGATCCGTCGTGGAGCCGCTCGGAGCCGAGGTAGTACCTCTGGAAGGGCGCCTCGGAGGACCGTTGAGGAGGAAGTGCGCCGAGCCGAGCCTTCCGTGGGTAAGGTGGTGGCCGCGCCTCCCGCCTCTTCTTCTGGCGATCCCCTTCCGGGGGGTGAGGATGGTGCGAGGTGGAAGCGTTCCCCTCCGGCGCCTTCGGAGCCCCACGGTGGAAAGAAGAGGAAGGAGGACGTGGATCCCTTCGGTCCGGCAGGTTCCGCGCTTCCCGTGGCGTCCGCCGGGGATCCTTCGATAGCTTTGCCAGCCACCCCCCTCGCAGCGTCTTCGCCCGTATCACCAGGGGTCGGGGCCTTGTTGGCGAGCGACTTGGCTTCGATCGTCGTCCCTGGGAGTTCGATGTTTGTTGACCGAGCCCTGGCCCAGCAGGTTGCCGAGGTCTCCGTCCCTCCCCGGGACCGCAGCCTCCTCAAGAAGATCCCGGCCGACAAGATGTCGGATTCCTTGGTCTGGATCCTTCAACAGGTTCGGTTATCTTGCTATCCTCTCTTTCTCTTTATTCTCTTCTTAGCCCATGTCTCGTCTTTTCAGGGTTCAGCGCTCGCTGTGGAGTTGCAGTGTCGAGCCGTCCGCTTGAGGGAGCTGGAGGAGTCCTCCATGAGGGCTCAGGAGCGGGCCGGGGCGGCTGAGGTGGCTATGACGGAGGCCCAGATGGAATCTCGGCGTCTCAACCTCCGTGTGGCTGAGTTGGAGGGACGAGTGGGTGACCTCCAGGGAAAGCTGGAGGATCCTCATCAGTCGGCTGAGGAAGCGGCGGAGTCGTTCCGCCTGGAGAGGGAGGAGCTTCAGAGGGAACTGTCGGATCGGTGCCAGGTGGTGCGGCTTGCAGAGGAGGTGGAGAAGGGCGTCGTCGAGACCCTGGGGAAGAGGATCTTCGAGGTTCTCAGGGGGGCTTTCGGTAAGTATGAAGACCTCATCGCCCCTCGGATCGTCGAAGTCGTCCAGTCTTCTTTCCGGGAATGTGCGGAGCGTGTTCGGCAAGCCCCACCGCCGGTCGATCCCCCTCGCTCCGAGCAGGGCGAAGTGCCCGAGGATGTGTCCTCCCGAGCTCGATCTCCCTAAGCCGTCCCTCCCGGCCTTATCCTCAAATTTTTAAGCATTCGCTTCGCTTTGGGCCAGTCTACTTGAAATGGATCCCTGGCCCCCGCTATCTCCTTCGGCTTCGTTATCGGCTCCATGGCCAATAATTGCTGGTTGCATGGCTGCTAGCTTGGGCAACCTACTTTGGGTTTTTTGTCAACCAATTTTTCTCTGTCGGTGTCGATCTAGCTTCTGTAGGCGAAGAACTCTGTCATTCGTCGTGAGTAGATTGTTTGTAGGGTGTTTCCTTCGCCTTGCTCCCCTGTAAATAAGACGCATTTTTGTATTCTGGTTAGCTATTATAAACGAAATCGACTTACTTGGACTTCTTGTGTACTTTGCGTTATCGCCTTGTTCTTGGCTTAGGAATGGACGAAGCTGGCGTTGGCTGGGGGGATTCTCCCCAGACTTAGGGGCGCAGGAGTCGGTCAGCGAGGGCAAAGCTCCTCGGCTTAGGACCGGTCGGCGTCCGTGTCTGCTGGGGGAATTGCCCCCAGACTTATGAGCGCTGGTGTCGGTCGGCGAGGGCTAAGCTCCTCGGCTTAGGACCGGTCTTGGGGGGATTCTCCCCAGACTTAGGGGCGCAGGAGTCGGTCAGCGAGGGCAAAGCTCCTCGGCTTAGGACCGGTCGGCGTCCGTGTCTGCTGGGGGAATTGCCCCCAGACTTATGAGCGCTGGTGTCGGTCGGCGAGGGCTAAGCTCCTCGGCTTAGGACCAGTCGGCGTCCGTGCCTGCTGGGGGAATTGCCCCCAGTCTTATGGGCGCTGGAGTCGGTCGGCGAGGGCAAAGCTCCTCTTCCTCCTCCAGTGAGGCGGCGGCCCCCAACCTTTCATGCTATTGGTGTCATGTCAACTCCATCGGGGTTTTAAATGAAGATAACAAAAAGGGATGCATTTGTACTCTCAAGAGTCCTGCCGGACCGGTACATTTGGAGGAAATGGAAAAAAAAAGAAATGAAGCTAGACAGAGGGATGTAAACTTAGATAACTCCCTCATACTAGGCCGCTTCCGGGGGAGAGACGTCGCCCGCTCACTCTATGATGCGGAGGGGGCCTTGGATGGTGTTGATCTTCTTCCCCTTGTCTGGCTGTGTGGAGGTCCCTTCTCCGTGGGCCGGCTCGTCGGCCTGATTCCTGGCGTGCCCTCGGCTCATCAGCTTCTCAATGTCCTTTTTCAAATGCCAGTAATCTTCTGTGTCATGACCATCGTCCTTGTGGTACTTGCAGTACTTCTCCCTGTTCTTCCCGCCTCTTTTAGCCTTCGGTGGGGGGCGATCAGCTCGCTCTTCCTTCTGTACTTGGGCGAGAATGGCGTCCGGGGTGATGTCCCTCGCGCTTTCTCCCCGCTGCCTGTTCCTCTGCCTCTTCTCGGTCCGGTACCCTTCGGGGCTAACTCGTCCGCCGTCGCAGCGCTTGGTCCCTCGAGCAGCTTTTCCTGCATCCTCGGCCAAGGCCTCCTCGGTCAGCATGAAGCATTCGGCCCTTGCCATGATCCCGGGGAGGTCCTTCGGGGGGTCGTTGTGTAGGGACTTCTTGAGGCCACTGTGGCGAAGTCCTTTCTTAAGGGCCGTCTGGACCACCAGGTCGGGTGGGTTGTTCACGTTCAGCCTTTCCGCATTGAAGCGGCGCATGAACTGTCGGAGTGGCTCGGCCGGGCCTTGCACTATGTTGAACAGATGTTCAGCACCAGGTTTGATCAGCCTCCCCGCCATGAACTGTTTGCAGAACAACTGGGCGAGTTGTTCGAAACTGTCGATGGAGCGGCCGGGCAGGCTGTGGTACCAGATCCTCGCCGCTCCCCTGAGAGTAGAATAGAAACCCCGGCAAAGCAGGTCATCGTCAGCTCCCTGGAAGGCCATGTCCCCCTCGTAGTCCATCACGTGGTGTGCTGGGTCTCCTATTCCATCGTACTTTCCCAGCACCGGGATCCGGAATCGGGAGGGGACCCGTGCGTCGGTTATTCTCCGTGATAAGGGACACCGGTCTCCGTGGATGCCTCCGGGGATGCGGTACTCGCCTGCCTCTGGATCGACCGGGGGTGGAGGTAACACCGGGGCCAGCGGGGCTGGCACCGCAGCCTTCGCCACACTGGGGGCCGGGCTGTCCCGACGTTCCCGACTCCTCCTGCGGGAGCTCATGCTCCGCCGCGATCGGTCTCTCGAGTGGTGTCGTTCGCTTCTCCTGCGACGGGACGACCGCGATCGACGAGACGATGCCGTCCTCGATTCGTCGTCCGTCCCTTCGGTCTCTCTTCGGCTCCTTTCACGATAGGGTGAGAAGGCGCGTGACCTCGCCTGACGAGAGCCGGACAGCGTGAACCGACGCTCCGTGTTCGATTTCCGGGTCCCGTGGTCGTCGACCACGACGGACCGCAAGTGTGGGGGACCCCCCGCCCATCGATGGCTGTCGTCCAACGTGCCTCCGTTGGGTGGCGCAGGGCCGACGAGCTGCTGCACCGTCGCGACCAACGTCTGGAGGCTCGCGTTGGTCTCCTGAGCCAGGGCGCGGAGCTGTCCCTGCGTGGCCAGTTCTGAGCCGTCGGTTTCTTCGGTGGAGAGGGCGGGGTGGCCACCGACGGGCGTGCCCTCGGGATTGCCGTTTGATGTGCCATTCCCCTCCTCCGGGATGGGGGGCATGCGCTTCCTTCCATTGCTGGCTCGTGCCATTGTTGGTGTGGTTTGCTTCTTCGTGGGACGGTTTTTCGTTCCCACAGACGGCGCCAGATGTTTCAGAGTGTTTTCTCACTACAAAGCGTTGACCGTGGAGAACCCGGTCAACGTGGTCAAGGGGCCCGCTTTGGGTCCCTTGGGGGGCTTCGAATTGGTGCAGAAGGGGCGAGGGGAAGCCTCGGCCCTGGTTGAGACGCTCGGCCTCGGATAGACGTGCTCGGCCTCGGCTGAAAGGGGGACGAGGGGTAGCCTCAGTCGCCCGGGTAGATGCACGGCCGACGGGAGGCGAGGGGGAATCTCGGACCTGACTAAGATGCTCGGCCTCGGTAGGGCGTGCTCGGCCTCGGCAGGTTGACGGTGAGGGGAAGCCTCACCATCCAGTCGGTCGAGTGGTCGGAGAGGGGCGAGGGGTAGCCTCGGCCCGTTGATCAGCTGTCCACCTGCAAAGACGAGAACGCTCGTCAGGGGGCCGGACCTTGGTTCCGGCCAAATCCCCTCCGATGCCTAAGTCAGATAGTGATCTGAGAAAGGAGGCCCGGTGGAGACGGTTCGACTCGTGAGGAGTTCGTAACGGCGTCTCTCGGCGCGAGCGGGGGAGGAAGGAGATGAATTGGGGGAACGAGGTCGTTGATGGAGTACCTTAGGTTTTGTTACCTGAGATGCGGTCCCTTCTTCGTCGTCCTCCGAGCCCTTTTGTAGAGCCCCCTGCGTGATTGCCTCTGGCCCACGTCCCACACCCGCCCTCGATCGTGCCCCATCAATCCGCCCCCTCGCCGTCGCTCTCTTCGCCATTCCAGCACCTCCCCATTACCGCCATTTAGTGGTCGCGCGTTCCGGGGAACGGTTTTCGCAGGAGTGGGTGAGTGTCCAGCGGGTTATCGGGGCCGGGTCGGATCGACATTCGAGAAGATCCCTTACAGGGCCTTTGTTGAATGGGCTTGAGGTTGCAGGTGGGCCTTCGACCAGTAGTCGGGCTCCTGGGCTCGTATCTTTTGGGGTCTCGGTCAAATAGGCGTAACACCTGGTTACACTAAAAGGTGGTTTCAATATTGATTATTTAAGTTGTTTCCTAGCTTAAAGACTTTGAAAGTATTTAGCACTCGTTTAAAATTCTTTCGTTAATTTAATTTCGTTTCGAAACTTTTGCCAACATTGTTAAATCACTGTCGTATAATATTTTCTAAAACTACGTCCTTAATGTTCGTATGAACGCTTTACTTCCTTTCATAATGATTTCCGTTAAGCCAATAAATCATTTCCTCTTATTATGTGTATTCAACTCAAACTTATTTCGAACAACTTATTTTATCGATCTTCAAATATCGTTTATGCGGAGGAGAACTCCAACTTTTCAAAATATGACCGTTTTATACTTTTAGTGTTTTTGACTTTCGATATTCACGTACCATTTCCGAAAACTTATGAGAGTAATGTTTACGTCTTTCTTCCCCGCCTAAACATCCACAATTATATCTATGTTCCACTTGATCTATTTACCTCCTTGTCCTCGCCCTACCTGAACCCATTTTTACGATCTTGTTTCGTTGCGCCATCTAATCTTGGTTTCCTTCCTTCTACTTAGTTATTCCACTAGTGTTTGCCGTTATTTACGTCGCGCCAGTTTAGTAGTGGGTCCTTAGACTTTTGGTGATGTTGTCGTAGCGCATGTACCCAAGTTGAGTATGTAGGCTTGAAGAGTGTACCCCCTATAGCATGATAATGTTTGCCTATTGTGTGATATATACATACTCAGATTTATTCATAATGTTATGAAATTGTAAGTGTGTTAATATTTATGGATATGTGCGAGGATGGCTATACCACTCTAGGGGCGTCTATGTATATAAGATTCTATATTGGAATGTCTGAATAGAGTGTATGTAGTTGGAGATACTTATGATGGTTGAAATAATATGATTGGTGAAACTATATGTATGCTGGGTGTGATAATAATAGGTGTACGTATAGTTAAAGTGGGTAGGCCTATTATGTGACCTATGTGTTGTACGCGCGAGTGTGTGCTCGTACGTAGTTACGTATTGCGCTTAGACGTAAGTAGTTATGTTCTTGCTGCATGAGTATATAGATGATATACCTGTGGTAGTAGAAATATAATTTTGATTGGTATTGCTTGCTTTTATGGATGTTGTGTGCGTGTATGCCATGAGGTATACCCGGCTATTACATATCTTAACTAATGGATGAAGTAAGTGTATTTGTGTGCCAATTATAGATGGATGGATATGGTATGAATATATGATACATGTATGTGACTATACGATGACTGTACTTATTAGGGGGAATAATGTAATTATAGGTGTGCTAATGTTTGTAATAATATCATGGTATATGAAGTGATTGAAATATGCGATATTACCTGATTAGATATTAAGGGTGTTGACATTTAGATATGTATGTGGTTATGTTGGTAGACGTGTATGCATTAGATAGTATTGGCATATGTATGGATGCTATGTTATGTATATGGAATTATTCTACTATGATTTTGAGTCTCACTCAAGCTTGAGTGGGTATACTCTATGTACGTTGGTGTATTTGTATGTGGTTGGTGTATAGTGATGGATGATGTATGTATAATGTTTGGATTGTTTGTTTCCGGTTGTGTTACGCACATGATTGTGGGTCACTAACCAGTATATAGCTATAGGTGTTGGTCTTGTGGTATAGATATTTACTAAGGACTTGTCCGTGTGAACGTATGTGTGCTAGCTAAACTAAGTGTGTCAATGTACTGAGTTTGAAATTGTATGATTGGTACACATGAATGAAATGTTAGCGTGTATGGGTGTGCACCATGCACGGGTAAGTATGTGCCTAGTTATAATTTTTGGTGACTATGATATGTTGGGCGTGTCGTGAGTATAGTTATAGGGCCGTATGTGATGTGAAGATATGGTGAAATATTTACATGCACTTTGAATGACTATATTTGTGAAGTTATAGTAATGGTGAATGTGTATTAGATATAGTAAGACTTGTTTGAATAATGGCGTGGTGCGACTACATGTGTCGATGTGTTTGGTATTGGATGTATACTAGGAAATATTAGGGAGTAATATACACATGGTTGCTTGTTGCATAGGTAGCTATCTACACGTAGAGCGATGGTTGTATTTGCTAAGTGTGAGACAAATCTTTTGTAAAAATCTGAACTATTGTTTGTGCTAGGTAGGTAGTAGCTATATAATGGAGGTATACAAATGATTGAAATACATGTATGAGTACGAATGACTGTGATAGGTATAAGAGCATAACGTGCGTGAATGAAAACGTGTTAGTAGTAATAATGTTTGACTATCTAGTGCGTATATATATAAGCACATGTAATGACTACCTTTGGTTTAAAGTATGACGTGAAATGTTTTGGGATAGTTAATAGGGCGACTAGATATGTTAGAAAGTCCGAGGACGGACTTTATTCTAAGGTGGGTAGGATGTAACGACTGGTTTTCGTGTAATTGGATTATCTATATTAAAATATATGCTTGGTGGATTTTCTCCTTGGATGTGTGGTTTTCGTCGCCGTAGCTTTCACTTTCGATCGTTTCGTCGTGATTTTCTAGCTTCTTCCTTTGATCGTCGATTTCGGAGTAAGTCATTCGTGACGAGCTTCAAATCGCTCATATCTTAGAGTTAGAGTGATCTTAGAAGCCATAGGAATCTTCCCGAAGCTCTACGATTCGAATCGGCACTTTTAGTGCATCTTAGTTGGTTCGAGAAGGCGGACCAACCGACTAGAATTCAATCTAGTCGGTCAGGAACTCTTCTCCAACCGACTAGTTCTTTAAATCTACTCTACAGGAGTTACTGTTTACTCTTAGTCGGTCTAAGAACAACCACCGACCGACTAGATGTGAAACTAGTCGGTCAGAACTTGCTCTCAGACCGACTAGTTCCTTTGATTAATTTTACATAAGCTAATGTTCCTCGTTAGTCGGTTCATGAACACTCACTTACCGACTAGATTCCAAACTAGTCGGTCGACGGGCCTTCACAGACCGACTAATTCACTTCCCAGATTTTCCCCTTCTTTCGCTGTTTGATTCTAGTCGGTCACAGTTGGTCGACCGACCGACTAGTTGCTAAACTAGTCAGTCAGTAACTCTTCTTTGACCGACTAATCAGTGTCGAAACCCTAATTTCTGGGCAGCCGCCAGCTCTTCCTATTTAAACCCCCCAAACGTTTTCTTTTCTTCATTCATTTCTCCTAAGCATCCTTCTTCCCCAAATCCTTCTCCATCTTCCCCTCGCCTTCCTCCTTCATCAAGAGCCCTTCACCCTCTCCATTTTGGCCGGCCACCACCTCTAGGTCGCCAGAAAACCCCCAAAAATCCCCAAAACCCCATCTCTCCAGATTTTCTCCCCATTCCCGATCTGAACCCTAGGTTTCCCCAGATCGTTCTTCCGTTGCCGTGCTTGCTCGGCATCGATCTTCCGCTTCTATACGGTAGGGTTCGATCCTTTGGTTTTCTCATAACTCTCCTTGTGATTTTATTGAAACCCTAATAATAAACTAGGTTGGATGTTGTTTGATGATTGTTTCTCCGTGGCAGCGATTTCCTCTCCGTAGATAACTTTTATGGCGTGCCTCGTTGATCATCTTCCTTGGCGTGAGGCAAATGAAACTTGCCACTTAGGGTTTAGGCCATGTTTTAGGCCATTTGCTTGTTGTAGGGTAAAAGAGACTAGACGGTGAAATGATAGCTGCCTAGACGCCAATTGATCTAGTTTGACAACGAAACTAGATCCGTCACCTCAATTGATCTAGCTTGACAACGAAGCTAGATCCAACCCTTTTAACTTGTTGTTCATGCATATTAAACTGCCATGTTTAATTCCTTATTTGTACGCCTTACTACAAGCCATGCCATCCATGTTGAATGTCGCATTCGTAGCACACGCTACAATACTTGTGTTTCCTGGCTCGTGTTCCAGAAGCGGGCCATGTGTTGGTTGATAGCCAATGCCCGATCTACTTGTTTCCGGCTAGGTGCACCCTACGCCAAATACTTATGAATCGTGAACTAGAATGCGAGCTCCTGTGCGGGGCAACCCTGGCTCATTTACTGAGCTCGTGTGCAGGGACCCAGGCTCGTCCACATGTGGGTATTGGGGTAAGAGTTAAGCGGCCAATCAACTGGGAGTCTGCCCGATCAGCAACTGCAGTGGTAAGGCGTAAACTCTGGGTTCTGGGGTAGTGTTAAGCGGCCACTCAGTGTGAACGTCAAACAGTTCAACTGTAAGGCGTAAACATCTACAAACAACTTGAAGCGTGACTAGTGTTAAGCGTCCACTCAGTGTGAACATCAAACAGTTCAACTGTAAGGCGTAAACATCTACAATAACTTGAAAACGTGACTAGTGAAAGGATTGAGAATGTTAGTAGCTTGGCTACTCTTGTCATGCCATGATAATTGTTCCCTTGCACTTATTGTTACACCACGTCTTACTTGTGCACTCATACTAAAACTGCCATGTCATGCATGCTTTTAGAACTGCTAGTTTGCTTTCCTTTCAGTTTCCTTGCCCAAGTCTTTTTATACTTGCTGACATGTGCCCCTTTCTCTTTGGGTGTCACATGTTAGTTGCCGAGCCTGAGTTTGTTGTTGAGGGCGACGAGTTCGAGGAGTTCGTGCCCGATTCTGTTGGTTGAAGAGGAGCTTGAGAATACCGGTGATCTTTCTTAGGATCTTACAGTTTCCTTTTGTTTTAGGATTCCTGTTAGTTGTCGGTGCGTGGCACCTTTGTTTGTACTTTGTATTTTTGTTGGCCATGTTTGGGCCCTTAGATTCTTTTCTCTTTTAGCCTGGTGGCTTTTTCTGTGATGTTGGAATTTAATGTGATGGATATTCTGAGATTGTCTTTTGTCTCTTTTCCTTTATTATTTTCTTTGTTTCGTATCGCGTTGCAAGGACCTGCAGATATAACGATTTCATGACGCTTATCAGGCGTGTGGCTTCACAGCTCCACGTCTGTGCGGACCTTCTCACGTCTCGCCTCCACATTTTTGAGAAGCGGGGCGTGACAATACACCAAAGAAATTCCCCAAGGCCAAAACAAGAAACCAAGATTCATGTTCCTAAGGCCAAGACAATCAAATAACACAGCCACAACCTCTCTTTGAACCTCTCCAATCATCTTGCGAATCACACAACAGGAGGGGGCCGAATCCAATTCAGTTTTGGATGATCAGCTGTTTTTTGCCGTATTCATCACTTACTATTTTTTGTGTTCGCTTGCTTTGTAGGAGAACCGAAGTAAGGGGGCAAACAAAGGAGCTAGCGCAAAACAATTAAGAAGGGGGAAGCCATAATCTTTTCACAAGAGCAAAGCAAGATTGAAGCCCCTCATTTGCAGCCGCAATGTTTTACAATCACACCTTGCTGCCGAATTATTAAGAGGCCAATTGAATTAGTTTGGTACAAAAGCTCTTGGTGATGCCATCAAAAACAAAGAAGAGAGAGGGGACATAAGTTTTGGAACCACTCCATGTGCCTGCCACATATTTTTGAAGACCCATATGCGGCAGCCGAAATCCTCAAAGGGGCAGCCACATCTTTTGACTAGGGGCAAACATCATATGCATATGCCAACAACAGGGCCTAGTTTGCTTGAGGATTAATGATCCATGTTTTGCAATTTGATTTGGTTTGAAATTACCCCTCACTTAATCTTGTGTTCTGTTTGCATGCAAGAGGTAGAGGGAGTTTGATTGAAGGGGCTCACATCATTTAAACTGTGGGAAGCTTTTCTCAAACTCACAGGCAAACGAGGGAGGCTGCACTCAACAAAAGTTCAAAGGGCAAATACAGATTGCGGGTTCAACAATTCTTACGACTACAAGCTTAAGAGGCCATAAAGAAAAATAAAGGGAGAGATATTCAAAGTTTTTGTATTGAATGTTTTAATTTCTATTTTTCACAACTTTGTGCTCTTTGTTTGTAGAATCACATGACACCAAAACGAAAGCCCCTCTCTGATTTTGTGAGGGAACAAAAAAGGAATCCATTACATTGCCGACCTGATTGGGTAGTCCTAGCCATCAAGCATCCAAGCTTGTCAAGCCGCAAGATCAAGAGAGGACCAAGCCGCAACATCTCCTTGAAGCAATAAGTTCTGTAATCATTCAAGAGGAGTACACATTGTCGCAACTTGAGTTGCCGAGTCTGAGAGACATTTACATCTTGCCAGATGAGAGCTGGCCCGTTCTGATTGATGGAGACGATGACGGCTACATAAAACTGAGCTTTCTAAACTATTATTATTATTATTATTATTATTTTTGTGTAGTATTGTTTGATCTCCTTAGAGAAAACTTTACCTTTTACTTGTGACTATTTGGGGTCTTGTCTAGTGGTGGTCTAGACAAGAGGAACTTGAAGGGTGTTGTCAAGTGAGAGAAAATATTAGGATTGATGGTATTGAACACGGTGAGTATGGTACTGAGCCCGGTGAGTGTTGAGACATTGGTTCTTTAGCTAGCTTGTACACTATTAATAAAATATTTGCTTTCGTGGGCTGGACGTAGGTCGTGGTGATTGACCGAACCAAGGTAAATATAATGTGTATCAGAGTCTGATTATTATTTAGCCTGCTTGTGTTTATAACTGCGTGTGATATCGCGTAGGTTGCACAAGAATTTTTTATTAGCCTATTCACACCCCCCTCTAGGCTTAGATTCAGATCCAACAAAACCCACATCTATAAATATAAGTCTGGTATCTACCATTGTAACATGGACAAAGAATGCTAAATTATAAATTTCTTTGGAATAAAATTACAAGGAGATAGATCCGATCGATTCGTATCTGGACAATGAGCTTGAGGTACACGTCTTATGATTTGGGGGAAGTGCGCTTAGTCTTCTTGCTTCTGCTACTGGCGATGAGATCTATACCAGCCATTTCAAACAAAAAATTGAGCTCAGGTTTATGATCGAAGAATTAGGGTTTCGTTAGGCTTTTAAGAACTATGAAGAGTAGATGGGGCCTGAGGCCCAAGGAACAATTTTGTAAGGCTGAGTTGCCGCATGCATGCTTCGGAAAGCCTTAGCTACAAATTGATCAAAAGGTCGAGCTTCTATCCTGCGAGTGGATCATGAGGATAAAGGTGAAGGAAAAAATAAGGTTACGACTTCGGAAGAAAGAGAAAGAGAGGAGCCATTTCCTCTCTTGTGAGCAATCATGTGCTAGGGGTTTGGGTATTTTCGATCAAGATTTTACGGGTGGAGGGATTGTGTTCAAGTTTTTGTGTTTGTGTATTTTGAGCGGAATCTAAAAAATGAAGCGATATCCCACCAAAAAATAGTGACAATTCGAGGCCCAACTAACTATGTATTTGAAAATTTTACATGATAGATAGATAGCACTTCTTTAGTACAAGCGCTGTCTATGGTGGACGTTTAACATCGCTTGTACTAAAGAAGCGATGTTTATTATCTGACCTTTAAAATCGCTTGCAGAAAGAAGCGTTGTCTATTATCTGACCTTTAACAACGCTTGCAGAAAGAAGCGATGTCTATTATATGTGCCTTTAATACACAGCGTTTGCAGAACGAATCGATATCTATTATCTGACCTTTAATAGCGCTTGCAGAAAGAAGCGATGTCTATTATCCGACCTTTAACAACGCTTGCAGAAATATACGATGTCTATTATATATGCCTCTGATAAGCAGCGCTTATAATTGGCAAGCGCTGTTAAAGGTATTCTATCAAAGGTCCCTTTTGTAGTAGTGTTGATTATGAGTGGAAAGTCATGTTGAAAGTATGTGCCTCTTGGTTATATAACTTTTGGTTAATTTATACATGTACCAATGTGTCTTATAAATACCTATGTAAGTCTTGTGTTTTGTACGAGTCAAGAGGCAAGAGGCAAGAGGCAAGAGGCAAGAGCTAAAATGAATAATAAAGGTTTTTGTATTCTTCCTCCTCATCCATATCTCTATAAAGAAGATGACTAATTATACCAAATGGGACCGGTGTAGTTAACGACGGTTTTCAAAATTGGAAAAAATGTAAGAGAAAGAGAGTGTGACTTCACTTCTGACGTAATTTTATTTTTCATTTTTAGAAACACTCATTGCATACACCGAAGAGGGATCGGTGTATATAGTTCTACTCCTCTCTAAATTCCTCTTCCCATATTCCAACACAAGTGCACCTAGATATGGTGGCAACCCAAGCGAGTCGCACGGTGTTTCATCCTAGCGAGAGTGTTGGGGCACGTTGAGCCGAATGATGTGGCTTCCGTCCGAGCTAGAGTGCGGCCGGGGTCACGGGTAGCATTTTGGAGTCGGTTTTCGACCTGGGCATTTGATTTCATCTATCACAATATCATCTGCAAGATGATTTCATTGGCATGGAGTCTTGTTTTCGTGGGATGTTTGATTTTCTGGGAGTTATTTATGGAGGTGTCCCACTGGCTATGGCTTTTTGTATGTTACTACGGCTGCATGTCCACAGTTGTAGTACGACCAATCCCTTTCTAGTGGTTTGCGTAAAGGATGAAGATATCACATTGCGCTTCTATCCTGCATATATCATGCATTATTTGGTACAGTGTGAGACCCGCGGGCTCAGGTAAACAGGCATCCTTTCGCAAACTCTTGTCACTTGTCAGGCGGTTCTTCAAAGGGTTTGCTGTTTGTTTCACACTTTCATAAGCTGCCATGGTGAAGGTGAACCCGGTCAGGATGGTCACACGTGTTCCTGAGCTTCAGTTGAAACACAGTGTCAAAGTATTCTATCATGTGGGCCATGCCCTGGACCCTTACTGTGAGGTAGGGGGCATGTTGCAGTCTGGAGTAATGAAAACTGTCTGTTTTCTCATGTTCTGTAGTTCGAGTGTGTATTTTATCTCTATAAGGTTGAAAGCAAAGACCAGTGTTTCTATAGTCAAATCTACTGTATTAACATATGCACAAGTTTAGAGAGTATAGATGATGCTTTGACCAGGACCCATCGAGGGACCCGGTTGAGCTAGATCGATGTGATCCATTGGGAGCCGTCAACAGCTCTCGAAGACCACATGGGCTTGGCTCAAGAGGTCAGCCCGATCAAACCCTTGCAACAGTTGGTAGGGACGACCCACACAAGGTCAGATCATTCATCAATCATGCTCGACAGTGACAATATACATGAAGTCGGCTCCTTTAGCAGCACAACTTTATATGTTTGACCTCCGCGAGGTTCGGCTTCCTTAGCTACGTGGCCCGAACAGCCCGCGTGTCTGCATCGACATGATTTTGGGCGTTAGGCCGCATTCTCTCTAGGCCCTTGCCAGCATTTATGCTAGTCAGGCGCATGCCATATAACAGCTTTATCGGGGCACGTACGGCAGGCGCAACAAACAAACGACTTTGTAAGAGCGGTGCATTTATTGCAAGCGGTCGAGATCTCTATAATCCCGATGACAGCTGACCTGTTGTTTGCAAATGAGAACGAGTGACCATCCGATGTGGCATAATTATCCCCCAATCCTATAAAACACAGCTAGTGTCACCTTCATTAGGTATCAAAAAATTAACTATATCATCTCCAACTCACAATCTTAAACCCTGGCGGCGGCTACACTCGGCCACGCTTCCTAATTGGTACTGATTTAAGCATCTGAGTTGTATCTGATGGCCATCTCCATTCCGTTTCATCTAACATGGTTTCTATGTGTTCCAGGTGGTGGTGAATGATCCTATATATCTCAACACTGTAAAACCCTTCCTGGGCTCTCTGTTGCTTGAATACTCGTTTTGGTAGCCGTACCGGAGCTTCGCGAGATTCTAGGCGTCAACAGTTAACGGCAGTAAGGGCCTTTGACAACTCTTCTCTAATTGGCTCTCATCACAGAGATCTCTTTATTAACTCCATCATCCATTTCACCATCCTCTATGGCAATGACCAGGAAGATCGTGAGCGGTGAGCCCAGTGATGCAACTGGAGTCCATCCTATTGAAGACAACCAAACCATTGTGGGCCCACCTCCACAGCATACCCTCGCAGCGGTTACTACCGTTCCCCTAGAAGTCATCTACCAGGCTCTCACGACAGAGCTCTAGGAGATACGAGAGGCTCGGGCCCGCGAAGCCAACAGTTACAAAGGGCTAGAGGACATGTACCTAAATCTACTCCAAACCAATTCCAATGCACCAGTAACGTCTAACCATGGCGCACCTTGCCCTAGCAAGGAGTGCCTGGAAGATGCAAACTGCATGGAGATGCACATCTTAGACAGCACCAGAAGATCAAGGAGTAGCTACCAAGTACACCACAAAAATAATGGGTAAGTGACGTGCATTTATATTTTATATATTCGTGCACGTATTCTTTGTGATTTTCCGTTGTTTTCTGTTGTTTTGTATCTATTCTTTTGTGGTTTTTAGTATCTTTTTACTTTCTTTATGTTTTTGTGCCATTGCAAGTGATTTCCAGCGCTGGGGGGCATATAAAGCAATTATCATGAGTCCCCGGAGCAACGGGAGGTGCCACGCACGATTCTGAGGGCCAACCGTCAAAGAATATCATGTTTCAGCCCTCCATCGATCGGGTGGACTGACCCACCCGATCGATTCGTGCACGCATATCCGACCTGACCTGGAGCAGCACTGAAGAAGAGCCCACCCGATCGGTTCAGCGATCGGGTGGTGGCGACAGAGCTCTCTGTCTTTTGGAGCCGAATTCCAACTGATCGAGTGAAATCTCACCCGATCGGTTCATCTGTAGCTGAAGTTCCCACAGCTCGCGATCCGACGACTCACCCGATCGGTTCAGTGATCGGGTGAAGTATCTCTGAAGCTGAAGACCAAGTCGACAACCATCTCACCTGATCGGTTGATGCTTCAACCGATCGATTGGACGGCTTACTATATATATACCCCTAGGTTTTTCCCAGAACTCATCCCCATTTTTGAGCAGTTTTTAGGGATTTTGGCGGCTGCGAATTTATTTTGTTTTGTAAGTTCTCTGATTGCCTTGGCACCTTGATATTGTTTTAATACTATTGTTTAGTCTAGTTCTCTATTGCTTGATCTTAAATTTTAATGGCTGAATTTTGTGTTATTGATACTCTTGCAATGAATTGTGAGTAGTCTCCAAATCTGGGACGTTAGTGGAAACCCCTTCGTGGGTTCTCCTTAGAACGACCATAGGATTAGGGTTTCGATATGATATATGGATTTAGATGGTGACGCGGGGCGTTTTAGTGTCATTGGCAGGAGAAAGACCGCCTCTGATCTTTGGGCCAAGGGGAAATAAAACTGGAGTTTGATCCCCTAGCCACAGCTCACACCCCTATGTAGACATTGGTTCCTAGAGCGTGGGAACAGCAGGATGAAATTTCGGGAGTAATCGTTGCGAGGTTAGTGCTCTCGGAGTCGGTCGGTGTTAATGGACATAGGAATACCCACCGTCTAAAACTGGGTAGACCTAGCGTATCATCCTGGGCATCAACTGGAATATCGGGCCCATAGGACGCTAGGTATCGCTCTTAGAGGCAACGTCTAACCACTAAACACTAGAATCCGATCAGATTCCTATCTGCTAGTCGTAATAGAGAGAACACACGATAGGGTGGAAACCAAAATCCTGGGTTACTTTTTATATCTTACACCATTCGTAGTTTCATTTCGTGACAACCCACCTTGCGATAGGGCTAGCTCACCCACCGGGTGATTCGGTTCCTGTTTGACAACAAGCACAACACACGCCTCCCCGTGTTCGACCCCTAAGCCACACTACAACACCGTGCGCTTGCGGTTATAAATATTAAAATCTGGTATCCCCGTTCCGACTACACATTGCTAAATCTAGGGGACGTCAAGCTTTATGGCGCCGCTGCCGGGGAGGCAACGTGCTTATTTCATTTAGGATCCTGTCAACCCCTGAGACTAGTTCACATCCTCACCTTGTGAAAATTTTCACATTCTACATTCTTATTTTTATTTTTTATTTTTCTTTACTATTTGTTTTTATCTGGCGTTATACCATACGTGCTTCAGGGCGTTTCTTGATTTTTCATGCACAGGAACTCAAGAAGTCTTGACGACTTAGTTCCTCTAGATCCAGAGATAAACGCCACCGTGAGGCGTTTGAACGCCGAGAGAAAAACAAGGGAAGAGATTGCTGCCAACATGGGAGAAAATGTCACTCCCAGAAGTCCTTGCTTGAGTACTCGATGTCGTCCATCGAGTCCACGTCCAGCATCAAACCTCCGGCCATTACGACCGAAAATTTCGAGATGAAGCCGTCGTTGGTGACTTGGATCAAACAGGACCAGTTTTCAGGAGCTCCTATGGAGAGCCCAATTGAGCACTTGGACTCATTTCTGGAGAAGTGCGACACTTTTAGGATCAATGGCGTGTCAACTGAAGCCATCCGGATGAGATTGTTCCCCTTCTCTCTGTAGGTCAAGGCAAAACAATGGCTGAAGGGGAAGGACCCTAATACATTTACTACTTGGGAGAAGCTATCAAGTGCATTCCTGAATAAGTTCTTTCTCCCGGGGAAGACAATGAAGCTGAGGAGAGAGATCTCCTCATTCTCCCAAGCTAGCCACGAATCCTTGCATGAGGCATGGATGGGGTTTAAAGAGATGCAACGAAAGTGCCCTCACCATGAGCTTCCCAGATGGAAAATTATCAACTTGTTCTACAATGGGCTGAGGGACGACCTAAAGTCCTCAATGGATACCGCGGCTGGAGGGTCCTTCATGTCAAGGAATGAAGTTGATGCCGGAGACATTCTGGAAAATATGGCATCAAATAATGAAAGGTGGAACGACGAACGCGCCACACCTAAATCTGGAGGAATGCACCGGGTAGAGGAAGTAGACAGGCTGTCTAGCAAATTTGATTTGCTTTCAACCCAGATCTCAGCATTCGTGGTAGGGGCCGGTTGCGCCAACACTCAGCATGTAGCAGAAGTATAGGCTGAAGTAATGGGATAATTTTATAGCGGAGATATCTCGGCACCGGTGGACCAAGCTAGTGCACTATTTTATAATCCGACTGGTAATGCACCCTATCCACTTAGGACAAGCTCGAATCCAGCATATTCTCCTAACAAACGGAACCACCCGAACTTCAGCTATAGGGCACCTTATCAGCAGCCCCAACAACCTCAGCAGTAGTTATATAAGCCCTGACGTGCGTTTATATTTCATATATTCACGCACGTTTTCTTTTGTGTTTTTCCGTTATTTTCCGCCATCTCGTATCCGTTTTCTCGTATTTTCTTGTTTTCTTTCACTTCTCCGTGTTTTTACGTATTTGCAGGAGTTTGCCAGCGTAGGGGATATTTAACGATGATATCATAAGTCCTGGACCAACGGGAGGAGTCACGCGTGATACAGGGGGTCATACGACAAAGATCTCCATCTTTCAGCCCACACCCGATCGGTTGGACACAGCCAACCGATCGGGTGATGCACGCGTGCACCACCCGGACAGCAGCTGAAGCTACGGGAGCATCAACCGACCGGGTCGCCGACCGGTTCAAACCGACTAACTTCTCGGGAAATTGGAGCTGAAATCCAACCGATCGGGTGATCTTCACCCGATCGGTTCATTTGTAGCCGTTTCCTCGAAGTGATGACCCGGAGAGCTCACCCGACCGCCAGTGGACCGTGCCAAAACTTTCGAAGTCTCTGTCCTTTTGGGCAACAATTCCAACTGATCGGTTGATTTATCAACCGATCGGTTCACCCGACGACGCTCAAGATCCAAACGACGAGCAGCTTCCGCCAACCGACCGTGTCACCTGAACGTGTGAAATTTTGAAGATTGCTGTCGAAGTTCGTAGCAGGTCACCCGATCGGGTGATTCTTCACCCGATCGGGTGATTCTTCACCCGATCGGGTGATGTCGTTTTCTATATATAGAAGCCCTAGGTTTCCAGAAAATGAGAGTTGTTATTTTTTGCTGTTTTTTCTCTCTTGTGACGGCTGTAATTTTTTGTTATTTGTAAGTGTTCTGATCTTAACCAAACTTTGATATTATCTTATTTGCATTGCTCTTACTACTTTTCAATCGCCTGATTATGTTTTAACGGTCGATTTTCATTTAGATCGCTTTTTTCCTAAAATGTGTGAGTAGTTCCCAAATCCGGGATTTTGGTGGAAACCCCTTCGTGCGTTCTCCCTGATGTGTCCATAGGACTAGGAAATCGATAGGGATTAGGAATCTATCGATTATGTGGGGTGTTTCATTGTCATTGGCGGGAAAAAGATCGCCTTTGACCGTTGGGCCAAGGGGGAATAAACTTGGCGGTTGACTCCCTAGCCATAGCTCACGCCCTTAGCGTAGACATCAAATCCTAGCGCGCGGGAGCGGCAGGATGAGATATTGGGATTTATCATTGCGAGCTTAGTGCTCCTGGAGTCGGTCAGTGTTAATGGACATGAGAATGCCCAGTGGCCGAACCCGGGAAGCCCGGCGTATCATCCTGGGCACCGACCGGAGTATCGGGCCCATGGGATGCTGGTATCACTCTTAGAGGCAACGTCTCACCACTAGACCCTAATTCCGATCGTTATCCCATCCGTCGGTCGTATTGGTGAGAATCACACGATAGGGTGGAAGCCAAAGTCCAGGGGTTCCCTTTATATTGTTTATCCCTCGCATTATATTTCCGTGACAACCCATCTACCGATTCGGGCTAGCTCACCCATGGGGTGAATCCGGTCCTTTCTGACACAAGCACAACTCGCCTCCCTGAGTTCGACCCCCAAGCCACACTACAACACCGTGCGCTTGCGGTTATAAATATTTAAATCTCACGCCCCCAACCATATATTGCACACATCTGACACGCACAACGCGGGGACGTCAAGCCCCCTCATCGTTATATCAGCCACCTCCATCTCAGCAACAGATTTATCAGCAGTATCCCCTAGAAATCAGCAGCCCCCACCCAGCAGCAACAATTCCATCAGCAATAGGTGGTCTCTCCGGTCGAGAGTCTCTTGACTTAATATATATATCAAACCAGGAGAAGATCAACCTTCAGCGACAGATTGGGCAGAAGACTTTGGCCGATCAAGTGATCCAGTTGGGATTGCAAGTGGCCAATCTTCAAAAAGCACAAGGGCAACTACCGGGCCAGCCGGAGGTGAACCCAAGGGGACCTAACCAAACATTAGCCTTAACGCATGGTCAAGCAAATGTTTCTGCAATAGTCTTGAGGAGTGGTACGCAGATTCCGGCGTGAGAGGCCGTGAAAGAACCCGAAGCACCATTGGTCGATGAGAGACCAAATCTGAAGGCAAATAATGATGGAGCTTCTGCGTCGAACCCCATAACTCCGGAGGGAGTTTCTGAAGAGAAGAAGAAAAATGAGGAGAATAACTCGAGGGTCTTCAAGCCTACAGTGCTATTCCCACAAAGGCTTGCTAAAGCAAGAATCGATGAAAAATACGTCATGTTCTTCGACATGGTGAAGGACTTGAGTCTTCAAATTCCATTTCTGGAGGCCATAGAGACAATCCCCTCATATGCAAAATTTCTAAAGGACTTAGTTACAAACGGGATGAGAAAGGAGAAAGTAGTCCTCACGGCGGAGTGCAGTGCCCTTATCCAACGGGCAAATCCCCCAAAACTGAAGGACCCTGGGAGTTTTTCTATCCAGTGCTCAAATGGGGAAGTGTCAATTAATAGGGCGCTCGTTGACTTGGGTGCAAGCGTTAGTCTGATGCCTCTGTCTTTATACAAGGGGATAAATATGGGCGACCTTGAACCCACCAGGATGACTCTGCAGCTGGCAGACAGATCAGTTAAGTACCCAGTGGGGGTAGTGGATGACCTGCACGTCAACATCAGCGGTGTGCATGTGCCATTCGATTTCGTAGTTATGGACATGCCTGAGGACAATCACACCCCGATTATCCTCGGGAGGCCCTTCATGGAAACCGCGGGCGTACTCATTGACGTGAAGAAGGGGAAGTTGTCCCTGAATGTGGGAGATCAGAAAATCGAGTTTGACTTAGCTTTGTCAACGAAGTCTCCGTCGGAGGAACAAAGATGCAATCTACTGGAGGTCGAGAAAGAAAGAATCGTTGAGGCTGGATCTTGGGCAGTTCTTTCAAGGAACCCCCCCGATAGCTTGGAGGGCCTTGACGAGCACATTGGGTTGGAAAGAGAAGAAGTAGCTGAAGAAGTGCGTGTCTCCGGGACGACTCCCCCTGGATTTAAGAAGGTTGCTTTGACAAAGGGCAAAGGAAAAGAGCATCTGGAGGTCACAACTGATGAGGTCCGGATCCAAAGAAGAGTGGAGGTTAACGCCAACATGAGGGAAAAGCCCCCAGACAGCACCAGCGGGAGAGTTGTTGAGATAATTCATCTTTCACCTCTGTCAACAACAAGAGCCCTTGCCCCAAAAGCTGAAAGGATGCCAATCGTTGGGCATCACCCGCACAATCCCTCGTGAACATCATATATCGGGAGTCGAGCAAACGACTTTAAACAACAGCGCTTCATGGGAGGCAACCCATGTGTTGAACTTTTGTCGTTATTTATAGGAATAGTTTACTAGTTCTAGTGAATAAATTCTGCCATGGGGACTTTCGTTGGGGGACTTAGATAATTTTTTGTATCTGTGCAAGAAATTGCCCCCACCCAATCGGTTCAAGCATCAACCGATCGGGTGGCAAGTATCTGAAGATGGCCAATATCAGCACATAAGTGAAACCGATCGGATGGCATATGTGGCTGATCGGGTGGCAGATAGGGTGACGATGACAGAGCTCTCGGGAATTTTTGGTGTTAAATCATCCGATCGGTTGATAAGAAGCTGCGATCGGGTCGCTGACTGGGTGGAGAGTACAACGGGAAATTTGGGGAGCGATTGTTGGGGTTTTGGCGAACCCCCAGATCTCGGATCCGTATCCGTCCTAAGTCGGACGGACCACGGAGGCACATAAGCGCAGCGGAAAAACCAGAAATCTAATAATTTCTACACTAGCTAAACATTTTAGCTAGGCTCTGGGGAGCCAGAACCTAGCCCGATCTATGCCGACTTGGAGTGGGTCTAACCACCCCAAGAAGGATCTACACTAAAGCGACTAATTAAAATCTACAGTAGAAAACGCTTAACCACATACCCGGAATCTTGGCCCTGGAGCAGGCAAGATGTACCGCACCGTCTTGAGAAGCTCCTCGTAGCCGAGCCGCGTTGACCCGATCACCCTGAGCCGCCTCGCACCCTCGCACCGATCCGCCCGAGCTGCTTTCGCCTCCGAGCCGATCACACACGGTAGAAAGTTTCACTTGAGAAGAACCCGCGTCTTAGACATCCGGATCAGATCCAAACCCACTTCGTAGTCGTGCTAGGACTACTCCGGAGAATAGGAAAATAGAGAGTGAGAGATTAGTCGCGGATCGAGCTTGCTCTAAAATCTGGAGCTACCCGATCGTTGACTGGTGTGTTTTTCAACGAGGAGAGTGCACCCCTATTTATATAGGGAGTGAGCACTCAACTTCTCGTTGCGGGCAATGTGGGACAATCCCCATGAAGAGAAAAACCAAATTAAGTCATTTGGCTTAATTTCAACTTTAAAGTTAGCCTTTCACAAAGTCAAACTTTAACGAATTAATTCTCCTCACATACTAAACTTCAGACACCAAACAAGCTATCAATCAGAAAAGCTTGGAATGGTGAACGCGTAGGAACTGACGGTGACGAATTTCGACTTCGTTTGACCCCTCAAACAATTGCTCAAAGTTTAGCAATTTACACAAAATTCGTAGCCGTCATTAGGGTTTTCAAAAACCCTAAATTGACTTAAGTTGCGGGCGCGCCCGCTAGACTTAGCGGGCGCGCCTGCCCAAGGGGGGAAGGGCGGGCCGCCCGCCCGCTGCCGCAGCGGGCGGGCGCCCGCTGCAAGCAGCGGGCCGCGCCCGCTGCACCAGCTGGCGCGGGCCCGCTGTGCAGCGGGCCGCGCCCGCTTGCAGCGGGCGCTGGCCCGCTGCGTACAGCGGGCCGTGCCCGCTGCATCAGCGGGCGCTGGCCCGCTGTGCAGCGGGCGCTGGCCCGCTGCACACAGCGGGCCACGCCCGCTACTGCAGCGGGACACGCCCGCTGTGCAACGGGCGTGCGCCCGTTGCAGCCAGCGGGCGTTGCCCGTTTGCCTTTGCACATGGGCCTTTTGGCCCAGTGGGTCTAACCCACTTCCCCTTGAACTCTTTCTGCGTTTCTGGGCTCGTTTGAGCTCCGATTTGGACGCGGTTTGAACCTGTGTTTAGACCGGGACGATCCCGTCATCCAGGTAACCCTTTCCAACTAGTTTGTTCCTACAAAATTCGTCGTAACTAATTTACAACACGTTTAGTTAAAGTTAGCATCTAATGCAACGTTGTGCCTCTATTGCTAATGCGACTAACTTTCACAACTCAACTTGTGAATATCATCAAATGATATTTCTCTCTATTCTATATTCCTATTACTAAGACACGGATACTACTCGGTGTGAGACCCTACAGCCTGACCTTACTACAGGTTAGGGCTCGAAACCCCTAGACGACGGTCACTACGAGCAGTAGCTGTCGTCCCTGTTTCAGAGTCATCATAACGTGATCGACCCTTTGACAAAAGTGGCATAGGGTTTGCATTGGCTGTGTCAGTGATGAATTCCGTTAGCTAATATCCCTTCGTCAAGACTTTGTTATTGTTGGCCTAGGGTATGGTTTACTGTCAACCCTATCAGACAACATTGGTCAGTATACGGCGGTCTTTATTGTATACACGTTGTACTACTTGCAACGTACCCCGGCCGAGGATTAACATAAAGACCGTACTGAGCCTATAACACTAACTTCCCTTTAATGGAAGTGACGAATCCCATCTTAGTCACTTACTCACCTAGAGAGCTTCTGGTGCAACCCAACCTAAGATCTTTCATCAGGACTGGTCCTCGAAGCTAGATCATGGGTCTAAGCTATACCGTCCGCTCACAGGTTTGTACAGATGACTTCAGGTCTTAAGGATCAACTAACCTATCATCACCCTAGAGTTATTAAAGACAGATCATTAAAGTTAACCATTTAATAACTCTAACTTGGTCGTTCAGTGAACTCATTCTCCAATGAGCACCTGTGTCTTGTCTCCGACTTCACCAAGTCGAATGACTATGAGATCATCATTACCCGAAGGTAAGACTAAGACACCGTGATCTATCCGATGTGTCGATATCCAGTTCTCGACACATCTACGATCACGAACCGTTTTAGACTTACGTTTCTATTCGGTCTCTTACTTACTCATAATCGAGATCTCATCTAGATATGTGAGGACCTAACTATAAGTCTATGGATATTATCTAAGTATATTAATATAAATGATTTTATACTTAGAATAATACGTACCCTATACGGTATGAACAAGACGTATAATCAAGATAAATTGCCTTATGGGCATATATCTTCCTACATCTCCCACTTGCACTTAGGCTATTTATCTCGATATCTCATGCCGTTATAGCATATCAGTCACTTTGACATTTGATATGGCAAACCTAAGAATGGTTCTACTAATAAGTATCTACAACGAATTTTAATGGATTGAAATTACATCTCTTGATCACACAGGGTTGATCCTTTGAAAAATGATCTGGATCAATTTTCCTAACTTCGTATAGCTAACAGTTGGCTTATACGATTTAGATGTGGGGTCTAACATTTCCGTAAGTCAGTTCTAGCTCACTTCACTTTATTGTGTCAATATGTCAATTACATATTTGACACCCTAAGTCTCTATATATACGATTAAATCAAAACAATTTTGACTTAATGATTTATATAGAAGATTCATTAAAGTGAAAAATCCTTTTTACTTAGTCCGAAAAACGGAACTAAGTATATTAATACGCTCCCACTGACTTTAAGAATTACCTGGTCAAATTTCTTCAACATAATATCTAAATCATATTTAGATTTATGAGCAAAAATAACCATTTGGTAAGTGCCTCAGATGGAATGTACAAGTGTTAGATTCGATTTGACGAATGAGTCAAGTCAAGATCGTTTTAAGGAAACTTGACATTGACTCGTTCAATCAAAACGTCCTACATTGTACTTTAACCACATTCAGTATTAATTCTTTTAATAACTAAATGCAGATAATCAAGAATTAATCTTGATATGCGTATTATTGTGATCGCACACAATTTATACGCCCCCTGGAACCTATACTTAACTACTGATTGACTTCTAGCATTTAGTCAGCTCCAAAAACAATATTATCGAAGCTATACACCATCATTCGAAAATATACGCAACCATCACAGAAAAGTCACATCCACAGAATTTAAGCCAATTCAATTTCAATTGCAACAATCGAGACATCCATTCCAAAACAACGGGTTCATTAAAAGAACCTTAATTTGTTTATTAAAAATAAACCTTGAGAGAAAAGCACTCATTCATTGTTTTCGATCCTTAAAGATGATACATTTTATTCAAATAAGAAAAATATCATCTCCATCACGATCAGCGTCTCCAGAAGTCTTTGAGCGGTCCCAGCAGCAACTGTTGCTTTAATTGCTGACCGATCTCCGTGCTTCTCCAATCTCCAGTTCTTATCAGCCACCTGTATACAGTACACAGATGTCTATAAGTGTCTCACACTTTATGAATGGAAATAATTGCATTTAATTGAATTTTAATTTGTACCTGAGGTAGAGGCATCAGTATGCCCCTTCTTCTTCTCTGCAATATAGATCTTGCAGTTCCTCTTCCAGTGGCCAATCTTGTGGCAATGGAAGCACTCAGATTTCGACGGGGCCCCTTTGTTCTTCTTCTTCCCATTCTTAGCCTTCGCAGGTTGTGGGACCTGCCTCTTCTTCCCTTTGCCTTTTAGCTGGTCGGTAGTAGCAGAGCCAATAACCAGTGCAGTCGGCTTCTTCTCAATCTCCTCAAATTGCCGGAGCATATTGAGGAGACCAGGAAGATCCGTCTCAAGGCTGTTCATTATAAATCCAGTTATAAAGGGCTTGAACTCGGGAGTTAAAGACTTTAGGATAATGTCTGTGGACATCTCATTGTCCAGGACAAATCCTAACTGGGCGGCGTCCTCTACGTACCCGATCATCTTGATAACATGATCTTGCACGGGTCCTGTCGTCATCTTCGTGCCCCAGAGGTTACTAGTAGCTTCGAACTTGGCAGCTCTGGATCGCTTGCCATACAACTCTTGTGCATTAAGGAGTATGCTCTGAACATCCATATGTTCATGTTTCCTTTGCAGCTCGTTGGTCATCGAAGCTAGAGCAAGGCATCTTGCCTTCTCAGCATCCCTCTGGTACAACTTGAAGGCTTCTTTCTCTTCGTGGGTCGAATCCTCATCGGGCTTATCCGGAGCGTCCTCGAACAATATGTATCCAATCCTAGCTAGGGAAAGGACCAACTTAATGTTCCTAAGCCAGTCTTTGTAGTTGGTTCCATCCAGCACGTTCTTTTCTACCATGTATTTTAGACCTGAGTCCATTCTGCATTTTATAGATACTTTAGTTAGTATATGTTCGTAGTATAGTTTTAATGGTTTTAATAAAACTATATTCTCCCACTAAATTTATTTAAAGCCATAATAATAAACAATTTATTATATAATAAAATTTGTGAGAGAGGGATCCGACTGCCCTGAGTCTGACAACCTTGAGTGTATCTCAACAAGTTGTCCGACTCTGCAGTCGGTAGACGAACTCGTCATCAATCATATTTACTATGATTCCCTATCGATTTTTACCCCTAGTCATTTGTGATCATGAGTGTGCTCAACCGGATCACAATGGCTAGCCTAGTCGGACCCTTGTTTTCGTGTCTAGCCTGACTTGCCCCTTTGCTCGGTGTATGCACGACGCGCCGGTTTGGGTCAGGTCTTAGACTACATTCTTGGTTAGACTTACGCCGAAGCTCGAGGGATGAGACAACGGTTTCAGTCAGGTTAAGATGTCAATCAAGAAATCGGTTTCTATAAGATTGACATGTCACGGCTTGAGTGTAGCTCAACAACCGGAACATGTTTCTTACAGTTGCCAACTCCTAAAACAAGGAGGGCTACGATTTATCTTGAACAAGATTATTATCGTATTGACTTAGGTATAGTCGATGTACTTACATAGTCATGAATCGACTCCTTGCGGTTCAGCGGACGCGGCCAGGGAATTGACTAAGCCAGGACCACTTGTTACCCAGTCTAGCTAGGTTGGTCCAAAAACTTTAGCCAAGCACATTGATCGACATCATGATCCATTGAAGGAGTTGTCATCAATCTTATGTTTTCCAAACAACTAAATGGCTTTTAATTAAGAGAACTAGTTAATCCTTATCAACTAGTTGATCCTAAAAAATTCAAATTTTTTTTTTAGATTGGTTGAACATCTTTTATTAAGTCCTTATCAACTATAAGGTTCTACGTTCAACTCACTACCCCAATCTAATTAGGATTTTAATAAAACAATTCAACTTAGTCTTTTTTATGAAAATCATTTAATTGAACGTTTTAATGAAATGATTTACAAAACAAAAGGACTACCCTAATCAGGTATTAGGTTCGATGTTGTTTTGTTTTATCAAACATATCATGTCACTATCATGTTTTAATGGCTAACCTAACAAGGTTTGTGTATACATTATACAACATGAAATGAAGCAACTAACTTTATCCGCATAAAAGAAAGTTTCATTTTTAGTGACATATAAAAGGTATTTGCAAGTTTAAAAAATTATCTATATAATACAAACATGCAAATCTAAATTTTAACACTTAAAATTAAAGATTAAAATTTTAAAGCATTCATAAAGATTTTATCGCATAAAACTAGGTCGTACAAAATTATCTAATAATTTTAAACATAGGCCTTTAAAATTTTAACCTTACTTCTAAAATTAAAATGTCACAAAATAATTTTAGAAACCTATATGTAACAAAAAGAAAATAATTTATGTTTCATCTCATGAAATAAAATCATTTCTATGCTTACATATTTTTAAAACAATTTAAAACCCTTTTTAAAAACTTTTAGAAACCTTTTAGAAGCTTTCAAATAAAGTTTAAAAGATCTCTAACTTTATGTAAGTAAAGAAAAATTCTTAAATTTCAAAAAATAAAATTTTTCTAAAGTTTACATAAACTTTAAACACTCTTTAAAATTTTTCATATCTCAAAAAAAAAAAAAATTTATACAGTATTTAAATGTTGGATACCTATTTAAAATTTATCGCATAAAGTAAATAAAATTTTCGTGTTGCATAAACAATTTTAAAAAACACGAAACAATTTTAAAAACTATTTAACATTAAGCAAAATAGTTTGTACATGAAAGCTAAGCATTTTTTAACTATTTTAAAAAGTCGCTATAGTAGATCTATAGCATAACCTGGCTCTGATACCACTGTTGGGGTTTTGGCGAACCCCCAGAGCTCGGATCCGTATCCGTCCTAAGTCGGACGGACCACAGAGGCACATAAGCGCAGCGGAAAAACCAGAAATCTAATAATTTCTACACTAGCTAAACATTTTAGCTAGGCTCTGGGGAGCCAGAACCTAGCCCGATCTATGCCGACTTGGAGTGGGTCTAACCACCCCAAGAAGGATCTACACTAAAGCGACTAATTAAAATCTACACTAGAAAACGCTTAACCACATACCCGGAATCTTGGCCCTGGAGCAGGCAAGATGTACCACACCGTCTTGAGAAGCTCCTCGTAGCCGAGCCGCGTTGACCCGATCTCCCTGAGCCGCCTCACACCCTCGCACCGATCCGCCCGAGCTGCTTTCGCCTCCGAGCCGATCACACGCGGTAGAAAGTTTCACTTGAGAAGAACCCGCGTCTTAGACGTTCGGATCAGATCCAAACCCCCTTCGTAGTCGTGCTAGGACTACTCCGGAGAATAGGAAAATAGAGAGTGAGAGATTAGTCGCGGATCGAGCTTGCTCTAAAATCTGGAGCTACCCGATCGTTGACTGGTGTGTTTTTCAACGAGGAGAGTGCACCCCTATTTATATAGGGAGTGAGCACTCAACTTCTCGTTGCGGGCAATGTGGGACAATCCCCATGAAGAGAAAAACCAAATTAAGTCATTTGGCTTAATTTCAACTTTAAAGTTAGCCTTTCACAAAGTCAAACTTTAACGAATTAATTCTCCTCACATACTAAACTTCAGACACCAAACAAGCTATCAATCAGAAAAGCTTGGAATGGTGAACGCGTAGGAACTGACGGTGACGAATTTCGACTTCGTTTGACCCCTCAAACAATTGCTCAAAGTTTAGCAATTTACACAAAATTCGTAGCCGTCATTAGGGTTTTCAAAAACCCTAAATTGACTTAAGTTGCGGGCGCGCCCGCTAGACTTAGCGGGCGCGCCCGCCCAAGGGGGGAAGGGCGGGCCGCCCGCCCGCTGCCGCAGCGGGCGGGCGCCCACTGCAAGCAGCGGGCGCTGGCCCGCTGTAACAGCGGGCGCGGGCCCGCTGCAACAGGGGGCCGCGCCCGCTTGCAGCGGGCGCTGGCCCGCTGCGTGCAGCGGGCCGTGCCCGCTGCATCAACGGGCGCTGGCCCGCTGTGCAGCGGGCCACGCCCGCTGATGCAGCGGGCGCCCGCCCGCTGCACACAGCGGGACACGCCCGCTGTGCAACGGGCGTGCGCCCGTTGCAGCCAGCGGGCGTTGCCCGTTTGCCTTTGCACATGGGCCTTTTGGCCCAGTGGGTCTAACCCACTTCCCCTTGAACTCTTTCTGCGTTACTGGGCTCGTTTGAGCTCCGATTTGGACGCGGTTTGAACCTGTGTTTAGACCGGGACGATCCCGTCATCCAGGTAACCCTTTCCAACTAGTTTGTTCCTACAAAATTCGTCGTAACTAATTTACAACACGTTTAGTTAAAGTTAGCATCTAATGCAACGTTGTGCCCCTATTGCTAATGCGACTAACTTTCACAACTCAACTTGTGAATATCATCAAATGTTATTTCTCTCTATTCTATATTCCTATTACTAAGACACGAATACTACTCGGTGTGAGACCCTACAGCCTGACCTTACTACAAGTTAGGGCTCGAAACCCCTAGACGACGGTCACTACGAGCAGTAGCTGTCGTCCCTGTTTCAGAGTCATCATAACGTGATCGACCCTTTGACAAAAGTGGCATAGGGTTTGCATTGGCTGTGTCAGTGATGAATTCCGTTAGCTAATATCCCTTCGTCAAGACTGTGTTATTGTTGGCCTAGGGTATGGTTTACTGTCAACCCTATCAGACAACATTGGTCAGTATACGGCGGTCTTTATTGTATACACGTTGTACTACTTGCAACGTACCCCGACCGAGGATTAACATAAAGACCGTACTGAGCCTATAACACTAACTTCCCTTTAATGGAAGTGACGAATCCCATCTTAGTCACTTACTCACCTAGAGAGCTTCTGGTGCAACCCAACCTAAGATCTTTCATCAGGACTGGTCCTCGAAGCTAGATCATGGGTCTAAGCTATACCGTCCGCTCACAGGTTTGTACAGATGACTTCAGGTCTTAAGGATCAACTAACCTATCATCACCCTAGAGTTATTAAAGACAGATCATTAAAGTTAACCATTTAATAACTCTAACTTGGTCGTTCAGTGAACTCATTCTCCACTGAGCACCTGTGTCTTGTCTCCGACTTCACCAAGTCGAATGACTATGAGATCATCATTACTCAAAGGTAAGACTAAGACACAGTGATCTATCCGATGTGTCGATATCCAGTTCTCGACACATCTACGATCACGAACCGTTTTAGACTTACGTTTCTATTCGGTCTCTTACTTACTCATAATCGAGATCTCATCTAGATATGTGAGGACCTAACTATAAGTCTATGGATATTATCTAAGTATATTAATACAAATGATTTTATACTTAGAATAATACGTACCCTATACGGTATGAACAAGACGTATAATCAAGATAAATTGCCTTACGGGCATATATCTTCCTACAGCGATCAACCGATCGGGTGAAATCTCACCCGATCGGTTCACATGTAGCTATTGATCCGCAAGAAATTTCTGAAAACGACCCACCCGATCGGGTGAACTCTCACCCGATCGGTTCGCCTAACCCTATAAATACCCCCCTCACCCGAGTTCATTTCACACGATCCCTAACATTTTCTCTCGGTCGTTTCATCTCCCTTTCTTCTCACACGTTCTCCTCTCTTGCTTCCATCACTCCTAATTCCTCTCCCATCATTCCTCTCCCATCATCAACCTCTCTCTACCATATTCATCCCCAAATCCGCCCAAGCCCTAACCCTAACCCCCCATTTCGAAAATTCATCTATTGTTGGATTGACATGCGGTGGCTTCCCAAATCACTCCATCGCACTGCGTGTGATCTTTTTTGCGAGCAAGGAATCACCTCGATACTGGGTACACTCGTTCCATGGCTTAATTTTTACGTTGCCCTAGTATTATAATTTTGCTCCATTGTCATTGATTGTGTGCACATTCATATAATCTTGCATATTCATTACATCGCCACACAATCATGGCTAAGGATAAGGACAAGGGTAAGCGCATCATACAGGAAGTGGAGCCATATCGCAAGAGACACAAATCCACACGTTCACCGTGTGCATGTGCTCCTCCTCCTCCGCCTACCCGACCACCAACCCAACTCATCATTCCTGTAGAGGACCCACTGATGGGGCCGCAGGGAGTCCGTTTCATGAGTCTGGAACACAAGGATTTTAACACTAGACTCGACCAAAGATCACACTTATCCACTAAGTTTGTCCACAGTCAAACCCTACTCGCTCTCGGAGTCTTCTCTGGAGTCGAATCCCTATTTGCGAACTTAGGGTGGCTAAGTTTCTTAAACCCCCACGCACCACCGTACCCCGCCCTCACACTCGAATTCCTCTCGACTCTCAAAACTGAGGGGGGTCAATTATCGATTTCTGCCTCCGAAACCAAAACTTTCGTACCCATACGAACACCTTCAACAACATTTTCGGTTTCCCCATTCTCGAATGCCATATCCTTCACTATGAATTGCATGGAAAATTCGATGTCGACCATTTTTGGGGACGCCTCACTCTTCACGATCATTATCCTAGAGGTAAGGCCAAGGCCTCTTCCATCATCCACCCTGTCTTTCATCTAGCCCACCGTATAATCTCTAGTGCTTTCTTTCTGCGGGATGAGTTCGGGACCGTGACCATCCTCGACCTTTTCATCCTCTGGGCTATGACTTTCGATTTCATTTTCGGTGTTGACGGGATCACTTTCAAGGCCCAGTGCGTATGCATTAGGTGCATGGCTGATTCAAAAAATCATTGATATTAGCCACACAAATAAGGGTAAATACTGCTGCTGCGGCCTCATTACTCTCATTGCCTTACACCCCCCGTTCAACATCGTTATCCCCCCCCCCCCCCGATTTTCCGCGTGCCCCAGGATCCACATATCTAGATCTTGATGCCCTGAGGCACACCCACATGACCCGACCGCGAGGCAACGGTAGGTATGCTTTTTTACTACGGCCACCCCCTGCTCCTTATACCATTCTGCCTAATCCTGGCCGCATGTCTATTCATCTGGAGGCAGATTGGCCATTTCCTCCTGATCCAGAGTTTGTAGGGGGGTTACATATTCAGTTTCCACTCCCTGACGCACATCGACCACCCTCCCTGCCGTCCACTTGGGCGATCAGGATAGCCCTGCGTTCAGAGGAGACCCTGGGGATGGACCTAGTGTCACGACCCCGGCTTCTGTCGATGTTTCTTCTGAGGCACTTACTATGGCTCTCTTAGGCCTCGCCTCTGGTACCGGCACGACCACTGCCACCTGCACCAGTTCTGTTGTCTGACAGGCCACCTCTGATCGCCTCGCTTTTGAGGTTGAGTTGGCAGTTCTGTGCGCTGGCGCATCCACCTCCACCTCCTCGGACCCATCCACTTCCTTCCTTTCACACCCACGTTTCTGTAATGCCCTGATAGCTACTACACAAGTACTAGAGGGGGGGTGAATAGTACTTTAAAATAATTAAGAAGATAATTCATAATTATCTTGCAAACTCAACCAACAATGTGGAAATGAAAATATTGAAAACAAAGAAATACAATCGCAAACATACGAATTAACGGGTTCGGATCCACCCAAGTCTCCCCGACTTGTTCCCGGTGATCCCACGTCCCAAACACCCGGATCCCCTCCGGATACTTGAGTTAGAAACCTCTAACTCAAATTTGCACTATGAAATACTTGTAGAAAACATCTACAAGATCAAATCATACACAAATGAAATTGTGACTCCCACAACCCGGGATCACAAACAAACTCTCACAATCGAGAGTAAAACACTTGCAATATTCAAAGTAAATGAAATACGAAATGCTTACCACAAAACCCTATGCCTTGAGTAAAACTTACGATTTAGGGCAAAGGAGGATTTTGGGGAAGATGAAGGCACCAAACCCTAGCTCCAAGATGTAGACCAGTAATGGAAGCCTAGGAAGGAGTTGGTGACCTAAAATCAAGCTCTTGGCTTGGAAGGCTCACAATCAATGAATCTCTCTTTTGAAATAAGAGTGTGGGAGAGATTCAAGTGAGAAATGAATGAGCTTTGAATGAGAATTAATTGCTTCTCTTTGATCTCTAAACTTCAATTAATATCAGCCTTGAATGGTATGAAAGCAGCCCTTCAAGTATATATAGGATAGAGAAAAGAGAGAGCAAAATTCGTGGCATTTAATGCTCCAACGGCTCTATTCTGAAGCAGACTAGTCGGTCAAAGAAGGATCACTGACCGACTAGATTCACATCTAGTCGGTCGGTGATTCAACATGAACCGACTAACATGTGAACATCCAAAAGAGAAAGTTCAGGGAATGAAGAACTAGTCGGTCCAAGAAGACTTGCCAACCGACTAGTTTCATAACTAGTCGGTCGGTGAGTGTTCTTTTACCGACTAACAGATGAAATCAAAGTGGCTAAATCCAAAGACAGCTAGTTGGTTTAAGAACAACTTCCAACCGACTATTTTCTCAACTAGTCGATCGGTCGTTGTGCTTTGACCGACTAACTGTAAACAGTAAGATAGGCTGAAAAATGGAAGCTCAACTAGTCGGTCTAAGAAGGATTCCTAACCGACTAGTTTCACAACTAGTCGGTCGGTGAACCTTCTTGGACCGACTAACTGTAAACAGTAAGTGAGCTGAAATTGAACAAGGCATTCTAGTCGGTTCAAGAAGGATTACCGACCGACTAGATTGCCATCTAGTCGGTTGGTTCTTCTTCTTGAACCAACTAACATGCACAAGAAGCCGCGATGAGAAGCGTTAAGCTTCGGGAAAGATTCTATGGGCTTCTAATAAGATCCTAGCTCTAAGATATGAGCGTTATGAAGGTTAAAACGTAAGACCTACTCAAGGCTTAACAATCTATGAAACGAAGCTAGAAGACTATAAATAAAACTTGACGAACCGTCTTCAATCGCTTCGATCCGAATCTCTTGACTTCAATAATGGTCCTTGAGCTTCAACGAAGCTTCAAGCATATGATCATGCGCTTTGAGAAGTCTCGAGACGTCGCTTTTGATGTTCATAGAAGTTTGGCGACGATCTCCATAACTGCGCTCACAAAGAGTTAGTTCACGATATTTATGTTTGTTCATCATCCAAAACCAAATCCGGGGAGTCAATACTCAACATTCTTCCCCTTTTTGGTGATGACAAACCAACATAAATAATAATAAAAAATAATGATTCAAATGAAATTTACTTACTCCCCCTGCATTAATGACACGTTAATTCCATATTAAATAATAATCATACGCATCAAGCAGACGAGGAAAGTAAAAAATGAGAATTCAATTATTGAAATATCGGATTTGAAATCCATTTTTATATCTTAACTCCGCCTGAATCTAACATTTCATAGATTCACGGTAAATTGCTTTGAATTATCATGTAGCACATCGTCATTATTAATTCTCTCCCCCTTTGGCATAAGCAAAAAGAGCGGTAGGAGATCAACGACAACAGCAATGGCTAAAATAAAAGCACGGGAGTCGTAGAATACGACCACGGTCCAAATGACACCAAAGGAAAATACGAAGTAAATCAAAGCGTCCCAACGAGACCATAGTCGAAAATCGAAAAATAAATCATCAAAACTCAAACAAATTGCACGTATTGAGTTATGGAACATACTCTCCAATATCAACATTCTTGATGAATTAAGTGCATGGAAAACAATTCTATGTTTTCATAGAAATAATTTCTATTAAATCAAATGTAATCGTCGAGCGACGAAATTAACATCAGAGACAAAAATAATAATGTGCACACTGAAGTAAATGTCAACACGATGTATATATATATATCAAACATGGTACAACAAAATGTATACATCCGCTAACATACATAATAACGATCGAACGATCGGAGCACATCATACAACAATATATCACAGCAGATATCGAAGTATCACAAAACATACAAAAAAAACATCCAAAAAGACATCAAAATACATCACAAGTCATAACCACCCAAGCTATCCTACCCCACTCTCTCACTACAAGATATATCATCCAATGTGCATAGGAAGAGTCCTCCAACGCAATCTCAGGAGGCAGAGGGAGGATCTGCAGCAGCAGCAGGCTCTGCAGAAGGTGTGGTGGTCTCAGGGACGGCAGGAGTGTCAACTGATGGGAGAGTGACAATTGGAGTGGTCTCGGGAGCACCAACAGACGAAGTATCCACCGGAGGAATGGTGGCAGCATGTGTGCTCTCGGGATCACCATCAGAAGTAGCAGCAGCACGAGCAGACGTATCCTCAGGGGTATGAGCAGCAGATCCAATAAGCTCCTGGAGCTCAGCCTCATCCATCTCTTCCTCGTCTAAAATAGACAGAGGAATCTCAATGCCCAAGTGAGAGCAGATGCGAGCTAGCATCGCCTCAGAACGAGCAACACGAGACTCAACACGTCTCAGAGAGACGGCAAACTCAGCGAGAGTAGGAGTAGGAGAAGGAGCAGGAGTAGCTGAAGGAGTCGTCCTCTGAACGTGACGAAGCGTCGCAAGAGACTTCTTGACGGCCATCGCATTCAGGGGAGGACCAAGAGGATGCTCATCATCGGGAGGGAGAGGGACACCGAAACGACGAAACACGAGAGTCAATAGGCACAGATATGGAATGTGGGCTGACTTGGTAGACTTTCGAATACATTCGAAGGAGTCCATCTTGTCAAGAATAATCCGTGCCCAATTGATCTCGCTCCCCATGAAAAGAGCGTAAATGAGTTTGAGGAATGGCTGGGAGGGTAAGCTAGATGAGCCGTACTTCGAAAGGAGGCACGACTTCAAGATAAGATTTAGAACCCAGGCATTCGGCTTAAATGACTTAGAAGGGATGCCAATCATGGCAGGAGGGATCACATGAAACATTTCGGTGAGCATCGCCTGATCAAGATCAGAAATATCATCAACAGAGATATCGGCAGGAAGAAGGCCAGAAGAGGAGACACCTAACAACTCCCCTAAGATTTCTGCCGTGAGGACAATAGGTGTCCCCAAGACAGTCGTCTCAATGGAGTGAGTGTCGTCATACTGACCCCGGATATGATTCGCATAGAATAGCTTGACGAGACGGGGGTACGGGTGTGGGTTCGCCTTAGGGTCATGGCGAAGATAATCTATAAGGCCACTATATGAAAGAAGATCGGCGAGATGAGGGAAGTCAGAGAACTGAACGAAGTGCTCTAATAGCAATGGACAGTGCTCAATACGGTTGTAAGTCGCGAGACACAATGGGTCGTCACGACACAACGATATATCTACACCGCCCACTGGCATAGGAGCCTTCCCCTTAGATAGACGAGTGCTAGACCGAGGAGGAGGAGTAGGTGAAGGATCCTGCCAAAACAGAGTTAGGATCGATAATATGAAGTTTAGACTTACGCTTGCGTATGCGGCACGGTAGTCTACGAACTTCGCCTTCGGATTCGCCACGACGGATCGAGTCTTCTCACGAACGGAGTAAGGCTACTAATCCACAATCTAAATCTCTACTTTAGATTAAGAACTTGGATAGAGGAAGAGAAAGGATTTCTGCAGAGCTTCGCTATGATGAAGTTGCATGTATGAATTTCATGCAAAAGGTGTAAGAAATGGCTTACCCTTGGGTCTTATTTATAGCCCCCAAGGTAGTTATTTTAGGGTAAGTTGTTCCTTTGGAACAACTTAATTAAGGTGTACCATGATACATGGCACATTATAAGCTTAAGTTGTACCATATGCATGGTACAACATAAGCTTAAGATATTCTCCCTTTATTAGCCATATGTCGCATGCACTTATGCATATATAAAGCGACTTTCCTACTCTTCCAGAGATCCTCTCCGCAAGGGAACAGATTCCCTTTGCACACGACTTCGTGTACGCGACGTTCGAGGTCCGTATTCCCTCGTACATCCCCCACAAGGGTGTACAAACGTCTTCCATATCCAACATCTCCCACTCACACTTGAGGGGATTGTAAGAGAACGTCTTTCCCTTAGTTCTTTCATCTATCATACCGAGAAATAGACCGTGCGACCGTCATGCGCGTAGAGTCTGTTGTTGTGCACTTGTTAGAGATACACAACGACCTCGAAGGTGCAAAGTTGAGTAGTTCAACGCATGCTTTACCCTAGATTATTTCTTCACATTTCTTGTACTTTATATTCAACAATTGAATCCCATCTGGATTACAATTGGCTGGCCAGCTTTGAATTATTAAAGTCCAAATGCGAATAAGAAATCAATCTTCCTCTTCTTGCGAACCTTCTGATCTTGACTTGATTCGCTTTTCTAACGTGCCCCGCCGAGCCGAATTATCATAGCCCATTAGCAAAACGCTAAGATAGCGATCATCTGGTCAAATCTAAAGGAACCAATTGGAGTCCTTGAGGGTAAGAGTTAAGACCCGTATGGCCTTTGAGTCTCACATAATAGCAAACACTATTGCTACTAACTCAGTGGTCGAAATGCATACGTGGTATGAACAACATCACTCCTTTCCCAGGGATAGTATGTCTTAATGATGTTGTACGGATGAAAAGATCAGACACCACAGTGCCTATCTTTTTGAGTCCCCTTACTACTCGTGAAATATTCACGGACTCTCATCCTGCATAAGACAGATAGGATTTAAAATCCTACGAGATCTCTTTCAAATATCCTTTTGATACAGATCTCAGATCTTTTGTAAGCATCCATATGATGCAGATCTTTCATTCGACTATCTTGTTTAAGTCACGACTCTAAATCATTTAATGATTTTGACTTTAAACTAGTCTCATCTCTATCTTATCCATCTGATAAGATAAGGCGGTTGCTTATGTGAGAAAGCCAACCTTAATCTGTCCAACATACACACAATAAAATAGCTGAGACTTAAACACAAATGTACATAAAATCATTTGTAAGAAACTTGTATGCAAAATTAAACTTTGATCTTCTATAGACATGGGAAATATTACATGATACAGCTCAGCACCTACGCATTCCCATAGATGATAAGTGTTTAAAAAACACATCTCTGGGGATCGCCTTGGTAAGGGGATCCGCTATCATCTCATGCGTGGATATGTATCCTATGTCTACTTCCTTCCGTTTGTCATAGTCCTTTGCAAACTTGAATCGAATGTCAATGTGTTTGGTCTTACAATGAAATTTAGGATCTTTGACGTAAGCAATCGAAGCTTGACTATCACTGTATATGGGAACAGTGCTCGAGTCAGAAGCATTCGTCAGCCTGTCTAAGAATTTCCTAAGCCAAACAGCTTCTTGGACCGCCATGCTGAATGCTACGAATTCGGCTTCCATGGTTGATAAGGCGATGCAGGTTTGCTTCTTGCTGCTCCAGGATATTGCACCATTCCCGAGCAAGTAAACAAAGCCTGAGGTAGATCTTCGCTCGTCGAGATCACCCGCCCAATCAGCATCGGTATAGCCTTCGAGTCTCAAGGTATTGCCTTGATAGCATAACGCATAGTCCGCAGTCCCTTTGAGGTATCTTAATATCCTCTTAACCGCTTTCCAGTGTGCTTGTCCTGGGTTGGATTGGTAACGGCTTACCATACCAACAGCATAGCAAATGTCCGGTCTGGTACACATCATGGCGTACATCAGACTCCCGACAGCACTGGAGTATGGAACTTTTTCCATAGCTTTCTTTTCTTTTGGATCTTTGGGACACATCTCCAAACATAGACCCTCGCCTTTGCTTATTGGAGTATCAATTGGCTTGCAGTCCTGCATATTAAACCGTTCTAAAACTTTCTTTATATATGTCTCTTGAGAGAGAGAAAGAAGTTTCTTGGAACGATTCCTTGAGATCTTAACCCCAAGGATATATGCAGCTTCAACCATGTCTTTCATCTCAAAGACGGATGACAGCCAAGCTTTGATATCCAAGATAAGACGCTTATCATTTCCGGCAATAAGTATGTCATCTACATAAAGAGACATAATTACATACTTGTTTTTAATCATCTTAATATATACGCAGTTGTCTTCGTCGAGCATGGAGAAACCATACGACAAAACGACTTCTTGAAAGCGCATATACCACTGCCTTGAGGATTGTTTAAGACCATATATGGATTTACGAAGTTTACAAACCTTATGTTTGTTTTCTTCTTGTATGAACCCGTTTGGTTGTTCCATGTAGATCTCCTCATCTAGTTCTCCGTTAAGAAAAGCAGTCTTTACATCCATCTGATGTAATTCAAGGTCCAAACAAGCCACCATTGCCAGAATTAAGCGAATGGAGGTAAAACACACGACAGGAGAGAAAGTCTCTTCGTAGTCTATTCCTTCCTGTTGCGTGAAACCTTTCGCAACAAGGCGAGCTTTATATTTCTCGATGGAGCCATCAGCCTTATGCTTGATTTTGAGAACCCACTTGTTCCCAATGGCTCTACGTCCCTTAGGTAAATCAACCAAGTCCCAGACTTGGTTTGTTTTCATGGATTGAAGTTCTTCTTCCATTGCCGCTATCCATTTATCTTTAGCAGGGCATGTGACGGCCTGTTTGAAATTTGCAGGTTCGTCATCATCTTGTAGTAATGTCATGAATGTTTGAGGAAACTCATCCTCAAATCTCAGAGGTGTTAGCCTCGTTCGATTACTACGTCTTGTTTGAGTTTGATCACTCCCACTTGGAATGACATCACTCCCACTTGGAATAATATCACTCCCACTCGGAATAGGATTGGTATCGTTCGTATCATCCATTGGTGAAGTTTGAAACGTATTTTCTTCTTCACCAAGAATTCTCCCACTCGAACGTTCCGATCCTTCTTGATCCCAAGTCTCAAACAAGGATAAGTCTTGACTTATCTCACCCTGTCTTGGAAACTCATTTTCCAAGAAGACAACATCACTCGATTCGAATTCTATAAGACCCCCATTGTCCTCTTGACCGACGAAAACATATCCTTTGGAGTTTTCAGCGTATCTGATGAAGATACACTTCCTCCCACGTGGCCCAAGTTTGCCATATTTGTGAGAGGACAAATGTGCATAAGAGGCACAACCCCAAGGTTTTAGAATGCTTAGGTCTGGAGTTCTATTGTTCCACAACTCATAAGGAGTAGAACTTACCGACTTCGAGGGTACACGGTTTAAGATGAACGATGCCGTCAATAATGCATCACCCCAAAAGGTGATAGGCAAATTTGCCTGTAACATCATTGATCGGACCATTTCCATCAATGTCCTATTTCTTCTTTCCGCAACACCATTTTGTTGTGGAGTATAAGGCATAGTTATTTGATGAACTATGCCTTTTTCATCACAGAGTTCCTTAAAACTCGTTGATTGATATTCTCCACCCCGATCGGTTCGCAAGACCTTTATCTTGCGATCTAGTTGATTTTCCACTAAACTCATATAGTTTTTGAAGCAAGTTAAAGCTTCATGTTTGTGGGAAATCAAATAGATGTGACCGAAACGAGTGAAATCATCAATGAAGGTGATGAAATAGGACTTCCCGCGTCTTGTCTTAACATTCATTGGACCGCAAATGTCCGAATGGATCAGCTGTAATGGAACTTCGGCCCTTGTGCCAGTTCCAAACGGCTTGCGACAAGTTTTCCCTACAAGACAATGTTCGCAAGTTGACATTTCAACTTTTGAAACATTAGATAGCAAGCCACTTTTGGCAAGTCTATCCATTCTAGTTGGTCCAATATGACCAAGTCTTGCATGCCAACAAATGATCTCAGATTCAGAGTTAGAAGCATTTGTCAAATGAAAACTTTCATTAATGGAAGAAGAATCATCATACATTGTGTTTAAAACAATTAATCCATTACAAACATTACCAGAACCAATCAAAGAATTATTACAAACAAGGTCAACATATTGTTTATAGAACCTCCACTCATAATCTAAAGACATTAACATGACCACGGATACGATATTTCTTCTAATATCTGGAGCAAAGAGGACGTCGTGCAATAATAAAGTCCGGCCGTTGTCGAGAACTAGCTTGCATGTTCCGACGCCTTTGACTTCAACACGAGTGTTGTTGCCGACGTATATCCACTTTGTTCCTTGAGTTATCCTTCGATACTCTACGAAGAACCTTCTGTCCTTCGCTACGTGGTCTGTGGCCCCTGAATCAATCAACCAAAAATAGTTAGATTCAGCAAGAAACATGGAACTAGAAACACATATGTAACTAGCCCTACAAGTTACCTTATCACTTCCATCCGTACATGTACGGGCGAAGTGACCGTACTTGTTGCACTTAAAGCACTTGATCTTCTTCAAGTTTTTCTTCTTTGAGTGCACATTCTTTTGCCACTTTTTGTTCTTAGTCTTCTTTGAGGTTTCCGGTTCTTGCTTTCGTTCGTTCACAAACCTTAAGCGTTTATTCTTCCGCTTATTTCCTCCATGTGAGGAACTAGCGGCCATGTGCACTTCTGCACTTGGTTTTGCTGCTTGAATCCGCTCTTCCTCGAGTTCGAGGTGTTTCGATACATCGCTTAAAGTTTTAATGCACTCATTATGAGTGAGATGCATTTTCATGTTATCCCAGCTATCTGGGAGTGAACGAATGACTGCTTGGATCTGCTGTTCGTCAGACAGCGTAACACCCGCATCCTTTAATTCAGATATAAGATTCGCCATGTGGCGGAGATGCTTCTTCATAGAATGATCTCGCCGCATCTTGTACGAATCAAATTGAATATTCAAGGAGCGGAGTTTGGTAACCGAAGTTCCACCAAACTTTACTTCTAGCTCAGACCATATGTCTTTGGCTAGATCGAATTCCCGAAATAGACGCATTATGTCATTGTCCATCGCGGACAGTAACGTAATGCGTGCTATTTTGTTCTTTCGAGTCCAAGTATCATAAGCTTCCCGGTCCCTCTTGTGTTGGGCCGTATTGCCCAACTCAGGTTCTTCCATTATGTTTTGGAGTGTTACGAGCACATCTTGCTCCTCCAAAACATATTGGATCTTTATTGACCAAAGTTTATAATTGTCGCCGTTGAGCTTTTCACCTTTGTTAAGCTCTGCGACAATGTTCTTAGAAGCGGTAGACATATTCGATTCAAAAAACTGCAAAGAGAATGAAAAACACGATCAAAATTCTATGCATAAAGTTTCGATTCTTTAAACACTTGATAAGTTCCTTGGATGCGTTGAAATGTTACTCTAGAATCGAGAAGTTCACTACGTTCCCAACTACCATCTAGAAGTAACTTTCAAAGTATCCCTCTTACTTATCTTAAGTAAAAAGAAATCAGAAATAATACCCGTATGGTATTAGCAGCGGAAAATTACTTTAAAAAACATATCTTTCAAAATAGAATAGGTGAGAGTTTGCGCAAAGAATTTTAGCGCAACAATTGCCAAGCCACGAGACCTGTTCTACACACCCATGGGTTAGATAACCATGGCCGGATCGTGGTAGGACTTGGAATTCTAAATTGCGCTATCCCGATTTAAGGACGGGACATAACCTATTTGAAAAACATCTTTGCCATAAAAATTTGAAAGCACGTTGGCTAATCTCCGTAGAGTAGAGCACAACGTCACAAGTACATTGGCTAATCTCCGTAGAGTAGAGCGCAATGACATGGCTAATCTCGCATGAAGTAGAGCACTATGGCTAATCTTCAAGGAGTAGAGCCCAATGAAAAAACTTCATTAAAACGTTAGTCCCGTATGAACTAGTCGGCACTGTGGTTAGCCCCGTATGGGCTAATCGGCACATTCGAGTTTGGCCAATGCCTTTTGTCACCCCGTATGGGTCAGTAGGCAAGTTTGCAGTCGACCCAGGCCTTCTGCCAGATTGGTCGACCAAAAACACCAAAATGGTCGACCAATTTTTCGAAATGCAACTTCTCCCGGCCAGGGCCTCTGCCCTGGCCGGCCAGGGGCCCTGGCCCCCCTGCCTCTGCCCTGGCCGAGGCCGGCCAAGGCCAGGGCGCCGGCCCTGGCCACTGCCAGGGCCGGCAGGCCGGCCCTGGCCACTGCCAGGGTCGGCCTGGCCCTGGCAGTGGCCAGGGCGCCGGCCCTGGCCTCTGCCAGGGCCGGCCTGGCCGGCAGGCCTTGGCCAAGGCCGGCCATTGCCGGCCTGGCCAAGGCCGGCCACTGCCGGCCTGGCCATGGCTTGGCCATGGCCGGCCTTGGCCAAGGCCATTCGGCATTGGCCGGCCATGGCCCCTTTGGCCATGGCCGGCCACCCCCTTTGAATGGGGTTGCCGCACACATTCCTCCCCCTTGATGGGGTGGTCGCCGGTGGTTATTGGCCGTAGCCAACCCCCTCCGCTTGGGGAGGGGGGTGCATGGCCTTCATAGCCCATTTGGCCATGGTGCACATGCACCAAATTTCCTCTTACCCGATGGAAATAACTACCATCATCTTCCTAGATGAAGCACCCGTTCGTCGATGAAGCACCCGTTCGTCGAGAAATTAGTTATTTCCTAATGGCCGTGTGCCAAAAATGAAAAATAACATACTACGTGAACGGTCGGTTCTTCCCGTCACGGAGAGTTCCTACCATATCCGTAATGATAGGAGACCCTAACGTGAAAAGAACAACCGCTGCGTTCTCTCCGTCACGAAGCGTTGCTACTATATCCGTAATAGTAGGAGACCCATTCGTGAAAAAGACAACGACTCGTTCATAGTTTCGACGGGGTGGCGGTTTGACCGGGGCGAACCCATATGGCTCTGATACCAATGAAGGATCCTGCCAAAACAGAGTTAGGATCGATAATATGAAGTTTAGACTTACGCTTGCGTATGCGGCACGGTAGTCTACGAACTTCGCCTTCGGATTCGCCACGACGGATCGAGTCTTCTCACGAACGGAGTAAGGCTACTAATCCACAATCTAAATCTCTACTTTAGATTAAGAACTTGGATAGAGGAATAGAAAGGATTTCTGCAGAGCTTCGCTATGATGAAGTTGCATGCATGAATTTCATGCAAAAGGTGTAAGAAATGGCTTGCCCTTGGGTCTTATTTATAGCCCCCAAGGTAGTTATTTTAGGGTAAGTTGTTCCTTTGGAACAACTTAATTAAGGTGTACCATGATACATGGCACATTATAAGCTTAAGTTGTACCATATGCATGGTACAACATAAGCTTAAGATATTCTCCCTTTATTAGCCATATGTCGCATGCACTTATGCATATATAAAGCGACTTTCCTACTCTTCCAGAGATCCTCTCCGCAAGGGAACAGATTCCCTTTGCACACGACTTCGTGTACGCGACGTTCGAGGTCCGTATTTCCTCGTACATCCCCCACAAGGGTGTACAAACGTCTTCCATATCCAACAGTAGGAGCCCTAGCGGTATGCTCGGTCTCCGGAATATACTCAGTGTCGGAGTCAACGGGAGGAGTGGGAGCACGAAAAGAGCTGGGCTTAGATTGAGTAGATCGGGCTCTAGGCTTAGCGATCGCCGTCCTCTTCTTCTTAAGAGGAGGCGAAGAAGACGATGGATGGGTCGATTTGGCTCGGCGATTGGGAGGAGTTCGTTTGGGTTGAGGGGGTTCCGTAGAAGGCGACTCTACGGTCATGGGTGACGGACTAGAGGGTCGGATGGGGATGCGTGTCTTCACCATAATCGAGACGAGACACGCGCAATCGACGCACAAGATCGACACAAATGAAATCGAAAACAGACCTAGGTCGAAACCCTAATACGTATAAACACGAAAATCGGCCTAGAATCAAACCCTAGAAACGAGTGAGAGAGGGAGAGAGTTACCCTAGGTGGATGAGAGAGGGAGATCGACGGAAACCTAGGAGGAGATGTCCGGAAATGGACGCAATCGACGGAGGAAGAGAGGAAGTCAAAGGGGGTTTTCAGGGATGAGAGACTTTCGCACCGATTAGAAATGAATCTAATCGGTGCGGGAGTGAATAAGTCGATTGGGAGGCCAAAAGACGCAACAGCCCCCGATGCATTTAGTTGGTCACAGTTCAAGCGCTGACCGACTATATGACAATCTAGTCGGTCGGCCAATGAGCTTGAACCGACTAAGTGCAAACAGTAACTGAAGCCAAAAATTAGGGCTTGAGTTAGTCGGTCTGAGTTCATTTACTGATCGACTAGAACTCAATCTAGTTGGTCGGTTAATGAACATGAACCGACTAAGAGAGTCCAAAAATTTGAAATTCAGAAATTTTGAGTACTCTCCTATGCGCACTTGGACGAAACAACCAAATACTCTCATATAACATTATACTACCCTATAAAACATCGAAAATCTTAAATACGACGTTCATGAATAATTCGAGCATAAATTCCGAAAATTCAACCAAAAATCCAGAAAATCTCAATTAATCTAGCATGAGCATATATAACGAAAATAATTAGCATGCAAGATAATTGAACAAAATATGAATCCTAAATCTCGGATTCACCCATAATCCCCAATTCTCGACGTAACCGCACAAAGGAGTCTTCCTTGAGTGGTTTCATGAAAATATCGGCGATTTGCTTCTGGGTTTCAACGTACACTAAAATGATGTCCTTTTTAGCAATATGATCATCTAGGAAATGGTGACAGACATCTATGTGTTTAGAACGGGAATGGTGTACCGGATTCTTAGAGAGACAAATTGCACTTTGGTTGTCCACCATGATTGGGCAAATATCACAGTTTATACCAAAGTCTTTAAGAGTGTGTCTCATCCAAAGAACCTGAGCACACGCAGCACCGTCGGCAATATATTCTGCCTCGGTGGTTGAAAGTGACACAGAATTCTGCTTCATGGAAAACCAAGAGACGAGAATTTCCTATAAAATGGCAAGTGCCACTAGTACTTTTCATGTCGGATTTGCATCCCGCATAATCTGCGTCACTATATGAGATTAACTCATATGTGCTAGACTTTGGATAAAGTAATCCATAGTCGAGTGTGTAACTTAAATAACGGAAAATACGTTTTACCGCTACTAAGTGAGATTCCTTAGGTTGAGACTGATAACGAGCATATACACATACGACAAACATAATATCGGGCATACTAGCAGTAAGATATAATAAACTACCTATCATACCTCGATATAGACGAATGTCTACATCTTTGCCGCCCGCATCTTTATCAAGTTGTGTAGTAGTGCTCATTGGAGTCTTCTGGCCCGAGGCATTCTCCATTCCAAATCGGTTTAGCAACTCCACCGTGTACTTGGTTTGGTGGATGAAGATTGCATCGTTCATTTGACGAATTTAGAGACCTAAGAAATATTTGAGCTCACCCATGTGGCTCATCTCAAATTGATCCTTCATAACATTAGAAAACTCTTGGCAAAGAGTGAAGTTAGTAGCACCGAAAATGATATCATCAACATAAATTTGAACTAATATAATATCATTATTCGAATACTTAACAAATAATGTAGAATCAACTTCACCCATTTTAAAACCCAAATCCAAAAGAAAATTCTTTAGACGGTCATACCAAGCTCGAGGAGCTTGTCTCAAACCGTAAAGTGCTTTCTTAAGTTTGAAAACATGATTTGGAAATTTTTCATTTATAAAACCCGGAGGTTGAGAAACATAAACTCCCTCAACAACATCTCCGTTTAAAAACGCACTTTTTACATCCATTTGAAAGAGTTTAAAATCTTTATGGCATGCAAAAGATTACAATAATATAATAGATTCTAATATAGCTACCGGAGCAAAGGATTCTTCGAAATCTATACCTTCCTCTTGTCGGTAGCCTTGAGCTACTAACCGAGCTTTGTTCCGGACGACGATTTGGTTCTCGTCGGTCTTGTTCTTGAAAATCCACTTCGTTCCTATAACGGTGTGGTTCTTCAAAGGCAATGGAACAAGCTCCCAAACCTCATTCCTCTCGAATTGAATGAGTTCCTCCTCCATGGCTAAGATCCAAGCACTATCTTCTCACGCTTCGTTAATATTGTTTGGCTCTATTGAGGAGGCAAAGGCACAATGAGCGAAGTAGTTGACTTGAGATCTCGTCTTGACACTATCAAGGATGTTGCCAATGACTTGCTCATGGGGATGGTCACGAACTGTATGAAGCCGTTTGGAAATTCCCTGATCACTAGGAACATTCTCAAAAGATTCATTAGTAGGGTTAGTATCATTAGAATCAATAGAATTAGAATTACCAATAGAATCACATAAAACATCCATGGAGTCATCATCATTAGTAATTCTAGTCGGGACAAAACCTTCATCGAATGAAACATGAAGTGATTTCTCGATCGTTGAGATTCGTTTGTTGTATATCCGGTAGGCTTTGCTACGGGAGGAGTATCTAACAAATATCCCCTCATCGGATCTTGGATCAAAACTTTCAAAACTACCATACGTGTTTTTAATAAAACATTTTGCGCCGAAAACTCGAAAATGTTTAACTTGAGGCAATCTACCAAACAACAATTCATAACAAGTTTGTTTGGTGCCGGGCCTCAAAAGTATTCTATTAAACACATAGCAAGCGGTATGTACCGCTTCCGCCCAAAATTGATGGCCAAGTTGGCTATCATCAAGCATAGTGCAAGCACATTCCACTAGTGTCCTATTCTTTCTCTCAACAACACCATTTTGAGGAGGTGCGCGAGGGAAGGAAAAGGTGTGAGTAATACCAACTTCATCACAAAAATTAAGAAAGACTCATTCTCAAATTCCACTCCATGATCACTACGAATAGTGACAATGGTGGTTCCAATGAGATTTTGTACTTTCTTAACAAATATTGTGAAGCATCATTTTTATTACTTAAGGAAAATACCCAAGTAAATCTAGAAAAGTCATCAACGATGACAAGTCCATATCGTGCATTTCCTAACGAAGAAACTCTAGTTGGCCCAAAAAGATCTAGATGTAATAGCTCTAGAGGCCGCTTAGATGAAATCCTTTTCTTAGGTTTAAAAGACGATTTAGGAAGCTTGCCTCATTGACACGAGTCACAAAAGCTTTTCTTTTGAAAGACAAGCTTAGGAAAGCCTCTAATAGAATTTAACTTGGAAAGCTTAAAAAGTGTTCCAAAGTTCATATGACCAAAACGTCGATGCCATAAGTGTTGTTCACTTGTGTTGGCAATGAGACATTGTTCATATGATTTTGGGAGATCTAATATATATATATCCTTATGGCGTGTGCCGAAAAATAATAAATCATTATTATCTTTTCTTAAAATATGGCACATTCCTTTCGCAAAGCTAACTTTGTAACCTTTGTCACAAAGTTGGCTTATTGAAATAAGATTGTGGTTTAATCCTTTAACAAGGTAAACATCACTTATTAGTGGTTTAGAAGGATTACCTACTTTACCAACACAAAGGATGGTTCCGCTCTCGTTGCCTCCAAAGACTACCCGGTTCCCATTAGCAATGGGCACCACTCCGGAGAGCAATTGAGCATCACCCGTCATGTGTTTTGAACACCCGCTATCGAGTATCCAATTATTCTTGGACCTAAATTTGGATTTGTTGCTCCGTTTCTTTTTCTTGAGTACCTAAAGATAAACATATCATTCCATGATACCCAAGGTCATTGGGTCCTAAAAGATTAGATCTTTGGAAGCCAAGTCCAATTGGACTTAGACTTCCCCACATAATCATCATTATGCACTACATTCATGAAATAAGAATTCATATAAGCTTGTTTTTCATGCATTCTTGTGTCCTTCGGGCTCCAAATAGTGATGATTTTGGGAGCCCTATTCCTATTGGGAGCATGCATGCGTTGTTGATTTCTACGTGATGCATGTCGTGGATAGGCATATGGAACATGATGAAATGGTGCATGATGATAATTGCTCATATGATGGTGTGGATGAACATATGCATGTGGACGAACACGTGCGTGAGGGTGTCTCACATGGTGTGCACGTGCCTGTGGACGTGGTGCATAGAAATCATCATATGTGTGAACATGTGGAGTAGGATGTGTGTTCCTCCGTGGCATGGTATTGGTGTACATAAATGCATGACCCTTCTTTGGAGGTCCACCCAAAGTGGGTTTCTTTCCAAACGAGGGTGTGTACGAAGTGGAAGCACCATTGGTAGATGAACTACCAATAGAGTGTTTGCTCCCACTCATTGAGGCACCGGAAGTTGGCCTAACAAAGGTGGTAGACGGTTTGGATGAATTTCCCATCTTATACCCCAAGCCAATGTGGTGATTGGCCGGAAGTAAGTCATTTAGGATTTTATCCAAATGATCCTTACCTTTATTGAATTTATTAATTCGGCCTAATGTGCACTCATACTTCTCGGTGAGAGAACGCATAGAGGCATCCAAAGTGGACACTTGCGATGTGAGCACATAAACACGAGATTTGAGATTCTCATTCTCAATACTCAAAGTAGAGTGTTGAGAAGTCAAATCCGCTATCTTGTGTTCCTCCGAATCCTCAATATGAACATGCTCAAGTTGAGATTTGAGATTCACAATCTCATTTCTCAAGTCTTCAACACCGGTGTCATTGTTGATGACGATAGTTGTCACGCCCCGCTTCCCAAAAATGTGGAGGCGAGACGTGAGAAGGCCCGCACAGACTTAAAGCCGTGAAGCTCCAAGTCTGATAAGCGTATAAAAAAATCACTTATTATGGCAAGTCCTTGCAAAGCGAAACGAAACAACAATGATAATAAGGAATTGAGACGACATTTTATTGAATCTCCAAATGTCCATAAACAAATTACAATATCGCAGAAAAGCCACCAGGCTAAAAGAAAAGGGATCTAAGGCCCAAACATGGCCAACAAGAATAACATACATACAAGGGTGCCACGCACCAACGACTAACAGCAAACCTAAGCAAAGAAGTGAACACGAGCGGTCTTCAAGACAGGCCCCTGGTGTCCACTCACCAAAACAGCAAACATCAGCATCAGCAACACCATATCCCCTGCAACAAAGCTCTGGCTCTGGGTCTAACATGTGACACCCAAAAGAGAGAGGGGCACATGTCAGCAAGTCTGGAAAGACTTGTGCAAGGAAACTGAAAGAAAGGTAAACTAGCAACCTAGCAGTTATAGTATTAAGAAATGACATGGCAGTTAAGTATGATGCAACAGTTTAAAGGAGAGGCAAGCACGCACGATGTAGCAAAAGCTACCAAATCACTAATCACTTGTCATTTAGCACTTATCACTTATCACTTATCACTTAGTGCATAGAGAGTCCACCTGCTGGCCAGCTCGTGGCTCAGGCCGCTTATCTCTACCACTATTAATCACTTGTCACTGGTAAACACTTAGTGCATAGAGAGTCCACCTGCTGGCCAGCTCGTGGCTCAGGCCGCTTATCTCTATCACTATTAAACACTTGTGCACTAGAGAGTCCACCTGCTGGCCGGAGTGGCGGATCAGGCCAACTCGGGGCTCAGGCCGCTTATCTCTTACCCCACCCATATGTGTCGAGCGTTGGGGTTTCCAACTCACTAAGCTCGCTTCTGGAACACGAGCCAGGAATATAATATTGTAGCGTGTGCTACGCAATCACGATGAATAATCACTATGCAATGACATGAACAGATAATTGCGTACCGTTAATAGAGTTAAACGTGACAGGCAAAATGTAATGACATGAACATATTCGCGTACCGTTAATTTAAATTAAACATGGCAGTTAAAATGCAATGGCAGTTAAGGTTGCATGGATGACATGAACAGTTAATTGCGCGTACCGTTAATGGAATTTAAACATGACATGGTAATTGTGCAACATGCTAAATGTCGGAACTAGCTTCGTTGTCAAGCTAGTTCCCCAATTTGCGCCTAGGCGAGTATCATTTCGTCGCCTAGTCTCTTTTACGCCTACAACAAGCAAATGGCCTAAAACATGGCCTAAACCCTAAGTGGCAAGTTTCACTTGCCTAGCACCGGGGAATGACGACCACTCGTCACACGGATGCCAATCCACGGGGAAATCGCTGTTTTGGGGGAACAATCATCAAACAACATGAAGTTTATATTAGGGTTTCATAAAAATATGAACAAGTTATAAAAACAACGGTAGAACGATTTCTTACCGAGAGGAGACGGAAGAAACACTCCGGGGAACCCTAGGATCAGATCTGGAAGCAAATGGAGAAGTTTGGAGAATTAGGGTTCTTGGGGAATCTTGGGGATTTGATGGGTTTTGATGAGATTTTGGGGAAGATGAGAGGTAGATAGAGTATATGGAAGGTTTGAATGATGGATTTAGGGCTTAGAATGGAGGGATGAAGCTTGGAGGAAGATGGGGGCTGAAGGGGGAAGTTCTTAGGGTTTTGGGTCGTGTTGGAGAAGATGAAGTTGTTTGGGAGGGGTATAAATAGGCTAGGCTGGCGGCTGCCCAGAAATTAGGGTTTTAACACTGGTTAGTCGGTCAAAGAGCAACCACTGACCGACTAGTTTGGCAACTAGTCGGTCGGTCGACCAACGCAGACCGACTAAGTGCAAACAGTAACTCCTGAACGAAAATAGGATATAGAGTTAGTCGGTCCATGAACAAGTACTGACCGACTAGTTTGGCATCTAGTCGGTCGATGAACGTTCTTAGACCGACTAAGAGTAAACAGTAACTCCTGAATAATTGATTGAATGAACTAGTCGGTTCCAGTTGATTTCCTGACCGACTAAATTGGAATCTAGTCGGTCGGTCGATCTTCTTGAACCAACTAACATGCACGAAAAGTGCCGATTCGAAGCGCGAAGCTTCGGGAAGATTTCTATGGCTTCTAGGATCGATTTATACTCTAAGATATGATCGATATGAAGCTCGTCACGAGTGACTTACTCCGAATTCTTTGATTCTAAGGAAGAACCTAGAAGATCACATCAAAAGGAAAGAAAACGAAAGCTAGGAAGTCTCAACGAGATGAATGAAAGCGAGAACTATGGAAATGGAAACCACACCAGGAGAGAACCCACCATCGCAAGCAAAACACACTGATAATCTAATCATACAAAAAAACCAGTCGTTACATCCCACCCACCTTAGAATAAAGTCCGTCCTCGGACTTTCTAACATACATATAGTCGCTCTGGTAACTACCCTCAACCAATATCACATCATAAATCCAACCAAGTACTTTCATTTCGAATGCTTATATATATATGCACTAGAAATCAAATATTACTACCACACACATATTTTCACGCACATAGTACACTCATACTTATTATAGTCAATCAATTTCATACACGTATTTCAATCACATATATATAGTCAATATATTTATACAACAATAAACACTTATTACTTACTATAAGAAAATAACCAAGCCTCTCTTATTTGAAAATAATTTCACATTTTTTTGTCATTCAAGTACATGCAAATATTTCACCATATTTTCACCTCACATATAGTCCTATAACTATACATTGGTATAGCCACCCACAATCGTGTGCGTAACACAACCAAGCACAAACAATTCAAACACCATACATACATCATCCATCACTATTCACCACCACATACAATTATACCAAAGTACATAGAGTATACCCACTCAAGCTTGAGTGAGACTCGAATCATAGCAGGACATTTATATGCGTAACACAGTATCCATACACATACCAATACCACTCCAAGGCATACACATCCACGTATCACATATTTTCACACTACATCCATCTATTTATAATTACCATATCAACACATCAACTACATACAAGTTTAAGAGATGCAATAGTCGGGTATACCTCCTGATATACACGCATACGACATCTCACAAAACAAGTAGTACCAATCAAAATTATCATTCTGTTATCATACGTATATCACATCATACACAAGCAGAAAATTACCTACACACAACACACAAATGCCAACACCCATACCACTATATACACACCACGAAATCAACACTACGACGACATAACAACTTAACTAATGGGCCCACCAAACTATAATAAGGTTGACACAGGCAACGACAAGCTCTAAGGGCTAGACAAGAAGGAAGGAACTGAAATCACATGCGTAACGAATAGAAAGATCGAAAAGCATGAAAATGGTCGGTAAAACAAATTGTTTGAAAACGGGTTTGAGACGAATGTACGTAATAAGAGGAAAAGCAGTTTATTGGCTTATATAAAATTATTATGAGGAAAAGGAAATCATTTACTCGAACATCAAAACATAGGTCAGAAATGTTATGCGGCAGCAATCTAAAAATTTTGGAAAAGTTTTGAGATTCGAAGATTGAAATCAGATCAAGTATAGTGTGGAGAATTTAAGCGCATGCTAAAGGCTTTCCGAATCTTAAAGCTGAAGAGAAATCCCAAATAAACCATATCGAAAATACTTTTAGAGAAATCCGGATTTGCCAACAAAATTGATTTATACAAGATCTTAATGCACGAGCAAACGAACGTGGTACCGATATATAAAAATAATTGAAGTCATATCTCAGAAATTATCTTAGAAGTGTGTATGGTGAATGGAAAGATAACATCTTAGTAGTATGGGAAGAGAAAAGGATATTTAAACTCATCAAGTTAGTGTTAAAACTTTTAAACCGTTTTATGAAGGGTCTAAGTCAGGAATGATTTCGAAATGGTAATAAAAATTATTATTATTATTATTTTAATACAAAAATCTGAAATATGGAAAATGTTGAGCATAAAATCGACTTGCTAAAAGCCGACGTCCAAAGGGACTTGAAAAGTTATTAAAAGTAAGCACAAAGTGTTTTTGAATAAAATTTTAATGGCACAAGTAAGAAAAGAAATTATGAATCGAGTTAGGAAAATAGAAATACGGTTCAGAATGAAATTTGTATATGAAAAGGGACAAGACATTTATATTGATACGAGAGTATATGCTGAAAATATTATAAACTTTTAATCTAAAAATCTCAACACAAGTTTCGATATTTAAAAACATAAATAATTTAAGTCGACGAAGGAGCATGAAACCTTACATATATCAAAAGCGTTTCGAACAAATTTAAACTTAACGAGTACGACAAACCCATAATTGATGTATACAAAAATTAGTTGAAATCCATTTAGTTTGGAAAAATACCCCTAAAGGTATGTAAGATAAGTGGCTAAAATAAATTTTTGTAGTTAGGAAAAAGGACGGTATATCGAACCATCAGGATAGTAATAAAGTTTAAAAATCGAGATGCGAAAGATACATTGTTAGAAAAATAGTACAAGATAGAAATTTTAAAACTACGACCAAAAGTCTTCAAAATTCAAGAACGACTTTTAACTCCATCGAAATTTAGGGAGACATATTTAAAGAAGTTTAGAACAAACTTTAAATTGAGTGAAACTTCAAATAAGGAAAGCATTCGAGGATAACTTTGGAAGAATCAAGATTTGCAACGGAAAACATTTGAAAGATCAAGGATAATTGTAATGAGGTGGTCATGTGAATTGAGGACAAGGGAAGTGGTTACGGAAACGTAATTTTCCAAAAATCTGTCGTCGGAAAAATGTTTAAACATAACTTGATTTGTTGAAAACTGAAATCATCTGCGACTTGAAAAGTATATTAAGGGAGTGCGACGAGACATTCGAATAGCATAAATAAAAGAAAATTCATAAATCGAATTTGGAAAATAGAATTGCAGCTCAGAATTAAATCGATTTATGAAAAGAGACAAGGTATTCGAATAGGTATGAAAGGTATAGGCTGTAAAACATTATAAAACAGTAATCAAAATCTCGTCAAAACTTTCGAATTCCGAAAATTAATTCAAGTCAATGAAAGAGTACAAGATATAGGTATACATATAACAATTGAAATTCCATTTAGCTCGGAAAAGATTTTAAAGTATGTATGCTATGCGATTAAAATGGATCTCATAGTTAGAAAATGGTATATCGAATTTTTTTTTTAATAAATAGTATTGGAGTCTTTAAACCGAAATGCGAAAATATAGACAAGAAAGTGGCTACGAGATAGCAATTATAATTTCAACCATTAGACTCCGAAATCTACAAGGAATTTTGACTCAATCGAAAAGTGAGAAATTCAAGTATATACGTAGCGGGTTTAAAACAAAATTTAAACTTAGCGAAAATCTTTTAATAAGGGAAAATCGAAATAATAACCTTGGAAAAATCAAGTTTTGCGAAAGAGGACATTTGAAAGTCAACGATTTTCGAAATGTGGTGATCACGTGAATCGAGGCAAGGGATTTGGTCGGATGATCAAAGCATAAATACGCCTAGGATATGACGAGGAAAACCTACGGGAATCTCCTACGGTCAACCAACTAAAGATTATGGAACTAAGCGCTAAGACTCCCTAAGGGCTAGACATCGATGAAATGAGTTCAACTTGGTCCGAAATCGATGAACCCAAGCGAGAGACCAAAGAAATCCTAGGAGTCCATCATAGTCAAAGCTAGACAGGAACCACTAAGGTAACTCTTAGGACAATCAAACAAATCACTAACAAGGAGTCTAGCTAACAATCAAGGATTCCTAACTTAGCAAGCACAGACATCTATCTAAGTCTCACTATGGTCCTGATCTAATGGATTTCCTACCAAGCCGGGACAGATGCTCTAACACGCCTACCAGCCACCTAAGTCATAGGAACGCTAAAAACTTAGACTCCGTGCTTATAACTTGGATGTTCTAATTTATTTAATGGACATTCTATAATTATTATTGTTGTTCCGATAGTTCGCATTTGCAAATGGACCTGCATGGGCCACCACTAAAACCTGTCACGCCCCGCTTCCCAAAAATGTGGAGGCGAGACGTGAGAAGGCCCGCACAGACTTAAAGCCGTGAAGCTCCAAGTCTGATAAGCGTATAAAAAAATCACTTATTATGGCAAGTCCTTGCAAAGCGAAACGAAACAACAATGATAATAAGGAATTGAGACGACATTTTATTGAATCTCCAAATGTCCATAAACAAATTACAATATCGCAGAAAAGCCACCAGGCTAAAAGAAAAGGGATCTAAGGCCCAAACATGGCCAACAAGAATAACAGACATACAAGGGTGCCACGCACCAACGACTAACAGCAAACCTAAGCAAAGAAGTGAACACGAGCGGTCTTCAAGACAGGCCCCTGGTGTCCACTCACCAAAACAGCAAACATCAGCATCAGCAACACCATATCCCCTGCAACAAAGCTCTGGCTCTGGGTCTAACATGTGACACCCAAAAGAGAGAGGGGCACATGTCAGCAAGTCTGGAAAGACTTGTGCAAGGAAACTGAAAGAAAGGTAAACTAGCAACCTAGCAGTTATAGTATTAAGAAATGACATGGCAGTTAAGTATGATGCAACAGTTTAAAGGAGAGGCAAGCACGCACGATGTAGCAAAAGCTACCAAATCACTAATCACTTGTCATTTAGCACTTATCACTTATCACTTATCACTTAGTGCATAGAGAGTCCACCTGCTGGCCAGCTCGTGGCTCAGGCCGCTTATCTCTACCACTATTAATCACTTGTCACTGGTAAACACTTAGTGCATAGAGAGTCCACCTGCTGGCCAGCTCGTGGCTCAGGCCGCTTATCTCTATCACTATTAAACACTTGTGCACTAGAGAGTCCACCTGCTGGCCGGAGTGGCGGATCAGGCCAACTCGGGGCTCAGGCCGCTTATCTCTTACCCCACCCATATGTGTCGAGCGTTGGGGTTTCCAACTCACTAAGCTCGCTTCTGGAACACGAGCCAGGAATATAATATTGTAGCGTGTGCTACGCAATCACGATGAATAATCACTATGCAATGACATGAACAGATAATTGCGTACCGTTAATAGAGTTAAACGTGACAGGCAAAATGTAATGACATGAACATATTCGCGTACCGTTAATTTAAATTAAACATGGCAGTTAAAATGCAATGGCAGTTAAGGTTGCATGGATGACATGAACAGTTAATTGCGCGTACCGTTAATGGAATTTAAACATGACATGGTAATTGTGCAACATGCTAAATGTCGGAACTAGCTTCGTTGTCAAGCTAGTTCCCCAATTTGCGCCTAGGCGAGTATCATTTCGTCGCCTAGTCTCTTTTACGCCTACAACAAGCAAATGGCCTAAAACATGGCCTAAACCCTAAGTGGCAAGTTTCACTTGCCTAGCACCGGGGAATAACGACCACTCGTCACACGGATGCCAATCCACGGGGAAATCGCTGTTTTGGGGGAACAATCATCAAACAACATGAAGTTTATATTAGGGTTTCATAAAAATATGAACAAGTTATAAAAACAACGGTAGAACGATTTCTTACCGAGAGGAGACGGAAGAAACACTCCGGGGAACCCTAGGATCAGATCTGGAAGCAAATGGAGAAGTTTGGAGAATTAGGGTTCTTGGGGAATCTTGGGGATTTGATGGGTTTTGATGAGATTTTGGGGAAGATGAGAGGTAGATAGAGTATATGGAAGGTTTGAATGATGGATTTAGGGCTTAGAATGGAGGGATGAAGCTTGGAGGAAGATGGGGGCTGAAGGGGGAAGTTCTTAGGGTTTTGGGTCGTGTTGCAGAAGATGAAGTTGTTTGGGAGGGGTATAAATAGGCTAGGCTGGCGGCTGCCCAGAAATTAGGGTTTTAACACTGGTTAGTCGGTCAAAGAGCAACCACTGACCGACTAGTTTGGCAACTAGTCGGTCGGTCGACCAACGCAGACCGACTAAGTGCAAACAGTAACTCCTGAACGAAAATAGGATATAGAGTTAGTCGGTCCATGAACAAGTACTGACCGACTAGTTTGGCATCTAGTCGGTCGATGAACGTTCTTAGACCGACTAAGAGTAAACAGTAACTCCTGAATAATTGATTGAATGAACTAGTCGGTTCCAGTTGATTTCCTGACCGACTAAATTGGAATCTAGTCGGTCGGTCGATCTTCTTGAACCAACTAACATGCACGAAAAGTGCCGATTCGAAGCGCGAAGCTTCGGGAAGATTTCTATGGCTTCTAGGATCGATTTATACTCTAAGATATGATCGATATGAAGCTCGTCACGAGTGACTTACTCCGAATTCTTTGATTCTAAGGAAGAACCTAGAAGATCACATCAAAAGGAAAGAAAACGAAAGCTAGGAAGTCTCAACGAGATGAATGAAAGCGAGAACTATGGAAATGGAAACCACACCAGGAGAGAACCCACCATCGCAAGCAAAACACACTGATAATCCAATCATACAAAAAAACCAGTCGTTACAATAGTCTTAGGTGAGGTTTGGAGACTAACTAACTCATCTTTGGTCTTAGTATATCTATTTACTAATTTAGAATATTTAGACTAAATTTGCTCGTTAGCTAATCTAAGGTCATCCATAGTTACCTCATCGCCTTCATCCTCGCTATCATCGGAGGAGTATCCTTGATCATGTTCCTCTCTAGCCATGAAGCACATGTGTGCTTGCTCCACTTGTTCATCGTCCGACTCTCCACTTGAGGAGTCCTCGTCGGAGTCGGTGAAAGTGCCGACAAGCCCCTTCTTGTATCCTTTCTTGTACTTCTTTGACTTGTCGAACTTTGGCACCTTCCACTTCTCCTTTTGCTTGTTTTGAGGACAATCAGCTTTCATGTGTCCTGGCTTGTTGCATTTAAAGCACAAAGGAGCGGAGGCGTTAGAAGAACTAAACTTTGATTTGTTCTTGAAATTACCTTTCCGGAAGAATCGGTTGAACTTCTTTGCCATGAGGGCAATGGATTCCAAGTCCAACTCTTCTTCCGATTCTTCATCATCGGTAGATGTAGATGTAGATGTAGATGGAGCGGCCTTGAATGCAATCGCCTTTTTCTTTGGCTCGTCTTGCTTCAAGTAAGACTTCATCTTGTCCTGCAACTTTAGTTTGCTATCCTTGCGTACCTCATAAGACATCAAGGTACCCATTAGTTGGATAACAGTATACTTACTCATATCATTACCTTCCTTATTGGCAAAGGTATGTTTCTCCCAACAAGAAGGAAGTCTGTCAATGATCTTTGAGACATTCTCCTTTTGGGTGTAGGTTTTATCAAGAGCCTCCAACTCGTTGGTGATGTCGACGAAGCGAGCATAATACTCCTTCATCTTCTCACCCTGTTGCATATAAAATAATTCGAAATCTTTATTTACGAAAACGAGTTTGGAGTCTCTTACCCTACTCGTTCCTTCATGCAAGATGAGGAGTGAGTTCCAGATTTGATATGCACTCTTACATGTGCATATCTTGTTGAAGTCTTCGGGCTCCAAAGCACATTGCAAGGCGTTCATTGCCTTGGCATTGCTTACCTCCGCAGCGACCTCCGCGATAGTCCACTTAGCGAAATCTTTTTCTTCGGGCTCGACGTACTCCGTCAACGTGGATCTCCATAGTGAAGCACTCCGGAGGAACGTTTCCATCCGATATTTCCAGTACCCATAGTTGGTACCGTTGAAGAAGGGAGGCCTAGTCGAGGAGTGTCCTTCCATCACCGAAGAAGCTCCTTCACGGTTCCTGAAGGTGCTATATTCTGAAGGTGGACGAACGTTCTTGTTGTCGTTGGTAGACATAGCTATGAACTTGGCTCTGATACCAAATGTAATGCCCTGATAGCGACTGCACAAGTACTAGAGGGGGGTGAATAATACTTTAAAATAATTAAGAAGATAATTCCTAATTATCTTGCAAACTCAACCAACAATGCGGAAATGAAAATATTGACAACAAAGAAATACAATCGCAAACAAACGAATTAACGGGTTCGGATCCACCCAAGTCTCCCCGACTTGTTCCCGGTGATCCTACGTCCCAAACACCCGGATCCCCTCTGGATACTTGAGTTAGAAACCTCTAACTCAAATTTGCACTATGAAATACTTGTAGAAAACCTCTACAAGATCAAATCATACACAAATGAAATTGTGACTCCCACAACCTGGGATCACAAACAAACTCTCACAACCGAGAGTAAAACACTTGTAATATTCAAAGTAAATGAAATATGAAATGCTTACCACAAAACCCTATGCCTTGAGTAAAACTTACGATTTAGGGCAAAGGAGGATTTTGGGGAAGATGAAGTCACCAAACCCTAGCTCCAAGATGTAGACCAGCAATGGAAGCCTAGGGAGGAGTTGGTGACCTAGAATCAAGCTCTTGGCTTGGAAGGCTCACAATCAATGAATCTCTCTTTTGAAATAAGAGTGAGGGAGAGATTCAAGTGAGAAATGAATGAGCTTTGAATGAGAATTAATTGCTTCTCTTTGATCTCTAAACTTCAATTAATATCAGCCTTGAATGCTATGAAAGCAGCCCTTCAAGTATATATAGGATAGAGGAAAGAGAGAGCAAAATTCGTGGCATTTAATGCTCCAACGGCTCTATTCTGAAGCAGACTAGTCGGTCAAAGAAGGATCACTGACCGACTAGATTCACATCTAGTCGGTTGGTGATTCAACATGAACCGACTAACAGGTGATCAGCCAAAAGAGAAAGTTCAGGGAATGAAGAACTAGTCGGTCTAAGAAGACTTGCCAACCGACTAGTTTCACAACTAGTCGGTCGGTGAGTGTTCTTTGACCGACTAACAGATGAAATCAAAGTGGCTGAATCCAAAGACAGGTAGTCGGTTTAAGAACAACTTCCAACCGACTAGTTTCTCAACTAGTCGGTCGGTCGTTGTGCTTTGACCTACTAATTGTAAACAGTAAGATAGGCTGAAAAATGGAAGCTCAACTAGTCGGTCTAAGAAGGATTCCTAACCAACTAGTTTCACAACTAGTCGGTCAGTGAACCTTCTTGGACCGACTAACTATAAACAGTAAGTGAGCTGAAATTGAACAAGGCATTCTAGTCGGTTCAAGAAGGATTGCCGACGGACTAGATTGCCATCTAGTCGGTTGGTTCTTCTTCTTGAACCAACTAACATGCACAAGAAGCCGCGATGAGAAGCGTTAAGCTTCGAGAAAGATTCTATGGGCTTCTAATAAGATCCTAGCTCTAAGATATGAGCGTTATGAAGATTAAAACGTAAGACCTACTTAAGGCTTAACAATCTACGAAACGAAGCTAGAAGACTATAAATAAAACTTGACGAACCGTCTTCAATCGCTTCGATCCGAATCTCTTGACTTCAATAATGGTCCTTGAGCTTCAACGAAGCTTCAAGCATACGATCACGCGCTTTGAGAAGTCTCGAGACGTCGCTTTTGATGTTCATAGAAGTTTGGCGATGATCTCCATAACTGCGCTCACAAAGAGTTAGTTCACGATATTTATGTTTGTTCCTCATCCAAAACCAAATCCGGGGAGTCAATACTCAACAGTTTCCTCGCACTCGAGCGAAACGTGGCCACCATTCTCTGCCTTCTTACACACATCTTCGGTCCCCCACCACCTACTCCAGCACCATCACCACCTCCATCACCTCCTAGGCGATCATCCCCTCCTCCCTCCACCTCTTCTCCACCCACGACCACTACCGTCGATCCTACACTTCCACCACCCTTCACATTTATCACCACCGCATACTCGCGCCGCAAGAAATTAGATGTGTGCTCAAAATCATTGCCCACGCCCACCTCATTGGTCTCCGTATCCCTCCCACTTACCATTACCACAGTCACTCCACCCATCATCCACACCACCACCGCACCCATCCATCCACCACCTCCACCGCTTTCTCCACTTCTCCGCACTCCTATCACTTCTCCCGCCCACACCCCTCCATCCTCTTCCGAGGAGGATGAGGAGATCACCCCTCCTGCATCTTGATTTTTGTTTTTGTTTTTTCTGTTTTTCCCCTAGCTATTTTTCTGATTCACCACGATCAAATCTTTTCTTTAGCATTGTCATGATTAGCTTGGGGGAAATCAATTTCTTGTCATTTGCTGTCGTATCATGTTGTTGGTGTGTGCTTGTTTATATATGTTCGTGTGTATGTGTTTTTGGTATATTTGGTTTGAGTGTCTATCTTCTTTATTTTCTTTTTCGTTTTGTGTGTCTTTCATGTTTTTCAATTTTTTGTGTCGGTGCGTACTTTCCTCCCATTTTCATTGCCCTTCCATATTTACTCTGATTGCATTGAGGGCAATGCAAGATTCTGCTTGGGAGGGTCGCACTTTGTGCGTCAGTTTTGTGTTTTTCACCGTTTTTGAGTCGTTTTCATCGTGTTTTTATTTTTCTTTCTTTCTTTTTTATTCTCCCTCTCCTATAGATGACCCCATATAATGAACCGCCACGGAACCACACACACATAGTTTAGCTACGATTATCACTTTCACTAACCCTAGGAAGCCGAGTCATATTGCATTTCATGCTCCGTTGGTTCACTTTACTTTTGTGTGAGTTGTGTGTCGTGACTAGCTAGTTGGTGTGCTTCTACTTTGTTATTTTGTTTTATATGCATGTCCTTGGATGATCCCTAGACTATCATGCTTCGATTTCGAATATGCGGTATTTTGCTTCCACTACCTGCTTCTTTATGCATGAATAATATATATATATATATATATATTACTCTTCAAATCGCATGTGTCGGGACTCTAGAAATAGGACTAGGATAACCCATTTTGCTTATGCTCTGATTCACGAAAAAAATTTCTTTTGCCCAAGTGTTTAGAATTCGATTTCTTTTTTGTTTTACTTGGTGCAAATCCCCTCGTCGTGCAACGTTCTCCCACTTGGGAGAGTACACAAAAATATAGCCCAAAATCCAAAAAATCAAAAAAAGAGAGAGAAGATAAATTCAAAAACAAAAAAACAAAAAAAGAGAAAAAAATATATGTATAGACAAAGAAATCCAAAAAGATATACAAATACCCAAAACCCAAAAAAAAAATTCCGGTGTGAATATTATTCCTATCCACCGTGAAAAAAGGGAAGGCGAGAGTTTGGACCAAGTGTCCTACTCCACACCTTTTCAACCTCTTTCGTTTTCGAACACACTTGGCATAGGAATTTTCTAGCGATTATCTAGGCAATAGTGCTGTGATCTTTTAGTTCCTAGCAGTGGAGTCCCCGACACATGATACGCTTCAATTCTTATTCTATTCTCATGCATGCTTGAGCTATTATTCACCGTTAATTCGAATTGAATCGATATTTGGGTCATTCCTTGGGTATGTGTATATGGAGCTTTATTGAACAATTTAGATAGTAACACAGTCTGCTAGCTCACGACCTCACTCACTCGCACTTCACCGCGTGGACCCACGACACTTGTATGGACTCATATTCCTGGGTTCGTGATGTGTTTATCGCATGCTTGCTTAGTGCGGTGAGTTTGTTTTTGTTGGCTCTGACGGGTGATCTAGGACTTTGCTTTCTTTTCTTGTTTCTTCCTTTCTATTTTCCCCTCCGAGCTCATACTCTCACTCGTCTTCCTCGAGGACGAGGAAGGGTTCAGCTTGGGGGATTTTGACGTGCGTTTATATTTTATATATTCACGCACGTCTTCATCGTGATTTTTCGTTGTTTTCCGTTGTTTTATATCTATTCTTTTGTGGTTTTTAGTATCTTTTAACTTTCTTTGTGTTTTTGTGCCATTGCACAAGACTTCCAGCGCTGGGAACATATAAAGCAATTATCATGAGTCCCCGGAGCAACAGGAGGTGCCACGCGCGATCCTGAAGGCCAAACGTCAAAGAATATCATGTTTCAGCCCTCAACCGATCGGGTGGACTGACCCACCCGATCGGTTCGTGCACGCATATCCGCCCGATCTGAAACAGTAGTGAAGAAGAGCCCACCCGATCGGTTCAGCGATCGGGTGGTGGTGACAGAACTCTTTGTCTTTTGGAGCCGAATTCCAACCGATCGGGTGAAATCTCACCCGATTGGTTCATTTGTAGCCGAAGTTTCCCCAGCTCGCGACCAGACGACTCACCCAATCGGTTCATCGATCGGATGAAGTATCTCTGAAGCTGAAGACCAAGTCGACAGCCGTCTCACCCGATCGGTTAATGCTTCAACCGATCGGTTGGACGGTTTACTATACATATACCCCGAGGTTTTTACCAGAACTCATCCCCATTTTTGAGCAGTTTTTAGGGATTTTGGCAGCTGCGAATTTATTTTTTTTGTAAGTTCTCTGATTACCTTGGCACCTTGATATTGTTTTAATACTATTGTTTACTCTAGTTCTCTATTGCTTGATCTTAATTTTAATGGCTGAATTTTGTGTTATTGAATCTCTTGCAATGAATTGTGAGTAGTTTCCAAATCTGGGACGTTGGTGGAACCCCTTCGTGGGTTCTCCCTAGAACGACCATAGGATTAGGGTTTCAATAGGAAATAGGGATTTAGATGGTTACACAGTGCATTTTATTGTCGTTGGAGGGAGAAAGACCGCCTCTGACTGTCGGGCCATGGGGAAATAAAACTGGCGTTTGATCCTATAGCCACAGCTCACACCCTTAGCATAGACATTGATTCCTAGCGCATGGGAACGACAGGATGAAATGTCGGGAGTAATCGGTGCGAGCTTAGTTCTCTCGGAGTCGGTCAGTGTTAATGGACATGGAAATGCCCACCGTCCGAAACCGGGTAGAACTAGCGTATCATCCTAGGCATCGACCGGAATATCGGGCCCATGCGACGCTAAGTGTCACTCTTAGAGGCAACGTCTCATCACTAAACCCCAGAATCCGATCGAATTCCTATACGCCGGTCATAATAGAGAGAACACGCGATAGGGTGAAAAACCAAAGTCATGGATTACTTTTTATATCTTACATCTTTCGTAGTTTCATTTTGTGACAACCCACCTTGCGATAGGGCTAGCTCACCCACCGGGTGATCCGATTCCTGTTTGACAACAAGCACAACACACGCCTCCCCGTGTTCGACCCCCAAGCCACACTACAACACCGTGCTCTTGCGGTTTATAAATATTTAAATCTGGTATCCCCGTTCTGACTACACATTGCTAAATCTAGGGGACGTCTGTAGGCTATCATCAACGTACGTGCCAGAAGTCATTCTCCCATTTTGAGCGAAGACATTCATTCTAGTCTAAATGCAAAGAAGAGACATACGGCCGACCTCAAGCAGAAGCTTAATATGAGGCGAGCGTCTCAGGCTCCCTCCATGGCAGATCATCGACCAATAGCGGTAGCTCAACAAGCTTTAGCAATGAAATACCAATCCTCCCAGTGACACATGCTTCCTTACTACTTAGCCCTCCTTCCGCAAACGATATTCTGAGATATCCTGGTTTCGGTGACTTGGTCAAGCATTTGGATACCTACACTGAATACATGCAACTGAAAGGTTACTCTTAAGATCTTATGCACCAGGCCTTCCTAAGCTGTCTGGCTCATGTTGCCTGGCAATGGTTTAGGAACCTTCCAAGGGGGTTGGTCACCTCTTTTGCTGACCTCCAAAAGAAGTTTCTCTCCCATTTTGCTATCCAGAAGGTGACAGAGATACCCTGAGTCCCTGGCTTCCATCAAGAAGGGGCCCGACTAGTCGCAACAAGCTTTCCTTCCTTGTTTTACCAAAGCTCACATGGTGATCGACGTCTACCCCGACAAGATCACTAAGATAGAAATTTAGGCGGGCTTTCATGACAGGTCCAACCTAAAGTTTAAGATTTATAAGCGAAGATCTTTGACTTCGCTCACTTACTGTGTCTGATCAAGAAATTCATTGTCGTAGAGGAGGCATGCGGTCGATCAACTGGTGACCATATGTTCTCTTATAAGAGGTCAGACCTCTGGCACATTCCTGCTAGCAAGCGTCTCAGGCCCGAGATGCACTTTGATCGAACTAAGCACCCTTGAGCAGGTGGCGAGTGACTCAGGTCATCCAAGGTATGTGTCAACACCATTCTATCGTCCACACCATCAGAGATACTAACCAGCGCGGTAAAGGAGTTCAATCCTACATGCCCTCTACATGATAACCCCAAGGTGGACAAGTCTGAATACTTTGACTTCCATAAGGGATTCGGCCCTGTCACAGACGACTATAGGATCCTCAGGATCAGATCGAGCACCTCATCTAGAAGGACCGACTTCATGAGTTCAAAGCTAAAGATCTAGAGTGCTAAGCAGGAGGTTATCAAAACAAGAACAAAGGTGTTAATAACTCATTTGATGTCATTGATATGATCTATGGGTCCGTTACCATGGTGGATTGCAACTTAGCCCAATGATCTAATTGTGCACAGAATAGTCACACTCGTCTGGCATGTAGCCTCTGATTGGCCTCGAGGTTTCCATCACAAATCAAGGCTTGAATCAACTCAAGATCTCTAATGAACATCTACTCTTCATTTAAGACGAGGCAAGACAGATCCACCATCCTCATAATGATGCCATTATGGTCAACTTGCGGTTTGTTGTGTCTTGCTCGAAAACATGAGCACGGTCGACATCCTTTACTTGGACATGTTCAAGAAGTTTGTGATTTTTTATGAATTCATATATCCCGTGCATACCAATCTCTATAGTTTCATAGGGGCTCAAGTGGAGGGGAAGATCTTTCTCCAAGTGGAGCTCGACATACCACCCTACCGCTAGGTACGCAACATCAACTTCCTGATGGTCAACTGTACATATGCCTTCAATGCAATCATAGGAAAGACAACCCTCAATGCCATGTGGATGGTGACCTACGTCTCCTGGTGAAGTTCCCCACACTCATGCGGAGTCGGGGACTGCATGCTCTTGGCCAACAAGGTGGTGACCTATCATCTGGTGCAGACCTATTATAATTTCGACTGTAAGGGTTTTTTTTCTTGGTTCCAGTAATTAGTAACTTATAGACAACAACCCCATCACGAGGGGCTGATGATCACCATACCGAAGTTTGGAATCCGGATAGCATGCAATCTCATTGGTGGCACGGATGTGTTTCAACCATCTGCTGCCTATGCCTGGCCGTAAGACTACGCTTTGAATTCTCCTACATTAGGCAAGCTTGTTCCTTGAGATGGGTTGGAACAGGAAACTCAGATGGAAGAAGTTCTTCCGTCTTTGATTGCATCACCTCAGACTTAGGGTAGTGCTCCAATCTTGTTAATGGTTGATTAACTCGACCCTCGAGGTTAATCCTAACATGAGAGAGCCACTCTGGTGAAGGATATAGAAGCTATACCTCTGTGAGAGTCTAACCTTACTCAGACCATCTAAGTCAGGTTAGCCCTATGACCAAACCTCATAGAGCTTCTTATCGGCATCCTTCAGCAAAATAAAGATGTATTTACTTGGTTGCACACGGACATGCTAGCCATTGATCTGGAGGTCACGATCCATCGGTTGAACATCAATTCGGTTATGCCTCTAGTCTACCAGAAGCGGAGAACTTTCTATTGGGAGATGAGTATTCACTTGAGGAAATTTATCTCTTTGTATGTGTACAAATGTCTTGTTCAAAATAACAGTAAGCGGTTTGGTAAGAATTTACTAAGTTAATAATAATGTAATCGACATTAGAAATTAGGTAAATTCCTGAGACTTAATGCAAGGTTATACAAGTATCGAAATAAGGATCTCAATCATGAAGAATTGTTTGATCGTTAACAGCATAAGTCTAAAATCGTTCATGGTCGTCGATGTTTCGAGAAAAGGATATCGAAACATCGGATAGACCATTGTGTCTTTGTCTTCACTATTGAGTGGTGACGATGATCCAATGGTCGTTCGACTTGGCGAAGTTGTAGACGAAACACATGTGCTCATTGGAGAATGAGTTCATTGAATGACCCAACGAGAGTTATCACATGGTTAACATAACTTATCTGCCAGTGATAACTCTCAGTGATGATATGCAAATTTGTCCTTAGACTTGATGTCATTATACAAACCTATACGTGAATGGTGTCACTTAGATCTCTGACCTAGCTCGAGACAAGGCATGTCGAAAGGTCTTTGGTTGGGTGACACTTGTAGCATGTGAGGAGAGTAATGACTAAGAAAGGATTCGACTCTCCCGTTTATGAGGAGTTAGTGTCGCACGTGGTTGTTCCGTTTTTAGTGAAAAACTTTGGCCAAATTATATCGGAAGAAGTCCAACATTATTTGACTAAAGATCGATAGAAACTAACCAAGTTCAAGCAATTATGATTGACAGTTTGACCATACCCTAGGCTTAACTAGGCGACATAGTTTCGACGAATGGACTATACTTGCAGCATTCCTCACGAACATAGTTAGGTGGTCCTGACATTACTCATGTTAATGAGTTAACTACATAATTATGATACCGAAACATGGAAGTCACATGCTTCTCGTGGTCACTGTCGTCTGGGGTTTCGAGCCCAACATATAATAGGGTCAGGCTGTAGGGTCTCACATAGAATGAGACCTACGTCTAGTAATAGGAAGTCTTTAGGGAGATAATACATCAGATGTATGAGAATTAATTAAGTCGCAAAGCGTTTGCGATATAAGTCTAAAATATTAGTGATGTGAATTATTGCATATTATGCAATTAAAAATAAAATATATATTGTAAATGTTTACAAATATATTTTATAATAAATGCATAAAAATGAAGATGATTTTTCCATGAAAGTCATGGAGAAAACCGCGCAAAAATCGAAGACCAAACGAGCCCAATAATGCAGTTTAAAAGGTGTTTTAAACTTTATTTAATAAAGCCCAAAAGGGAAAAAGCCTAAAGATTTTTTTTTCAAAAGGGTTTTGGGACCTGTCCCAAGGGGCCGGGTCAATTTTGTGTGCCCCAAAGGGCACAACAAGCAGCGCCCTTTTTAGGGCGTGTGCCTGGCACATGCCCGCTGGGCACATGCCCGCCACACGCCCCCTGGGCTGCATGCATGCTAGTCCTATTGGGCCCATGCAATGGGCCCCATAACAAGGGTTTCTGAACCCGAGGCGTGATTTTTAACGGATGTATTTTCTTGCGAAGTTCAGATTTTGATCAAATTTGCGCATACGTTTGAGCGGTCAAACAAAGTCAAAATTGAGCCATATTTGTTTCTATGCATTCACCGTTCAATGCTTTTTGATTTGATATGGGATATTACTTGCAAAGCTCAACAGTGAGGGAGGAAAAATTCGCTAAATATTGGTCTTTGTAAAAGGTAAACTTTAATTAATTTTCTCCTCCAAAATCTTTAGTCCCACATCGGTAATTGAGAAAAGGGAGGGGTCAGTCGCTTATATAAATAGGTGCCAACCACCCTCATTGAAACTTGTATCCAGTCTTCAGTTTGAGTAGTTCCAAAAAGTTTTGAGCATACTCAGATTAAGACTTAAATTAATATTCCTCTTTTCTCCCTAATTATTCCTTGCTCCTGATCAGACTCTAGCAAAGCTAGAAAGGTGTTCGAATCGGATCCAAAGTCTTAACGGAGAATCCACTCAAGGTGAAACTTTCTTTGACGCGTGGTTAGCTCGGCATCAAGGGTGTTGCTATGCCTTGGGACACTGTTTGGCTTGGGATGCGGTTCGGCTCGGGACGCGGTTCGGCTTGAGTGAAGTAGTGCAAGGCATCGCTTCGAAGATAAAGAAATGTTGATGAAAATGACGCTTCGTATTATGCAAAAATGAAGTGAAAGGTATTTAGTTTAATTAACATGCATTTATAATTGTTGTTAGATATATCTATCTTTACGAGTTAGTCAGACCCAACCCCAGGATTGTAGGGATTCTGGCTATAGTTATTTATTTAGGGTTTCTTAAAACTGTTTTAAGATGTTTTTCCACTGCTTGTTTAATTTCTTCGTCCGACCGACTTAGGCCGGACATCGATTTTATTGCCATAAGGACCACAAACCCTTCAGTGGTATCAGAGCCATGCTACATGTATCTATGGTTTTGCAATTATAAAGTACTTAGGATGCAGCATGTTTCTCCACCAGATGGAGGTATTTAATTAAGCTATTAAATTGTTGTTCCATGTGATGGTATTATCTTCAAAAATTGTTTTTTGAAAATTAGATCTAATTTTAAAATCATGTGATAGTTTTAATAATTAGATCTTTAAAATTATATGATAAATTTTAATGTAACTTAAATTTTTGAGATATTTTTTAAGTTGCATGCTTAGCTAAAATTTTTGTGATAATTTTAGTTAATCTGTTATCATGCTAAAATATTTAGTTGATATTTTTAATGGTTATATTATTTCTTGTTGATTATGCAAAAACTCAAGAAATACTTTTAGGGTAGCCATTAAAAGATTTTAGAAAATTATAAGATAATTTTTAATGGACATGCTATGATTTAAAATTGTTGCAACAAATTAAACTCCTAATAATTGATTATGGTAGCCCCATCCTCTTCTTATTATTTTAATTGTGCTAATAATAATTTTAAAATAGGATAGGCTTTAAATTGTTGCAACTTGATTTTTAAATCACTAATACATGATTAGGATAGCACCCTAAAATCCTTACAGTTGATAATTACATTAATAAAAGTTATTAACAAATGCTAATAATTTCGAATTTTAGGATTCAATTAGTTGATAAGATTAACTAGTTTTAATGTAGCCATGTCACGTCAGTATCACACATATGAATAATTAGTATCCTTCAAGGATTATGATCCGGTCTAGTGTTTTTTGACTAGTGTTGTGGATCACCGTAGCTCGACTGGGGATGGTGATCATAGCCTAGCCAAATCCCTGTTCATGTTCCTCTGGACTGCAAGGATGCGAATTGTTATTATGTGAAACCATCATCACATCTAGTCAGTTACGTTTAAAATCTTCTTCAAGATTCGTCGTAGCTTTCCTTGTTTTAGAGGTTAGCAACTACAGGTTCTATGTGTTGGATCTCCTGGCACACTAAATACACTAGAAGGGGGGTGAGTTGTGTCAATCAGGACAATATTGCAAAAAGAGTTCGGAAAGAAAAGATCACAATTCAGAATAATCCAACCGCAAACACAGAGATTTTTACCTTGATTCGGATCCTTGTGATCCTACGTCCAGTCATCTACGCCATAGAGATTTGAATCCACTAAAACACTTACTCCCCATAAGTAATCAACATACAAAGATGCCAACACTCCTCGTGTTGCAAACTTGTACAATCTCTTCAACAAGAGTTTCGCCAAATAAAGTAAAGAAAAGAGCATTAAACAATATCACCTATAGCCTTGATAATAAGGTTGGTGATGGAATCTCCAAGGTTCAAGATGTGAATTGTGGTAGAACACTCTTGTAAATTGGACTTCCTAAAGGGGTAGAATTTCTGCAGAGTTTCCCCTATGGAAATCAGAAAATCACACACTTTCTAGAGAGAGAAAGAAACCTTAAGAAAATAAAAAGTGAAAGAATTTTCGTATGATTTAGGCAGGGGTCTGGGGGTCTATTTATAGTCTAAAAAGTTAGTTTTCGAACGTTGGACAACTGCCTAAATTTTCAAAAAAATCTGAGCCGTTTTTCCAAAAATTAGTCAACTAGTCAAAACAATTAGTCGACTAATAGTGCTGCCATGTCAGAAAATGATTGTTGAAGTGTCCTTTTATAAAATAACAGAAATAAACTTCCACAATCGGACAAAAACGTCTAGGAACTGACAAAGTGACGTTGGAAGATAGTTTCTAACTGCCATTAAATAATAAAAAATTATTTAATAGAAATCAGTTATAATAACTGACGTTATAACTATTTGAAAAACTGTCTGGCAGACTAGGAAAATTTATAAGTCGATTAGGAACAAAATTTTGAGAAATTTTTTAGAAATTGATCCTTATGTTTGAAAAATAGTTTTTGACCAAAAATAAATTTTTTCATAGAAAATTTATTAGTCGACTAGGAAAAAATGCTGGTCTGCTAATTTTTTTCTGAATTTTGGATTTTGAGGCTAAGTCCTAAAGAACTAAGATAGTGTATGATCAAGGCTTTAACAATCTAAAGTTATGCAAGAATAAAAAAAAATTACTTCATCTTTCTCAAGATATATAAAAGATTCATTGCTTGAGCTTTATCGTGCATTTTGATGCTTTTTCTTGCAACGTAACTTTTATGATTGTCATATGTGAAAGGTTTGAGCTTGATAATCTGCATCCAAAGAGTAAGTACATACACACACACATATATATAAATGATTGTATCATCAAAAACTTTATGGGAAGAGAAACTTTATGGTTCCAACATTCTCCACTTTTTTTGATGATTACAATATATCTTAAGATAATATGAAATATATGTGATATGTGTAAAAATAATAATTTTTAAGTATAAAGCTCACCCTGAATATATGCTTGATAGAATGAGCAATCCATTTGCTAATTGATATTACCATTGCATTTTTTATTCCACAACATTGCATATTTTCTCCCCCTTTGAAAGTATCAAAAATGGGGTGTATGTCAGCAAATTTAGGGAATAAGTCGACTAATGAAAAGTTCTGGTTGACTAATTAATGTGAAATGCTGAGAAACATAGAAGAATATGAACTAAAGCAAACTGAAATTTCATTACTAGAACTGAAGGGATACATGGTTGGAGTCATACATAGGATACTGCTTATGAAAAAAAGCAAAATACCACAACCAAATGACAACATAAGTCATAAGACATCATACATGCTGACTGGACAATAACAACGTAACACTAAATACCAAACAGAACCACTGAAGTACACCAACCAAAGCAGACAACTAAAAACTGCTGAGAACCATGATTAGTCGACTAACTGATTTGCCTAGTCGACTAAGAAGTGAAATCATCCGAAATCGCTTCAAAATGGTGGACGAGGGTGCTGCGATGCGGATGGGGAATAGGGTGACCAATGTTCCAGAAGGCTAAGAATCTGGGCCTGACTGTGATGTGTATTCTCGAAGCCCTTATTCATATCGCTGGTCACGTTCTCTAGGCGGGTTTCAAAGCCGCTTAAGTGTTCTTGGACGCTGGCAAATCCCTTGTTAACATCCTCAAGTAGGTTGTCAATCTGGATTTGGACAATGTTTCGCTGAGGAGGGGAGTTTCTGCGAGGGTTATTGGGGTTAACACCAACACAACGACGGGAGAGAGGAGGTTCCGCGGGGCGATCTTCTTCTTCGTTTCTAGGAGGAGGGGATAATATTTTCGGTTAAAAACTGACCGATCAAAATTTATAGTGGGAAATATGGAGACTTCACCAACTAGATGGACATCGAAGTATTTGAAGATGCGAGTGATTGTGCAAGGGAGATAAATGTGAGAAGTAACGGGCTTGAAGAATATGCGCATGAAAGAATAAGCCCAATTTACCTTTAATCCCCCAGCAATGGCGTAAAGGCAAAGTGCAAGATGATTGCTAAGGTAATTTAGAGAGCCGAATTTTGAAAGGAGGATATAGATGAGAATCTTGAAGATGAGACGCGGAGTCAGAAGTAAGTTAATGGCGGTCATCCCCACATGGAAATTCGGACTAAGTCAGGCAAGAACATTGGCATTATCTAGGGTAAAACCGAGATCGGAAAGAGAAGTGTAATCAAGATGAATTTCGTGGCCCTTGATAATGGTGTCAAAGAAGACATTACCATCACCGTAGGTGACCTCCATGTTGGCATAGAACTCCTTAACCAGGCTATGATAGTAAGGAACACTTTTGACAAAACTCCAGAGGTTGAGGAGTGCGTCATCATCAAGAAGATTGAAAACGTCATATTGAAGAATTTCAGTGCCATTGAAGTCTTTGAAGCGTTCCGGATAGAAAGGGGTATTAGCCAAGGAGTCAAATTTGACATGGGCTTCATCGGAGTTGAAGATCAAAGGCCGGTGGTCGGATGGGGTTGGACGACGGGAAGAGGAGGAAGCCATCTGAAATCGGTGGCGAAAGAGTGAGGAACGTTTGGACCAAGAGGAGAGTGTTTTTTGCATGGTATAAAAGGAGAGGAAGCCATGGATTTAAATAGAGAAAAATTAGAGGGAAACTTCGAAATTCGAAAGTAAAAACTGATTTAGAACTAATTGATAACTTTCCTTAAATTCTCTAGAGGTTGAAGAACCGATTGGTGCGAAAAATGGTGGAAGAGAACGGTCAAAATCACAGTTCTGCAGAAAACTGTAATTTTCTGGTCGACTAGTCAAATCCTCTAGTCGACTAATCGATGCGTAGGAAATATTGTAAAAGAGAGGATGCGAAAACTGAGTATTGTTAACTAATATATCCGATCAAAACTTAGTACACAAAGGACCTGACGTCTGGCACTGGGCTAGGGATAGGTTGTACTTTAATTTGACTTTGAAAAAGCCACTTTCCAAGGAGCCTTGTATTTTGGTCCAAGTTTTGGAGGGAAAACAAAAAGTGAGATTTTGGTTGTGTAGTGGTTACAAAAATCTGTTGACTGACCAGATTAATTAAATAATAAGAATATATATATATATATTTGAGACATAGGAATATTTAGCAGCCTAGTCGACCAGAACTATGTGCTAGTCGACTAATAAAAATATAAAATAATTCTGAAAATTCCAGAAAAATTCTATATTGATATTAACATAATTTGTAACTATACTCTATATTTAAAATTTCGATTCACTAATTATACCAAGTTCTCTTCTAAGTTTTAGAAAAGTCTCTTTATTTATAGGCTTAGTTAGAATATCGGCAATTTGATTCTTAGTGTCTATATACTTAAGAATAATATCACCTTTTTGGACATGATGTTTAGTACGTGCATGCTGTACCGGATTTTTGGATAAATTTATGGCACTAGTGTTGTCACACATTATTGGACATGTGTTACATTTAATGCCATAATCAAATATAGTTTGTTTCATCCATAAAATCTGTGCATATGCTAAACCAGCGGCAATGTATTCCGCTTCGGTAGTAGATAAAGAAACAGAATTTTGTTTCTTACTGAACCATGATACTAATGTATATCCTAAAAAGTGACAAGTTCCACTTGTACTTTTACGATCAGTTTGCAACCATCAAAATCTGCGTCACTATATGAAATTAAATCAAATGAATTTGATTTTGGATAATATAAACCAAAATCAGATGTATGTTTAATATACCTAATTATCCGTTTGATAGCAGTCAAATGTGATACCTTAGGGTCTAACTGATATCTAGCACATATACAAACAAAAAACATAATATCGGGTCTACTTGCTGTAAGATAAAGTAATGATCCAATCATACCTCGATATAGTGTTTAATCAATACTCTTACCATTTGGATCTTTATCAAGATTTGAAGATGTACCCATGGGAGTACGTTTTTCTGCAGAATTCTCTAATCCAAATCATTTGATGAGTTCCTTTGTATATTTACTTTGGTGTATAAACATACATTCCTTCATTTGCTTGATTTGAAGTCCAAGGAAATAGGTTAATTCACCCATGTGACTCATCTCAAATTCATTCTGTATTTCCTTAGAAAATTCCTGCCAAAAAGAATCATTAGTAGAACCAAAAATTATATCATCAACATATACTTGTATAATGATAACATCCGAATCTATATGTTTGGTAAATAAAGTAGGATCTATTTTTCAAGTAGAATAACCAGATTTTTACAGAAAATTTTTCAATCTTTCATATCAAGCACGAGGTGCTTGTTTTAATCCATATAATGCTTTCTTTAACTTGAAAACATGATTATCCAAACTTTCATATTGAAATCCTGGTGGTTGTTCTACATAGACTTCTTCTTTTATAATACCATTAAGAAATGCACTTTTAACATCCATTTGATATAACTTGAAATATTTGTAACATGCATATGCTAAAAGCATTCTAATAGATTCTAATCTTGCTACAGGAGCATATGTTTCATCATAATCGATGCCTTCTTCCTGATTATAACCTTGTGCAACTAATCTACCCTTATTTCTAACTACTTGACCAGATTCATCCAATTTATTCTTAAATACCCATTTTGTTCCTATAATAGGATGATGTGAAGGTCTAGGTACTAATTCCCATACATCATTCTTTTTGAATTGATTAAGTTCATCTTGCATTGCTATAATCCATGAACTATCTTTACATGCTTCAATAATATTCTTTGGTTCAATGGACAATATAAATGCACAATTAGTCATTTGTTCTATTTGAGATCTAGTTCTACTCTATAAGAAATATCTCCAATAACTAGATTATGTGGATGATTAGGAACTTCAACAAATGCTTTAAGAAGACTTGTATTTTTAGGAATAATTTCAGGAATGGAATTAATAGAATCATCGTCATCTAACTTAGTGTTTTCTAAAGAACTAGTGATAGGTATAGAATCTTCTTCATCCAAAGGTGTGATAGGTGCAAAATTCTCATCAAAACTTACATGAAGAGATTCCTCAATACATAAGGTTCTTTTATTATAAACTCTATATGATTTACTACGTGTAGAATATCCTACAAAAATACCTTCGTCTGATTTAGAATCAAACTTATCTTGTGAATCCTTAGTGTTAAGGATAAATCACTTACAACCAAATACTTTAAAATAAGACACATGAGGTATACGATCATAAAACAATTCAAAACAAGTTTTATTCATTTGTGGTCTTATCAAAATTCTATTCAAAACATAACATGCAGTAGCAACGGCTTCTGCCCAAATGTATTTTGGTAAAGAACTATCACATAACATGGTTCTAGCACACTCTTGTAAAGTTCTATTTTTCCTTTCAACTACACCATTTTGTGGTGCGGCTCGAGTAAAAGAGAGGTTATATGTTATACCATGTTTATTACAAAATTTTGTAAATAATTCATTATCAAATTCTCTTCCATGGTCAATACGAATGGTAATAATGGAAGAAGATTTTAAATTTTGAATTCTTTTACAAAATATTGTAAATTCTTCAAATGCATCATTTTTATGTTTCAAGAATAATACCCAAGTATATCTTGAAAAATCATCAACAATAACTAATGCATATTTATTACTATTTAACGAGGCTATTCTAAAAGGACCAAATAAATCTAAATGCAAAAGTTCAAGTGGTCTTTTTGTAGAAATAGCATCTTTCAATTTAAAAGAGGATTTATGCATTTTACCTTGTTGACATGCATCACAAAATTGTGTATGAGTAAAATATATATTAGGCATTCCAGAAACTACCTTTTGTTTTGAAATACGTGCTAAATGCTTAAAGTTAGTATGTCCAAAATGTTTATGCCATAATAAAGTGTTATCGGTGGATGCTAGTAAACAATGATCATTTGAAGATATTTTCATGCATTATATATATATATATATATATATATATATATATATATATATATATATATATATATATATATATATATATATATATAATTAATTCTTACGACTACCCTGAAATGAAATATTAGTCATATTAAAAACATATATAATGCATGCATTCTTTTCGAAAACAATTTTAAAATATTTTTCCCATAATTGAAAAATGGATAAGAGATTATGTTTGAAACCGTCAACGAGGAGCGTGTTTTCGATTATTGGCTTGGTTTGATCACCAACTGTTCCGATGCCAATCACTTTACCTTTGTTGTTATCACCAAAAGTAACGGTGCCACCATCTTTGAATTGAACGGTTAATAGAAGTTTGATGTTCCATGTCATGTGTTTAGAACATCCACTATCTAATATCCATCTTTCTTTTATGGGTACCTGAAAGATAAACAATAAATATTGGTACCCTTTTTATATAAGTCCTTATGATTAGTCCTTAGGAAACCAAACCCAAGTGGAATTTGGTTTCTTCAAATAATTAGGAGAAAGAATAACATTTTTCATATAGTTAGAAACATATGTATATTTATCATATAAACAAATATCTTTGGGAACCCAAATATTATGCATAATTGTTTTCTTAAAGGATGTAATAAAATTGGTCTTCTTTGGAATATGAATAGTATCCTTTTTCATACTATTAGAAGAATCAGTTTCCTTTGCTTTAATAAATATATGCCTTTTCTTTTCTAAAAAGACATTACCAAAAATATTGGATTTGGGAATATTCTTATATCCCAAACCTTGTCTATGATTAGCAGGATGTTGTATTCTAATTAAATCATCAAGATTATTCTTTCCTTTATTAAACTTACTAATGTTAAAAGACACATCATCATATTTATATTTTAGAGAAGAAATGTCTTTATCTAAAATGGAAATGCGTGAAATCATGTTATGATTCTTAGATTTGAGAATCTCATTTTCGTGAAGTAGTTTAACATTTTGAGAAGATAATGTTTTCTTCTCAATTTTTAAACTATCTAATGAGGAAGAAGAAGAAGAGATTAGTTCTTGATGAGAAATAACTAATGCCTTATATTGAGAATTCAATTCCTTGAATCTCGTATATAATTCATTAAAGGCATCAAGTAGTTCTTCATTATCTAAAGTACTTACCTCATTATCAAGTTGTGCCATAAAGCACATATGAGCATTCTCTTCATTAGATTGATTGTTGACTTCTTCTTCTTCATATGAAGATGAAGAGTCCCATGTTACTGCTAGTACATTCTTTCTCTTTTCGAACTTCTTATCCTTTCTGAAGTTGTTGAATGTCCTTTAGTTAGGCTAAGAAGTGGACAATCCTTTTTCATATGTCCTGGCCAGTTACATTGAAAACATAAAGAAGCATCAGTAGTTTTAGGCTTAAAAATTTTAAACTTACCTCTTCGTAGAAACTTCTTAAAGGTTCTAGTTATTAGTGCCATGTCTTCATTGTCCATTTCTGAATCATCGATGTCTGATAAAACGACGAAGGAGAGAGCTTTCTTCTTTGTATCTGCTTGTTCTTTGCGATCCAAAAGTTGTACTTCGTAGGCCATCAGGTTACCAACCAAACTTTCAACAGTGAGAGTTGACAAGTCATTGGCTTCTTCTATGGTTGTAATCTTCTTCTCCCATTCTGATGTTAGGGCTCGAAGAATCATCCTTACTTGTTCCATTTGAGTATAGGTCTAGCCAAGGGCTATTAAGGAGTTGACAATGTCGATAAAACACGTGATCATTTCTCCAATTGGTTTATTCTCCTTCATTCTGAATAACTCAAACATGTGAACAAGAACAGAGATTTTAGTTTCCTTAAATTTATTAGTTCCTTCATGTGTTACCTGGAGATTATGCCAGATGTTATATGCAGTTTTGGCCTGGGAGACACGGTTGAACTCATTCTTGTCCATAGCGCAAAATAGTGCATTCATTGCTTTAGAGTTGTGGGTTGCAGCAGATTTGTCAGTTATGGTCCATTGGGCATATGGTGTTGTAGGGTTCCCGTACTTTGTCTCCAACATGTTCCAAAGTTCGTAATCGATACTTTGAAGGTAGATCGTCATCTTTGTCTTCCAATAGGAGTTGTTGGAACCATTAAATAGTGGAGGCCTTGTAGTAGAGTGCCCTTCTGGAAATTGTGATGAAGACGTTGAAGTGTTCTCGGATAGGTGTAGGCCATCTTAACCATGTAGCTCTGATACCATATGTTGGATCCCCTGGCACACCAAATACACTAAAGGGAGTGAATAGTGTATATCATGATGATATTGCAAAGAGTGTGCGGAAATAAAAGATCACAATCCAGAATAATCCAACCACAAACACAGAGATTTTTATCCTGGTTTAGATCCTTATGATCCTACGTCCAGTCCTCTACGCTGTAGAGATTTGAATCAACTAAAACACTTGCTCCCCACAAATCAACTTACAAAGATGCCAACACTTCCCGTGTTGCAAACTTATACAATCTCTTCAACAAGAGTTTCGCCAAATAAAGTAAAGAATAGAGTATGAAACAATATCACATATAGCCTTGATAATATTGGAATTATAGCGTAAGGTTGGTGATGGAATCTCCAAGGTTCAAGATGTGAATTGTGGTAGAACACTCTTGGAAATTGGACTTCCTAAACGGGCAGAATTTCTGCAAAGTTTCCCCTATGGAAATCTGAAAATCACACACTTTCTAGAAAGAGAAAGAAACCTTAAGAAAAGAGAAAGTGAAAGAATTTTCGTGTGATTTAGGCAGGGCTCTGGGGGTCTATTTATAGTCCAAAAAGTTAGTTTTCGAACGTTGGACAACTGCCTAAATTTTCAAAAAAATCTGAGCCATTTTTCCAAAAATTAGTCGACTAGTCAAAACTATTAGTCGACTAATAGTGCTGCCAGGTCAGAAAATGGCTGTTGAAGTGTCCTTTGATACACATACACACACACACACACAGAGAGAGAGATAAATGTTAACAAAAGTTTTAAAACAAAGGTGTGCACAAAACATGGGAGATATGTGTGCATGAAAAAAAAAATAGGGAGAATAGCTAGGTGAAGGCTGAAAAGGGTTTTAGAGATTAGAAGGAAGTAATTCAAAATTAGATTGAAAAGGAAAGGGACAAGGAGGTAATAGCAATTAGAGGGTATGATTTGGTGATTAAAGAGAATGAGCAAAAGTCTCATCTCCAAATTGGGAAATAATTTTGAATTTAAAAAAATTAAATTTTGAAGTGAAAAAAATTATAGTTAAAAATAAATTAATAGTAGCTATCGCGTATATGAAACGTAGTTACTACGAGTACGAAAAAGATAAATACGCTAAGCTAAAAAGAATACGGACACACTAAAAATAATGGTGCCAAAAAGTAATACAAAGAGGGGAAACGACTAATATGTACTACAAAACACTAGTCGTTATAATTTATTCCCCATAAAATATATCCAAAAACAATTGTCAAAAGATGTAGGAAATTTTAAATCAAGTTGACGAATGCTCACTTGAAGAACTTCACTACTCTCTGGGTATGGTACTGTCCAGGTCGCTTTTCGACCGTATGTTTTTCGTGCGCGTACCTTCTTGTTCGCACGCGTATTTTTGTGACCACCTCTTGTATCCCGAATGTACGAAGTTATATGCCGTTGTGACCCTCTGAGAGAGTACTTTTTTATGGAATTTTTTCGTGAACGTCATTTCACGGCTCATTCTTCCACAAAACAGCTTTGTTTGAAGGGGTGTCGAAACTTTAGACTTCGACGTTCGACCTTTTTATTGTTAGTTCCGTTTTTCGTTAACCTAACATGTGACCGATCATCGTAGCCTCGATCCTCTTGTCGACACGGTCATCCCGATATTGTTCTTGTATTTATCGGACTCCGTTAGACTGATCTTTCACCCTAATCACTTTCAACTTATAATTAGCACTAGCTAATCCCTAATTCAAACTCTAATTAAAATCTAATCTAATCTAAACCTAGGGATCATATGTAACGCATGTTGAAATATTTCTTAGCTATCTACACTTTAAATCTACCCTCCCTCTCACACACACTCTCTCCAATCAAGCCTAAGTCCACACCTTATCAACCCCATTTTAGCAAAACCCATTCATTGTTTTCAACACCCACGCACACCCTATGGTTTCTTCACTTAGTAGCTGCCACTCCTCCCCTAGCCGCACACATCAGGCCTCTCTCTCCCATTGCTGTTACCGACCTCCTCCACATGGCCGCCGGCCACCTACATCCGGCCACCCTCTCCTAGAAACTGTCATTATCTCCTCCCTTCTCCACAAAATAAGAATGCACAGCCCTTATATGTAACCCACGGCCTGCTCTTCATCTCCCCTACGCCAGCCTCCCTCTGGCCACCCACCTCCGGCCAGCCCCGCCGGCAAACCCACATCTCCTCTCCCAAAAATAGCCTCTAGCCAACCTAAACTATCGTTCACCCCTCACAAAACCACACGCATCCTGCCTCCATAACTACCGCTCCACTCTCCTTCATCCATGGCAGGCTGCATCCCCTCCCCAGATCCGTGCACCACCCTTTGCACCGCCCAGGCCGCAACTCTCGTTGGGTGAAACCTCCACAAAACAGCCCCTCACCACCATATACTGCCGTTTTCCTCCACTAGAACCCACGGCATCCCTACACCTATCGGCCGCCACTCCCCCCACTGTCGCACTGTTTTCCCTTGCTCCGACCAGCGACCATCTCTCCAGGCCGTGCCCCCATTGCACTGTAGCCACGTGCAACCCAATAGCAGGCCGAGATCTCCCTTGCTCGCTGCCGTTGTAACGACCGGTTTTTATCGATACATTTAGCTGCTTTTCTCTCGCGTATTATTTTTCTGTATCTGTAGTTAGGCGTACCAGTACCCGTACCCGTATCAACTTCCTTTTCTTATTGATTATTATTGTCTTTATTTTAAACTACCAAAATAAATCCTTTAATAATTATTTTCAAAAGAAAAATCTTTGTATAATTAGTTTAACTTTTCAAAATTCAAATCTTTTTTAAACCTTTTAAAATTCAAATAAAACTTAACATTTTTTAATCCATTTAAACCTATTGATTGGCCCTTATTTCCCTCGATTTAAACCTATTTAATACTAACCCTATTAATAATATTTCTAACCTTACTAATATAAATCCTTTCCATTTTTTTGAACCCAGGCAGAAACCACCTAGTGACTCACGCACACAACATCACTTGTAACAAAAAAGAAGAAGGAAACAACTAAACCTAAGACCTAAAGGCTAGCTCACGTACTACCATTTTGAAACCCCCACCTACTCTTTATAATATCAACACCCTAGGCTATTGGTTCCTACATCAACCTAAAGCTAAAAGACCCTTGCTTACGTTCTAATCATTTCTCAACCCTACTGCTCTTTATAAAAACAAACCCTAAGGCAAATAACCCTATGAATAAAACTCTACACAGCCGTGCCCCCGACTTCTCCTCTCCCCCACGCGACAACCCACGCCCAGGCCTCGCAAAATGCCGATCACCTCGTGAGACCTAGCTCTTCCTCCCTCACGGCAACACCCTCACCGCCCAGCAACTCGTGCGGCCTCCTCCTCTTCACGTGCGCAGATCGTCAGGAAGCACTGCAGCAGCCACCCTCCCCTCGTCCAGAAACGTCGGCGACCTCCTCTTCTTTTCACGCATGTAGCAGCCGCAGACAGCTCCTTACCCCTCCCTCGCGCTGCAAACCAACGCCGGAGCCCTAGCAGCCTGCATAACCTAAGACAGCCGCATGACGACTCCTCCTCATTGCTGCCACACCCAGAACAGCTGAAAACACTCCCCAGGCCTCGCTGATAGCTGCGCAAACCCGATGCCGCAGCCCCACATGCATAAGAGCCACTGATAGCCCCTCGCCCTCCTCCTCAGGCTCAACGTCGCTGTTTCGGAACCGTACGCGTCGCCGCTACCCATCGCTGCGTTCCAATCCTTCGCTACGCTACCGATTAGTATATCTACCCCTTAACTCACTATAACCCACACCGTAATATAGAGAACCTAATAAAACGGATCGCTAGACGTCGTAGGAAAAAGTTTAACATTCATTACATTCGAAAACAGCTTAATCTGAATTTGTGTTTTATCAAACCAACAAACCGTCATCACCATAGCGTAGTACCCGTCGAGACATTTCCGACGACACCAAGAACGCCAAAAACACGCAAGTATGCAAATTGATATGAATTTTTGAAGTCTGAGGGTTTTTACGTCACTTTCACTTTATACTGTATAACTTGACAACCACACGTGAAATGACGCATGAAAACGATGCTATGACATTCTGGACAAAATTTGTGACCCAATGACACATAATTCGATATATTTTTATTTTAAACTACGAGGGAGAAAATTGGTTTTTGTAGCAAGCTCAACGAAAGCTCATGTTCAACGTTATTTTAAAATTGTTATTAATGTTGTTCAACCCACTCCTGCTGATTGAAAATATTGTATAAACAAGTAATAATGATAATGATGAATAACTCCATGTCTTGGAATGTTTAACAAGTTGAGACATCGTGAAAATCGTGCGCCTTGAAGGCGGAATCGTGAATTCGTGATGTCGTGTGAGTCGATTAGGCTGGCTCGTGTTCCAGCACAAAATTGGGGTAGGGTTAAGGTTGAGCGGCCACTAGGCATATAAAGGGGTCCTCTCTTCAAGAGCACCACCAGCATGTGGTGGGGTAGCGTCAATCACGGTAAACACCCGTGAGAAGAACAATCCACTCATCACGACCAAAAGGCGAGAACCCTATTGTAGATGTGAACCATTGACATGAAACTTGCAACGCTAACGTGATCTCAGTAACTTGACATGCTAACGAACTCATGAAAACTTTACTTCACTTCTTGTAACTGCTTAGAACTGCATGATAGGATTGTTTCGTTTCATTTCACTATAATCGACATGTTTTAATTTATTGCAGTCATCTTATTTAATGTCTCTTAAATACATATCGTTTGTATATCTTGTTTTGGTTTGCTAACCTTTTCTTGCAGACCCTTGCTGACATACATTCATATTTTTGGATGTATGTCAGATTCTAAGCTTGAGTACCCAGAGGATCATTTCTAGACTACTGACTTGGAGAGCCAAGAGTTCGCCCCATACGCCGAGCCTCTCCCGCGCATGACTATTAGACTCGTACCGTTGCTCCTTCTTTAGTTTACTTTTAGTCATTGTTTTTATTGCTTAGTGTACGTTCTTTGTTGCTACTTTAGCCCAGCTGTGGCTTTGTTGTTTAATTTCGTGTATGGACTTTATAACTCTGGATGTGGATTTTATTTTTTGAAATGTATTCTTATTGTTCTGAAATACATGCAAGGACTTGCCTTGTGTTTTTATCAAAGATGCTTATTGAACTCGAGCTTCACCGCTCCAGTTCATGCAGACCGCATAACGTTCTCGCTTCCGGTGTCTTTTGGGAAGCAGAGCGTTACATGTTTTAGTGGTGGCTCATGCAGGTCCTGCAACTGCGAAATTCAGAACAATGAGAAAATTTCTCATTAGCTAAACATCTTGAGTAATCGTATACATGAGATTAACTCAGGCTTTTTCTTTTTTTCAGAATGGCTGGGAGACGCAACACCCGACAGGGAGCCGGAGCTGCTAGAGGCAGAGAGGAAGACATCCGACATATGCTTGGTGTTATGAGTGAGATGCTGGAGGTTTAGTACCATCTGGTCCAGTAGGGACATCAGGTTGCACCAGCTGCTCCACAGCCCTGCAATGAGCCTGGAGCCAAGCAGTTTCGGGAGATGCATCCGAAGAGCTTCTCTGGACGAGAGGGCCCACTAGAGGCCGAGGAAGGGCTCCGTAACGCTGCAGATAACTTGGGTCTTACCCAAGTCAATCCGAATGATTGGGTGGATCTCGCCAAAAAGCAACTGACGGAGAATGCCCGTCACTAGTGGGATGCTGAAGAGACTAGTCTGACCAAGCTGGTACCATGGGCAACTTTCCGTCAGAAGTTTGACGCCCAGTACTTTTCGAAGGCTGCGAAGAGGGAGATGATGCAAAGTTTCATTAACCTGGAGCAGGGCACCATGACAGTCGATGAGTATGAGGTTGAGTTTACCATGCTGAGTCGATTCGCCCCCACTCTGGTAGCAGACGCAGAGGACTATGCACATCGCTTTCTACAGGGCTTGGATCTAGACATCCAGAGTGTGTTGTCTGGGAGCACCTTTACCACTCACGAGCAAGTCCTTGTAGCTGCGAAGAAGCATAAGCAGGTCGCCAATCAGAAGAAAGCACGTCAGGCGGGTAAGTGCCCGATGGAGATGCTGAGGAGTGCACCTAGGCCTGGTGTACGTCCAATGCAGACCACCCAGTTCAAGAGGCCAGCTACACCTATTCCCAATCGAGCCCCGCTGACTTTCCATTTCTGTGGCAGGCTTGGCCATATGAAGAAGGACTGCAGGAGGATGCTGAATCAGTGTTTGGTCTATAGATCGCCTGCCCATATTGCAAAGGACTGCCCCCGTGGTTCTCGACCCGTACTTGCTGGAGCAACTGGACCTGCTCAGCGGACAGTATCTGCACCTGGATAGCGAGGACCACCTCTGATATCGCAAGTGCGATCCTTTCAGCAGGCCAACCCACCGAAGCGTCGAGCGTTCACTATGATAGCCGTTGAGGCTGAAGCTGATGACGATGTGATTGCAGGTAACCTCTAGACTAGTCTTTTCTTTTGTGCATATATGTTTGATTAGTTAGTTCCGTGTTTGACCTAGTTGCTTGTTACCCTTAGGTGTTATCTTAGTTTCCTCTCACCCGGCTTTGACCCTGTTCGACTCTGGAGCTTCCATGTGCATCCTGTCTCGAAAGTTCGTAGTCGAACACTCGATACCCACCTACACACTTCCCAAGTGTTGGAACATTACAATTGGGAATGGTGTAGTGAAGGTCGCACTGGGTTGTAGACCTTGCCCATTGGTGATTAGTGGACACGAATTGTATGCTGATTTCATCGTCCACGACCTACCCAACTTCGATGCAATTCTCGGTATTGACTGGTTAGGAGCTTTTTATGACACGATCGACTGTCACCGGAAGAAAGTAGTGTTTGAAATTCCTCACCACCCAGTGTTCGAATTCGTCAGCGAAGGACGTTCGCTTAGACCTGTCAAGTTCTGGGCCCAGCCGTACAGATTGACAGTTGCATCTATGATAGCAGAACCGGAGAAGACAGACGGTAGTGCGAGATTTCGAATACGTCTTCCCTGAAGAAATTTCTGGATTGCCACCCAATCGAGCGTTGGAGTTCGCCTGCCAGGAGCTCAACCGATTTTGAAGGTGCCGTACCGTATGGCTCCTGCTAAGCTAGAGGAGCTGACGAAGCAGTTAGATGAGCTACTGCAAAAGGGTTTTATTCATCCCAGCGTGTCTCCCTGGGGTGCATCCGTCTTGCTGGTGAAGAAGAAGGATGGGTCGAGAAGGATGTGCATCGACTATCGAGAGCTGAATCAGATCACAGTGATGAACAAGTACCCGCTGCCCCATATTAATGATATCTTCGATCAGCTTGGTGGATCGAAGGTATTTTTGAAGTTGGACCTTCGGAGCGGATACCATCAAGTCAGAGTCAAGAAGGATGACGTCCCAAGACAGCTTTTCGGACCAAGTACGGGCATTATGAGTTCGTTGTCATGCCGTTCGGTGTGACCAACGCTCCTGCTATGTTCATGAATCTCATGAACCTCATCTTTTACGACTTCCTTCACAAGTTTGTAGTGATCTTCATAAATGACATCCTGGTGTACTCAAGGAGCGAGGAAGAGCATGCAGAGCACTTGAGAGTGGTATTAGAGACGCTTCGCCATCATAGACTATATGCCAAGTACAACAAATGCGAATTCTGGCTGGACAGAGTTGCATTTCTTGGACATGTAGTATCAGGAGCTGGCATCTCAGTGGATCCGAAGAAGGTCAGAGTAGTCAGTGAATGGCCTACACCTCGATCAGCTTTGGACATCATGAGTTTCCTCGGATTGGCTGAATACTACCGCAGATTTATCAAGGATTTTTCGAGGATAGCTGAGCCGATGACGAGATTGACACGGAAGGATGTTAAGTTCAGTTGTTCAGATTCTTGTGAGTAGGATTTTTCTACTTTGAAGGAGAGACTGACTACTGCACCGGTCATGGCTATTTCGGATAGAAGCGGAGGCTTTGAGATTTTCTACGACACATCGGGCAAGGGACTTGGTTGTGTTCTGCCCAATTCAATCATGTGGTCGCTTATGCTTCGTGACAGTTGAAGGTTCATGAGAAGAATTTTTCGACCCATGATCTGAAGATCGCCTCTGTCGTATTTGCTTTGAAGATCTGGAAACATTTCTTACTGAGTGAGAAGGTGAAAATCTTCACTGATCACAAAAGTTTGAAGTATATATTCACTCAAAAGGAGCTGAATATGAGACAACGCAGATGGTTGGAATTGATGGCAGACTACGACATCGATCTTCAGTATCATCCTGTGAAGGTGAATGTCATACCGGATGCCTTGAGTCGACTGTCGAAGGTGATGATTCTCACAGCTCAGTGGAGATTGCAGCAGGATCTGCGAGAGATGGATGTTGAAGCTGTTCTATTGGGAGTCACTTCGTCGTTGATGAACATGCAGATTCATTCGACGACTGTAGATCGGATCAAGACTGCTCAAGTTGGAGATGCTAAGTTGATGAAGATCAGAGAGCAAGTCGAAGCCGGACTCCAGACAGATTTTCTGATTCATGAGGATGGTTCTTTGAGATATGGCGGTAGGATCTATGTACCTGCAGGAGATACCAGAGAAGAGTTGATGAATGAGTCTCACAGTTCGCCTTATTCTATTCATCCTGGAGGTACGAAGATGTACAAGGATCTTCGTCGAAATTTCTGGTGGCATGGTATGAAGAGAAGTGTGGCACAGAGTGTTGCCAAGTGTCTAGTGTGTCAGCAAGTGAAGGCTGAGAATTATCGCACTGCTGGACTACTACAACCTCTGCCGTTCCAGAGTGGAAATGGCAGCACATCACGATGGACTTCGTGACTGGCTTAGCTCGAAGCACCAAACAGAATGACGCAATCTAGGTTGTCGTTGATCAGTTGACCAAGTCTGCGCACTTCATACCGTTCCGAGTAGGACAATCCACAGATACTGGCAAGGAAGTATATGTAGGTAATGACCCAACTCATCCCTTCGTATTTCCTCTTTCTAGTACCAATAGTGATGTGAAATATGTTGTGTAGGAGATCGTGCGCTTGCATGGAGTCCCTGTGAGCATTGTATCCGATCGTGATACGAGGTTCATGTCTCAGTTCTGGAAGAGTCTACAGACTAATCTGGGTACCAGTCTGAAGTTCAGCACTGCATATCACCCGCAGACGGATGGCCAGTCAGAGCAGACCATTCAGATTTTGGAGGATATACTAAGAGCTTGCATGCTAGATTTCAAGGGTTCGTGGGAGGATCATCTACACCTGGTGGAGTTCTCCTACAACAATAGCTATCAGGAGAGCATTGGCATGGCGCCATTTGCTACTCTCTACGGGAGGAAATGTCGATCGCCAGTTAGCTGTGATGACATTGGAGATAAAGAGTTATTGGGACAGGAGATGATTGTCAAAGTAGTGGACGTTGTTCGAGATATCAGGGATAAGCTTTAGATCGCCCAGGACCGTTATAAGCATTGGGCTGATGCTAAACGACGTCCTCTAGAGTTTCAGCCGGGAGACCACGTTTTCCTGAAGATTTTCCCGAATCGAGGAGTGACACTCTTTGGGAAACGCAGCAAGCTCAGCCCGAGATACATCGGACCCTTTGATGTTCTGGAGAGAGTTGGTGAGGTAGCCTACCGCTTGGCCTTGCCACCATCTTAGGAGGGAGTTCACGATGTCTTCCATGTGTCTCAATTACGTCGGTATATCAGCGACCCATCTCACGCTGTGGACTACTCCGAGATCACCGTCCGTCCGAATCTGAGTATGACCAGCAGCCAGTGCAGATTCTTGACAGACGTCAGAAGACACACCGGAACAAGACTGTCGATCTTGTTAGAGTGATGTGGCGACACGGCTTGCCAAGAGAGTCTACCTGGGAGAGAGAAGACGAGATGAGAGAGTGTTACCCACATCTGTTCCCTGACCTGTGATTGTTAGGAATTTCGAGGGCGGAATTTTCTGTAAGGTGTAGGATGTAACGACCGGTTTTTAACGATACATTTATCTGCTTTTCTCTCGTGTATTATTTTTCCGTATCCGTAGTTAGCGTATCCGTACCCGTACCCGTATCAACTTCCTTTTTCTTATTGATTATTATTGTCTTTATTTTAAACTACCAAAATAAATCCTTTAATAATTATTTTCAAAAGAAAAATCATGTATAATTCGTTTAACTTTTCAAAATTCAAAATTCAAACTTTAAACTCTTAAATTTAAAATTCAAATCTTTTTTAAACCTTTTAAAATTCAAATGAAACTTACCATTTTTAAATCCATTAAAACCTATTGATTGGCCCTTATTTCCCTCGATTTAAACCTATTTAATACTAACCATATTAATAATATTTCTAACCTTCCTAATATAAATCCTTTCCTAATTTACTCTAGCCATTTTTTGAACCCAAGCCGAAACCACCTAGTGACTAATGCACACAACAACACTCGTAACAAAAAAAAAAGAAGGAAACAACTAAACCTAAGGCCTAAAGGCTAGCTCACGTACTACCATTTCGAAACCCCCACCTACTCTTTATAATATCAACACCCTAGGCTATTGGTTCCTTTAGCAACCTAAAGCTAAAAGACCCTTGCTCAAGTGCTGATCATCTCTCAACCCTACTGCTCTTTATAAAAACAAACCATAAGGCAAATAACCCTAGGACTAAAACTCCACACAGCCACCCCCAACTTCTCCTCTCCCCCACACGACAACCCATGACCAGGCCTAGCAAAATGTCGATCACCTCGCGCGACCCAGCTCTTCCTCCCTCGTGGCAACACCCTCACTGCCTAGCAACTCGCGCGGCCTCCTCCTCTTCATGCGCATAGATCGTCAGGAAGCACTGCAGCAGCCACCCTCCCCTCGTCCAAAAACGCCGGTGACCTCCTCTTCTTTTCACGCATGCAGCAGCCGCAGATGGCTCCTTACCCCTCCCTCGCGCTGCAAACCAATGCCGGAGTCCTAACTGCCTGTAAAACCTAAGACAACTACACGACGACTCCTCATCATCGCTGCCATGCATAGAACAGCGGAAAACACTCCCCAAGCCTCGTTGATAGCCGCGCGAACCAGACGCCGTAGCCCCACATGCACAGAGCTGTTGACAGCCCCACGCCCTCCTCCCGAGGCTCAACATCGCTGTTTTGGAAACGTATGCGTCTTCGCTAGCCATCGCTACGTTCCAATCCTTCGCTGCGCTACCGGTTAGTAAATCTACCCTTTAACTCACTATAACCCACACCGTAATATAGAGAACCTAATAAAACGGATCGCTAGACGTCGTAGGAATCAGTTTAACATTCGTTACATTTGAAAACAGCTTAATCTGAATTTGTGTTTTATCAAACCAGCAAACTGTCATCACCATAGCATAGTACACGTTGAGACGTTTCCGACGACACCAAGAACTGCACAAACAGGCAAGTATGCAAATTGATATGAATTTTTGAAGTCTGAGGGTATTTACGTCACTTTCACTTTATGCTGTATAACTTGAAAACCACACGTGAAATAACACATGAAAACGATGCTATGACATTCTGGACTAAATTTGTGACCCAACGGCATATAATTCGATATATTTTAATTTTAAACAACGAGGGAGAAAATCGGTTTCTGTAGTAAGCTCAACGAAAGCTCATGTTCAACGTTATTTTAAAATTGTTATTAATGTTGTTCAACCCACTCCTGCTGATTGAAAATATTGTATAAACAAGTAATAATGATAATGCTGAATAACTCCATGTCTTGGAATATTTAACAAGTTGAGACATCGTGAAAATCGTGCGCCTCGAAGGCGGAATCATGAATTCGTGATGTCGTGTGAGTCGACTAGGCTGGCTCGTGTTCTAGCACAAAATTGGGGTGGGGTTAGGGTTGAGCGGCCACTAGGCGTATGAAGGGGTCCTCTCTTCAAGAGAACCAACCGCATGTGGTGGGGTAGCATCAATCACGGTAAACCCCCGTGAGAAGAACGATCCACTCATCACGACCTAAAGGTGAGAACTCTATGATAGATGTGAACCATTGACATGAAACTTGCAACGCTAACATGATCTCAGTAACTTGACATGCTAACGAACCCAAGAAAACTTTACTTCACTTCTTGTAACTGCTTAGAACTACATGATACGATTGTTTCGTTTCATTTCACTATAATCAACACGTTTTAATTTATTGCAGTCATCTCATTTAATGTCTCTTAAATTCATATCATTTGTATATCTTGTTTTGGGTTGCTAACCTTTTCTTGCAGACCCTTGCTGACATACATTCATATTTTTGGATGTATGTCAAATTCTGCGCTTGAGTACCCAGAGGATCATTTCGAGACCCCTGACTTGGAGAGCCAGGAGTTTGCCCCAGACGCCGAGCCTCTCCCTGCGCAGGACTAGTGGACTCGTACCGTTGCTCCTTCTTTAGTTTACTTTCAGTCGTTGTTGTTATTGCTTAGTGTACGTTCTTTGTTACTACTTTACCCCAGCTGTGGCTTTGTTGTTTAATTTCGTGTATGGACTTCATAACTTTGGATGTGGCTTTCATTTTTTGAAATGTATTCTTATTGTTCTGAAATGCATGCAAGGACTTGCCCTGTGTTTTTATCACATACGCTTATTGAACTTAAGCTTCACCGCTCCAGTTCATGCGGACCACGTAATGTTCTCGCTTCCGGTGTCGTTTGGGATGCGGGGAGTTACAACCGTTAGCGCGTCGTGCTACCATTGCCTCTAGTTATCGTCTTCTTTGCCGTAGTTCACCGTACTTCGCTCGCTACCGGATCCAACCCCTGACGTCGCTACCCGATGTCAATGTAGCTCTCGTGTCGTGTTCTGGTATATCCATAGGAAACCCAAACACCGCATGTTTAAACAAGATAAAAATCGTAAATTTATTGCTTTGGTTAAATCACTAATTGAGATTAATAATATGGGACTGTAGGTTTGTGATGTTTGTTGAGCACATAGGAGATTCTGGACCGTTAACTAAGGATTACAGATGTTGTATCAGGCAAGTGAAACTTGCTCGATTGTTGTTAAATCCATGTTTATGATATTTGGAATATTTGTGTAAAAGAGACTAGGCGGTGAAATGATAGTGTCAAACTCCCGCTTCCCAAGTACGGAAGGCGAGACGCGAAGAGGTCCACACAGACTGAAGCTGTGAAGCCACAGTCTGATAAGCGTCTGTATGTTCATCCATTTGCAAATTCTTGCATTGCATAAAGAAACAACAACAATAATAATAGTAATTTAAAGCAGTTAAAGATTAACCAACATTCAACACCATCTAATTTAAATTCAAAACATCCATATAATCCTAAAAAGGAAGTACAAGAGTCTAAAGGAAAGGCCACAAGCATGCCGAAACTAAATCATAAATAATAACCAACCTCAAGCGTGACGTCAGTAAACTATCGTCCTTAGCAACAACTCAGACTCTAAACTTGACATGTGACACCCAAAGAGAAAGGGCACATGTCAGCAAAAATCTCCAAAAAGAGAAATGGAGACTTTTGTGCAAGGAAACGTAAAAGAAAAAGAGTGCAACTAGCAGTTCTTAAAATGATGACATGGCATGGTATATTAATGAATGCAGCAGTTTAAACATGAACATGATATGACACGTCGTAGCAAAAGCTACTAAACAATATTTCATTAAAAGCAGTAAAACATGAGTTTGCGTCATGCACATGGTTTCGGTCTTTTGGCCGAAGTGGCTGTATGGGCACACTTCTACGCTCAAGCAATCGTTTAACCCTACCCCTCCACATGTATATGGACTGGCACCTGTCTTATGGATCCCGAGCCAGGAAGTGTTTTTATATTTCAAGCTTCTGGAACACGAGCCAGGAATTATTCTTTATTTGGCATAGGGATGCACCTAGCCTCATTAATTATGTAGGAGTCAAAATCCTACTCGTCGCAGCTACATTTTAATAACAGCGTGTGCTACACAATCACGACAAACATTCAATGGATGAATGACATGACAATTTGCAACATGATAGTATAAAAAGCAGTTAATGCACGCGTACCGTTTATCAAAATTAAACATGACAGGTGATATGCATGAATCATGACATGGCAAGGGTGTCGAATCAAGCTTCATTGTCAACCTAGATCAAGTATGGTGTCGGATCTAGTTTCGTTGTCAAACTAGATCAAGAATGGTGTCGGATCTAGTTTCGTTGTCAAACTAGATCAAGCATGTTGTCTAGGCAACTATCATTTCACTGCCTAGTCTCTTTTGCAAAAATTACCCAAAATAGCCTAAACATGGCTTTAACAATAATCTGGGCAAGTTTCACTTGCCTTAATGATGTCCGCAATCTCAGTTCAACAGTCCAGGTCTGCCTACATGCTCAATCACCAATCACCAAACCAACCTACAGTCCCGTATTCATTATCTTCAATTAGCGATTTAACCAACACAATGATATTAACGATTTTTATCTTGATTAAACATGCGGTGTTTGGGTGTCCTACGGTTCGGGGTATACCTCAACACGACGCGAGAGCTACACTGACGTCGGGTAGCGACGTCAGAGGTTGGATTCCAGTAGCATGCAAGGGAACGGCAGACAGCTAGCAACCACGGTAGCATAACGCGCGTACGGCAACGAGCAATGGAAGGTTACGGGCATGGGACAGCTGTTGCACGTGGATCCGGGGCACGCCCTACTGTTGGATTGCACGCGGCCACAGCGCGAGGGAAATAAGAATGCTGATTTTGGAGGGAGAGAGAGGGCTTCGGCTTCAAGGGGAGATGTGGCCGTTGCAGGTTGAGGAGGGGCGACAGCTCTAGGGGAAAGGGGTTCGAATGGCCGGAGGGAGGGTGGTGCGCAAGGGGCAAGTGGAGAAGAAGTTGGCCGATGCTTTTTAGGGGGCAAGTCGACAGTTTTTAGGGGTTTAGGGGAGCTGGTGTTTGTCAAAAGAAGGGGAATGGCAGTTTTGGGTGTTAGGAGCCGGAGCTTTGGCCTAGGTGGTGGTCGACGGCAGGTGGAGGAGGCCGGAGGGTATCTTGCAGGGGGAGTGCGGCATGGGAGAGATGGCTGGGTTGTTTGGGAAGGCCTAGGGTGTTGCGGCAAGAAGAGGGCTGTGCGGCAGTTTGGGTGGCCGCGCACGGGGTGTTGCTGGCAGCTTGGTCAGAGGTGCCCGGAGCAAGGTGAGGGGGTTTTCGGATGCACGGGGCTCCAAGGGAGAGGTGCGGTAGACTTTAGAGGGGGAAGGGGAGGTCCAAGCTGCTAAAGAGGGGGCAGCCGATGTCAGTTGGCCAGAGGTGGTGACCTGGGCGAGGCCGACAACGGTAAGGGAAGAGGGGTTGCGTGAGGTTGATGATGGCTAAGGGAAGAGTTGGGTGGCGGCTGCAATTGGGTTAGAAAACCCTAGGCTTGTGTGAGTTATAAAACAAAGTGTGTTTCTTGCTATATGGGGTGGAATAGAGGGTGTACTTAAGGTGATTGGAGAGAGAATGTGTGAGAGGGGAAGGGTAGAATTAGTGTGGCAAGTAGCTAGGGAAAGAGTTAAACAAAATACATAGGAAATCCCTATGCAATTTGATTTAATTATTAATTAGAGTTTGAATCTTCAATTAGCTAGGGCTAATTATAGGTTAAAGATAACTGAGGTGAAAGGTCAACTAAACGGTGTCCGAAAAATATAAGAAAAATATCGGGACGACCATGTCGACGAGAGGGTCGAGACTAAGATGATCGATCATGTACTAGGTTGACAGAAAACGGAACTAAAAATAAAAAGGTCAAACATCGAATTCTAAAGTTACGATACCCTTTCATACAAAGCTGTTTTGTGGGAGAATGAGCCATAAATGACGTTCACGAAAAAACTCACAAATAAGTACTCTCTCAGAGGGTCACAGCAACATATAACTTCGCACGTTTGGAATACAAGGAGATGCAACTAAAAATATGCGTACAGAAAAGAAAGTACGCGCACGAAAGGCACACGATCGAAAAGCGACCGTGACATCCTACCCACCTTAGAGCAAAGTCCGTCCTCGGACTTTCTAACTAAAAATATATATCTAGCCATTCTAGTAACTACCCATTTCATATCAGTTACTACAAGTGCTTATATATGCACTATGTAGTCAAACATTAACACTACAAACTTGTATATATATACACATTCTATACTTATACCTATCATAGACAGTCAAATTCATAAACATACTTCAATCATTCATATAGTCACGTATATCCCTAAAGTAGCTATCACAATAACCATGGTACAGATACTTACATAAAATAATTTCACAGTAGCAAATACAATCATATTACTTCACGTATAGATGACTACCTATGAAAAAAACGAACATGTATATACTACTTCCTTATATCTCCTAGTATACATCCAAAGCCAAACATATCAACACATGCAATCACACCATACAATATTAAATCATGTTTTCTATATCTAATATACATTCACCCCTACTATAAATACACAAACATATAGTTATTCAAATACACGCAGATACTTCATCATTTATACAAATCACATACAATCATATAACTATATTCAAGACACAACACACATACCATAGTCGCAAACACCTATATCTAAGCACATACTTACCCGTGCATGGTGCACGCCCACACGCGCTAACATACCATTCGTACATGCCACTCATACCACTATATACTTAGCACATTCTACACACCTAGTTTAGCTAACATACATACATTTATACATGAAAACCTTCGTAAAGAACTATACTACAAGACCAACACCTATATCTATATAATGGTATAGTCACCCACAACCATGTGCGTAACGTAACCATGCACAACAAAACCTATCACTATGCAACATCATCCATTACTAGGTTCATATCACTATACACAAACCACTGACAAATATAACAATATACTTAGAATATACCCACTCAAGCATGAGTGAGACTGAAAGACCCATACAAGAACCAGAATACTCTATATACATAACACGATATTTATACCTATACCAGCTCACCACTCTTATATATACCAACGTAATCATATCACTTGTCACACTTTACAGGTAAAAACGCATGCTATCATATACACACAATAATATCAATCACACTCTATATTTAGTCAAGTAACACCCCATAACGCAATCACTTTATATACTATAATAATATTACAAACATCAGCACACGTATACAATCAAAATACAATATCCCATACATGCATACATCGTATAGTCACATACATAAAATATATTCACACAGTAGCAATTTACATATACTTAGTATACTGTTATATATACATATCCATATATAGTTATGATATACAATAATCGTGTATACCTCATGGTATACACGGACATGCACAACATCCGTAAAGGCAAGCAATACTAAACAAAATTTTAACCCTATTACCATACGTACATCACACATATTCATATAGTAAGCACATATCTATCTTGTCTAAGCACATACATATCTATGTACGAGCACACGCTCATACGTACTAACATATAAATCATATAATAGGCCTACACACTCAACTATGAGTACACCTATTATCATTACACCCAACATGCACATGACTCAATAGTATACTATTTCAAGCATTTACAAGTACCTTCATACCACATACACCACTAGTAGATATTCCTACACTAATTCATATATACAGACATACCTAAAGTGGTATATGCTTGACACGGGAGACGCGCAAAGAGCACGCCTTCCACTTCCAAGCATAGGAGTATCAATGCAATAAAAATAACCAGTGAGTACCGGGTCGGATCACAAGGACAAGTCGTTCTATATTCACAAAATTGATCGATAAAAAAAGGAAATAGCGTGTTACAACCACCTCGCTAACGATGGATGAGTGTGAGAAAAATTGTGGTGAAACCAAAATCCTAACCTAAGTGGGTAGGGTTAGAGTGCCAAAGGGGATTTAGGATGGCAAGGTGAGAGAGCATGGGTTGTGGGTTCAGTGGAATTGGTGTTAATTAAGCTCTAATTACCCGCAAATAACTCAATTGATTATCCGGCCATGGATACTCAATCGGAAAATTTTGCATTCAAGAACACAATAATTTTCAATATGGATGGATGTATCATCGTAGCACTAATAAAATATGAGCATGGTATTTTCTCAAATTGTGCTCTCTCGGGTCTTAATCAATCAAATTGTGCCCTAATAATCATCCAACATTAACATGAAATTGTGCAAGAGGCAATTAGGGCTAAAATTAGCAACCAAACACAATAAATCACAACCCAAGCAAAGTAACACTACACAATCATACTAAATAGGATGAAAATCTTATACAAAAGCTTCATCCAAGTTCAATACAAATATGAGATAACAAATTACAAAAGGGGGAAGAAAGTTATCACCCAAGCTTTCACCCTAAATGAAGCCTAGCCTCCTACAATTTGCTCCTCAACCAAGCTTTTCCATCATCCCATAGCTTCCAACCCTAGCCCAAGCCTTTGGGGAAGAAGAGCACTCCCCAAAGCCTAAAAGCACCAAAAAAACCAAAGAAATCGAGCTGCGGCCGAAAAAAAAAGTTAAAACGAAGCAGCCCCCAATTTCGCATCCCCTGGCAATATAACCCCAAATTTGGGTTGTAAAAGGCCCAGCGGTCGGGCGCTGGCCACCCGACCCGCCCGCAAGCACGCGCGCGCGTTTGCAAAAAGAGGAGCGGGCCGGCCCAGCGGCCGGCCTGCAAAACATTTGTTTTTTTTATATTTTAAACGGCCACAGCGGCCCGCTCCAAGAGCGGGCCGCGGGCCGTTATTAATTTTGTTTATTTCTTTTTTATAACGCGCAGCGACGGCCCGTAAGCAAGAGCGGAAGTAAGCAGCTCCTGGCGCCATGTGGCGCCGCGTGGTTGCGCCACGGGGCGCCCCAATTAAAATCCATTTACTAGGTTTTTAAACACTATTTCTCCTCCAATAAATCCACGAAAAATACCTAGAAGCCCCAGAAAAATCCCAGAAAATTCTGGAAAATCTCCAAGACTCCTAGGGGTACCTGAAAAATAGAGGAAGGAGAAATTAGTCCATAGGATGAGAAAGTTAATATAATGACTATTAAAACACAATATTGATTTCCAAAATTCATATAAAATAACATTTTGCTCAAATAATTCTCAAAAATTGACACTATGATCACAATAATACCAGGAGCATACGAAAAATATCAGGAAGCCAATAAGGATGATAAAAACCGTATTTTGTGCAAAGAATGAGAATAAGCCCTAAAAGTGGCATGAAGTGAAAATATACCCAAAAAGAGAAACATTAAGTATAATTCTTAGCACAAAATGGGGGTAGTTAGGGGGTATAAATATACACTTTTCACTCCGAATCACACCCCCAACTAGCTTTTTGCTAGTCCCTAGCAAAATATGCAAAAAATTCAGATTAAAGTGAGAAAAACATGCACCAACTCACAATATCCTCATGGCATCCCAAATGATATTTCCAAATGATTTCAAAGCCAATATACCCAATGTATGAAAGTAAATAACAAATGACATTCTCTTCGATCCAATTCCAAGAAAAGTAAGGAAATAAGCACTGTATCGCATTTATCAGGATATATCGCAAATATCATAGTTTCTAACTTTTATGGAAATGGCCAAAACAAAAGAAATTCCTCTAAGTTGTGGGAGATGAGATTGCATCACTCATATTGCTTATTCATTCATTCATTCATTTTTCTTTTCTTTTCTTTTCTTTCATTTTTTGGATGTTTATGTTTTTGTTTTGCATTCACGCAATCATGCTATGAAATGCAAACACGGCCACTTTTGCATACACGCGATAACGCTATATAGGCAAAAGGATGGAATGATACCATAAATCTCATTTTTGGCGTCCTCCCCAATGTTTCGTGGGGGCACCGGCTACTTAATTTGATTAGAAAGAAACATTCACTTTTATTAGCTCTCTTTTTCATTCTCAACACAAGTTATCAACTCATCCACCCACTTCTAAGAAGAAAACGAAGCATACACAATTGGCCAAATCCAATCCAACCAAAAACTACACCAGTCATCCCATCTCATGCAATCACTTACACCAAACTTTCCCTAAATTATCTCAAAGAGAGTATCTCGACATATAATGTAGTTCCATACATGGCATATTCACATATGAATCCAAATTGGAAAAGAAATGAAAACGTGTCAATCAAACATCGAAGAAGTTGATACCAAAATGATAATCTGAAAAAATAGCATGATATTAAACATGTAAGGACTAAGCACAAAGCAAGCGGCGTATGGACAAGGAGGCCAAAATATGATATGCAATGAAATTCATGGAATGAGGGCAAAATGGATGTATCTCAAAAAAAATTATAGCTCGAAATCCAAGCAATCCTAAAGAGTCTAACACTCTCCCCCAACTTAAAATAAACATTGTCCGCAATGTTGGGTGAGTATTAGATCTCGGCAAAAGATCCTAGAAAAGAAAAAAAAGCATACGAAAACACTAAAATAAAAAATTTATTTATTTACACTATTGGAAAGAACACACCGTGGCAAATGGCGCCAATTGGTTGACACGGGAGACGCGCAAAGAGCACGCCTTCCACTCCCAAGCGTAGGAGTGTCAATGCAATAAAAATAACCGGTGAGTACCGGGTCGGATCACATGGACAAGTCGTTCTATATTCACAAAATTAATCGATAAAGAAAGGAAATAGCGTGTTACAACCACCTCGCTAACGGTGGATGAGTGTGAGAAAAATTGCGGTGAAACCAAAATCCTAACCTAAGTGGGTAGGGTTAGAGAGCCAAAGGGGATTTAGGATGGCAAGGTGAAAGAGCATGGGTTGTGGGTTCAGTGGAATTGGTGTTAATTACGCTCTAATTACCCGCATATAACTCAATTGATTATCCGGCTAAGGACACTCAATTGAAAAATTTAGCATTCAAGAACACAATAATTTACAATATGGATGGATGTATCATCGTAGCACTAATCAAATATGAGCATGGTATTTTCTCAAATTGTACCCTCTCGGGTCTTAACCTATCAAATTGTGCCCTAATAATCATCCAACATTAACATGAAATTATGCAAGCGGCAATTAGGGCTAAAATTAGCAATCAAACACAATAAATCACAACCCAAGCAAAGTAACACTAAACAATCATACTAAATAGGATGAAAATCTTATACAAAAGCTTCATCCAAGTTCAATACAAATATGAGATATCAAATTACAAAAGGGGGAAGAAAGTTATCCCCAAGCTTTCACCCTAAATGAAGCCTAGCCTCCTCCAATTTGCTCCTCCACCAAGCTTTTCCATCATCCCATAGCTTCCAACCCTAGCCCAAGCCTTTGGGGAAGAAGAGCACTCCCCAAAACCCTAAAATCGCCAAAACAACCAAAGAAACCGAGCTGATGTCGAAAAAAACAAGCTAAAACGAAGCAGCCCCCCAATTTCGCATTCCCTGGCAATATAACCCCAAATTTGGGTTGTAAAAGGCCCAGCGGCTCGGGCGGCCAGCACCCGACCTGCCCGCAAGCACGCGCGTGCGTTTGCAAAAAGAGGAGCTTATTTTATTTTTTAATTTTTATATTTTAAACGGCCACAGTGGCCCGCTCCAAGAGCGTGCCGCGGGCCGTTATTAATTTTTTTTATTTCTTTTTTATAACGCGCAGCGGCGGTCCGCAAGCAAGAGCGGAAATAAGCAGCTCCTGGCGCCACGTGGTGTCGCGTTGTTGAGCCACGCGGCGCCCCAATAAAAATCCATTTACTGGATTTTAAACCCCATTTCTCCTCCAATAAATCCACGAAAAATACCTAGAAGCCCCAGAAAAATCCCAGAAAATTCTGGAAAATCCCCAAGACTCCTAGTGGTACCTGAAAAATAGAGGAAGGAGAAATTATTCCATATGATGAGAAAGTTAATATAATGACTATTAAAACACAATATTGACTTCAAAAATTCATATAAAATAACATTTTGCTCAAATAATTCTCAAAAATTGACACTATGATCACAATAATACCAGGAGCAAAAGCCAATAAGGACGATAAAAACCGTATTTTGTGCAAAGAATGAGAATAAGCCCTAAAAATGACATGAAGTGAAAATATACCCGAAAAGAGCAACATTAAGTATAATTCTTAGCACAAAATGGGGGTAGTTAGGTAGTATAAATATACACTTTTCACTCTGAATCAGTATAGCTATCCACACATATATAAACACTATTTTCTTACAACTTCATATATATCATGAATAACACTGGGCATGCATATATAACACAAGAGATAATCATTATTATACTAAGGGTAGCACACTCATACATGAGTGGTACGCAGGGGTTCACACACACGGGTCCACACACTCTACCTAGATAGCACACTCAGACATGAGTGGTACGCATGGGTTCACACACACGGGTCCATACACTCTACCTATACACATACACCACGACGACGTCACAAAAACACTAATGGGCCTGCCACTAACTAAGGTTGACATAGGCAACGACAAGCACTAGTAGGATGACTAAGCAGTAGAAAGGGAACCGAAATCAAAAGGCGTAACAAAACAAGATCGGGATGAACAGGTTCGGATAAGGTGAGGATAAAGAGATAGCTTGGTTAGGTGAAACAGAGATATAATTTTGAATATTAAGTAAGGGAAAGAAAAAAATAATAATATCCTTATAAAATACCAGAGAATAGGGTGTAAGTGTTATAAGTTAAAATGCAAAGTAGGGATTAGACGAAAAAATAAAAAAATGGACATACTTGACTTGTTGAAGTTCTCTTTCGCACAAGAATATTTAGAGATCGGTACAATAAGTTGTTTGAAATAAGTTTGAGTAGTATATATATAGTAAGAGAAGAAATGGTATAGGTTAGAAAATATTATAAAGTAGTAATTTAAAGATTTCGGCGAAAAGTTTCGAAATTCAAAGAATGAATTTTAGTCAACCAAAGGGTAGGAAGTGTAAGCTCATACTAAATGTTTTCGAAGACTTTAAACTGGAAGAGAAATTCAAAATAAATAAAGTTTGAAAATATTTTTCGAAGGATCAGGATGGTAAGTGGGGAAGATTCAACGATTGATGATGATTGACATGAAAGAATCACGTGAATCGAAAGCAAGAAAGTGAATCAAATATTCAAAACGTAAAGACGACTGGGATATAACTTAGTGAATCTGCTACGATGGAATTCTATGGTCATGGCTCACAAATGTAATGATTAAGGAGAGATAGAAATCAGAGGTTCTAATTACTGGGCCAACTAAAGATCAGGAGGAACTTAGCACTAAGACTTCCTAATGAACTAGAATATAATAGAGATCTCAGGGAAATGGTCCTTAGAGGATCAAGATTACGTTCTGCTGGGCCCGAAATTGATGGACCCAAGCAAACGACTAAAGGGGAAAAATTCTAGAAATCTAATATGGTCCGAGCAGGGTGAGAGGCTACCAGTGTATCCTAAGACGAGTACGACTAAATCTTATGAAGGTGCCTGACTATCAAACCTGGACGTCTATCTAAGTTTTCCTACCATCTAAGACAAGAAAAACCTTCATATTAGACTCAAATTTTATGACTTGGATGTTTCAAATGTTTCAATGGATGTTTTTTATTATTATCGTTGTTTCGATATTACGCAGGTGCAACGACCTGCATGAGCCACCACAAAAACCTGTCATGCTTCGCTTCCCAAGTACGAACGAGTAGACATGAAGATGTCCGCTTAGACTGAATCTGTGAAGCCACAGTCTGATAAGCGTCTGTGTGTTCATCCATTTGCCGATTCTTGCATTGCATAAAGAAACAACAACAATAATAATAGCAATTGAAAGCAGTTAAAGATTAACCAACATTCAACAACATCCAATTTAAATTGAAAACATCTAGATAGTCATAAAAAGGAAGTAAAAGAGTCTAAAGGAAAGGCCCCATGCATGGCCGAAACTAAATCATAAATAATATCCAACCTCAAGCTCGACGTCAGCAAACTGTCGTCCTCTGCAACAACTCAGACTCTAAATCTGACATGTGATACCCAAAGAGAAAAGGACACATGTCAACAAAAATCTCCAAAATGAGAAAGAAAGACTTTTGTGCAAGGAAATGTAAAAGCAAAAGAGTGCAACCAGCAGTTCTAAAAATGAAGACATGGCATGGTATATTAATGAATGCAGCAGTTTAAACATTAACATGATATGCCACGTCGTAGTAAAAGCTACTAAACAATATTTCATTAAAAGCAGTAAAATATGAGTTCGAGTCGTGCACAGGGTTTCCGTCTTTTGGCTGAAGTGGCTGTATAGGCACACTTCTACGCTCAAGCGATCGTTTAACCCTACCCTCCACGTGTATATGGACTGGCGCACATCTTCTGGATCACGAGCCAAGAAGTGTTTTACATTTCAAGCTTCTGGAACACGAGCCAGGAATTATTCTTTATTTGGCATAGGGGTGCACCTAGCTTCATTCATTATGTAGTAGTCAAAATCCTACTCACCGCAGCTTACATTTTAATAGTAGTGTGTGCTACACAATCACAACAAACATTAAATGCATGAAATGACATGACAATTTGCAACATGATAGTATAAAAAGCAATTAATGCATGCGTACCGTTTATCAAAATTAAACATGACAGGTGATATGCATAAATCATGACATGGCAAGGGTGTCGGATCAAGCTTCGGTGTCAAGCTAGATCAAGTATGATAATCGGATCTAGTTTCGTTGTCAAACTAGATCAAGAATGGTGTCGGATCTAGTTTCGTTTTCAAACTAGATCGAGCATGTTGTCTAGGCGACTATCATTTCACCGCCTAGTCTCTTTTGCACAAATTACCCAAAATAGCCTAAACATGGCTTTAACAATGATCTGAGCAAATTTCACATGCCTTAATGACGTCCGCAATCTCAGTTCAACAGTCCAGATCTGCTTACGTTCTCAATCACCAATCACCAAACCAACCTACAGACCTATATTCATTATTTTCAATTAGTGATTTAACCAACACACTGATGTTAAAGATTTTTATCTTGATTAAACATGCGGTGTTTGGGTTTTCTACGGTTCGGGGTATAACTCAACACGACGCGAGAGCTACACTGACGTCGGGTAGTGATGCCAGGGGTTGGATTCTGGTAGCATACAAGGGTACGATGACAGCTAGCGACCACGGTAGCACGACACGCATACGACAACGAGCAAGGGAAGGTTGCGGCCTAGGGACATCTGTTGCATGCGGATCCGGGGCAGAGCCTACTGTTGGATTGCGCATGGACATGGCTCGAGGGAAGGAAGATGGCTGATTTTGGAGGGAGAGAGAGGGCTTCGACTTCAAGGGGAGATGGGGCCATTCAGGTTGAGGAGGGGCGGCAGCTCTAAGGGAAAGGGGTTTGAATGGCCGGAGGGAGGGTGGTGCACCATGGCAGGTGGAGAAGCAACTGGCCGAGGGTTTTTAGGGGGCAAGTCGGCAGTTTTTAGGGGTTTAAGGGATCTGGTGTTTGTCGAAAGGAGGGGGAATGGCAGTTTTGGGTGTTAGGAGGCCGGAGCTTTGGCCTAGGTGGTGGCCGACAGCAGGTGGAGGAGGCCGGAGTGTATCTTGCAGGTGGGGGTGCGGCATGGGAGAGATGGTCGGGTTATTTGGGAAGGCCTGAGGTGTTGCGACAAGAAGAGGGCTGTGCAGCAGTTTGGGTGGCCACACGCGGGGTATTGCTAGCAGCTTGGTCAGAGGTGGCCGGAGCAGGGAGAGGGGGTTGCTGGATGCGATGGGCTCCAAGGGAGAGGGGCGACAGACTTTAGAGGGGGAAGGGGAGGTCCGACCTGCTAAAGAGAGGGGGCAGCCGCTGTCAGTTGGTCGGAGGTGGTGGCCAAGGGGAGGCCGGCAACAGCAAAGGAAGAGGGGTTGCGTGAGGTTGATGATGGCTAGGGGGAAGAGTTGGGTGGCAGCTGCAATTGGTTTAGAAAACCCTAGGCGCGTGTGAGTTATAAAACAAAGAGGGTTTCTTGCTATATGGGGTTGAATAGGGGGTGTACTTAAGGTGATTGGAGAGAGAATGTGTGAGAGGAGGAGGGTAGAATTAGAGTGGCAAATGGCTAGGGAAAGAGTTAAACATGATACATAGGAAATCCCTAAGTAATTTGATTTAATTATTAATTAGATTTTGAATATTGAATTAGCTAGGGATGATTATAGGTTGAAGAAAATTAGGGTGAAAGGTCAACTGAACGGCGAGCGAAAAATATAAGAAAAATATCGGGATGACTGTGTCGATGAGAGGGTCGAGAATAAGATGAAAGGTCACATACCAGGTTGACGAAAAATGGAACTAAAAATAAAAAGGTCATACGTCGAAGTCTAAAGTTACGACACCCCTTCATACAAAGCTGTTTTGTGGGAGAATAAGCCGTGAAATGACATTCACGAAAAATCCCACAAATAAGTACTCTATCAGATAGCCACAACGACATATAACTTTGTATGTTTGGGATACAAGGAGATGCTACTATAAATACGTGTATAGAAAAGAAAGTACGCGCAAGAAAGGCACACGATCGAAAAGCGACCGTGACAGATAGTCGCCTAGACATCATATTTGATATAGTTTGATAACGAAGCTAGATCCGACACCGTACTTTATCTAGCTTGACAACGAAGCTAGATCCGACGCCCTTGCCATGTCATTTCATACATATCTCATGTCATGTTTATTTTGATATAACTGTACGTAATTCAATATCTACTCTCATACTATCGTATTGCATATCCCATGTCATTCCATGCATTGAATGTCTTGTAATGAATGTGTAGCACACGCTACTATTGTAATGTAAGCTACGGCGAGTAGGATTTTGACTCCTACATCATGAATGAGGCTAGGTCAACCATATGCCATAAACACTTCCTGGCTCGTGATCCAGAAGATGGGCGCCAGTCCATTCACACTTGGAGGGGTAGGGTTAAGCTATCATGCAGCGTAGAAGTGTGCTCGATCGGTAACTTCAGCTGTAAGGAGTAAACCCTGTGCACATCGTGAATGCATGTTTTTTGTGAAATCATGAATATTGTTTAGTAGCTTTGCTACGACGTGCCATGCATCGTAAAATATCATGTTCATTATAATTGTTGCATTCATGAAATAATATGCCATGTCATCATATTTAAACTGCTAAATTGCATTCATCTTATAACTGCTACAATTTATGTTTCATTGCACAAAAGCCTCCCTTTTCCTTTTTGGAGATTTTTGCTGACCTATGCCCTTTTCTCTTTGGGTGTTACATGTCAGGCTTTGAGTCTGAGGTAGTTGCTGAGGACTACCAGGTTGCTGATGTCATGCTTGAGGCTTTTGCTAATGTCCAGTTCGAGGATACCGGAGACCAGTCTTAGTCTCCACCGGAGGCTATTTTCTTAATTGGTATTTGTTTTTTCCAGAAGCTGCTGTTAGGTTGTTCGGTGCACATCACATATCTTGTTTTAGTTTCGCCCATGTTTTGGGCCTTTCATTTCAGTCTCTTGTACTTCCCTTTATGACTATCTCTGGATGTTTGGAATAATAAATTGCATGTTGCTTTGAATGTTGGTTATTTACTGCATGCGTTATTTACTGCATGCGTTCATATTATTTTTATTTTTATTTCATTGCAATGCAAGAATCTGCGAATGGATGAACACACAGACGCTTATCAGACTGTAGCTTCACAGCTTCAAGTCTGAGCGGACCTCTTCGCGTCTCGCCTTGCATATTTGGGAAGCGGGACGTGACAGGTTTTTGTGGTTGCTCATGCAGGTCGTTGCACCTGCGAAATAGCGAACAACGATAATAATAAAACATCCATTGAAACTTTCGAAACATTCGAGTCATAAAATTTGAGTATAATGTGAAGTTTTTCCTTGTCTTAGATGGTAGAAAGACTTAGATAGGCGTCCAAGTTTGATAGTCAGGCACTTTCGCTAAGATTTAGTCGTACTCGTCTTAGGATACCCTAGTAGCCTTTCACCTAGCTCTGACCATATTACATTCCTAGAGTTTTTTCTTTAGTCCTTCGCTTGGGTCCATTAAATTTCGGACCCAGCAGAACGTAATCTTGATCCTCTAAGGACCCTTACCATGAGATCTCTATTACAATCTAGTTCATTATGAAGTCTTAGTGCTAAGTTCATCCTGATCTTTAGTCGGCCCAGTAATTAGAGCCCCTGATTTCTACCATTTTTCTAATCGTTACACTTTTGAGCTAATTCCCATAGAATCGCATCATAGCAGATTCACTAAGTTATTTCCCAGTTGTATTTATGTCTTGAATATTTTATTCATTCCTTACTTTCGATTCACGTGATTCTTCACGCCGTTCATCATCAATCGTTGAATCTTCCCCATTACCATCCTGATCCTTCGAAAAGTATTTTCAATATTATTTATTTTGAATTCCTCTCCAGTTTAAAGTCTTTGAAAACATTTAGCATGAGCTTAGACTTCCTACCCTTCAGTCGATTTAAATTCATTCTTTGAATTTCGAAAATTTTCGCCGAAATATTTAAATTACTACCTTATAATATTTTCTAACTATATCCTGCATACTCATGCGAATATCTTATTCCCTTCATATAATGACTTTTCGATAATCCAATATACCGTTTCTTCTCTTACTATATATATACTACTCAAACTTATTGTTCTTCGTCTAATCCCTACTTCGTGTTTTAACTTATATCATCTACATACAATTCTCCTGTATTTTATAAGGATATTATTATATCTTCCTTTTCCTTACTTAAAGATTCACAATTATATCTCTGTTTCACCTAACCAAGCTATCTCCTTATCCTCGCCTCTTCTGAACCCGTTCATTCCAATTTTGTTTCATTACACTATTTGATTTCGGTGCCTTACTATTTCTTAGTCATCCTACTAGTGCTTGCCGTTGCCTATGTCAACCTTAGTTTAGTGGGCCCATTAGTATTATTGTGATGTTGTTGTGGTGCATGCATATAGGTAGAGTGTGCAGACGCGTGTGTGTGAACCCTTGCGTACCCATCATGTATGAGTGTTCTATCCTTAGAATATTAATGATTGTCTCTTGTGTTATATATGCATGCTCAGTGTTATTCATGATATATATGAAATTGTATGAATGATAGTATTTATAAATATATGTATGGATAGCTATACCACGTTAGGATGTCTGTGTGTATTAGAATTAGTGTTGGAATATCTACTAGTGATGAATGTAGTTTGAAGGTACTTGTAAATGCTTGAAATATTATACTAGTTAGTCATGTGTATGATAAGTGTAATGATAATAGGTGTACTTATAGTTAAGTGTGCAGGTCTATCATATGATTTATATGTTAGTACGTATGAGCGTGTGCTCGTACGTAGATATGTATGTACTTAGTCATAGTTAGATATGTGCTTACTATATGAATATGTGTGATATATGTATGGTAACAGGGTTATAATTTTGTTTAGTATTGCTTGCCTTTACGGGATGTTGTGTGTTACGTGTATATGACCTGTGTTTATATTTCATATATTTGCGCACGTTTTCTTCCGTGTTTTTCCGTATTTTACCGCCGTCTTATATTAGTTTTCTCGTGTTTTCTTGTTTTCTTTCACTTTCCGTGTTTTCCGTATTTTGCAGGAGTTTACTGGCATAGGGGACATAAAACGACGATATCACAAGTCCCCAGAGCAACGGGAGGAGTCACGCGTGATCCAGTGGGTCAAACGACGATGATATCATCTTTCAGCACCTCACCCGGTCGGTTGGTCATCTTCAACCGATCGGGTGATGCACGCGTGCACCACCCGGACGCAGCTTGGAGCTCACAAGAAGTCACCCGGTCGGTTCAGTGACCAGGTCAAAAGCCCAAACTATCTGGAATTCGAAGCTGATTGCCAACGGATCGGGTGACCTTCACCCGATCGGTTCACCTGTAGCGGAATCTCAAAAGCCAAGACACGGTCAGCTCAACCGGCCTCCTCACCCGACGGCACCAAGATCCAATCGGTCACATTCATATGTCAACCGACCGGGTGAAGTCCCGCATTGCGCTGTAAAATTTTGAAGCATGTCAACCGATCGGTTGACTAGTCAACCGATCGGGTGATATCTTTTCCTATATATAGAACCCTAGGTTTTCCAGAAACGGGAGTTGGTTATTTTTTGCTGTTTTCTTCATTTTGTGACGGCTGTAATTTCCCAGTTTTTGTAAGTTTTCAGATCTTTGTCAAACTTTAGTATTATCTTAATTGCTTTACTACCATTGCATTTCTACTGTCTGATCATGGGTTTTACGATCGATTTCTGTTTAGATCGCTTTTTACTAAATATGTGTGAGTAGTTCCCAAATCTGGGATTTTGGCGGAAACCCCTTCGTGGGCTCTTCCCGATGCGTCCATAGGGCTAGGAAATCGATAGGGATTAGGAATCTAACGGTTACGCGGGGTGTTTTATTCTCATCGGTGGGGAAAAGACCGCCTTTGACTGTTGAGCCAAGGGGGAATAAACTTGGCGGTTGACTTCCTAGCCATAGCTCACGCCCTTAGCATAGACGCCGAATCCTAGCGTGCGGGAGCGGCAGGATGAGACGTTGGGAGTTATCGTTGCGAGCTTAGTGCTCCCGGAGTCGATCAGTGTTAATGGACACGGGAGTGCCCACTGATCGAACTCGAGATGTCCAGCGTATCATCCTGGGCTCCGACCGGAATATCGGGCCCATGGGACGCCGGTACCACTTTCAGAGGCAACGTCTCACCATTAGACCCTAATTCCAAACGCTTTCCTACCCGTAGGCCGTATCGGTGAGAATCGCACGATGGGGTGGAAACCAAAGTCCCGGGGTTTTTCTTTATATTGTCTATACCTTGCATTCCATTTACCGTGACAACCCATCATTTGATCCGGGCTAGCTCGCCCATGGGGTGATTTTGATCCTCTTTGACACAAGCACATCCACGCCTCCCTGAGTTCGACCCCCAAGTCACACAACAACACCGTGCGATTACGGTTACAAATATTTAAATATCACGCCCCCAATCGTATTATTGCACACATCTACCACGCACATCCGGGGGGCGTCAAGCTTTATGGCGTCGTTACCGGGGAGGCAACATGTTTGTTATTTTAGGATTTCATGAACCCTAGTGTCTAGCTCTCATCCCTACCTCGCGATAATTTTCGCATTCTTCTTTTTCCCTTTTTATTTTCTTATTTTTATTTGTATTTTTATTTCTTATCTTATCTGTTTCTTTCCCACTTTTCGCTTCATGGGTGTTTGTTGTTTTTCATGCGCAGGAGTTCAAGAAGTCTCGACGACTTGATCCCCGTTGATCCAGAGATAAACGCCACCCTAAGGCGTTTGGCCGCCGAGAAGCGAAGAAGAGAGGATCCTGAAGCCATGGGGGAGAACACCCCACCTCACAAGTCCCTGCTGGAGTACTCGATGCCTTCCATCGAGTCCACCTCCGCCATCTGTCCTCCAGCTATTGCGGCCCAAAGCTTCGAGCTTAAGCCATCTTTGGTGACGTGGATCCAGCAGGATCAATTTTCGGGTGCACCCATAGAGAGCCCGATTGAGCATTTAGACTCCTTCTTGGAGAAATGTGACACCTTCTGAATAAACGGTGTCATAACTGAGGCGATCCGACTGAAGCTGTTCCCCTTCTCCTTACGAGATAAGACCAAGCTGTGGCTTAGGGGGAAGGACCCGAATACATTCAACACCTGGGAGAAGCTCTCAAATGCTTTCCTGATGAAGTTCTTTCCCCCGGGGAAGACCATGAAGCTGAGGAGTGAGATCTCCTCCTCCTTCCAGGCCAGCCACGAGTCCTTGCATGAAGCTTGGACAAGATACAAGGAGATGCAGAGAAGATGTCCCCACCATGAGCTCCCCAAGTGGCAGATCATAAATCTGTTCTATAATGGGTTGAGGGACGATTTAAAATCTTCCATGGATGCCGCGGCTGGAGGGTCCTTTATGTCGAGAAGCGAGGAAGATGCCGAACAGATTCTGGAAAATATGGCATCCAACAATGAATGGTGGTGTGACGAGAGAGACACACCTAGATCTGGGGGCATCCATAGGGTCGAGGACGTCGACAAATTGTCAAGCAAGTTTGACTTGCTTTCGACCCAGATCTCCGCATTGATGGTAGGCGTCGGTGGCGCCGGTTCACAACAGATTGCTGCGGTGGAGTCCGAAGTTTTTGGAGAGTTCGACGGTGGTGACATCTCACCACCGTTGGACCAGGTGAGCGCATTATTTTACAATCCTACAGGGAATGCGCCTTTTCTACCACGAACCAACTCCAACCCGGCCTACTCTCCCAACAACCAGAATCATCCCAACCTTAGCTACCGAGCACCTTACCAACAGCCGGCTCAGCAACAACAGCAGATATATCAGCTGGCTAGGCCTCAGCAGCAGTTTCAACAGCAACAACCTCCACAACAGTATCAACAGTATGCTCCTAGGAATCAGCAGCCCACCCAGCAGCAATATGGCCAGTAGAGGGCCATCTCTCCGGTTGAGTCCCTCTTGACTCAATATATCGCCAACCAGGAGAAGATAAATCTGAAGCTGGAGATGGGACAAAGAGTCCTCACTGATCAGGTGACCCAGCTGGGGTTGCAAGTGGCGAACCTTCAGAGACCGCAGAATTTATTACCGCCACAGCCTGAGGTGAACCCGAGGGGGGTAAATCGGACCTTGGTGCTCACACATGAGCATGAGAATGTGTCTGCCATCATTTTGAGGAGCGGAATGCAAATACCAACGAGAATGCCCCCCCAAAGGACCGGAAGCACCGTTGGTCATGGAACGACCAATTGAGAAATTAAATGACAACGGTGCTTCGTCGCCCAAGCCAACTACTCCGGAGGGAGTTCATAGAGAGGAGAAGAAAAAGGATGAGGAAGGGAACCTAAGAGTATTCAAGCCCGTTGTGCCTTTTCCACAACGGCTTGCCCAAGCCAAAATTGATGAGAAGTATGGCAAATTATTTGCCATGGTGAAAGATCTGAGCTTACAAATCCCCTTTCTCGAGGCCATCGAGACAATTCCCTCATATGCCAAATTTCTGAAAGACTTGGTGACACGGGGATCCAGAAAAGAGAAGGTCATGTTAACGGCGGAGTGCAGCGCCCTCATTCAGCGCACAAATCCGCCCAAGCTCAAGGACCCAGGAAGTTTCTCCATCCTTTGCTCTATTGAGGAAGTGCAAATCCAGAGGGCGCTTGCCGATCTAGGAGCGAGCGTCAGCTTAATGCCCCTATCGCTGTACAAGAGAATAGGGATGTGGGACTTAGAGCCTACCGGCATGACATTACAACTTGCTGACCGTTCGGTCAAGTACCCGGTGGGAGTAGTGGACGACCTCCCCGTCGATGTGAGAGGAGTACAAGTACCGGTTGATTTTGTGGTGATGGACATACCGGAAGACAAGCACACTCCTATTATCCTGGGACGGCCCTTTATGGCAACCGCCGGAGTTTTGATAGACGTGAAGAATGGGAAACTTTCCCTCAATGTCAGCCAAGAAAGAGTCGAATTTGACTTAGGCTTGTCGATGAAGCACCCAAACCCCCCGGACGATCCTAGTATCAGTATGCTGGAGAATGAAGAAGATAGAGCTGTTGAAACAAGTGCCTAGGAAGTACTCTCGAGGAATCCCCCCGATAGCTTGGGGGACCTTGGAGAGCAAGTTGGCTCCCCAAAGAATGAAGTTGCTAATGAGGCGGTCGCGCGACGTGTGACCCCTCTCGGATTCCCTAAGGCTCCTCCTACGAGGAAAAAAGGGAAAGAACCCATGGACCTCATCGGTGATGAGGTCCGGATCCTGAAAAAGATGGCGGTAGACGCCAATTTGAGGGAGAAGCCCCCGGATCCTGTCGACAAAGGGAGGGTAGTTGAGCGAATCTTCTTACAGCCACCGACTAGACCAATAGCCACAAGCTCTGGAGTTGAAGAGATGCCGGATTTTGGGCATCACCCGTATCGCCCACCATGAACATCATCAACGGGCGTCGAGCTAAACAACGTTAAACAAAAGCACTTCATGGGAGGCAACCCATGCTCTAAACTTTTGTTTCAATTTTTAGGATTATTTTTAACTTTATTTTATCTATTTTTATAAATAAATCCAGCCGCAAGAACTTCCGTTGTGGAACTTAGGCGATTTGTGGGTTTTTGCAGAAAACAAGGCTCCAATTGATCGGTTGATAACTCAACCGATCGGTTGGGATGTATCAGCTAACGGCCGTGTCTGCCACTAAATGAACCGACCGGGTGAGGAAAGAAGAGACTGGTTGGCAGACCGGGTGACCTGGGGAAAACTCTCGGGAAAATTTCAGAATTCGTCAACCGATCGGGTGACAAGAAGCAAGACCGGTTGAGGGACCGAGTGAGAAACCCTAAACTTTCAGGAAAATCTGTGGAGCGGCTAACTGATCGGGTGAGTTATCACCCGACCGGTTCGCCTGTAGCGTTTTTTCAGCTTAAAATTTCGACCTAAAGTCAACCGATCGGGTGACTTATCACCCGATCGGTTCGACTTAAACCCTTTAAATATCCCTCGACCCACCCGTTCACAGCCCCTCGCCCGATCGCCTTCTTCGCCGTCGTTTCGCCTTCCAACTTCTCCCAACGGCCGAAAACTCCCCTCCCACTTCCTCCCCTCCTCCATTAGCCTCTCTCTCCACCTCCCCCTTCCATCTCTCCATCTCTTTCTCTCTCTCCATCTCCTATTTCACAACTTTCTAGCCCTAATCCACAATATCCACCCCTCTTTCGAATTTTTGCTGAAAAAGAGTGCCGCGGCTCCACACTTCTCCCATTGCACGGCATTGGGTCTACTACAAGCGAAGAACTCGAATCTCTGCTGGGTAACTTCGCTCCACTTCTCGAATTTCAATTTTTACCCTAGATATTTAAATTGCTTGATTGTTCGTGTGTGTGCACTTCGATAGTATTTTACACTCATTTGCATCACTCACACACACACATGGCCCGGGATAGAGATAAGGGGAAGGGTATCTTGCGGGAGGAGGAACCGTCTCGAAAGAGACGTAAACAAACACGTCCTCCTCCCCACACACGTGAACTGACACTAGCCCCTCCCCCACCTATTATCCCCCCTGTGGACCCCATGTTGGGCCCGCATGGGTACCTATTTAGGAACCAAGAGCAGAAAGACTTCTACCACAGACTAGATGCTCGGGGGCATCTATCAACCAAGTTTGCCCACACCCAATCACTTGTCGAACTCGGTGTCTTCACCGAGGTCGAGACTCTTTTTGCTAACCTAGGTTGGTTGGCCTTCCTGAATGCCTCTGCGGTATCCTACATGTCACTCACCCTAGAATTTCTTTCCTCCCTCGTTTGTGAGTCGGGGTCGACCGTCACCTTCCGGGTGCGTAACCAAACCATCCACACCAACCTGGATACCATCAACGATATATTTGGTTTCCCTATTCTTGGGAATGACGCTATCCGACACTACGGATACCCCCCGGAATTTGACGTCGATAACTTTTGGTTCTGCCTCACCATACTCCCTCGCTATCCCCGGGGTAATGCCAAGGACTCCTCCATCATCCATCCCATATTTCGTCTGGCCCATAGGATCAAATCCTCTGTATTTTTCCCGCGGGATGAGTCAGGCACCGTGACTATCGCCGATCTTTTTATTCTCTGGGCCATGACTTTTCCCTTTATTCATGATGGTGATGAAGTTAGCTTTAGAGCCCCGACTATCCCTGTCCATGCCGGTGATTGGCTTGTTTACAAGCTTCTCGAGATTAGCAGGGCCAGGAAGGGCAAGATCTGTTGTGGGGGCATTATCACTATTATTGCTTCTTACCCCCAGTTTAATATCCTCATCCCCCGTGATCTTCCCGTCGTCGCAGGACCCTCACGTCAAGATCTTGACGTCCTGCGGCACATTCATATGATTAAGCCCCGCCCCGATGGGCGTTTCAATTTCAATTACGGCCACCCCCTCGCCCCTACACCATTCTCCCCAACCCCGCTCGCATGACGTTGCTATCTTGGCGGATTGGACTTTTCCGCCCGATCCCGAGTTTCTAGCGGGGTTGCACCTTCCATTCCTTCCCCCGGACGCACGCAGATCACCTTCCCCTGCCGTCCACTTAGGTGAGCAGGATATTCCTGCGTCCCGGGAGATACCGGGGTTGGCCCGAGTCACCCTGTTTCTGCTCCTGGCCCCATCACTTCTGAGCATCTTTTTGCGGCCATCTCTGGCCTTATGTCCAGTGCCGGCATGACCACTGTTGCCGGCACTACTTCCACATCACTTGCCGGCACCACTTCCGCTTCACGTCAGTCCACTTCCTTTGGTCGCCGCCAGGTCTCTGCCCGTCTTGCTCTCGAGAGGGAGGTCGCAGCCCTCCGTGATCTTGCCATGTCCTCTACCCCCTCGGACCCATCACCGTCCTCCTTTCTCACTCACCCACGCTTCCTCACACTTGAGAGGAATGTGGCCGCCATCCTTCGCCTTCTCACTAACCTCCACGGACCACCACCACCCACACCACCACCCTCACCACCACCTTCACCGCCTCGACGATCGTCTCCTCCACCATCCCCCCACCCCCACCTCCCCCACCCCCACCTAGGCGATCATCTCCCCCATCCACATCTATTCACATCCCCGTATCCACTTCTCCTCTCACGACCACTTCCGTCGCCCCCACACCACCTCCTCCATCCTCCACCGTCACTTCATATGTGTGCCGCAAGAAATTTCCGGTGTGCTCCAAATCTCTCCCACCCCCCCACTACCGTCACCATCACATCTTCTCTCCCCATTTCTATCCCTTCTACCACCGCTTTGATCGCCGTACTTCCACCACCACCCACCTCCACCGACACTCTACCCATCGTTCACACCACCACTGCACCTATTCCCCCACCTCTGTCCCCACTTCTCCGCACACCCCCCGCATCCCCCGACCACCCAGCCACACCCTCTTCCGAGGAGGGAGAGGACTCGCCTTCTCCTGATTTTTTATTCCACTTTGTTTTTTGACCCCCCCTTGCATATCTCTGCACTTTCACGATCATATCTCATTGCTAGCATTGTCATGTCTAGCTTGGGGGAAGTCTATTTTGCTGTGTCGTTGTGTTTTGTCTTCTTTGTGTGTGTGCTTGTTTTGGTGTGTCGTGTCATCTTTCTTTCTTTCTTTTTCTATTTCTATGTCGTGTGGTTTGATTCTAATTTTCACTTTATTTTCAGGTTCGTATCTGTGTTTTCCATGTTTTTCATTTCTTTTTTGTGTCAGTGCGTATCCCCACCCATTTTCATTGCCCTCCCGTACTCACTCTTATTGCATTGAGGGCAATGCAAGCTTCAGCTTGGGGGAGTCACACTTTGTGCGTCATTTGAGTCTTTCTTTTTCGTTTTTGTGTTGTTTTCATCGTGTTTTAAATTTTTCTTTTCTTATTTTTATCTACTTCTCCTAGAAATGAACCCTATATGACGAATTGCCACAAAATAACACACACCTAGCATGGCATCGATAATCACACTCACTAACCCTAGGATATCGAGTCCTCTTGCATTTCGTGCATCGTGGGTCCACTTAGCTTTTTGTGAGTCGTGTGTCGTGCATAGCTGTTTGGTGTGCTTCTGCTTTGTGATTTTACTTTATATACCTGTCCAGGAATGACCCCTAGATTATCACGCTTCGATATGAATAATGCGGTATTTGCTTCTCTTGTCTGTTTCTGTGTGCATGATTATATATATCGTATGCTTCATTTTGCATGTGTCGGGATTCCACAATTAAGGACTAGGATAACCCATTTAGCCCATGCTCTAATTAGCGAGAATAGTTTCCTTTGCCCAAGTGTTTAGATTCCGATTTCTTTTTTGTTTTTCTTGGTACAAATCCCCTCGTCGTGTACCCTTCTCCCACTTGGGAGAGTACACATGTGTATAGCCAAAAACCCAAAAATCCAAAAAAAAAGAGAAAAGAAAAGAAAAACCCAAAAAGAAAAGAAAAGAAAGAAAAAAAATTGTATAGCCAAAAATCCAAAAAAATATACAAATACCCAAAACCCAAAAAAATTCCCGTGTGAATATATTTTCCTACTTGCCGAGAATAAAGGGAAGGCGAGAATTTGCACCGAGTGTTCTACTCCACATCATCTCAACCCCCATCGGTTTCGAAAACACTTGGCTTAGGAACTTTTTAGCTATTATCTAGGCTTTAGTGTGGTGATTTCCTTAACCCTAGTTGTGGAGCCCCTGACGCATGATATGTTTCGATTCTCTCTCTCTATTTTCATGCATGCTTGAACTATATATTCACCGCTTTATTCAATTTGAATCGATATTTGGGTCATTTCCTGGATTTGTGCATATCGAGCTTTATCGCACATCGTAGATAGTGACACCGTCTGCTAGCGCACGACCACACTCACGCGTGCTTCACCTCGTGGGCCCACGGCACTTGTCTGGACTCGTATTCCTTGGTTTAGTGATGTGATTTGGCGTTTGCTTGCTTGGTGTGTCGTTTTTGATTTTGTTGGCCCTGACGGGCGATCTAGGATATAGAGTTTTCTTTTTCTCTCTTTCTCTCTATTTTCTCTCTCCGAGCTCCTACTCTCACTCGTCTTCCTCAAGGATGAGGAAGAGTTCAGCTTGGGGGATTTTGACGTGCATTTATATTTCATATATTTGCGCACGTTTTCTTCCGTGTTTTTCCATATTTTACAGCCGTCTTATATTCGTTTTCTCGTGTTTTCTTGTTTTCTTTCACTTTTCCGTGTTTTCCGTATTTTGCAGGAGTTTACTGGCATAGGGGACATAAAACGACGATATCGCAAGTCCCCAGAGCAACTGGAGGAGTCACGCGTGATCCAGGGGGTCAAACGACGATGATATCATCTTTCAGCCCCTCACCTGGTCGGTTGGTCATCTTCAACCGATCGGGTGATGCACGCGTGCACCACCCGGACGCAGCTTGGAGCTCACAAGAAGTCACCCGGTCGGTTCAGTGACCGGGTCAAAAGCCCAAACTCTCTGGAATTCGAATCTGATTGCCAACCGATCGGGTGACCTTCACCCGATCGGTTCACTTGTAGCGGAATCTCAAAAGCCAAGACACGGTCAGCTCAACCGGCCTCCTCACCCGACATCACCAAGATCCAATCGGTCACATTCAAATGTCAACCGACCGGGTGAAGATGACCGGGTGAAGTCCCGCATTACGCTGTAAAAGTTTGAAGCATGTCACCCGATCGGTTGACTTGTCAACGGATCGGGTGATATCTTTTCCTATATATAGAACCCTAGGTTTTCCAGAAACGGGAGTTGGTTATTTTTTGCTGTTTTCTTCATTTTGTGACGGCTGTAATTTTCCAGTTTTTGTAAGTTTTCAGATCTTTGTCAAACTTTAGTATTATCTTAATTGCTTTACTACCATTACATTTCTATTGTCTGATCATGATTTTTACGGTCGATTTCTGTTTAGATCGCTTTTTACTAAATATGTGTGAGTAGTTCCCAAATCTGGGATTTTGGCGGAAACCCCTTCGTGGGCTCTTCCCGATGCGTCCATATGGATAGGAAATCGATAGGGATTAGGAATCTAATGGTTACGCGGGGTGTTTTATTGTCATCGACGGAAGACCGCCTTTGACCGTTGGGCCAAGGGGGAATAAACTTGGCGGTTGACTCCCTAGACATAGCTCACGCCCTTAGCGTAGACGCAGAATCCTAGCACGCGGGAGCGGCAGGATGAGACGTTGGGAGTTATCATTGCGAGCTTAGTGCTCCTGGAGTCGATCAGTGTTAATGGACAAGGGAGTGCCCACTGATCGAACCCGGGAAGTCCGGCGTATCATCCTGGGCACCTACCGGAATATCGGGCCCATGTGACGCCGGTACCACTTTCAGAGGAAACATCTCACCATTAGACCCTAATTCCGATCGCTATCCTACCCGTAGGCTGTATCGGCGAGAATCGTACAATGGGGTGGAAACCAAAGTCCCGGGTTTTTCCTTTATATTGTCTATACCTTGCATTCCATTTACCGTGACAACCCATCATTTGATCCGGGCTAGCTCACCCATGGGATGATTTTGATCCTCTTTGACACAAGCACATCCACGCCTCCCTGAGTTCGACCCCCAAGCCATACTACAACACCGTGCGCTTGTGGTTACAAATATTTAAATCTCACGCCCCCGATCGTATTATTGCACACATCTACCACGCACATCTGGGGGGCGTCAGTATACCATGAGGTATACCCGATTATTGTATGTCGTAACTGTGTATAGATAGGTATACTAGTAGTTTACTAACTGTGTATATAATATATGTATGTCTATGTTTTGTGTAGATATGTGGTAAGTATATAAGAATGTAATACGGTATGCCTGCAATGAGTATGTGTGTAGTTATACGAATGTGACTATATGATGTATGCATGTATAGGATGTTGTATTATGATTGTATACATGCACTGATATTTGTAATATTATTATAGTATGTAAGTGATTGCATTATGGGGTGTTACTTAACTAAATATAAAGTGTGATTGATGTTATTGTGTGTATATGATAGCATGTGTTTTTAACTGTATAGTGTGACGAGTAATATGATTATATGGTGTGTGTATATATTTATATATATATAAGAGTGGTGTGTTGGTATGGGTATAAATATCATGTTATCAATATAAAGTATTTTGGTTCTTGTATGGGTCTTTGAGTCTCACTTATGCTTGAGTGGGTATACTCTAAGTATATTGTTATATTTGTCTGTGGTTTGTGTATAGTGCTATGAACATAATAATGGAAGATGTCTGTAAAGTGATAGATTTGGTTGTGCAAGGTTACGTTACACACATGGTTGTGAGTGGATATACTATTATAGATATAGGTGTTGGTTTTGTAGTATAGTTCCTTACAAAGGTTTTACATTTTTGGATGTATATATGCTAGCTAAACTAGATGTGTAGAATGTGCTAAGTATATAGTGGTATGAGTGGCAAGTATGAATAGTATATTAGCGTGTGTGGGCGTGCACCATGCACGGGTAAGTATGTGCTTATGTATAGCTGTTTGCGACCATGGTATGTGTGGTGTCTTGAATAAAGTTATAGGATTGTATGAGATATGTATATATGATGAAGTATCTGCGTGTACTTGAATAAATATATATTGGTGTATTTATAGAAGGGGTGAATGTATATTAGATATAGCAAACATGATTAATAGTGTATGGTGTGATTACATGTGTTGATATGTTTGGTGTTGAATGAACACTGGGAGATATAAGGGAGTAGTACATCCATGTTTGTTCTGTGCATAGGTAGCTATCTATATGTGAAGTACTACGATTGTATTTGCTAGCGTGAAACTATTTTTGTAGCTATCTGTACCATGGTTATGTGATGAGTGAGTGATAGCTATATAAGGGATGTACATGACTATATGAATGATTGAAGTACATGTATGAATTTGATTATCTATGATGGGTATAAGTAAAGAATGTGTGTGTGTATATATATGTATGCATGTTTGTCGTATTAATGTTTGACTACCTAGTGCATATATAAGCACTTGTAGTAACTATACATGGTTTGAATTATTGTGTGATATGATTGGGATAGTTACTAGAATGGCTAGATATATTTTTAGTTAGAAAGTCTGATGGCGGACTTTGCTCTAAGGTGGGTAGGATGTCACGGTCGCTTTTCGACCGTAAGTTTTTCGTGCGTGTACCTTCTTGTTCGTACGGGTATTTTGTGACCTCCTCTTGTATCCCGAACGTGCGAAGTTATATGTCGTTGTGACCCTCTGAGAGAGTACTTATTTGTGGAATTTTTCGTGAACATCATTTCACCGCTCATTCTTCTACAAAACAGCATTGTTTGAAAGGGTGTCGTAACTTTAGACTTTGATGTTCGACCTTTTTATTTTTAGTTCCGTTTTCCGTTAACCTAGCACGTGACCGGTCATTCTAGCCTCAATCCTCTCGTCGACATGGTCGTCCCGATATTTTCTTGTATTTATCGGACACCGTTAGACTGATCTTTCACCCTAATCACTTTCAACTTATAATTAGCCCTAGCTAATCCCTAATTCAAACTCTAGTTAAAATCTAATCTAATCTAAACCTAGGGATCATATGTAACGCATGTTGAAATATTTCCTAGCTATCTACACCCTAAATCTACCCTCCCACTCTCTCATACACTCTCTCCAATCAATCCTAAGTCCACTCCTTATCAACCCTATTTAGCAAAACCCATTCATTGTTTTCAACACTCACGCACACCCTAGGGTTTCTTGACCTAGCAGCCACCACTCCTCCCCTAGCTGCACGCATCAGGCCTCTCTCTCCCTTTGCTGTTGCCGGCCTCCTCCACATGGCCGTCGGCCACCTACATCCGGCCACCCTCTCCTACAAACTACCGTTATCTCCTCCCTCATCCACAAAATAAGAACGCATAGCCCTTATATGTAACCCACGGCATGCTCTTCATCTCCCCTACACCAGCCTCCCTCCGGCCACCCACCACCGGCTAGCCCCACCAGCAAACCCACCATCTCCTCTCCCAAAACCAGCCTCTAGCTACCCTAAACTACCGTTCACCCCTCAAAAAACCCCAAACATCCTGCCTCCATAAACTGCCACTCCACTCTCCTTCACCCATGGCAGGCCGCTTCCCCTCCCCGGATCCACGCGCCACCCTTTGCATCGCACAGGCTGCAACTCCCCTTGGCTGAAACCTCCACAAAACAGCCCATCACCACCATATGCTGCCGTTTTCCTCCACTAGAACCCACGGCAGTTCTACACCTACCGGCCTCCACTCCCTCCCAACTGCCGTAATGTATTCCGTTGCTCCGACCAGCGACCATCTCTCTAGGCCATGCCCCCATTACGCTGTAGCCACGTGCAACCCAACAGCAGGCCGAGATCTCCCTTGCTCGCTGCCGTTAGCACGTCGTGCTACCGTTTTTTCCGTTTTCACCGTAGTTCACCATACCTTGCTCGCTACTAGATCCAACCCCTGAAGTCGCTACCCGACGTCAATGTAGCTCTCGCATCATGTTCAGGTATATCTTCGATCCGTAGGAAACCCAAACACCGCATGTTTAAACAAGATAAAAATCGTAAATTTATTTCTTTGGTTAAATCACTAATTAAGATTAATAATATAGGACAGTAGGTTGGTGATGTTTGTTGAGCACATAGGAGTTTCTGGACCGTTGAACAGAGGATTACAGACGTTGTATCAGGCAAGTGAAACTTGCTCGGTTGTTGTTAAATCCATGTTTAAGATATTTGGAATATTTGTGTAAAAGAGACTAGGCGGTGAAATGATAGTCGCCTAGACATCATATTTGATCTAGTTTGACAACGAAGCTAGATCCGACACCATACTTGATCTAGCTTGACAACGAAGCTAGATCTGACACCCTTGCCATGTCATTTCATGCATATCTCATTTCACGTTTATTTTGATATAACTGTACGCAATTCAATATCTCCTCTCATACTATCGTATTGCATATCCCATGTCATTTCATGCATTGAATGTCTTGTAATGAATGTGTAGCACATGCTACTATTGTAATGTAAGCTGCGACGAGTAGGATTTTGACTCCTACATCATGAATGAGGCTAGGTCAACCCTATGCCATAAACACTTCTTGGCTCGTGATCCAGAAGATAGGCGCCAGTCCATACATATGTGGAGGGGTAGGGTTAAGTTGTCACTCAGCGTAGAAGTGTGTCCGATCAACAACTTCAGCTGTAAAGGAGTAAACCATGTGCACATCATGAATGCATGTTTTTCATGAAATCGTGAATATTGTTTAGTAGCTTTGCTACGACGTGCCATGCATCATAAAATATCATGTTCATTATAATCGTTGCATTCATGAAATAATATAACATGTCATCATATTTAAACTGCTAATTTGAATTCATCTTATAACTGCTACACTTTATGTTTCCTTGCACAAAAGCCACCCTTTTTCTTTTTGGAGATTGTTGCTGACATGTGCCCTTTTCTCTTTAGATGTCACATGTCAAGCTTTGAGTCTTAGGTAGTTGCTGAGGACTACCAGGTTGTTGACGTCATGCTTGAGGCTTTGCTGATGTCCAGTTCGAGGATACCGGAGACCAGTCTTAGTCTCCGCTGGAGGCTATTTTCTTAATTGGTATTTGTTTTTTTCCTAATAGTTGCTGATCGGTTGTTCGGTGCGCAGCATCTATCTTGTTTTTGTTTCGCCCATGCCTAGGGCCTTTCATTTTAGACTCGTGTACTTCTCTTTATGACTATCTCTGGATGTTTGGAATAATAAATTGGATGTTCCCTTGAATGTTGGTTATTTATTGCATGTCATATTATGTTTATTTTTGTTTCATTGCAATGCAAGAATCTGCAAATGGATGAACACACAGACGCTTATCAGACTGTAGCTTCACAGCTTCAAGTCTGAGCGGACCTCTTCGCGTTCACCTTCCATAATTGGGAAGCGGGGCGTGACAGGTACGGTTGGATCCTCATCCTTCTCACTTCCAAAATGTTCAGGTGCATGCACTCCAAGCATATCCTCAGTGATTGTATATCTATCTCCTCCGGGAGATATGTTATGTCAGAAATATTTGAATCTTAGGGATAATGAGGTATAAATCGAGATTCAGAAAAGGAGCACGTGGAGTCAAAGAGATCTTCCTGAATGGTATCATGCAGATGCTCAAACTGTGGTGGAATGAAGAGTGACTGTAGCGCTAACAATAGAGGTGGATTTGGTTTGGGTCCGTAGAAATCGATCATCGTGTCCATGCATATATACACATCCTCCTCACATGTATGTAAGTACATCGTGATCATCTTAATGCTCTTGCATGGCTCAAAGTGAGGGAATTGATCAAAACAGAGAGGTGGCATGGCTTCTTCAATTTTGGAAATTATGCTCTTGTCCACTCAAACCTCAATAATGCCCTCGTCAGTGTAAAATCGTATCATGTTTCCCTTGAGCCTAATGAACGTCCTGTTATACATCAACTCCTCTTCTGAGCTATAGTATTGGATGGGGTCACCAGTAAAATAATTGTCAATGGTGGCACCTACAGGAGAGGAGGAAACTATATCAGAATCTTCAAAATGTTGTCTAGATAGATTACCGCTTGTAGTGCAAGTGGCTGGCTATGCGTTAGACTCGAGAACATCCTCCACTGAAGTGCAAATTCTCCTCTGCCATCCGTGGAAGGACAATGGATGTGGACACTTGGCCAAATGATTCTTCTAGATGCTCTCCCTCCTTTAGTGTAATCTCAGAAATCTGACCCCATGAATTATGTACATGGTGCCCTCCTGATTGGAAAATCTGGCTCAAATTTTGGGCAATCTGTTTAATGTGATCAAAATTTTGTAGCAGGCATCAATCGTCAGTCCTTGACGAGTGATAAAAGTTCCTAGCAAGGTTATAAGGCTTGATTCTTATTTTGGTGGAGGAGTTGAGGAATCAATTGGCAAGCCTTGGTTCACAATGAAATCTGCCATCAATATCTCAAGGCATGCTTCTTCTTTTGGTGGGGGCATAAAAGCTTGGCCATGCTGATCAAGGGAGTGGTCTGGGTAATGGTCATATTTATATGAGTTTGGAATATGTACTATATTGGTAGTCAATGGATACATGTCCTTAGAGACCACAAATCTCGCAGTTTGCTGCAACCTGCAGAAAGTAATTGTTTACTCCCCTCTAAGCATCTTAGTATGCCGAGACATTAAAATCTGTGGTATAAATTATTCTGGCATCCATATCGCAGCTCCAAGTTCACATGACTATATAAATAAAAGAACTAGAAAGAGATCGTCAGTATAAAAAATGTGTAGTAAAAAGGTTGGGGGAAATTTTTGTCACGCCCCGTTCCCCAGAATACCCGGCATTAAAAAAATTTTCCAAGTATCTTGAAGAGTGAGGGTGATGAGAGAGGAAAAGGAATAGAAAGGAGTAATTGAATAAGTAGGCCACTACGCATATGCTGGGAGGTACAGCGAAGCTCCACAATAATATTAAACAACCTCATGAATAATATAGAACAACAACAACATAACATATATATAAAAACTTCCATTTATATACATAACCAAGGTACACCACTACATATACACCATCATTCTCCAACTCCCAATACAACCATATCACACCACGAGACATCTCACACCAAGTGCTACCCCTGAACCCAACTCCAAGGCACCTCCAACCAAGCTGACCCTGCTACCTGAAAAATGGTGAGGAGCACGTCAATGCGTGCCCCAGTAGGAACTAACTTGGATTTGGAACGCCATTCTAAGGTTATCAATCCACAAGTCAAGCCAAGAGAAATAGAGCATGTAACCAAGTGATATAATGAAAGTTAAATAGCTAGAACAAGGGAATCATACCTGCGGTCTAATGTCGAGTTACTGCAAAAAGGGTTAGCACAAATAATAATAACACAAGCAACCAATATCTAATAAGATAAATGCAAGTGCCTGAGGCATAACACAGAGTCACAAAGGAACAGGCAAAGGGAAGGGGAAGTGCTGCCAGAAGTAGAAGTAACATGCAATTCTTATTTTATTATTTCATAATTGAGTTAATTGGAAGTTGGATAAACTGTGTGATACCAGGACCTGGACTTCACCCCAAATTTGGGGTGAATATAGCACACGACGCAATGGACACGGGCACTGTATGCCGGGCCTCTCAGATCCACAGTCCCTGGCAGGAGTGAGGCTCTCCACATCCTTACCCCTCCACTCCCGCTAAAGGCGAGTTGGTATAAACTCCACACATCACATAATCATCTCCCAACTTCATAGTCCAGGCCTCATATCCACAATTTACTCAAATCCCACCTAAAACCCCGGGTTTCGCTAACTCATCCTCATTAGAGAGGATTGAGATTCATTCAATTTTATAAGTTAACATCATAAGTGACGCGTTAGGGGTCTTGATGGCATGGGTATGCACATATCACCTCAGTTGTCCATCATTAAACATAGGGTCATGCACTCACGTGACATGCCCTCTATCACAACATATCACCCATTCACAATTACAATATATCCATGCCATTCAAGCCTCTAACTTCATAATTATCAATGTATCTCAAGGCCAACACTAACACATTCACGTTTCTCAAATTATCGAATATTGCCTTCATTGAGGCATTTCACCGAGCACGTGACATGCATCATGTTCCACATCTCAATCACACTAGCAATGTAATAGTATATCACACCAATCAAACTTTCCTTGATGTAATAGCAACAAGTATGGACAATAGGAGTACAATTGGCAACTACATATAAGTTAACATCCCTTAGAATTTGCTCAACTTGCAGAAATTTGTAAACAGTCACAAGAAATGTCCATATATGATCAGTTTTCAGGGAGCATTTGACAAAACATCTCAAATGAAAGTTATAGATATACTAGTCCTGGATTCACAGATAAAATTTCATACAAACAAATTAGGTGATTTATGGTGAATTATTTGGTGAAGTGTGCCAAATCAGTTTTTCAGACAGATTTCAGAGCTTATAAAAGATTGCTATTTTTGGCCATGTTGTAGCCAGAATTTCGACATATAAGCACTATGATGAACATTTAGAAAACCTTGTTAAATTTCCTACAAGACCAAGAATACAAAATTCCATTGTGTGTGCAGGTCTCTAGGCCAATTTTGGTAAACTGTGTCAACACTGAAAATCAAACAGATATGTTATAAAGATGGATTTATTTCTCCTAATTTTGGAATTGAACATATATCAAAATTTATATGAATTTGGGGTAGAACTTCAAGATCTACAAATTCATATTTTTTCGAACACTAATTCGAGCTACAGTAATCATAATCAAGGCAAAATCAGACATCAAAAATTTAAGAAATTCAAAGGAGTGATTTTTGTTTGGAATTTCAAGGGAATATTCATGAAATTGAATCATGGCACATCAAGTTGGCTACCCATGCTACATATTAAGTGAATCATGCTATAAAAACATAGTAGCAAGAACAAATTATTGGAATTCCAAATCCAAGTAATTCCTACCTCAAAAACTTTGATTTCCTCCTCTCTTCCTCTTTCTTTCTTCTCCATCTTCTTCTCTGTTCAAGCAAGCATGGCTTCCTTCTATTAGGGCATGGGAATTAGAGTTTTTAGTTGTTAAATGAGGGGGAAAAGTGGATAGGGGTGGCCGGCCATAGGCTAATGGAGAAAAGGAAAAAGAGAGAAGATAATAGAAGATGTAAGAAAAAGAAGGAAGAAGAAAGAAAACTAAAGAGGATTCTACACTCTCCTTACTTGCTCCATAAGCCATGCATAGCTCAAAATGACTATAATACCCTTCCAAAAATGTCCCTCAACTTTTAGGTATTTACAAGTTTGCCATTACTTTATGCACTGACCACTTAAGTATGTACGCACATCAGTTTTAGTCAAAAAGACCGTTTTCCCCTAACCTTTCTAAAAATTTACGGGGGTTACCATTGACCCTTAACCCTTTTCACACTTGCATGGCTCTTCCTACACACATCCATGCACATCCATACGAGCATACATGCTTCACACACACGTGTCTAACACACTCCTGTCGTTTTACTTCCACGACGCCATTTGCACTTCTCCCGCATTAACATTCGCATTCTCTTCCCTTAGCCACATATTACGGCCCAATCCCCTGTTTACTACATCACATACATCGATATCTACGCTTATTTCATGCCCACATATGCATCATAGGTAGAAATACCGCGTGTGTTCAGTAGAATACACGTATAGTGCAAAATAGGCCATGACATCCTACCCGCCTTAAAATAAAGTCCGTCCTCGGACTTCCTCAGGTGTGAACCTTGCCGAGGTCAACTAGGGATGATGGTCTTACTACCCATGAAGTACAAACAAGAATACGTATATATACCACACTTATATACACTATACGCTTCACTATCATCCATACACATCCGCATCACACACATATCACAGATACATCCTATTACTCATCTAATAACACATCCATATCATTATAAGCATCACTACATATTCATACACACATTTCTTTCACATAAACATCTAGGCACACATATTCACACCCCACAAATCAGTCTCTATACATATTATTATACGTATTTAAATCACTACTCATGTCGATGTGCATATGACGTCACATCGTATTCATATCACGATACCTCCAAGTATCACGACTTATATTCTACCTACTTATATATTTACACACACGTCTATATCCATGCACAACCACACAACAATACACATTAATCTACATGCCATTACTTGATAAACAGGGTCACTATCACGGTGTCACACGTATGTACACCAGATCTCTATACACTCAATACTTAGTCATATGAGTTCACTTATAGTCATAGGCACCTACATATCTATATACAAACAATATTTAGTCACATCCAAACATACATTCACGTGCACGTACTAACACATGCATGATCAAGTCACATAAGGATCACAATCATACTATAAATAAATATATACATAACCCCACATCCATAGCAGTGCACCTACTGTCTTACACAGATAGGCACATATACTGCACATAATACACACAAGAGTGCACAACATAATACGTTCCCCGCCATATGATATATATATAACTACTTTTGCACATCCCACGCATATTCTGCCATAATAGCCAAATGATTATAAACATCCATCTACAGTCCACATACACGTATACACATAAATATACAAACAAATACACACATTCCAACATCCACTTATCAAATAGTTTCATTCACTTACATTCACTAAATGTGTATATATATGTACACCTACGTTTCATACTCATCACATTCATATCCCCACTTCATATACATACACACACGCTCTGTTACAGACTTACACATACATGCATATACACATGAATACACTTATCTATGATACACATATATAGGCAACCATGCTAGAAAAATTCACAGACAAACAAACAAGGGTATTTATAAGTATATACATATTCAACCAATATACACACAACCACATACGCTTCTACTGCACACTACATATACATCTTCACATCCCGATACTCCGCTATGACACATATAATAGAAATCCATACAACCATATAAATATTCACATATACCCATCAACCAATACACCACACTGATACTCTATATAACCCAATTATATGCACATACTCATTATGTTCACACAGAAGTATACACATTAATTCCTTATATGGATATCTACGCCTGCATATAGCCAAATACACGTTGGCAAATACACACCAGATTAATATTCTAATAGCAGGTATGCACACAGACATGCATATATATTTATTAGGATCCATGCAAGCATGCACATACATCCCATGTATGGGCACACACCAATTCACACATTCTATACATATCCTGCTATTATACATTCATACAGTCAAGCTACTCAACCACACTAGCAGGTAGTCGGTAGCTATTCATACCCTTATATACATAACATCCAATTTATCCACACTTTTATTAGTATACTAGTACATACACAAGTAAGTGTATTTCAATATTCATACACATTCAGTAGATAGTCACATCCCATATACGTACACATTCATATACTGATACATGCATATCCAAATAGGGATCATTCACGTACATATGTACGTATAACCACTCATAAGACATACACCAATACGCATTCAACAATAACAACATATATACACGATTACACCATGCTTGATAACACACCTACATATATATATATAAGTATCTCATATACCAATGCACAATCCCCCCTTCATGCCACCATATAGAAAAGAATACATACACTACATATACATATCCAGATAGTCCAATAGAGGCCATACAACGTGGCACGCATACACACACATATATCTCTATAACTCCACTTAACCACGCAAACCCATGATCTATCCATATATACTTGCACTTTATGATCTCAAATCCTTATATCCATCACATCCTACAAGCGTTACACGTCATACATATATCCCTTTCCCATAATATGCACGGTATAGAGACAAGGGCCTCCACTTAGGTGGATGGGTCTAAATTATCCCTACCCACCTTAGAATACATCTACTCCAAACACTCTGTAGTATTACTCCTACTACCCGTGCATTCACCACTTATCTATATCGCTACATACACGCTATATATATGGCCAAAACACAACACCTATCTCCACGCAGTAAAACAACCCACAACCATATACCAAAGTAAGACAATATATAGCTTCATATAGGCACATAAGCAGCATATACACTGTAACGCCCCGCTTCCCAAAAGACACCGGAAGCGAGAGCGTTACGCGGTCCGCTTGAACTGGAGCGGTGAAGCTCGAGTTCAATAAGCGGCTGTGATAAAAACACAGATGAGGTCCTTGCAACTACCATTCAGAACAATCAGAAACACATCCAGAAAAGATAAGGCCACATCCAGAAATAATGTTCGTACACAGAGTTTAACAAGCCACAGCTGGGCTAAAAGTAGCAACAAGAAAAGAACGTACACAAAAGCAACTACAATGTCTGAAAAGGGAAACTAGGAAAGCGATAAAGTGTCGGGGTCCACTAGTCCTCTGCTGGGAGAGGCACTGCGTCAGGTGCGAACTCCTGACTCTCCAACTCTGGTGTCTCGTACTGATCCTCCTAGTACTCAAGCTCTGAACCTAACATACATCCACAAACATGAATGTATGTCAGCTAGGGGTCTGCAAGAAAAGTTAGCATCCCAAGGCAAGGTATATGACAGATATATGAATTTTAGAAACATCATTAATTTAAGAAAAGTGACTGCAGCAATTTAACATTTAACAATTCCTAGAAACGGAACGGACAATCCTAGCATGCAGTTCTAGACGATTGCAAGTTTAAAGTTAAGATTCTCTGAGTTCGTTAGCATTTCAATTTCAAGATGACCAAGTTAGCGTTTCAAGTTTTTCATGTCAAGTGTTAGCATTCTAATCTAGGGTTCATGCCTGTAGGTCGTGATGAGAAGGTCGTTCCTCTCACAGAGGCTTACCGTGATTGACGCTAACCCACCGCGTGCGAGTGGTGCTCTTGAGGAGAGTACATTTCATACGCCTAGTGGCCGCTCAACCCTAACTGTAGGATCCTGACAAAACAAGGACGTTAGGATCGAATAATAAGTACGAGACTTACGCGTGCGTACGCGGCACCGTAATCTCGGAACTTCGCCCTCGGATTCGCCACAACGGTCGATACTTCGTCACGGAGGATCGAAGCAGAGTTTCACCGCCTAAATCTCTAACTAGAAGAGGATTTTAATGGAAGGGAGAAGAAGAACATAAGATGCCTTATGCAAACTTATGGCATGGAAAGTGTGGAATGAATGCCTTACCCTTGGGTCCTATTTATAGGCTTTAGGGGTAGTTATTGTAGGAAATAACCAATTATAAGCTTATTAGCCTATATTAGCACATTCATTTATCCTCTTCTTCATTCACTTATCAAGTGCCTTTATGCACTTATAAAGTGACTTTTTCCACTTATCGAGTGGCTTTTTCCACTTATCAAGTGGTCCTTTTCACACGAGAAAAGGTTCCCTTCGTGCACGCCTTCGTGCACGCGACATCTGAGGTCCGTATACCCTCATACATCCCCTCATGGGTGTATTTATGTCGTCCATATCCAACATCTCCCACTCACACTTGAGGGGATTGTAAGGAAACATTTTTCCTTTAACTCTTTTGTTTATCATACCGAGAAATAGGCCGTGTGACCGTCATGCGCATAGAGTCCGTTGTTGTGCACTTGTTAGAGATACACAACACCCCTCGAGGTGCAAAGTTGAGTAGATCAATGCATGCTTTACCCTAGATTATTTCTTCACATTTCTTATACTTTATATTCAACAATTGAATCCCATCTGGATTACAATTGGCTGGCCAGCTTTGAATCTCTAAAGTCCAAATGTGAATATGAAATTAATCTTCCTCTTCTTGTGATCCTTTTGATCTTGACTTGACTCGCTTTTCTAGCATGCCCCGCCGGACTGAATTAACCATAGTCCTTAAGTAACATGCTAAGATAGCAATCACCCAGTCAAATCTTAAGGAACCAATTAGAGTCAATAAGGGTAACGAGTTAAGACCCATGTGGTCTTTGGGTCTCACATAATAGTAAACACAATTACTATTCTAACCCAATGGTCAAAATGCATACGTAGTATGAATACGTATTACAACATCACTCCTTTCCTAGGGAGCGTATGTCTTAATGATGTTGTGAGGATGATAACCAGACACCACAATGTCTGGCTTTAAGTCCCTTTTACTACTCAAATAATCTTCTGGACTCACATCCCACATAAGACAGATAGGATTTCAAAATCCTCTTAGATCTTTTGAAAGCATCCATATGATGCAGATCTTTCATACGACCATTTTGTTTAAGTCATGACTCTAAATCGTCCGTCTGACGATTTTGACTTTAAACAGGTCTCATCTTTATTTTACCCGTCTGATAAAATAAAGGCGGTTGCTCATGTGAGAGAGCCAACCTTAATCTGTCCGACATACTAGAATTCAGCTGAGATTTCAAAAATGTATACAAACATTTCTTAAGAAATTCATATGTAATGTTAAAAAGAACTTATTCTTTTATTAAATTTGATCATTTACAGACATGTGAATTTACATTGGTACAACTCAGCTCTTACGCAATCCTTGAGATGATAAGTGTTTGTAAAACACATCTCTGGGGATCGCCTTCGTAAGCGGATCCGAAGTCATCTCATGCGTAGATATGTACCTTATGTCTACCTTCTTGGTCTTGTCATAGTCTTTTGCAAATTTGTAGCGGATATCTATGTGTTTGGTCTTACAATGGAATTTTGGATCTTTGACATAGGCTATAGATGCTTGACTGTCGCTGTGTATTGGTACAACACCTAAGTCATTTGCATCAATAAGCCTGTCTAAGAACTTCCTAAGCCAAACAGCCTCTTAGACTGCCATGCTAAATGCTACAAACTCGGCTTCCATAGTTGAAAGTGCGATACGGGATTGTTTCTTGCTACTCCAGGATATTGCACCGGATCCGAGTAGAAAAACATATCCTGAGGTCGATCGTCGCTCATCGAGATCACCCGCCCAATCAGCATCAGTGTAGCCTTCGAGCCTCAAGGCATCTCCTTGATAGCATAAAGCATAGTCTGCAGTTCCTTTGAGATACTGCATTATCCTCTTAACCGCTTTCCAGTGTACTTGCCCTGGGTTGGATTGGTAACGACTTACCATTCCAATGGCAAAACAGATGTCTGGTCTTGTACACATCATAGCGTACATAAGACTACCAACTGCACTGGAATATGGAACTTTTTCCATAATTTCCTTTTCCTTTTCCTTTTGGTTCTTTGGACATGATTTCAGACATAAATTGTCGCACTTGCTTATAGGAGTATCAATGGACTTGCAGTCCTGCAAATTAAAACGTTCTAAAACCTTCTTTATATAAGTCTCCTGTGAAAGAGAAAGAAGTTTCTTCGAATGATTCCTTGAAATCTTAACTCCAAGGATATATGCGGCTTCTCCCATGTCTTTCATCTCAAAAACTGATGAAAGCCAAGCCTTGATATCCATCACAAAGCCCTTGTCATTTCCGGCTATTAAAATGTCATCTACATATAGAGACATAATAACGTACTTGCTCTTAATCCTCTTGATATATACGCAGTTATCTTCATCAAGCATGGAAAAACCATTTGATAAGACAACTTCTTGAAATCGTATATACCATTGCCTCGAGGATTGTTTAAGACCATATATGGATTTACGAAGTTTACAAACCTTATGTTCGTTTCCTTCTTTTACAAACCCTGTTGGTTGTTCCATATAGATCTCCTCATCCAATTCTCCATTGAGAAAGGCAGTCTTTACATCCATCTGATGTAATTCGAGGTATAAATAAGCTACCATTGCCAGAATCAGGCGAATTGAGGTAAAACGGACAACAGGTGAGAAGGTCTCTTCGTAGTCTATCCCTTCCTGTTGCGTAAAATCTTTCGCGACAAGGTGAGCTATATATCTGTCAATAGAGCCATCAGCCTTATGCTTGATCTTAAGAACCCATTTGTTTCCAATAGCTTTACGTCCTCTGGGTAAGTCAACTAAGTCCCAGACTTGGTTAACTTTCATGGATTCCAACTCTTCCTTCATCGCTTCCATCCATTTGTCTTTCGCAGGGCATGATACGGCCTGTTTGAAAGTAGCAGGCTCGTCATCATCTTGTAGTAAAGTCATAAAGGTTTGCGGAAATTCATCCTCAAATCTTAGAGGAGCCAACCTTGTACGACTACTACGTCGTATTTGAGATTCTTCAAGTCCTTGTTGACTCGAATTTAGATCAATTCTAATATCACTCCCACTTGGAATGTCGTTAGAAATGCTCCCACTTGGATCATTATTCCCGTATGGAATAGGATTAGTGTCATTTGTATCATCCATTGGTGAAGTTTGAAACGTATTTTCTTCTTCACCAAGAATTCTCCCACTCGAATGAGGTAATCCTCCTTGATCATTAATCTCAAATAGAGATAAGTCCTGACTTATCTCGCCCTGTCTTGGAAACTCGTTTTCCAAGAAAGTGACATCCCTCGACTCAAACTCAATTAGACCTCCATTGTCTTCCTGACTAACAAAAACCTAACCTTTGGAGTTTTCTGCGTATCGTATAAAGATACATTTCTTTCCCCTTGGCCCAAGTTTGCCATACTTATGGGAGGAAATATGTGCGTAGGATACACATCCCCAAGGTTTTAAAATGTTTAAGTCAGGAGACTTTTGGTTCCACAACTCATAAGGAGTGGAGCTAACTGATTTCGAGGGTACGCGGTTCAAAATGAAAGTGGCCGTTAATAATGCATCACCCCAAAAGGTGATTGGCAAGTTAGCTTGCGCCATCATTGAACGGACCATTTCCATTAAAGTCCTATTTCTCCTTTCAGCAACACCATTTTATTGATGAGTATATGGCATAGTTACCTGATGTACTATGCCCTTTTCATCACAAAGTTCCTTAAAACTTGTTGATTGATATTCACCGCCCCTATCGGTTCGCAAGACCTTAATCTTGCGATCTAATTGATTCTCCACTAAACTCATATAGTTTTTAAAGCATGTTAATGCTTCACTTTTGTGGGATATCAAATAGATATGTCCGAATCGGGTGAAATCATCAATAAAAGTGATGAAATAGGACTTCCCGCGTCTTGTCTTGACATTCATCGGACCACATATGTCTGAATGGATGAGCTGTAATGGAACCTCGGCCCTTGTGCCGGTTCCAAACGGCTTGCGACAAGATTTCCCCACAAGGCAATGTTCGCAGGTTGACATTTCAACCTTTGAAACATTGGATAGAAGGCCACGTTTGGCAAGTCTATCCATTCGTTTTGGTCCAATATGACCAAGCCTTGCGTGCCAACAAATTATATTAGACTCATAAGTCGAAGAATTTGTAACAAGGAAATTTTCATTACATAATGAAGAGTCATACATTGTATTTAATACAATAAATCCTTTAAATACATACCCAGTACCAATTAAGGAATTATTACAACACAATTCCACTTTACAATCATAAAAAAACCAGCTATAAGCAAGACCCATTAACACGACCACAGATATTATATTCCTTAGAATATCTGGAGCGAAGAGAACATCATGAAGTAGGAGAGTGCGGCCGTTGTCCAAGACTAGCTTGCAAGTCCCAACGCCTTTCACTTCAACACGTGTGTTGTTTCCTACATAGATCCACTTCGTTCCTTGGGGTATTCAGGGATACTCCATGAAGGACCGTCTGTCCCTTGCTATGTGGTCGGTGGCACCTGAATCAATTATCCAAAATGGATTAGATTCCACAAGAAATATTGAACTAGAAACACATATGTAACTAGTATAATTACAAGTTACCTCGTCGCCTCCACTCGTACACGAACGAGCATAGTGACCGAGCTTGTTGCACTTGAAGCACTTGATCCTCTTCAAGTCTTTCTTCTTGTGCCATTTCTTGTGCCCACCCTTATGTTTGGGTTTCTTGGTAGACTCAGGTTGCTTATTACGTTCATTGGTAGACTTCAAACGATCTTTCCTTTTCTTTCCCCGTGTGAGGAACGAGCAACCATGTGCACTTCTGCACTTGGCTTGGCAGCCGCAAGCCGCTCTTCCTCTAATTCGAGGTGCTTGGAAACATCGCTGAAGGTCTTGATGCTCTCATTGTGAGTGAGATGCATCTTCATTTGGTCCCACCCATTTGGTAGGGAACGTATGACTGCTTGGATTTGTTGCTCATCAGTGAGCACATGACCCGCATCGTTTAACTCTGAGATAAGATTCGCCATATGTCGCAGATGTTTCCCCATGGAATGATCTGGATGTTTCTTGTATGAATCAAATCTTATAGTTAAGGTGCGAAGTTTGGACACCGATGTGCCACCAAACTTCTCCTCTAGCTTGGACCATATGTCCATGGCTAGGTCATGCTCTCGGAAGATGCGCATTATGTCATCGGCCATACTGCTCAATAACGTAATGCGAGCTATCTTATTCTTCCGAGACCAAGCATCAAAAGCTTCCTTGTCTCGTCTGTATTGGGCCGTAGTGCCCAACTTGGGTTCAATCATTACGTTCTTTAGAGTTTCGAGCACTTCTTGCTCCTATAGAACGTATTGTATCTTGATGGACCATAGTTTGTAATTATCGCCGTTGAGTTTTTCACCTCTGTTTAACTCAGCGACGATATTCTTTGAAGCGAAAGACATTTTACTTTTAAAATGCTGCAAAAAGACACAAAATCGAAGGTTTGATCAAAAACATTGCATTAAAAATTCTTAAAATACAATTCCCACTTGAAATGATAATAGAATATCCCATTTGGATAGTTCTAATTTCAACTCCCACTTGGAATGATATTTATAATTTGATAAGTTACTTTCGAAAAATATTGAAGATGTTGTTATAGAATCGGAAATGTTTCTACGATTCCAATCACCATCTAGAACAATCCTTCAATATTTCCCCCTCACTTATCAAACGATAGTACTCTTATAGTACTTCGCAGCGGAAAAGCGTTTTTTGAAAACGTATTTTTCAAAACGTATGAAAACGTATTTTTCAAAAATGTATATTTCAATCCAGTACCCTCATGATACTAGCGAAATATTCGGCACTTCATGGCCATTTGCCGGGGTTGTTCCGTATCCATGCCAAGGTCGGATCCCCCTTGAGGGGACTTTTCTGCAAGCCATTGTCGCCGGCTCCCGTATGGATCCAGGCGCTTCCCCCCATATAAGAGAATTTTGCCACAGACGACTGTCGTTGGCCCCGTATGGGCTAGTCGGCATGTTCGTGTTACATCGACCAAGGCCTCTCGCCGAATTGGTCGACCAAAAATCCTGGATTGGTCGACCAATACCGACCAAGGATCTGGCACCCCCCCCCCGGCCAGGGCCTCTGCCCTGGTAGAGGCTGGCCAAGGGCCGGCCAGGGCCTCTACCCTGGCCGGCCAGGGCCTCTGGCCGAGGCCAGCCATGGCCGGCCATGGCCTGGCCCTGGCCTCTGCCAGGGCCGACCATGGCCCTGGCAGGGGCCAGGGCGCTGGCCCTGGCCTCTGCCAGGGCCGGTCAGGCCGTCCGGCCTGGCCCTGGCCTCTGCCAGGGCCAGCCGGCCCTGGCAGAGGCCAGGGCACCGGCCCTGGCCCCTGCCAGGGCTGGCCTGGCCGGCCCCTGGCTCTGGCCGAGGCTGACCAGGGCCTCCTGGCCCTGGCCTGGCCATGGCCCTTTGGCCTTGGCCTGCCATGGCCCATATGGCCATGGCCGGCCACCCCCTTGCATGGGGTTGGCCGCACACCCCGTCGGAGGGGTGGCCGAGGTGGTTATTGGCCGTAGCCAACCCCCTCCGCATGGGGAGGGGGGTCCATTGCCTTCATAGCCCATTTGTCCATGGTGATCAAGCACCAAAAGTCATCTTCCCCGATGGGAATAACTACCATCTTCTTCCTCGATGAAGCACCCATTCGTCGATGAAGCACCCGTTCGTCGAGAAAGTAGTTATTCTCTAATGGCCGTGTGCCAAAATGAAAAAATAACATACTTTAAAGTTTGCAAACTACACGCTCCACATGAAGAGAGTTCACATTCCCTATGAATGGAGACTCAGCATCCATGAAGAGTGCGAGCTTGACGATATGAACGGTCGGTTCTTCCCGTCACGGAGAGTTCCTGCCATATCTGTAATGACAGAAGACCCTAACGTGAAAAGAACAACCGCTGTGTTCTCTCCGTCATGAAGCGTTCCTACCATATCCATAATGGTAGGATACCCATTCGTGAAAAAGACAACGCCTCGTTCATCGGTTCGACGGGGCGACGGTTTGACCGGGGCGAACCCGTATGGCTCTGATACCAATGTAGGATCCTGACAAAATAAGGACGTTAGGATCGAATAATAAGGTCGAGACTTACGCTTGCGTACGCGGCACCGTAATCTCGGAACTTCGCCCTCGGATTCGCCACAACGGTCGATACTTCGTCACGGAGGATCGAAGCAGAGTTTCACCGCCTAAATCTCTAACTAGAAGAGGATTTTAATGGAAGGGAGAAGAAGAACATAAGATGCCTTATGCAAACTTATGGCATGGAAAGTGTGGAATGAATGCCTTACCCTTGGGTCCTATTTATAGGCTTTAGGGGTAGTTATTGTAGGAAATAACCAATTATAAGCTTATTAGCCTATATTAGCACATTCATTTATCCTCTTCTTCATTCACTTATCAAGTGCCTTTATGCACTTATAAAGTGACTTTTTCCATTTATCGAGTGGCTTTTTCCACTTATCGAGTGGTCCTTTTCACACGAGAAAAGGTTCCCTTCGTGCACGCCTTCATGCACGCGACATCTGAGGTCCGTATACCAACACTAACCCCACCCGAAAATTTTGCTAGAACACGAGCCGGCCTAGTCGACTCACACGACATCACGATATCACAATACCGCCTTCGAGGCGCACGATTTCACGATGTTCATATTGTTAAACATGTCAGGACTCACTGAATTTTACTGTTAACAATATTAAAGTATTATGGTGGTAGTTCTACAAAGCAGAAATGATTTTTTTCTCTTAGTGTTTAAAATGGGGATATATCGTATGATATACCGTTGGATCCCAATTTTCGTCCTGGTCATTATAGGGTCACTTTCTTACGTCATTTCACGTCAAAATTTCAAGTTATTCAGCAATACAAGAAGGCGGCGTAAACGTGCCGAAACTTCTAAAAATCATAACAAATCATATGCTCGCATGTTTTCGACGTTCTTGGTGTCGTTGGAATCGTCTCGACGAGTACTACACCGTGGAGGGTTTGGTTCGCTGTTTTGGCAGAGTATAAAATCAGAAATTGTGTTTTTCAGTTCAGGTCAGATTTCAAAAAGTCCCTACGACGTCTAATCAACCAGTTTTATTAGGTTTCTCTACTGTACGGTGTGGGTTAAGAGTTATAGGGATAGATCTACCAACCTGAAGTGAAGCGAGGGATCAGATGACGACCACGAGCAACGACGACTTGTACGGTGCGGAGACTCCGATGTTCACGCTTCGAACTTGTTGCGACAGCGAGTAGACGACGGACAGCGGTTGTCAGCGAGCTCCGAGGGCTGTCGACGTCAGATCTGAGGCGAGCAGTGCGTGCACGTGGTCTGGAGTTGTTCGGGGGTTGTGATAGCTTGTTGTTTGCGTGGAAGAGGAAGGAGGAGAGGCCGGGCTGTGGGGTGTTGCTTGCGTGGGGGTGGAGGAGTAGGCCACGGCCTGTGGAGGAGTTTGGAGGCTGGCCTAACTGCGGGATAGGGGAGGTAGGAGCTCGGCCTAGAGTGCAGGCCGTGAACTTGGGGTGGTCGGCGGCTGTGGGAGCTTGCTGTGGCCGTGGAGATGGAGAGGAGGACTCGGCCTGGCTGCGGTTTGTGGGGGAGGTGAAAGGGAAGAGAGGGCTCAGCCTAGAGGGGGTGTCGCAGATCTGGGGAGAGAAACAGGCGTAGGGGATGAAGGAGGAGCCATGAGTAGTAGAGGAGAGGGGAGGAAGATGGAGGCTGCGGGTTTCCTTGGTTGCGTGGAGAAGGAGAGCACAGGGGGGCGGTTGCTCTTTAGGTGTCTAGGGTTTTAATTAAAAATAGCTTAGGGTTTTATTCCTATATAATAGCCTAGGGGTAGGTCATGCTGTCAAAAGCTTAGGTTGTTTCCCTTTTTTTATAAACAGTAGGTATGAAACTAGGGTTCTGAGGTTTGTTTGCCTAGGGTATAGGTGAACATGTGAATGGGTTGCTTTAGGTCTTAGGCTTAGGTTGTTTCTTTTTTTTTGTAACGGGTCATGCGTGAAAGAGGGGGGTCAGTTAGGGAAATAATTTGAATAATAATTAAGAGTTGAAATGTTAATGGGGTATTAATGAATAGGTTATATTAGGGAAAAATAATTTATTAGGAAGTTTAAAAGGGTCCAATTAAGGCAATCCTCATTTGACCATTAGAAGATTCAAAATTCGAATTCGAATTTTTGAAAGCTTGAATTAATAATTTATTTAAAATAATAATAATAATAATAATAATAATAATAACAATAATAATAAATTAACTAAAATAGCTTAATATAATGATAGGAATAATTAACAAGGAAAAATTGTCACGTGCACGGGGACGGATACGCCTAATGCGGATACGGGCGAGAAATTATCAGGAGAGGAATACAGATAATATCACCGATGAGAACCGGTCGTTACATACACATACTTACAGTTATTCAAATCTAACGCATGAGGAATTCATATACTAGCAGTGCAATACTAGCGATATATATATACCAGTACTCCATACCTAGGGCTATACCACCTGCCCATACAAATACACGTATATTCACTCACTTACACTTTCTCCCTATATATCCACAAGACAATATGGACACTATGCTAATCTATCCACACAAGGATAGATATACACACCTTGGTACGCTCCCCACAAGGGGCACAACCATAGGGTAATAGATAGGAAAATGCTTACATGCGCTCATATCTCACATGAACACATCTTCACTCACACACCTACAAGGCATACTCCCACTAGTTTATAGGTACCCACCAATATCCATCCATGAGCAAACATGTATACATCACCTATGTCTCGGAGTCACACAAGTATACCACATACCAGTCTCACATATCAGTATCATTGTAATGACCCCAATTTTAATGTACGTGTATTTATACGTATTTTGGCGTAAATGCATACGTATTATTTTTGGGAGTATGCTTGTATTTTTATTTTAATTATTTGGTGTGGGAATTATTTTTATCAGATTTTAAACTCATCATTTGATATTAGTAAATAGGATTATTTGAATGAATACCATGTATTAAACAGGGTATGATGTATTTCCTCTTGTATTGTTATTTTTCTAAAAAATACAAATCATAAAAATGTTAACCATGTCACATTTGCTAGATATGTGTCACTTTGCATGCTAAGAGAAAAAAACACATAGCATCCCCCTTTGACTATTGTATGGATGAGGATTTTTGGAGAAAACAAAATATCAAATAAACACAAAAAAAATCAAAGAAACCCACCTCTCTCTCCCTCATTTCAGCCTTAGCTGAAAATTATCCCCCTCTTTCTCCCCTTTGCTCTCCCTTCCCACCACCACTCTCCTCCAATCACCACCCCGTCTTCCTTATCATTCCTCCATCAAAAATTCACCTCAAAAATCCATCTTTATAAGACAAATTTGGAGCTTGAAGGAGGAGACTAGGAGGCCAAAGAATTCATCAAGGAAATAAGAAGGGCCAAAGAAATTTTTGGTGGACTTTATAAGGTAGAAATTCCTTTCACCTATGTAGAATTCAGTTTTAGGACAAGGAGAATTGAATTAACTTTCATGAAACACTTTTGTTCTTCATGCTGAAATTTGATCCAGAAAAAAACTGAAACTTTGACTAAGTGCTGTGCTTAATTGGCTAATTGGAATGCTTTGGAAATTTTATAAGTTGGGTATCTCATTGTTATGAATACCTTTCATTTAGATATTTTTCCAAATTCCAGCTGTATGATTTTATAAAAATTCGAATATGCAAACTGGTGTTTCAATCAAAACTGTTCTGAAATTCCAATATTTTTATTCTCTGTTAAACTAAGAATATCTCCCAACGTAGATGAAAGAAAAATCTAAAAAAATATATTCATATAGATCTCGAAGTCCTACCCCAACATCATATAACATATGATATATTTTCAATTCAAAATGTAGGAGAAATATGACTTTTTCTGCAACTTGTCCAATTTCTGGTAGTTTTGACACTTTGTATTAAAACCAAGATTTCGGCCACAATTCTTATTGGAATTAGATGTTCTAGGACATTTTGGACAACTACTCTTCAAGATGCACAATACCAAATTTTTTATTTCACCCAGATCTACTTGTAAATGGGAGAAAAGCAATGTTGAAGTTGGTGCAATGTTTCTGTTTTTCTGCGGTACTGTCATCTGTTACTAAACTGATCACAATAAATCACCCATATCATATTATTTTCCGAAATTTGGTATGGAAATGCAAAGCTGCCATATCTACAACTTTGAAGGGGGACTAAAAGCTAATTCTGACTGTAGATAGGGTAACCGATCCGTTCTTTCTGCACTGACAGTTTAGACAGATCATATGCTAATTTTGCTTAGTACTTATCATGGTGTAGTTTTGTTTCAAGTTAAGTTTGTTTGTGCTAATCATGTTCTCAATGACATGCTCTTGATACATGTAATAATTCAGATGTTTCATGAAATATTCGTTATGTTAATAATGTTTAAGTTCAATTTGTTTATGCTTTTGTGCTCACATTAATATATTCATAACGATGAGTTTGTGATGATATTCCATGCAATTCTTTAATTGAGATGATGAGGAGGAGGAGGAGGAGGATGATGATGATATTTGTTAAAAGTTGGTTAAAAGCGGTATTCAAGACCGCTATATGATTTGTTGACAAACGAAGTAACATCTTAAAAACTGAGAGTGAGAATGAGGAATGTATTCTTCCTCCTAAAGGAGGGTGACGCGGGTTTGGGGGAAAACGGGTAAACTATAGGTGTCAAGGAGCGGACCGTAGTACGATTTCTCACTCGCTACATCACTCCCGAAGGGGGGATTTTGACTAGAGTTGGAGAGGCAGGTGGTGTGCTCGTGTCACATCATGTCTGGTAATTGATGGTTTTCTCCGTTTTCCACAGAAAAACCAAGCTGGTCTCGCTCTAGTACGTTGCCCCGTTTGGGTATGGAATTGCGAGAGGCCCCCTCCGGTGCTCGTGTTGCTGGTTGGGGTACCACTTTTTCACCCACCATGGGTGAAGTCCTCTTCCCTAGCAGTCTACAGTTTACCCGGGTTCCAAGCATGTGAATTAACAACTTATGATAATTGTCTTTAAATTATAAATGTTATTATCTCATGTCTCTTTCCTTTTGTTTACTTTAATGCTGCTATCCCATGGTAACATGTTCTTATGCTTCCTTTCAATATCTACATTTCATAATATGGTTTCATATGCATGTTTTGCAAGTTCTTACAGCTAAGTTCGCATATTGGAATGTGATCACTTTTGTGCACCAGGAACCTTACTTGTTAGACCACCCTCCCCTGATAGGCAGACCCGTTCTAAAACTGGGTTCTACTAGAGTGTTAGGAGTTTCTACTGGATCACGCGTTGACATGTTCCCGTTGACTTTCAGGTCATACAAGTTGGAGGTTGGAGATAGCGGCTGGAGCTTTGGAGTTGGTGATCAGTTGTAGTATTGGGTGATGAGGGGTATGATGAGAGACTTGTACTTTTGGTGTTTCTTTTCGGGTGGACCTTTGTACTTAGAGTTGTGAATGTGAAGATATTGGTGTATGTATGAGATGTATCAATGTTCAAATAAATGGAATATTGTACTTTTGTTGTTTTCTTAGTGTTTTTATCTGTGATGGAGTTTTACTTGTACTTCCCAACACGTGCGTAGTACCTGCAGCATTCTTTTGTTCTCTTTCTTTCTCTCTTTCTACGTAACACTCATTGATATAGGAATACTTGGGACAGATTCATACTTCCTGGGTATCCTGGAGATCGGGTCATTACAGTTGGTGGCCCATGCAGGTCCCCGCACTGCGGTGTGCGTAAGGAAGTACATGTAATACTTCGTCGGGGTAATTATGTCCTAAGGTGGGTAGGTGACCAACCGTGATATAAAGCCCTGGTATTAAAAGCCCAAGGTGCAGAGCTTCTTGAGGGTAAGCATGGGTAGTCGTTTGTATATGTACATATATGTGTGAGGGGCTATGTGTTTGTATAGATATATAAGTATCGTATGAATATTGTCATGTACTTTCGTAGGTGTGTATCTATAGCTATATACGATACGTTATAGTATCGTATGAATATTGTCATGTACTTTCGTAGGTGTGTATCTATAGCTATATACGATACGTTGTAGATACATGTATGACTACTTACGTGTATTCTTATAATTCATAGTATAGGTGTGTGTATAGTAATATTGTTTGTATGGATTGTGGTGAGTGTAGTATTTGATGAGTGAAATTATGTGTAAGACATATTATCCGTGCAATAGAGTATTATGTATTATCTATGTGGTAATCTATACTTTGATTATAATTGGGGGGTGTGTATGTATGAATAAATAGATGTATATAGAACTGTAAGTATGGATACTAAAGTATGATTCATTAAGTGATGTTAGAGGATATATATTTGTATATGGTGTCTAATGGATGAGTGTATATATATACTAAGTATTTGTGTGAATATGTATTGGTGTGTAAATAAATTTGTGATCTATGTGTTGGTATATTGATGTTGCTTGTAAGACTACGTTGATGTACATTTGGATGTATAAGAGTGTATGATGGTAAACATGGAATAATCATATGTATATGCTACTACCTTAGCTACTGGTGTGACTATATGTTGGTATGTGATATTATAAGTATATGTGTTCGTATGTGATTGCACTATCAGAGGTAAGTGAAATAGAGTGATTGTATTGGTTGAGATGAATGTAATAAGTGTGTGTGTATATATATAGTGTGGTGTATACACCCATGTATGTGTGGATCCAGGGATCCATGTGTCCCACTCATGAATGAGTTAGCATACTCTCGGAATATGGCTATATTATGGTTGTCTATTGTGTTGTATATGCATACGTGGTGTTATACGTGATATGTATATAGTTATATGTATGGTTGTAAGTGTTATGCTTATAAGTATGTGGATACCTATATCATTATATAGGTGTAATGTATAGTGGCTATATACTGTATGTGATGTATGCACATGTAGTGTGTGCAAATGCATGAGTGGATCCTTGAGTTCCACCCATGTATGTGTGGATATGTCTTAAGAGTATTAGTGTTATGAGTTGATATATGTGATGAGTATATAATACATGTATGGCTGTAAGCTGGTACGCTTACGCCTGTATATAGATGAATATAATTTTGTATTGTTATCTATGTGTATTGATATTGATATGGTAGATCTTGTGCAATGATACATCTGTAAATGTTGGATGGGTACTAGGAGACATACATGATTGTGTGTCTGAGTATAGATGTGCATGCGTATATATGTTAACATATGGTAACATATAAGAAGTGTGTATCATGGACCTATATAGTTGATTGAGCTCTAAGCGATGTATAGATATGGTATACTGTATGTATTGGTAATATGTGGTGTATATGTACATGCTGATTGTGTAAATACATGTGCGGATCTTTGTGTTCCACTCAAGTATGAGTGGGCATGCCCTAAGAGTACTAGAGATGTGTGTTTGATACATATATGAAAGAGGTATATGGTTGACTGTCTGATTGCATGCGGATATGCTTACACCGCTGTTGGATGGGTATATCATTATATGAATATCTGTGTGTGTTGGTATTGTTATATGAGACCCTATGTGATGGCGTGTATGTGTATGCATACTAGAAATGTGGTTATGTAAATTGATATAGTGAGATATGTATATATGAATATAGCTACTATTGAAGGTGTATAATAAGTACTGTGTCAAATATATTGGCGTACTAGATGGTGTGTATAGATGTACATAAGTAGGTATGACAAGTTATATAATATTGGTGTGTACTTATATATTATGTGATGATATGTGAGTGTAACATGTGAATGAGATTTATATATGGATATAAATTGTGTATACAAGTGTGTATATATGTATTCATATACTAAAAGGATATAACTCTTGTGCTATAGTGTGTGTGTGTGTCTATATATATATATATATATATATATATAATGTTGTATGTATATTTATATACTGCATTGAATATATGTTACATTGACTGCTTGTATGTAAGTATATTTATATAGGTGGATAAATATAGACTTACGTGAGTAATTATTGGATATGAATACATATGAATGTATACTTGCATATATAAAGTGAGTGTGTACTATAAGGTTGATATACTATACATACATCTGTCAGGATTATTTACTATAGTGATATGTACTGTGTGCATACTTGTATGCGAATTATTATATATAATTGTCTATATAGTTAAAGGTGTTTATACTTACGTGCTTAAGTCATATGTTTGTATATGGTTACCCACTAGATATGTGGTGCATCATATCGGTGTGTAAAGTATTGGTGTGTGACTACCTACTATAATTGTATCGATATTTGTATATACCTATTTACATATGTATGTTAGTGAGGTTGTGTGCATATTGGATGTGATATATATAGTAGTATGTGTATCTATAAATGGATGTATACTTGAACTATACCTTGATGTATCTCACTATATCCATAGGTATACGTATGTATAAGTATGTTAGCTCTTTGACTTATGAGTAGGGTGTGTTTAAATATTATTGAAAATGTATGTATGTAGATATATAAATACAAGGAGTGTGTGATTACATATAAATGTGTATAAATTTAGATATATCTATATGTATCCATGGAATAGTATACGTCTTTGATCATATTCTTATGTGAATCTTTATGTAAGTACATATGTGTTGAGTGAATAAGTGTATAAATATTGGTGTGTATATTAATGCATTGGGTGTATCTATACATATTTCTACTTATTGTTATGTGCGACATTGATACATATGTCCATGTGTATAGGTTTACTAGCACGTGTGTACATATTAGTCTGTATATATTTGTGAGTACATGGATGAATGTGGAATTTATAGTACTATGTATGTGTTGTGATGATTTTTCTGTGTGTATACCTATATTCTTGGAAAATAATGTGTATATATATGTGTATAATCTACGGTATAGTGTACATGAGTGTATAGTATATACATATAGCGTTATTTGTATTTCTTGGGTCGGGAAACCCTTAAACTATTCAATCTCCGATCAGACTTTAACATAGAAAGTCCGAGGGCAGACTTTGTTTTTAAGGTGGGTAGAATAGACCCCAATTTTAATGTACGTGTATTTATACGTATTTTGGCATAAATGCGTACGTATTATTTTTGGGAGTATGCCTGTATTTTTATTTTAATTATTTGGTGTGGGAATTATTTTTATCAGATTTTAAACTCATCATTTGATATTAGTAAATATGATTATTTGGATGAATACCATGTATTAAAAAGGGTATGATGTATTTCCTCTTGTATTTTTATTTTTCTAAAAAATACAAATCATAAAAATGTTAACCATGACGCATTTGCTAGTATGTGTCACTTTGCATGCTAAGAGAAAAAAACACATGGCATCCCCCTTTGACTATTGTGTGGATGAGGATTTTGGAGAAAAAAATATCAAATAATCACAAAAAAATCAAAGAAAACCACCTCTCTCTCCCTCATTTCAGCCTTGGCTGAAAATTATCCCCCTCTTTCTCCCCTTTGCTCTCCCTTCCCACCACCACTCTCCTCCAATCACCACCCCTTTTTCCTTATCATTCCTCCATCAAAAATTCACCTCAAAAATCCATCTTTAGAAGCCAAATTTGGAGCTTGAAGGAGGAGACTAGGAGGCCAAAGAATTCATCAAGGAAATAAGAAGAACCAAAGAAATTTTTGGTGGACTTTATAAGGTAGAAATTCATTTCACCTAGGTAGAATTTAGTTTTAGGACAAGTAGAATTGAATTAACTTTCATGAGATACTTTTGTTCTTCATGCTGAAATTTCATCCAGAAAAAACTGAAACTTTGACAAAGTGTTGTGCTTAATTGGCTAATGGGAATTCTTTGGAAATTTTATCATTATTATGAATAACTTTCATTTAGATATTTTTCCAAATTCTAGTTGTATGATTTTATAAAAATTCAGATATGCAAACTGGTGTTTCAATCAAAACTATTCTGAAAATCCAGTATTTTTATTCTCTGTTAAACTGAGAATATCTCCCAACATAGATGAAAGAAAAATCTGAAAAAAAATATATTCATATAGATCTCGAAGTCCTACCCCAACATCATATAACATATGATATATGTTCAATTCAAAATGTAGGAGAAATAGGACTTTTTCTGCAACTTGTCCAATTTCTGGTAGTTTTGACACTTTGTATTAAAACCAAGATTTCGGCCACAATTCTTATTGGAATTAGATGTTCTAGGACATTTTGGACAACTACTCTTCAAGATGCACAATACCAAATTTTTTATTTCACCCAGATCTACTTGTAAATGGGAGAAAAGCACTGTTGAAGTTGGTGCAGTGTTTCTGTTTTTCTGCGGTACTGTCATCTGTTACTAAACTGATCACAATAAATCACCCATATCATATTATTTTCCGAAATTTGGTATGGAAATGCAAAGCTGCCATATCTACAACTTTGAAGGGGGACTAAAAGCTAATTCTGACTGTAGATAGGGTACCCGATCCGTTCTTTCTGCACTGACAGTTTAGACAGATCATATGCTAATTTTGCTTAGTACTTATCATGGTGTAGTTTTGTTTCAAGTTAAGTTTGTTTGTGCTAATCATGTTCTCAATGACATGCTCTTGATACATTTAATAATGCAGATGTTTCATGAAATATTCGTTATGTTAATAATGTTTAAGTTCAATTTGTTTATGCTTTTGTGCTCACATTAATATATTCATAACGATGAGTTTGTGATGATATTCCATGCAATTCTTTAATTGAGATGATGATGAGGAGGAGGAGGAGGATGATGATGATATTTGTTAAAAGTTGGTTAAAAGCGGTATTCAAGACCGCTAGATGATTTGTTGACAAACGAAGTAACTTCTTAAAAACTGAGAGTGAGAATGAGGAATGTATTCGTCCTCCTAAAGGAGGGTGACGCGGGTTTGGGGGAAAACGGGTAAACTATAGGTGTCAAGGAGCGGACCGTCGTACGATTTTTCACTCGCTACATCACTCCCGAAGGGGGGATTTTGACTAGAGTTGGAGAGGCAGGTGGTGTGCTCGTGTCACATCATGTCTGGTAATTGATGGTTTTCTCCGTTTTCAACAGAAAAACCAAGCTGGTCTTGCTCTAGTACCTTGCCCCGTTCGGGTACGGAGTTGTGAGAGGCCCCCTCCGGTGCTCGTGTTGCTGGTTAGGGTACCACTTTTTCACCCACCATGGGTGAAGTCCGCTTCCCTAGCAGTCTACAGTTTACCCGGGTTCCAAGCATGTGAATTAACAACTTATGATAATTGTCTTTAAATTATAAATGTTATTATCTCATGTCTCTTTCCTTTTGTTTACTTTAATGCTGTTATCCCATGGTAACATGTTCTTATGCTTCCTTTCAATATCTACATTTCATAATATGGTTTCATATGCATGTTTTGCAAGTTCTTACAGCTAAGTTCGCATATTGGAATGTATCACTTTTGTGCACCAGGAACCTTACTTGTTAGACCACCCTCCCCTGATAGGCAGACCAGTTCTAAAACTGGGTTCTACTAGAGTGTTAGGAGTTTCTACTGGATCACGCGTTGACATGTTCTCGTTGACTTTCAGGTCATACAAGTTGGAGGTTGGAGATAGCGGCTGGAGCTTTGGAGTTGGTGATCAGTTGTAGTATTGGGTGATGAGGGGTATGATGAGAGACTTGTACTTTTGGTGTTTCTTTTCGGGTGGACCTTTGTACTTAGAGTTGTGAATGTGAAGATATTGGTGTATGTATAAGATGTATCAATGTTCAAATAAATGGAATATTGTACTTTTGTTGTTTTCTTAGTGTTTTTATCTGTGATGGAGTTTTACTTGTACTTCCCAACACGTGCGTAGTACCTGCAGCATTCTTTTGTTCTCTTTCTTTCTCTCTTTCTACGTAACACTCGTTGATATAGGAATACTTGGGACAGATTCATACTTCCTGGGTATCCTGGAGATCGGGTCATTACAGTTGGTGGCCCATGCAGGTCCCCGCACTGCGGCGTGCGTAAGGAAGTACATGTAATACTCCGTAGGGGTAATTATGTCCTAAGGTGGGTAGGTGACCAACCGTGAGATAAAGCCCTGGTATTAAAAGCCCAAGGTGCAGACCTTCTTGAGGGTAAGCATGGGTAGTCGTTTGTATATGTACATATATGTGTGAGGGGCTATGTGTTTGTATAGATATATAAGTATCGCATGAATATTGTCATGTACTTTCGTAGGTGTGTATCTATAGCTATAAACGATACGTTATAGATACATGTATGACTACTTACGTGTATTCTTATAATTCATAGTATAGGTGTGTGTATAGTAATATTGTTTGTATGGATTGCGGTGAGTGTAGTATTTGATGAGTGAAATTATGTGTAAGACATATTATCCGTGCAATAGAGTATTATGTATTATCTATGTGGTAATCTATACTTTGATTATAATTGGGGGGTGTGTATGTATGAATAAATAGATGTATATAGAACTGTAAGTATGGATACTAAAGTATGATTCATTAAGTGATGTTAGAGGATATATATTTGTATATGGTGTTTAATGGATGAGTGTATATATATACTAAGTATTTGTGTGAATATGTATTGGTGTGTAAATAAATTTATGATCTATGTGTTGGTATATTGATGTTGCTTGTACGACTACGTTGATGTACATTTGGATGTATAAGAGTGTATGATGGTAAACATGGAATAATCATATGTATATGCTACTACCTTAGCTACTGGTGTGACTATATGTTGGTGTGTGATATTATAAGTATATGTGTTCGTATGTGATTGCACTATCAGAGGTAAGTGAAATAGAGTGATTGTATTGGTTGAGATGAATGTAATAAGTGTGTGTGTGTATATATAGTGTGGTGTATACACCCATGTATGTGTGGATCCAGGGATCCATGTGTCCCACTCATGAATGAGTTGGCATACTCTCGGAATGTGGCTATATTATGGTTGTCTATTGTGTTGTATATGCATATGTGGTGTTATACGTGATATGTATATAGTTATATGTATGGTTGTAAGTGTTATGCTTATAAGTATGTGGATACCTATATCATTATATAGGTGTAATGTATAGTGGCTATATACTGTATGTGATGTATGCACATGTAGTGTGTGCAAATGCATGAGTGGATCCTTGAGTTCCACCCATGTATGTGTGGATATGTCTTAAGAGTATTAGTGTTATGAGTTGATATATGTGATGAGTATATAATACATGTATGGCTGTAAGCTGGTACGCTTACGCCTGTATATAGATGAATATAATTTTGTATTGTTATCTATGTGTATTGATATTGATATGGTAGATCTTGTGCAATGATACATCTGTAAATGTTGGATGGGTACTAGGAGACATACATGATTGTGTGTCTGAGTATAGATGTGCATGCGTATATATGTTAACATATGGTAACATATAAGAAGTGTGTATCATGGACCTATATGTTGATTGAGCTCTAGGTGATGTATAGATATGGTATACTGTATGTATTGGTAATATGTTGTGTATATGTACATGCTGATTGTGTAAATTCATGTGCGGATCTTTGTGTTCCACTCAAGTATGAGTGGGCATGCCCTAAGAGTACTAGAGATGTGTGTTTGATACATATATGAAAGAGGTATATGGTTGACTGTCTGATTGCATGCGGATATGCTTACACCGCTGTTGGATGGGTATATCATTATATGAATATCTGTGTGTGTTGGTAATGTTATATGAGACCCTATGTGATGGCGTGTATGTGTATGCATACTAGAAATGTGGTTATGTAAATTGATATAGTGAGATATGTATATATGAATATAGCTACTATTGGAGGTGTCTAATAAGTACTGTGTCAAATATATTGGCTTACTAAATGGTGTGTATAGATGTACATAAGTAGGTATGACAAGTTATATAATATTGGTGTGTACTTATATATTATGTGATGATATGTGAGTGTAACATGTGAATGAGATTTATATATGGATATAAATTGTGTATACAAGTGTGTATATATGTATTCATATACTGAAATGATATAACTCTTGTGCTATAGTGTATATATATATATAATGTTGTATGTATATTTATATACTGCATTGAATATATGTTACATTGACTGCTTGTATGTAAGTATATTTATATAGGTGGATAAATAGAGACTTACGTGAGTAATTATTGGATATGAATACATATGAATTTATACTTGCATATATAAAGTGAGTGTGTACTATAAGGTTGATAAACTATACATACATCTGTCAGGATTATTTACTATAGTGATATGTACTGTGTGCATACTTGTGTGCGAATTATTATATATAATTGTCTATATAGTTAAAGGTGTTTATACTTACGTGCTTAAGTCATATGTTTGTATATGGTTACCCACTAGATATGTGGTGCATCATATCGGTGTGTAAAGTATTGGTGTGTGACTACCTACTATAATTGTATCGATATTTGTATATACCTATTTACATATGTATGTTAGTGAGGTTGTGTGCATATTGGATGTGATATATATAGTAGTATGTGTATCTATAAATGGATGTATACTTTAACTATACCTTGATGTATCTCAGTATATCCATAGGTATACGTATGTATAAGTATGTTAGCTCTTTGACTTATGAGTAGGGTGTGTTTAAATATTATTGAAAATGTATGTATGTAGATATATAAATACAAGGAGTGTGTGATTACATATAAAGGTGTATGAATTTAGATATATCTATATGTATCCATGGAATAGTATACGTCTTTGATCATATTCTTATGTGAATCTCTATGTAAGTACATATGTGTTGAGTGAATAAGTGTATAAATATTGGTGTGTATATTATTGCATTGGGTGTATCTATACATATTCCTACTTATTGTTATGTGCGACATTGATACATGTGTCCATGTGTATAGGTTTACTAGCACGTGTGTACATATTAGTCTGTATATATTTGTGAGTACATGGATGAATGTGGAATTTATAGTACTATGTATGTGTTGTGATGATTTTTCTGTGTGTATACCTATATTCTTGGAAAAGAATGTGTATATATATGTGTATAATCTACGGTATAGTGTACATGAGTGTATAGTATATACATATAGCGTTATTTGTATTTCTTGGGTCGGGAAACCCTTAAACTATTCAATCTCCGATCAGACTTTAACATAGAAAGTCCGAGGGCAGACTTTGTTTTTAAGGTGGGTAGAATAGACCCCAATTTTAATGTACGTGTATTTATACGTATTTTGGCATAAATGCGTACGTATTATTTTTGGGAGTATGCTTGTATTTTTATTTTAATTATTTGGTGTGGGAATTATTTTTATCAGATTTTAAACTCATCATTTGATATTAGTAAATATGATTATTTGGATGAATACCATGTATTAAAAAGGGTATGATGTATTTCCTCTTGTATTTTTATTTTTCTAAAAAATACAAATCATAAAAATGTTAACCATGACACATTTGCTAGTATGTGTCACTTTGCATGCTAAGAGAAAAAACACATGGCATCCCCCTTTGACTATTGTGTGGATGAGGATTTTTGGAGAAAAAAAATGTCAAATAATCACAAAAAAATCAAATAAAACCACCTCTCTCTCCCTCATTTCAGCCTTTGCTGAAAATTATCCCCCTCTTTCTCCCCTTTGCTCTTCCTTCCCACCACCACTCTCCTCCAATCGCCACCTCTTTTTCCTTATCATTCCTCCATCAAAAATTCACCTCAAAAATCCATCTTTAGAAGCCAAATTTGGAGCTTGAAGGAGGAGACTAGGAGGCCAAAGAATTCATCAAGGAAATAAGAAGAACCAAAGAAATTTTTGGTGGACTTTATAAGGTAGAAATTCATTTCACCTAGGTAGAATTTAGTTTTAGGACAGGGAGAATTGAATTAACTTTCATGAAATACTTTTGTTCTTCATGCTGAAATTTGATCCAGAAAAAACTGAAACTTTGACTAAGTGCTGTGCTTAATTGGCTAATGGGAATGCTTTGGAAATTTTATCATTATTATGAATAACTTTCATTTAGATATTTTTCCATATTCTAGTTGTATGATTTTATAAAAATTCGGATATGCAAACTAGTGTTTCAATCAAAACTGTTCTGAAATTCCAGTATTTTTATTCTCTGTTAAACTGAGAATATCTCCCAACATAGATGAAAGAAAAATCTGAAAAAAATATATTCATATAGATCTCGAAGTCCTACCCCAACATCATATAACATATGATATATGTTTTAATTCAAAATGTAGGAGAAATAGGACTTTTTTGCAACTTGTCCAATTTCTGGTAGTTTTGACACTTTGTATTAAAACCAAGATTTCGGCCACAATTCTTATTGGAATTAGATGTTCTAGGACATTTTGGACAACTACTCTTCAAGATGCACAATACCAAATTTTTTATTTCACCCAGATCTACTTGTAAATGGGAGAAAAGCACTGTTGAAGTTGGTGCAATGTTTCTGTTTTTCTGCGGTACTGTCATCTGTTACTAAACTGATCACAATAAATCACCCATATCATATTATTTTCCGAAATTTGGTATGGCAATGCAAAGCTGCCATATCTACAACTTTGAAGGGGGACTAAAAGCTAATTCTGACTGTAGATAGGGAAACCGATCTGTTCTTTCTGCACTGACAGTTTAGACAGATCATATGCTAATTTTGCTTAGTACTTATCATGGTGTAGTTTTGTTTCAAGTTAAGTTTGTTTGTGCTAATCATGTTCTCAATGACATGCTCTTGATACATTTAATAATTCAGATGTTTCATGAAATATTCGTTATGTTAATAATGTTTAAGTTCAATTTGTTTATGCTTTTGTGCTCACATTAATATATTCATAACGATGAGTTTGTGATGATATTCCATGCAATTCTTTAATTGAGATGATGAGGAGGAGGAGGAGGATGATGATGATGATATTTGTTAAAAGTTGGTTAAAAGCGGTATTCAAGACCGCTAGATGATTTGTTGACAAACGAAGTAACATCTTAAAAACTGAGAGTGAGAATGAGGAATGTATTCGTCCTCCTAAAGGAGGGTGACGCGGGTTTGGGGGAAAATGGGTAAACTATAGGTGTCAAGGAGCGGACCGTAGTACGATTTCTCACTCGCTACATCACTCCCAAAGGGGGGATTTTGACTAGAGTTGGAGAGGCAGGTGGTGTGCTCGTGTCACATCATGCCTGGTAATTGATGGTTTTCTCGTTTTCCACAGAAAAACTGAGCTGGTCTTGCTCCAATACCTTGCCCAGTTCGGTTACGAAGTTGCGAGAGGCCCCCTCCGGTGCTCGTGTTGCTGGATGGGGTACCACTTTTTCACCCACCATGGGTGAAGTCTGCTTCCCTAGCAGTCTACAGTTTTCCCGGGTTCCAAGCATGTGAATTAACAACTTATGATAATTGTCTTTAAATTATAAATGTTATTATCTCATGTCTCCTTCCTTTTGTTTACTTTAATGCTGCTATCCCATGGTAACATGTTCTTATGCTTCCTTTCAATATCTGCATTTCATAATACATATGCATGTTTTGCAAGTTCTTATAACTAAGTTCGCATATTGGAATGTGATCACTTTTATGCACCATGAACCTTACTTGTTAGACCACCCTTCCCTAGATAGGCAGACCAGTTCTAAAACTGGGTTCTACTAAAGTGTTAGGAGTTTCTACTGGGTCACGCGTTGACGTGTCTCCGTTGACTTTCAGGTCATATGAGTTGGAGGTTGGAGATAGCGGCTGGAGCTTTGGAGTTGGTGATCAGTTGTAGTAATGGGTGATGAGGGGTATGATGAGAGACTTGTACTTTTGGTGTTTCTTTTCGGGTGGACCTTTGTACTTAGAGTTGTGAATGTGAAGATGTTGGTGTATGTATAACATGTATCAATGTATCAAATAAATGGAATATTGTACTTTTGTTATTTTCTTAGTTTTTTTATCTGTGATGGAGTTTTACTTGTGCTTGCCAGCACGTGCGTAGTACCTGCAGCGTTCTTTTGTTCTCTTCCTTTCTCTCTTTCTACTTAACACTCGTTGATTTAGGAATACTTGGGACGGATTCATACTTCCCAGGTATCCTGGAGATCGGGTCGTTACAATCATGTACTTTTATAGGGACGTAGGATACATACACTCAAGTATTCACCCACCTAGTATATACTCCCACATCTATCCATACTTGCAACTTTCATGCTATTCAATACAAATATGCATATATACTAAATACAAGTATACATGCAACGCATGTAATTCAAATATCCAAGTACAACAACTACATTTATACACACGAATTCTCATTAGTATATATACACTGATACCAACTAATATACATTTATAGTATACTATACTGTAGGAAGTTCATCCTCTGACTTCCTAAGTTAGGGGTTTAAGGGTGGATCACGTAAGGCTCTAAGGTCTCTACCCATCTTAGGGCTAATGTATCCCGATCACATACTGAAGCATCACATGTACTATCCTTACGCACATCGCAGTGCAGTGACCTGCATGGCCACCAAACTGTCATGACCCGTTCCCCAGAGTACCCGTCAGTATTAAAATTTTTTTCCCAAGTATCCTGAAGCGTGAGGGTGATGAGAGAGGAAAAGGAAGAGAAAGGAGTAATTGAACAAGCAGACCACTACGCATATGTTGGGATAGTACAATGAAGCTCCATAATAATATTAAACAACTTCATGAATAATATAGAACAACAACAACATCACAATATATAACAACTTCCATTTATATACATAACCTGTAGTGACCTTGTGCTATGAGGAACAAACATTAGAGGGGGGGTGAATAGTGTTTTATAGAATTATAAGGAATTTACGCCAAATAAAACCCTACTTAACCAACAAGTGCGGAATGTAATAAGTGAACAACAACACAAAGAATAATGCAATGCAAACAAGCAATCTACCCTGGTTCGGTGCCACCCAAGTCTCCCCGACTTGTTACCGATGCCCTAATCCAGCAACACCCGGATCCCCTCCGTATACTCTAGCAAACCGCTAGAGATTTCCTTTAGCCCACTTGTGGAAAACCTCCAACAAGTGCAATCGACCTACAATCGATGTCCGTGTATCCCACAACCCGGGAACACGCAAAACCTTAATCCCACAACCTGGGACTAAGCAAACTCTCACAAACCGAGAGTAAAACGAAATCTTGACTCCCACAACTTGGGATCAAGCCAATCCTCTCACCACCGTGAGTATACAACAAATATGAAGTATAAAGATTGAAATATACAACATCTTACCACAAAATCCTATGCCTTGAGAAATACTTACCAATTTGGGGCAAGAATGGATTTTGAGGAAGATGAGATCACCAAACCCTAGCTCCACCAAAATGAGCAGCAATAGATGGCTAGGGTGTAGATGGTGACTTGGATTCAAGCTCTTAGCTTGAGTAGCTCACAAGGAATGAGAATCTCTCTTGAGAAATTAGTGCTCAAAGAGTGAGAGAGAGATTCTAGTGAGATGAGAGAGCTTGGAATTGGAGTTGAATGGACCTCTTTAAAGATGTGAAAATGTCTCTAATTTCAGCCTTGGATCCCTGGTTAGAAGCACACAAACTTATATATGGAAGAGAGAAAACGGTCACAAAATTCGTGGCATTAAATGCTCCAACGGCTCTATTCTGAAGCTGCTTAATCGGTCTAAGAAGGATCACTGACCGATTAGTTTTGCAACTAGTCGGTCAGTGAACCTTCTTGGACCGACTAGATTAACTTTTAATGCATTAATCATCCCTCTTGAACCAACTAACTAGTCAACAGTACAAAGGTCGAATTTCACAAGGAAAACTAGTCGGTCTAAGAAGAGACACCAACCGACTAGATCGTCGTTTAGTCGGTCGGTGAACCTTCTTGGACCGACTAATTGGTCAACAAATGGTCTTGAATTGATTAGGATAACTAGTCGGTCTGAGAAGGATTTCCAACCGACTAAATCGTCATCTAGTCGGTTGGTGAACCTTCTTGGACCGACTAATTGACCAACAGTGAATGGGCTGAATCAAGCAAGGATATCTAGTTGGTTCAAGAAGGATTTCCAACCGATTAGATCATCATCTAGTCGGTTGGTTCTTCTTCTTGAACCAACTAAGATGCACATGAAGCCGAGAAATGAAGCGGTAAGCTACGGGAAAGTTTCTAATGGCTTCTAAGGTAATCCTAGAGATACGATATGAAAGTTAAGAAGATTTCTAGGCAAGTACTACTCAAGGCTTAACATTCTACTAAACCGAAACTAGAAGACATAAAAGTAAACTTGACAACCCGTCTTCAAAGCTTCAACATGGAGAGTCCGAATCCCTTGACTTCATGAATACTCCTTGAGCTTCAACGAAGCTCCATGCACGACGATCACGCGTTCTGAGGAAGTCTTGGAATGTCGCTTGAGATGAACAAATTACTTTGGCGACGATCTCCAAAAATCTTTATGGACTTGAGTTTTTTAGTTGAATGACTTGAATATCTCCAACGTCATAGTCTTCGAAGCTTTTGACTCAACCATTCCTTTCTTCTCTTTGGATTGAATCTCCATTCATTTGTTGATGCCATTGGCTTGCGGTTTGAAGTAGCATTTGAGTTCTTCAAGCCAATGCTTCACCTTTGTTGATCTACCAAGTTCACCACTTGAATCAACACGTGTAGTCACTTTTGATCTTCTTGAATCTAATTGGTGACTTTATAGCTAACGGCAATCACAAGAGTTAGTCACAATGATTTGTGTTTGATCATCATCAAAATCAAGGTGGAGAGTCCAATACTCAACATCCTCCCCCTTTTTGATGATGACAAACCAAATATAAACAAAACAAATAATTATGCATTAAATATACTTACTCCCCCTGCAATGATGTCAATCAAGTTAATATCAATAATCAATTGCATCATTCAGCAGTTAAAAATGTGTGTATCACATGAGGTTGTGTATATATCGCATGAATGACCAGAAATAATATGCATACACAATACAAATCATATAGGTGATACACATCATAAACATGAGCATGATTACCAATATATATATAAAGTAATCAATATAAACCAAGGTAATCACTAAAGCTCCCCCTGAATCATATACATAAACGATCATACATAAAGTATATATGATTCAAGTTATTGTTTAACACTCAACAATTAATAAGCACATCTTGTTTATTTCTCTCCCCCTTTGACATTAACAAAAAAAATATGGGGGTATAGAAACAACAAATGCAACAAAAGAGTGAAAAACATAAAGTTATAACAATTGTAAAGTTACCAATTGTAAAGTTCTCTAATTGTAAAGTTACGAATTGAAAACTAGATATCAAAATAAAGATATCAAAATAAAGATATCAAATGCAAGAGAACATATCCAACAACAACTCAACTACTCTCATTTATCATAAAAAGATAAGCAATAAGCATATGTGATAACAGATTACAATAAATACTAATTGTAAAGAGTAGTGTGAGCAGTTTTAGAAAAGTGACAATGCAAAATTCATGACATCACTTGTGAAAGAAAAACAAGTGATCAAATAGTGTCAAATACCCAAACAAACTCAATTATCACAAAATTTATAACATGAAGCATAATGTGATAGACTGTCTTGTGATACTAATTGTATACTTGGCAAGATAAATGATATGAACATGATTAAATACATTATGGTGGAATCAAAATCATCACATTGACATAGATCAATATTTTTAGCCAATTTAGTGCATGGAAAACAATTCTATGTTTTCATACAAGCAAATCTATTTATTCAATACAATCGTCGAGCGACGAAGTAAACAAACATGTTTTCATACACATTGTGATCAATATAATCAATACCAATTGTAATCACCCTCAATTTAATCAATATGCTTTCATACACATGGTTACTATAGAAATTCTTAACCATGTGTACAAAGTTATGTTATAAAATAATAACACAAATTAAGTATAATGGCATGTGATATCAATTGTAGGCATACCAAATCATCTCCAAAAATATCACAGCAAAGGTGATACAATGAAAATGAAAGTCCAATATCTATAGCACGCAAAAGTGTTATGCCAAAAATAAAGATAGTAAGTTCATAAAAACGTATGGCATACACAATTCTAGCACACTAGGATACTAATTGAAACAATGTTCAAAAGAACCATAGTACAAGCATGCATTCCAAAATAGATACTCACAAGATGAGTTAAAGATAAGCATGGAATGCCATGAGCATGTAAAGATGATATCCATTATCAATAGTCTAACAATTGTAAATATGATACCAAATGTAAATATGATATGTAGAGATGATACCAATTGTAGTCTAACAAAGTATGCAAAGCATGGAAATTAAATGTCAAGATCATGATATCACATGAGAAGGAAACCAAGTGAACGAATAGAGACATGATTTCATCCTAGCTCAATTATCACAAAGAATTCACCATGAAGCATAATGTGACAAAATATCTTTTGAGCAATGGCATGAAGATAGTCTACTATCAAAGTCACAAGGTAGGACATAAACGAATAAAATTATCATGAACATCGCATGCATGCATACCAATTGTGCGAATAGAATAAAAACTTGTGAAAGCACAATTTAATCGGAGGTAGCATCAAAGTAGTCATAGTGCATCAAGATATATTCATGGAAGAATATCTATGACAGAATATACATATCATCAAACACAATATGAAGCTTATGTGATCGTGTATAGCACCAGTTATCTCTAATATCTCATAAAAATAGTATAAAATATACGCATGAGATGAGAGATGACAAAGTGAGAAATATAGCTTGAAGATCACTAACTAATATGAATGAATGTTATGTCACTTGTGTAAATATCATACATGAGAGATTTAGCTATAGACATGAAAGATTTCTTGAATAAAATTATAGCTAAACATCAGTCATGAAGTAATTCAAATGACAAGTAACATACATTGATCAAATACGCATAAATATCCTAAGTGATTAATCTTATACATGACATGAATTATGTATAACGTGATGACGTATAGCATGCCATAAAGAAATGAATGATTCTACTAGAATGGTATGACAAATCATTATATGGTCTAAATAATCCATGAACATAGTCATCTATGTGGATTAGGCACATGTGGTAGAATCAAAGCAACAATGAATCTTAAATGAAGGTTAAGATCAATATGCTTAATACAATCTAATAAACAAGCAAGCATGTCATACACATCAGTTATCATATCCATAACATATAACAATCTTCATGAGGGTGTGACAAGAATGAGCTAATGAAGAAGTATGCTATATAACACAAATTGAATATATTAAAATACCAATTGTAAACATGGTATACAAAACCAATATATTAACATACCAATTGTGCAAAACACATACTTACAACCATTTAGCTTTCCCTACATGTGTGCATCTCCAATGCACCATCCTTTCCTTTGAATTGATCCATCATTTGTAAACCAAGGAGAGTGTAGGGTAGGCATCTTGCATAACAATCTGACAATTCAACAATTGGTGGTATCCAAAAACTCTTTGGATCCAATAGGTTAAGGAACAAAATCAACTAGTCCAATAACCAAACATTTACCAATTGTAAATAACACTCATCAATAGAAATGCATTACATGCATTGATAAAAGTTATTATAATCACGAAAAATCATACATATAAGGAATTAACAATTCTCAATCATTATAAATTAGGAACACCTAGACTAATAATTCATATGCATATGATTTAGTCACAATACAATATACAAGCAATCATCATTATGAATACACACATCTAATACAATAGTGTGTGCAGAAAGATTCCTCGTTCAATATGCAGGCGTGCACAAAATAAACATTCACGGCACAACACATATTAAAGGAAGGCATGAAAAGTAATACTACAAAGAGTGTGCATGAAAAGCATAAAGTATTAAATTTCAAAACCAAATTTCTCTTTCCCTTTGGCATATCAACAAGATAGGAAGATGCAAATTGATAATAAATCACAAAAGGTTAGAGTAATCAACTAATTTATATGCACAACATAATACGAATGAAATGCAATGACATATAGATGAACATAACATGATAGCAATCAAAACATGTCATACTCCCACACAATCATACAAACATGGTACCCAAGCAATTAAACGCAATATGAGTCGCAAGAGAATATGTCATTCCTAATATACGATTCTATATGTGTGTTCATACCATGCTTAGAAACAATCTTAGGAATCCAAAAGATAGTGATTTGGGATTCTTAAGAAGAGGTTGTAGAGGCATGAGTAGGAAGTTGGGATGCACGCTTGTGAAATGGAACATAAATATACGCGTGTCCCGTGTGTGAAACATGCAAATGAACATTAGTTCTAACATGAAAATTTTTAAGCCACATGTTATAAATAATCCTTGAAAAAACATATGAGTAAGGATTATGAATATACAATGCACATTAGTCAAGAATTTGACACACATTAAATACATAGACATGAATGACATATAAGACACAATATGCAAACATAAGATATGCATGAGATAGTCTCAAACACAAAGTGACATCTTCATGCATCCAACACACATGGATACCAAATGTAAGAATATACTTACAACATTAAGCCCCCCTACTTTGGTGCATCACTTAAGCACCATCAATTCCATTTGAATGAAAGTCTTTGTAAATCAAAGAGTTGGTAGGGTTGGTATCCCAATGTGGATTGTACCTAGAAAACATCATTTTGGTATCCAAAAACCTTTTTGGATCATATGGGTTAGGCAACAAATTTAAAAATACTAAATTCAAATAATTGTAACCCATATCCTAATGTAATCATACACAATATTAATGAAGCATGTAATCATGTTGCAAGATAAATATTTAACCAAATACATGCATATACCAATTGTACCAAAAATAAGTATATATATATTATAATCCAAACGCATGACATGTATCACATGCAACAAGACATGAATATGAGCCAACGCATGTGTTGCAAGAAGAAATATTAAATATTCAAAACATGATAATCATAAACACAATGATTTACAATAATCATGCAATGGAAATCAAATTCAATATGAATTTACGTTTCTAACACACATGAGCATCCAAGTCCAATATGCAAACAAAAGAATAAACCAATTCTAAACACAAATGCATTGGTACCCATAAAATGATTATAAACATATGGTACCAAGCAAAGAAGGGTCAACGGAAACTAACCCTTCGGAAACCAAGTCCAAGAGGACCGTGATTTCCCACCATAATCATCATTCAAAATAATATTATGAATATACGATTGCACATACATATCCTTAGCATGATTGCTAGTGTTCTTCGGACCCCAAATAGTGTATGATTTGGGTATCCTCTTCCTAGTGGTTGCATGCACAAAAGGTTGATTTCTACGTGGTGCATGTGGCCTAGGAACATGAGATCTAGCAAGAGCATGAGGAACATTGTGTTGTGCTAAAGTATGATGATGGGCATATGATATATGGTGTGGTGTTGCATACATACGTGGATGAACATGAGGTGTGTATGCATGAGGATGATCATGAGAATAAGCATGCATATGTGGATGTGATATGTGATCATAAACATGTGAAGGTGCATGAGCATGAGTACGTGCATGAGAGTGTCTCAAATGAGTGTTTGCACGTACTCGTGGGTGTGAAACATAAAAACCATCATTCGTGTGAACATGTGGAGTAGGAGGTGTGTTCCTACATGGCATAGTATTGGTGTATATGAATGCATGACCCTTCTTTGGAGGTCCACCCACAGTGGGTTTCTTTCCAAAGGAGGGAGGAATATGAGTGGTGGTTTTCTTAGTAGTAGAACTACCCAAGTTGTTATAGACACCACTCGTGGATGCACCGGAGGATGGCCTCACAAAATCTATAGTTACTTCACTATAGGAGGTGCGTGCATTGGATGCACTTGCCTTAGAATAACCAAGGCCAACACGATGGTTTGCCGGTAGTTGATCCTTTAGCAAACCATCCAAATTGTCCTTTCCCTTGTTGAATCTCTCAACAATGGAGGACATGAGCTCATATTTCTTCGAAATTGAAGAAATAGTGGCATCCAAGGTGGATGCACGTGTGGTGAGCTCGTGCACTTGGGATTTGAGATCCTCATTCTCAATTCCCAAACAAGTGTTTTGAGATTGAAGATTTTCAATCTCATGATCGTTACTATCCACAATAGAAACATGATCAAGTTGAGATTTGAGGGACTCCACCTCATTTCTCAACATGCCAGTTTGAGTAAGCAAACTTGCTTTCTCAATAGCGAGTGTCTCAACAATGGTGTCATTGTTAGAGGTTCTACATGAAGATGTGTTAGAGAGACTAGCAATTTTATTCTTAGCATCACAATATTTATGCATAAGATTTTGATATTTATCAAATAATTGCTTAAGTTCAATTTTAAGATCATCCGTTGTTACCTCTTCATCGTCGCTATCGCTTTCACTTGAGTCGCTTGATTCGTCAATAGAGTCGTCCTCTCATGCCATCAAACCCATGAATGAATCTCTTTCATCATTGGAGGAAGAACACTCTGAGGTGGACTCTTCTTGCTCCGCTAGCATGTGCCATATTTGATATGACGTTGTTACCTTGGACACATGCATAAGAATGTCATAAGTTAAATAATCAAGCAAGATATCCATTACCTCTTGATGTTTCCCCGCCAACTCTTTTTTCTTATTTGTCCATTCATGTTCGGGAGAGGTAGGTGCGTGAAATGGCTTCTCCACAAGCTTCCAATAATCCTCATCGATGGATTGAATGTGAGCCTTCATCTTTACACACCAACTTTGATAATTGGGTCCAATGAGATATGGTGGAATAGGACATCGTGTGTTGTTGTTGTTGGTTGCCATAGCTATTACCTCGCTCTGATACCAATTGTAGTGACCCTGTGCAATGAGGAACAAACACTAGAGGGGGGTGAATAGTGTTTTATAGAATTATAAGGAATTTACGTCAAATAAAACCCTACTTAACCAACAAATGCAGAATGTAATAAGTTAACAACAACACAAGGAATAATGAAATGCAAACAAGCAATCTACCCTGGTTCGGTGCCACCTAAGTCTCCCCGACTTGTTACCAGTGCCCTAATCCAGCAACACCTGGATCCCCTCCATATACTCTAGCAAACCGCTAGAGATTTCCTTTAGCCCACTAGTGGAAAACCTCCAACAAGTGCAATCGACCTACAATCGATGTCCGTGTATCCCACAACTCGGGAACACGCAAAACCTTAATCCCACAACCTGGGACTAAGCAAACTCTCACAAACCGAGAGTAAAACGAAATCTTGACTCCCACAACTTGGGATCAAGCCAATCCTCTCACCACCGTGAGTATACAACAAATATGAAGTATAAAGATTGAGATATAAAACTTCTTACCACAAAATCCTATGCCTTGAGAAATACTTACCAATTTGGGGCAAGAATGGATTTTGAGGAAGATGGATCACTGATCACTCCTTATTTTACACCTTTTTTCCGCATGTTTGCATGCCATTTAGATCGCCCAAATCACGTCTTTTACGATTTATCGACGATATTGCGATGCTTTTCACGTTTTGTTGTTTTTGTCGCATTTCAGGTGATTTGGCGCGATTTGGAGTGATCTCGAGATACGCTTACGCTAGACGGCCACCAACGACCTCCCCGAGGAGTATTTTGCTGTTGGAGAGGAGCGGAAGAAGAATGGACGCCGCAGGAGCGACGGGGAGGCCAAATTAAGCAGTTTGGGCATTTTTTGTGTCCCACTCGGCCGAGTGGAGGAGCCACTCGGCCGACCAGCGAGACACCGCTCGGCCGACCCGTTCAGACACGTTTTCCATGTGTACTCGGCCGAGCGACGGAGACCACATCGGCCGAGTGACTATACCACGTCCGCCCGAGTGGCGCCCAGACGAAGGCCCTCAAAAGTATCGAAGTTACTGTTTTTCGGCCACCTGAGCTTCAGAAGACCCACTCGGCCGAGTGGTAAATCCGTCCGCCCGAGTGAAGTAAAGCCATCGGCCGAGTGACGACAACTCACTCGGCCGAGCCACCTCCGAACTGAAGACCCCTGAAAGCCCCGACTTACTGGAAAATTACAGGGTTTTCACTCGGCCGAGCGACTTTTGTCACTCGGCCGAGTGCGATGCGCTGCCTGTAGCGAAATCTGCGGAAAACAGGCTGTGCAGGGGCGTTTTGGTCAGGATTTTTGGACGATTTTTGGGGCTATTTAAGCCCTGTTTTTACCCTAGTTTGGGAGCCACCTCTCAGATTTTTTGCAGCTTTTTGAGTCTACTTTTTAGCTTTATTAATTGTGATTGGAGAAGAGAAAAACTTGGATTTTTGTTGGGTTGATTGAAGATTTACATTGGTTTGCACTTCTCTTCCCCAAAAACTCTATTTTTATTGTTTATATCATTGTTGTGATGAATTCCATTGTCTATTTCATTGCTAATTATTGTGCTATTGCTATGATTAGTGAGTAGTCTCCACGTCTTGGGGCGTGGGGATGAACCCTACAAGCCCAATTTCGTATTTGTGTTGAATTGGTAGAAATTGAGCTAGGATTGTTATTAGGGATTAGATTGGGATCGAATTACTACGGATAGCTAGGTATTCACATCAATTGGGATTTGCAAGAGATTGGATCCCAATTCGATAGGAAGCCCTAGAAATCCGAATTGGGTTGGAGTCGGATTTTCGAAGTATCGGTTTGCAAGAGATTGGACCGATGCTAGGATCTCCGGTTGCAATTCCGTGCCGATACCCGTTTGCAAGAGATTGGACGGGTAGGAACTATCCTAATCTAGATTGTGGACCGAGTTTGCAAGAGATTGGGCTCGGTGCGCAATTGGACGATGATGTTGATCCTAATGCTAGCTTCCCTAGGCTAGGGTTTGCAAGAGATTGGACCCAAACCTAGGATAGCTATAGACCGGCAACAGCGCGAGAGCGTGAGCTTGGTTCCACATTTAGTTGCAACTAGTTCATCCAAATTCTCATCCTAGCGATTTCGATACCGGCGAACCACATTTGTGAAATACGGTGAGTAGCGGGGATTCCCCATTCCCTAGGCGTTCTCTATTTGATTTGATATTTCGCACTTTTGTCTGACGATTGTGACAGGATCGCCCAAGGCAATTATCCCTCTAAATAGCCAGGTTGATTAGGAGCAAGCACGGTCATTCGTCCTCCCTGTGTTCGATACCCGCTCGCCGCTATACCGTGCGCTTGCGGTAAAACTACAACCGTCGCCTCGGGACGTGTACGCCGGGGCGCGATCAAGTTTTTGGCGCCGTTGCCGGGGAGGGCATTTTGACGGTGCTCGGCACCGACCACCCGGTTATTTCTTCTTACTTTCTTCCTTTACTTCCCTCTCTATCTTATCCTAACTTCATTCGTAGCCCTATTTGCATATTCTCCCCGCATTTTGCATAAGATCTTAACAGGGAGAATGGGGGATGCAACGCCAACAATAGAACTCAGTCGAGAAGACTATGACACCTTCACAGACCTCCTTAAGGAGCTTGTCGACGAGGTCCACACTACCGGAGCATTTGCTATCAATATCACGGACCCCGACGAACAACTATTTGCTAGCTTTGTGATGGACCAAATCTCCCCGGAAGGAACTATCGGAGGCAATGTCAGAGTTGACGTGGTCGACGACAAATTGCATTTCGAAGACAATAGAGCAAATGTCGAAGAGCACTATTCTCCCGAAGAACCCTTCGAGCAAACCGATATTCAGGGTGTTACACTTTATGACGCTCACTCTTGTTTTTATGAATCGTCTGATGTGTTTCTTGATTCCAGGTACGAACTGGAGCAGAGTGAAGGTTTTGGCGATGCTAGCACTGAATCAGAGGGCGCCTACTTCGATGCCTCATCCTCACTAAGCAGCGAGTCTGACTTGTCACATGAAAGCATGCAATCTGAACATGAGCTAAACCCGGATGACGAGAAAGAAGCCGAATTCATGCGAGCTGATAAAGTGGAAGAAGCAGCGCCACCTCAGGTAGAGCTTAAACAATTACCGCCGAATCTAAGGTATGCCTTTTTGGGTAATAAATTGACTTTTCCGGTGATAGTCAATTCCCACCTCACACAAGATCAACTTGAAAAACTCCTAGACGTCCTTAGGAGCCACAAAGATGTCTTGGGATACACTATTTCCGATCTAAAGGGAATAAGCCCTAGGCTTTGCACGCATCGGATCCATTTGGAGGATACCGAAGCCACCTCCATAGAGCCTCAAAGGCGGTTGAACCCGAACATGAAGGAGGTGGTTAAAAAGGAAATCCTAAAATTGCTTGAAGCCGGTATAATTTATCCTATCTCTGACAGTAGATGGGTTAGCCCCGTCCACGTCGTCCCCAAGAAAGGAGGGATGACTGTCATAAAAAATGACAAAGGTGAGCCAATATCCACGCGCACTGTCACGGGATGGCGAATGTGCATTGACTATAGGAGACTCAATAAAGCCACCCGAAAGGACCATTACCCATTGCCATTCATCGATCAAATGCTTGAACGCCTCACGAACCATAAATACTTTTGCTATCTAGACGGGTATTCGGGTTTCTTCCAAATCCCTTTGCACGAAGATGACCAAGAAAAGACAACTTTCACTTGTCCCTATGGCACCTACGCATACCGTAGGATGCCGTTCGGCCTTTGTAATGCTCCCGCCACATTTCAAAGATGTATGACATCCATATTTTCCGATTATATTGAAAATATTATGGAAGTTTTTATGGATGATTTCTCGGTTTATGGAAGTGAGTTTGACTCTTGCTTGGAAAATCTCACTAAAGTCCTAAAAAGGTGCCAACAAAACAATCTCACTCTCAATTGGGAGAAGTGCCACTTCATGGTCACGGAAGGTATAGTTCTCGGACATCTTGTTTCCTCAAGAGGAATCGAGGTAGATAAAGCTAAGATTGAGGTAATCGAAAAACTTCCTCCTCCTATTAATGTCAAGGGCATTAGAGGCTTCCTTGGTCACGCGGGGTTTTACCGCCGCTTCATTAAGGATTTCGCCTCGATTGCCCGACCACTTACTTCCTTACTCGCTAAAGATGTTCCTTTTGATTTTTCAGGAGAATGCTTGCAAGCTTTCAACACCTTGAAGGAAGCACTAGTCTCAGCGCCCATCATTCAACCGCCGGATTGGAGCCTCCCTTTTGAGCTAATGTGCGATGCTAGCGACCATGCCATTGGAGCGGTATTGGGACAAAGGAAAGATAGGAAGCTTCATGCGATATACTACGCAAGCAAGACATTGGATGACGCGCAGAAAAACTACACAACTACCGAAAAGGAGCTTCTAGCGGTCGTCTATTCCATAGAGAAGTTTCGCTCCTACCTCCTCGGTTCCAAGGTGATTGTCCACACCGACCATGCAGCATTGAAGTATCTTTTAAACAAGAAGGAGGCCAAACCCCGGTTGATTAGGTGGATACTCTTGTTGCAAGAATTCGACCTAGAGATCAGAGATAAGAAGGGTACAGACAATGTCGTGGCAGATCATTTATCCAGGCTCATTCGCGACAAGGAGGATGAGAGCTTACCTATTGACGACACATTTGTTGATGAGAGGCTGTATGCGGTAAGGGCCGAGGAAGTACCTTGGTATGCGGACTTCGTCAACTACTTGGCGTGCGGAATCAAACCGCATGGGATGTCCACGCAACAAAAGAGGAGATTTATGCATGAGGTCCGTAGCTATTTTTGGGAAGATCCTTACCTTTTCAAGATATGCAAAGATAATGTCATTCGTAGGTGTGTTCCTAAAGAGGAGGCAACGTCTATCATTTTGCATTGCCACGGTCTACCATGCGGGGGACATCATGCCGCCTCTAAAACTACCGCTAATATCTTGCAGAGCGGATTCTTCTGGCCCACAATGTTTAAAGACCCTCACGCTTTTGTGAAGGGTTGCGATAGATGTCAACGGACCGGGAATATCTCCAAGCGCAATGAGATGCCGATGAGACCCATCCAGGAGATTGAGCTTTTTGATTGTTGGGGAGTAGACTTCATGGGGCCTTTTCCGTCGAGCAATGGCAACAAGTACATCCTATTGGCCGTTGACTATGTCTCCAAATGGGTTGAAGCTATTGCCACCCCTACTAATGATGCTAGGGTCGTCTCCAAATTCTTCAAGCAAAATATCTTTCCGCGCTTTGGGGTGCCGCGTACCTTGATAAGTGACGGGGGAAGCCACTTCATAGAGAACAAGTTTGAAGCCATGCTAAAGAAGTACGGGGTAAATCATAGAGTTGGAATGGCTTATCACCCCCAGACAAGCGGCCAAGTAGAAGTCTCAAATAGAGAAATCAAGCAAATTCTCGAGAAAACCGTAGATCGGTCTAGAAAGGATTGGTCAATGAAGTTAAACGATGCTCTATGGGCCTATCGCACGGCCTTTCGCACCCCCATCGGTACCACACCGTTCCGCCTAGTTTACGGGAAGGCTTGCCACTTGCCGGTAGAGTTGGAACACCGTGCATATTGGGCCATCAAGACCTTTAACTACGATTATAAGAGTGCGGCGGTGAGGCGACTCTTGGACATCAACGAACTTGATGAAATAAGGAGAGACGCCTATGAGAGCTCGAGAATTTACAAGGAAAGGACCAAGATTTTCCACGATGCCCGCATAACTGTCACGGACTTCAAGGTGGGAGACAAGGTCTTGCTCTACAATTCCCGACTCCGACTATTTCCCGGTAAGTTGAGGTCACGATGGTCGGGACCTTTCACCATTAAGCACATACAACCGGGAGGAGCTTTCGAGTTGGAAAGCAAGGATGGTACCACATTCAAAGTAAATGGTCAAAGGCTCAAGCACTATTCCGAGGGGATCCCGACGGGTGAAACCAATAGAGTATATTTGCTTAAAGAGCGGTCGCATGATCTCTCGGACCTCCTCGATGAGGTAATAGAGGAGGCGATTCCTCACTCAATTGGTGCCCTTTTTGATGAAGAATTTGATGAAGGCCCGGATTTAGGCCAAGATGAAAAGATTAAAGACGATTCCCCCGACTTCTTCGCTGATGAAGATGAAGGCGACGCTGATGTCGCGAGGATTCGAGAGCTCTGCAAGCTCTCGAAATTAAAGTCTCCAAAGAAAGCTCCGCCGGCACGGAAATCGGCACCGCCGGTCAAGCCGTTGGCCGGGGCAAATGCTAGCTTGGGGGAGCCTCCCCCCAACACTATTCGAGATAGGAGACCACCGCGGGAGAACGCTACGCCGCCACGTTCGAATCCAAGCGCGCTCCCCGGAAAGTTTGACGGGTGCATCCCGTATGCACCCAACATCCCGCATTGATTGAAAATTATAGGGGGTCGAGCTCACGACCTTAAACGAGCGCTTGTCGGGAGGCAACCCGACGGTTTTTGCTTTATTTTTACTTTTTCTTTATTTTTGTTTTAGAAATTTTTAGTGTTTTGAGTCGATCGCCAAAAATTTTGTGATAACGGGTCCCATTTTTCTTGACAGGAGAGGAGATAGGTAGATCCATCATGAGGAGGATGAACGAGGCGACGAGGAGCGCCCAAAGAAGGTGTTCGACGCTTAGGAGGAGCATGAAATCGACTTGAGGAAGAAAGACGGAGTTTAGAGCCCAAACGAAGATAAACAGCAGAAATTAAGGCTCACTCGGCCGAGTATACTAGTCACTCGGCCGAGTCCATAAGTTCGTCTGGCCGAGCCGCTCACGAACGAGGGAAGTCTGCTGTACCCAACTCTCTGTCTATTTTTCTCATTTCATAAGAACTGCCACTCGGCCGAGTATATCGGATACCCTCCTAGGGCGAGTTATGCCGAGTAGCTTGAGTCACTCGGCCGAATGGACTTACTCCACTCGGCCGAGCCTGGCAAAGCCACTCGGCCGAAGCGATATCGGGGAGAAATTTTTATTTGCCTCGCTCGGACGAGTGAGTAAAGTCACTCGGCCGAGTCGTAACTTTTTAATATAAAGCCGAGGGGGGGGGGCGCAGTTTTCGAAAACGAAAAAAACTCCTTCGCCCGCGCCCCCTCAGCTTCCCCTCGCCCGATCTCGCCTCGCCCAACAGCCACTCGCCCGCGCGCGCCGCCGCTCGGCCTGCCATCGCCGGCCGACCATCGCCGGACCCCGCCCGAGTCGCCGCCGGTAGCCCCGCCTCCGATCACCTCCGGTTCGCTTATTTTCACCGTTTTCTCCTCTCCTCGTGTATTTTTTGAGGATCCATGTGCTAAACGCCCCCCTAACCCAAATCAATTCCTATATCTATCCATTGCACCCCTATTGCTCCATACATTTTGATTATTACTCGCTGATATCGCTTTTTCACGCGCAGGCTGCTTATTGGAGCTTAGGGGAGGCCAGGGGAGCTTCTACGGGCTGCTCCGGACTTCGTGGAGGCGCGGACTTCGCACGCTTCCACTACTTAGCACTCGCGGCGTGTTCAGGTATACTCTTTCCATTCTTTTTGCACACGCCGCACTTCTCACTTTTCGGCGCCCGTTCAGGGCCGACATGCCGCCCCGGACACGACCGAGGTCGATGAGAGCTTCCGCCAAGCGGAAGCGATCGGACGAGGCCGGCCCTGCTCACGAGGTGGAGGACTCTCCTCTGCCTTCTCCTGCACACCCCGTCCACCCAGCACAGCCTGCAGGCCCCGCACACCCCGCACAGCCTGCAGCGCACCCACAGCCCGCACAGCCACTCCCCGCCGCTGCACAGCCACCACCACCGGCTCCACTGGTCGGGCCGCTCGGGATCACGTTCCGAGACGACGCACACCGCGCCGTCTTCGACCGTATCTCTCAGCGCTCGATCGTACCCTCCAGGTTTGCACACCTCGCTGACCTTGGACGCCTGGGGGTACTCGAGGGACTGCTCACGTTGTACGACAACGTGGGTTGGCGAGATTTTCTGCAGGTGTCGGCGGATACTTTTACCTGTCCGACACTTGAGGTTTTGAGTTCGATCGCCCGGACCGATGAGGGATGCTCATTCCGGTTCATGGATCGAGAGTGCCGGGTCACTCTCGATATGATGAGAGCGTTTTTCTCTTGGCCCGCAGTCCCCGGAGCCGATCGCGGTTATGGCCCCACCCATATCCCCCCACCTTCTTTCGACGCCGGTGCCTTCTGGGCCCGGATTACAGGTCTTCACGCCGCCTTTGACCCTAGTAGGGCCAAGGCCTCGGTCATAGTCCACCCCTGCCTACGCATTGCCCAGCGCCTCATGGCGACTACCTTTTTGGCCAGATATGAGCCGGGCACGATGTCTACGCCGGAGCTTTACATGCTCTACGCGATGACCCGTCCCAGAGCTCTATCTATGGATGGAGATGAGCTTGTCCCCACCGTCATGATCGATATCGCGGCATGGTACTTAGACCGCATCATTGTATCGGTGGGCGCTCACTCACCGATATGCTGCGGCGGCCTGATTACCCTGCTGGCTCTTATGACCGGCGAGGACTTCCCCGACGACTTGCGACGCGTCCCGGGCCCCACCTCTTTGTCGATAGATGTTATGGCCCGGATGAAGATGCTGCGTCCGCAAGGTGAGCGTCACTGGGTCTGGTTGCACGGCCCTTTCGGTGCCGACTACATGATTCTCCCGAGCCCTGCTCGGACCCAGATTGCACCGGCCCACGTTGACTGGCTCCCAGATATGGATGTCCTCATCCCCACCGCCTACGTGCTCGAGGCCGAGGAGGCCGAACAGGCCCACGCTGCCCACGCTGCCCAGGCTGCCCCTGCAGACCCTGCTGCACGCCCTGCCGAGCCTGCTGCCGACCCTGTCGCCCCTGTGGCCCCTCAGCCCACACCTGTCGTTTCTGCTGCTCCTGACACTTCTGTCCTCACCTCTGCCAGTGTCGAGAGTACTCTTGCTGAGCCCACTTCCACCACTGTCACCACTTCCGAGGCTGTCACCACCACTCCCACTTCCGCCACTGGCCCCTTGTCTGTCAAGCCTCTTTCTTCTGCCTTCCCCGAGCGCCCGCCGACCGTAGTCGAGTACGGAGAGCCCTCGTTCGTTTCGGTCGTGGAGACCATGGTTAGCATGATCTCCGCTGGGGCTACACCTTTTGGACCACACACTTCTACCCCAGCGGGAGATTCCTCTGTCTCCACTGCCGCCGTCTTCTCCGAGAGTGTCGTGGCGTCTGTCCACACTTCTGTGCCACAGACCTCTTTGGCCACCTCGTTGCCTCTTTTGCACGCTTCCTTTGCTGCCGCCGCCTCCACTTCTCGCCAGCCGGTGTCCCGGCCTCGCACCGAGGCCAGGCCCACTTTTCCAGGCGCGACACCTTTTGTCCCCTTCCCCGCTGAGCCCGTCACATACTCCACTCGCGTACGCCAGCCTCGCCCTGCGCAGCCTAGACCGGTGCGTCCCTCTGCACCACCCCCGCCCGACACTACACTGCAGAGCATACGTGCTCTTGAGTTGGCGGTGAGTGGTCTTAGAGGAGACCTTAGGACCCTGTCCTCCACCGTCTCTGCGATGGCTGGACGCTTCGACCTGATACCCCAGATCCACTACTGCCTTACACAGGTGCTGGAGCGTCTCCCTCGCGTACCCCAGCCCACCCAGCAGGTTCCCACACACACTTCCACACACACTAGACCTGCTTCCGCTTCCACCCCAGCTCAGCAGCCCACACCACCACCACCACCACCTCCGCCTCAGGACGGAGACGGCGCGGCACCGCCTTCTTAGGCACTCTTGATGCCTTTATCCATTCCTGCCGTTGTGCTGCCCGTCTCTGCTGGGTCCTGATGCACTTTTGTCCACCCCCCTCCCCCTCACTATTTTTGGGATTATATTTTTGATCATATCTTTATGTGCATATCATATCATATCTACTTGGGATTCTCATTTTGATCACATATATATATATATCTTTTTGGGAGAGAGGGAGCGTTTTTGGTACTGTATTTATTTTCATATCACTCCTGTTCGTGCATGCATCATGTCCGCATCATATTTTTTTTTTCATTTCTTTCTTTTTTTTCTCTTTCTTTTTATTTTCATTTTTCCATGCATGCATCCTCACTTGCCCCTCACACTTCTTGTCTCTCGGTGTCCCACACCTTGCACATTGAGGACACTGTGCCGTTTAGCTTGGGGGAGTGAGTCCTCACTTTCTTTTTTCGTTTAGCCACCTTTATTTTCAGTTTTTCACACCGTTTTTCACTTTTGCACTTATTTTTCATTATTTTTCATTTATCGTGCCATGCATCACGTTTTCCTTACTTCCCTGTGTGCCGCATTGCATAGTTCTATTTTCCTTTTATCTTTACTTCTTTCTTTTTCATCTCATGCTAGAGATGAATTTTCTGTGATGATGTCTACGTGGAGTTAGCTTATTCTATATGCATGCTATATTTGTCGTGTCTTAGATTTCATTTCTGATATCATATGCTATGACTTGCTTTGCATTTAGGAGTAGTAACCCACACCTTTTCCTCATGAAAATGGATGAAGTTTTATTATTAGCTGAGCCTGAATATTCATATGTATGCTATCTCAGAAAACACACCAAGATTCACGCATTGAATGCCTATATCTGGAGTACTGATTTCTTTTCCTCTATCGCTTCTATATGCATGAATTGTACACTTCACTTCAGGATGATTGAATGATGTTAGCTATGATATATCGGGATTAGTTAGCTTTTTGTGATCAAAACTGAGTAGATTAGATTACCCTGCTGAAGTTGTCGTGCATGTCTTATAGAGTGAGCCGAGAGTTATATATATTTCTTTCTCCACAAATCTTGAACATCATTTCTCTACTTTTAAAATCTTTGGTGAATCTCCCCTTAGTGATTCTATTTTATGGCATTTCCCCCGCTATTAATTCCTAGCTCCAAATCCCCTATTCTATTCCAAAAAAAAATGAATGAAAGGGAGAAAAACATACTTGCATATCATTATCTCTCTCTGAGTTGGGATCATTGTGAATATATTGCTTATTGAAAAAAAAAAAGAGAAAAAAAAAAGAGAGAGAAAAGAAAAGAGGAAAAATCCTCAATAAAAGATCCCATCTCACTTTCTTTCTCTCTTCTTTCTCTTCATTGATTTTGGAGCTATATGTATACATAAATGGGGATGTAAATATTTTTGTGCCACCACGCTTATAGATAAGCTTGGGGGAGGAGATCCATTGATGTGTGAGAGAGTGACTACTTGACATTGCACGACAACCTAGGCTAAGTAATATTCTATACTCGGTGAGATCGTTTCTAGCTCTACGAAATCCAGAAATCTAAGCCTAGCTTTCATTTCATGAAATCCATACTTTTCTATTCTCTCTATTCTATAGTGTGATATTCTTATACTCCAGATAGAAAGCGTTTGATTGAAAAGTGTGTGATCTGTGATTTGTATACCGCTTTAAATGATTCAGACGATGTTAATCTTAAAATTATTCCGTTCTTCATGATTACACCATTGTTCGTGGGTTTTCTATTTCTATTTGCACTATTATACTATGATATCAAAATAAAAATCTTTGACATGTATTTCACATTCGGTGCATGCTATATGAGTAAGTGAAACCCACGTCCTGAGAAAATGATCTAGCGCCCTACCTCTTCGCTTCCTTCTTTCTTCTTTATTTTCATTTCGTTTTCATTCTTCTTCGTTTTTCTTTTTTTTCGTTTTTTCGCCGTTTTCGTTTTCCGAATCCACCGGGTTCGCCTTTTACTTATCTTCCTCGAGGACGAGTAAGAGGCAAGCTTGGGGGATTTTGATCACTCCTTATTTTACACCTTTTTTCCGCATGTTTGCATGCCATTTAGATCGCCCAAATCACGTCTTTTACGATTTATCGACGATATTGCGATGCTTTTCACGTTTTGTTGTTTTTGTCGCATTTCAGGTGATTTGGCGCGATTTGGAGTGATCTCGAGATACGCTTACGCTAGACGGCCACCAACGACCTCCCCGAGGAGTATTTTGCTGTTGGAGAGGAGCGGAAGAAGAATGGACGCCGCAGGAGCGACGGGGAGGCCAAATTAAGCAGTTTGGGCATTTTTTGTGTCCCACTCGGCCGAGTGGAGGAGCCACTCGGCCGACCAGCGAGACACCGCTCGGCCGACCCGTTCAGACACGTTTTCCATGTGTACTCGGCCGAGCGACGGAGACCACATCGGCCGAGTGACTATACCACGTCCGCCCGAGTGGCGCCCAGACGAAGGCGCTCAAAAGTATCGAAGTTACTGTTTTTCGGCCACCTGAGCTTCAGAAGACCCACTCGGCCGAGTGGTAAATCCGTCCGCCCGAGTGAAGTAAAGCCATCGGCCGAGTGACGACAACTCAATCGGCCGAGCCACCTCCGAACTGAAGACCCCTGAAAGCCCCGACTTACTGGAAAATTACAGGGTTTTCACTCGGCCGAGCGACTTTTGTCACTCGGCCGAGTGCGATGCGCTGCCTGTAGCGAAATCTGCGGAAAACAGGCTGTGCAGGGGCGTTTTGGTCAGGATTTTTGGACGATTTTTGGGGCTATTTAAGCCCTGTTTTTACCCTAGTTTGGGAGCCACCTCTCAGATTTTTTGCAGCTTTTTGAGTCTACTTTTTAGCTTTATTAATTGTGATTGGAGAAGAGAAAAACTTGGATTTTTGTTGGGTTGATTGAAGATTTACATTGGTTTGCACTTCTCTTCCCCAAAAACTCTATTTTTATTGTTTATATCATTGTTGTGATGAATTCCATTGTCTATTTCATTGCTAATTATTGTGCTATTGCTATGATTAGTGAGTAGTCTCCACGTCTTGGGGTGTGGGGATGAACCCTACAAGCCCAATTTCGTATTTGTGTTGAATTGGTAGAAATTGAGCTAGGATTGTTATTAGGGATTAGATTGGGATCGAATTACTACGGATAGCTAGGTATTCACATCAATTGGGATTTGCAAGAGATTGGATCCCAATTCGATAGGAAGCCCTAGAAATCCGAATTGGGTTGGAGTCGGATTTTCGAAGTATCGGTTTGCAAGAGATTGGACCGATGCTAGGATCTCCGGTTGCAATTCCGTGCCGATACCCGTTTGCAAGAGATTGGACGGGTAGGAACTATCCTAATCTAGATTGTGGACCGAGTTTGCAAGAGATTGGGCTCGGTGCGCAATTGGACGATGATGTTGATCCTAATGCTAGCTTCCCTAGGCTAGGGTTTGCAAGAGATTGGACCCAAACCTAGGATAGCTATAGACCGGCAACAGCGCGAGAGCGTGAGCTTGGTTCCACATTTAGTTGCAACTAGTTCATCCAAATTCTCATCCTAGCGATTTCGATACCGGCGAACTACATTTGTGAAATACGGTGAGTAGCGGGGATTCCCCATTCCCTAGGCGTTCTCTATTTGATTTGATATTTCGCACTTTTGTCTGACGATTGTGACAGGATCGCCCAAGGCAATTATCCCTCTAAATAGCCAGGTTGATTAGGAGCAAGCACGGTCATTCGTCCTCCCTGTGTTCGATACCCGCTCGCCGCTATACCGTGCGCTTGCGGTAAAACTACAACCGTCGCCTCGGGACGTGTACGCCGGGGCGCGATCAATCACCAAACCCTAGCTCCACTGAAATGAGCAGCAATAGATGGCTAGGGTGTAGATGGTGACTTGGATTCAAGTTCTTAGCTTGAGTAGCTCACAAGGAATGAGAATCTCTCTTGAGAAATTAGTGCTCAAAGAGTGAGAGAGAGATTCTAGTGAGATGAGAGAGCTTGGAATTGGAGTTGAATGGCCCTCTTTAAAGATGTGAAAATGTCTCTAATTTCAGCCTTGGATCCCTAGTTAGAAGCACACAAACTTATATATGGAAGAGTGAAAACGGTCACAAAATTCGTGGCATTAAATGCTCCAACGGCTCTATTCTGAAGCTGCTTAATCGGTCTAAGAAGGATCACTGACCGATTAGTTTTGCAACTAGTCGGTCGGTGAACCTTCTTGGACCGACTAGATGGTTGACAGAGAAGATGGTGAAATCATGGGTAAGAACTAGTCGGTCTAAGAAGGATCATCAACCGACTAGATTGATAACTAGTCGGTCAGTGAACCTTCTTGGACCGACTAGATTGACTTTTAATGCATTAATCATCCTTCTTGAACCAACCAACTGGTCAACAGTACAAAGGTCGAATTTCACAAGGAAAACTAGTCGGTCTGAGAAGAGACAACACCCGACTAGATCGTCATTTAGTCGGTCGGTGAACCTTCTTGGACCAACTAATTGGTCAACAAATGGTCTTGAATTGATTAGGATAACTAGTCGGTCTGAGAAGTATTTCCAACCGACTAAATCGTCATCTAGTTGGTCGGTGAACATTCTTGGACCGACTAATTGACCAACAGTGAATGGGCTGGATCAAGCATGGACATCTAGTCGGTTCAAGAAGGATTTCCAACCGATTAGATCGTCATCTAGTCGGTTGGTTCTTCTTCTTGAACCAACTAAGATGCATATGAAGTCAAGAAATGAAGCGGTAAGCTACGGGAAAGTTTCTAATGGCTTTTAAGGCAATCCTAGAGATACGATATGAAAGTTAAGAAGATTTCTAGGCAAGTACTACTCAAGGCTTAATATTCTACTAAACCGAAGCTAGAAGACATAAAAGTAAACATGACAAACCGTCTTCAAAGCTTCAACATGGAGAGTCCGAATCCCTTGACTTCATGAATACTCCTTGAGCTTCAACGAAGCTCCAGACATGACGATCACACGTTCTGAGGAAGTCTTGGAATGTCGCTTGAGATGAACAAATTACTTTGGCGACGATCTCCATAAATCTTCATGTACTTGAGTCTTTTAGTTGAATGACTTGAATATCTCCAACGTCATAGTCTTCGAAGCTTTTGACTCAACCATTCCTTCCTTCTCTTTGGATTGAATCTCCACTCATTTGTTGATACCATTGGCTTGAGGTTTGAAGTAGCATTTGAGTTCTTCAAGCCAATGCTTCACCTTTGTTGTTCTACCAAGTTCTCCACTTGAATCAACACGTGTAGTCACTTTTGATCTTCTTGAATCTAATTGGTGACTTTATAGCTAACGACAATCACAAGAGTTAGTCACAATGATTTTTGTTTGATCATCATCAAAATCAAGGTGGAGAATTTCAAAGGAGTGATTTTTGTTTGGAATTTCAAGGGAATATTCATGAAATTGAATCATTGCACATCAACTTGGCTACCCATGCTACATATTAAGTGAATCATGCTATAAAAACATAGTAGCAAGAACAAATTATTGGAATTCTAAATCTAAGTAATTCCTACCTCAAAAACTTTGATTTCCTCCTCTCTTCCTCTTTCTTTCTTCTCCATCTTTTTCTCTTTTCAAGCAAGCATGGCTTCCTTCTATTAGGGCATGGGAGTTAGGGGTTTTAGTTGTTAAATGAGGGGGAAAAGAGGATAGGGGTGGCCGGCCATAGGCTAAGGGAGAAAAGGAAAAAGAGAGAAGATAATAGAAGATGTAAGAAAAAGAAGGAAAAAGAAAGAAAACTAAAGAGGATTCTACACTCTCCTTACTTGCTCCATAAGCCATGCATAGCTCAAAATGACTATAATACCCTTCCAAAAATGTCCCTCAACTTTTAGGTATTTACAAGTTTGCCATTACTTTATGCACCGACCACTTAAGTATGTACATACAGCAGTTTTAGTCAAAAAGACCGTTTTGCCCCTGACCTTTCAAAAAATTTACGGGGGTTACCATTGACCCCCAATTCTTTTCATACTTGCATGGCTCTTCCTTTATTTGTAATTTATACGTAGTCTAACAAATCTACTATTGAATCAAGATCAAGCCGATTGCTTCCCTGGTAATGACGCCAAAAACTTATTGTGATAAGTTATAATTTACTGCAAGCATACTGTGTAGTTATAGCCTACGGTCGAACACAAGGAGACAGTGGTTGAGTATCGATTAATTGTGGATTTAATTAGGTTAGCAAATGATATGGAAGATGGGAAAAATTATAATAAAGGATATAAAAGGGGGAAATGCAAGGGCTAAGTATCATCACTAGTTCAAATTAAATGTGATTGATCTAACTTCTCAGTCTAAATGAATAAAGTCGTCGATGAGGGTTTATTCGCAATCCTCGGTCTCTCCCCATCTAACCGCAAGTGAGAACTCAGATCATATTTTGGATCTCTATCAGGACTCCGATGTCTCGTTGACAGATCCAATTCTAGTTGCTCTAATAAACTTGGCTCAATGTCTCGTCGTAACCTTATTATTAGAAAACCAATCTATCACTAAGGGCGTCAAAACAAAACCCCCGATTTCTCGTCAATGACTTGGGTTTTGTAGCGTCCTAATGATAAAATTTATGTAAGAACACATTAAAAGCAATGTCCTAGCAATAATCTAATAGACAGATATTTGGGTCGATCAACCCATACAAATGATCTACACTAGAGTTTAACTTCGTCCTAGGCAAGAAAATCTACTTAATCAACACGAGGATAGACATCAAGCTAATCATAAAGAATCACATGACCAAATAGAAAAAGAGAAGATTCACAACAATATTCATAAAGAAGATATAAAAATAAATCTTTAATACAAGCGATAAAACAATAAAGATCTTACAAATTTCCTAGAGAATCTACCCCAAAGAAGGGTTAAAACCTAGAAAAAGTCTCCCAAAAACTACCCTCTAGAATCCTTTAAATACTATCCCTAAAACACATCATCAAATCGGGTTCGAATCCAAAAATTAATGGGTGCATGGTCGTGCTGCTAAAGCTCACGGCCATGCTACCGCCTTGCGGCCTAGGGTTCATTCGCTTCGTAAAATATGCACTGCCGTGCAAAGTGCCTGCACAACCGTGCCAGTTCTATAGCCAGCTCCAGCAGCTCTCAGCTTTCACAAATTGAGCACAGCTGTGTAAAGTGGTTGCATGGTCGTGATGATGCCTTCAGCTCCTTCTCCAGCTTCTGCAGATTTGACATGGTCGTGTGGAGTCTTCAATACAACCGTGTAACTGTAAACTCCAAAAGGTCTTCTGTCATCATCATTGACACGACCATACGTTGAGCTGCACGGCCGTGCATTGAGCTGCACGGCTGTGCTGATATGGCTCCATCTTCTTCTATTCGAGTTGATATAATGGCATGGCCGTGCGTTGACATGCACGGCCGTATGCCCTGTAATTTGCCCTTTTCATCTTCTTTTCTTCATCGATCTCCACTGCTTCTTCTTCCATGCGCGTACCATCATGTCTTTGCACTATTTTCCATGCTTTTTCCTAAAAGACACAAAAAATTTTCCACGAGTGAAATGAATAAAAGAATGTGAAATGCATGAAAGATGCGAATAAACAATAAAAATGCAGGGAAGAGGAGAAGTAAATATGTGCAAAATATACACTTAACACCTATGTTCCTCTTCTTTTGTTTCATTGGTTTAAAGTTTGAGTCTATATGCAGTTTGTAGGTGATCACATAGGGGTCCACACATGGTATGTCATTGGGCGACCAGTGAAGACATATGTCATTGGGCGACCAGTGAAGACATCTATGTTGACCTTTAGACACTCAATCAGCTTCTCCATCATGACTGGATCAAGCCCTGACCCAATGGATACAGTCATCCCCTCCCTATCCGAGATAGAGACATGCTCTGGTTACTCGACCAGAGCAGTCCATTATTTGGCAGGGCCCCCTTTGTTGTCGAGAAGATCCATCGGGCTTGGCCATTCGACCCCTACGTCTTGGTGGAGAGAAGGTAGCATGACCTCGATTAAGCCTGGTTACCCTTCACTTTTCTAACCCCCTGTGTGGTTTTGAATTTAATCATTTGAGGGAGAGTGGAGACCACATCGTCGACTGAATTAAGAAGTAGTCGACCAATGATTTCGTTGTAGTACGATCTGATCTTCAACACAATGAATTTGGTTGTAAGAGTCACAGAGCGAGGGTCCTCTTTGAGTTCTACCGGTAGGCTAAACATTCTAACGATTAGGGTGTCATGTCACGTTAATCCGATTATCGGATCATGGCAAGCATGTAGATCATCCACTTACAGTCTCATTTTCTCTAAGATCGAAAAGAACATTATGTAACTTGAGCTACATTTTCTGATAAGCAGTCATCGTACTTGGTCAGGTCGATGACGTAGTTGATAACCACAACGTCATCATACGGTAGTTTAACCCCCTTCAGATCTTTATCTCTTAAGCAAATAGGTGGGATGGCGTTGCTCAGTCTATTTTGTCATATGCTCACAGTCATTACCTTTCGAGCGTATGATCTCGGAGCTGGGGTGTATGCTCACCCGATGAGGGTTCACCAAAGATTGTGACAGAGACTTTGAAGACATGTGTAGTAGTGATGGGCCTCTTGGGCCCGTTGGTAGTGGAGCAAGTCATCGTCGGTGTGGTTGATGATGTGGATGTTGACTCGATTCCCATGGACGGCGCTAGATGTTTCATGGCATATTTGTAGAGGAATATGCCCTCAGATCATTTGTATTTGATGCAAATGAAAATTTAAGCCTAGATAGGGACTAATTTGCATATGATGCAAAAGAGATTAAATGTGTCTTAAATTATTTAAGACTATATTTAATTAAATAAACATGTTGAAAAGGTTACCTAGATGACGGGATTGTCCCGCTCTAAACGCAGGTTCAAACCGCGTCAAAAACGGAGTCCAAATGCACAAGTTATAGCCAAAACAAGTCAGCCCAAACTGTTGGGCTGAAACCATCGAAAATGGAGGCCCACCAAGCCCGAATTTTCTGGTCAGGGTTTTTTGAAACCTGGGATTTTCTTGACGGCTACGTTTCTAAGAGAAGCATGACTTTTGGCTAACTTTGGACAATTGTTTGAAGGGTCAAACGGACTCGGATTGACGAGCCGTTTTTTCCTACGCGTTCACCGTTGAACCCTCTTCGATTTGGTAGGTTGTACCAACATTGAAGCTCAACGATGAGGGAGTTAAAATTCGAGGAAGTTTGCCCTTTGTGAAAGGCAAACTAACTTGATTTAATTAATCCCAAATTAATAGTCCCACCTCGGTTGTGGAGAAAAGGGGAGAGTCAGCCGCCTCTATAAATAGAGGCCCTCCCCCTTCCTCATAACTCGTTCCAAGCTCTAGATCTGAGCGGCTCTCGTAAATGTTGGAGCACGCTCGGATCTAAGCTTAAATTAAATATTTTTCTATCTCCCTAATATTTCTATCTTGCTCCTGAGGGCTCTAGCAAAGCCGCAAAGGAGTTCGGTTTCGGATCCAAAATCTAGACGGAGGTTTCACTCGCGTGAAACTTTCTTCGGCGCGTGGTTGGCTCGGCGACGCGGGATTGATCGCCTCGGGATGCGGAGTGGCTCGAGGAGCGGTTCGGGGAGTGGTTTGAGGAGCGGCTCGGCGTGGGACGGGAGCGGCTCGGAATACGGTGCGGAACATCTCGCCTGCTCCCGGGTTGAGATTCCGGGTATGTGTTTATTAGCATTAGTTTAATTTAATCGCAGTAGGCTAGATCCTTCTTGGGATGGTCAGACACATCCTAAGTCGGCATAGATCTTGGATTAGGGTCTTGGACCTTAAAGTTAAATGTTAATTAGATTAACATGTAATTTTTCCGCTGCTTTTCTGTCTATGTTCCGTCCGACTTAGGACGGGCATAGAGTTTTTGTGCCCTAAGGGTCCCTGAAACCCAGAGCTAGGTTTGCGTAACGATCTAGCCTGCGATTTCTTTAAACACATGAAATGCTTTTAAATACTTTTAAAAAATGTTTTTAAAGTTATGAGATAAATTTTAAAAATGTTTTTGATGTTTAAAAATCTATGTGATAAATTTTTGAATATGGAAATTTTTTAATGACGTTTTAAAAGTTATGTGATAATTTTTAAAACTAATTTTAAATCTTTTAAAATTTATGCGATAAGTTTAAAGTGCCTAAAAATTTTATATGATAAAATTTTAAGCATGAAAGTTTTTTTAAAATGATGTTTTAATTTTATGAGATATTTTAAAACTGATTTTAAAGGTTAAAATTTTTATGCGATAAATTTTTTAAAGTAGCATGCAAATTTGTGATTTTAAAAACAAGTTTTTATGAGATAAAAATAAAATATTTTTAAAATCATATTTTAAATTTAATTGTTAAATTTATGTATGCATGCTAAAATTGTTTATGCGATAAACTTAGTCTATTTAATTGTTAAATAGGTGTGCACTATCTTTATGCGATAAATTAGTGTAGCTTTATTTTTAATGGCTAGTTCATCTTGTCCCTTATTTGATAACACAAGACACCCCTTTAGGTTAGTCATTAAGAAATGATTAAAATTTATTACTTAAATTTTAATGACATGCTATGGTTTAATAAAATATTAACAACACTTCAAGACCTAATTCCTGATTAGGGTAGTCCCTTTAATGTTTCTTAATTCTAATTGTTATTATTAATTTTCATTAAAGGACTTTGCTTTTAGCGTTGTTAATAAAATTTATTAAAATCCTAATAACGATTAGGATAGCACGTGAACCTTATAGTTGATAAGGACTTAATAAAAGTTATTAAACAAATCCTAAAATTTTGAATTTAAGGATGCAACTAGTTGATAGGATTAATTAGTTGTTAATAAAAGCTGTTTAGTCTATGGCACACATATAAAAGTGACATGCTTCATTCAATGGACCATGATCCAGTCAATGTGCTTGGCTAAGAGTTCTGGATCAACCCTTGCTAGTCCAAGGGGCAGTGATCCTGTCTTAGTCAATTCCCTGGCTGTGTTCCGCTGGACCGCAATGTCGCGAATCATGATTGTATGACACCCTGGACTATATCTAGTCAATGCGTTATAAATCTTATTAAAGATTAATCAGTATCCCTCCTTGATTTTGGAGCTTGGTAACTCAAAGAAGACAATTATAGTTGTTGAGTCTCCTCAAGCTATGGCATGTTTATCTTTAAGGAACAAACTCCAACATACATGTGATGTCGTCTAGACTTGACCCAAATCGATACGTCGGGTCTCCTCGAGCATCGATCTAAGTCAAATCTGGACACGAAATCAAGGGTCTGACTAGACCAGTCATTATGATTTGTTGAGTCTCCTCAAGATCATAAGTGACTGTGGGTAAAAAAAGGTTAACATTAGGAATCCAAAAGATAGTGATTTGGGATTCTTAAGAAGAGGTTGTAGAGGCATGAGTAGGAAGTTGGGATGCACGCTTGTGAAATGGAACATAAATATACGCGTGTCCCATGTGTGAAACATGCAAATGAACATTAGTTCTAACATGAAAATTTTTATGCCACATGTTATAAATAATCCTTGAAAAAACATATGAGTATGGATTATGAATATACAATGCACATTAGTCAAGAATTTGACACACATGAAATACATAGACATGAATGACATATAAGACACAATATGCAAACATAAGATATGCATGAGATAGTCTCAAACACAAAGTGACATCTTCATGCATCCAACACACATGGATACCAAATGTAAGAATATACTTACAACATTAAGCCCCCCTACTTTGGTGCATCACTTAAGCACCATCAACTCCATTTGAATGAAAGTCTTTGTAAATCAAAGAGTTGGTAGGGTTGGTATCCCAATGTGGATTGTGCCTAGAAAACATCATTTTGGTATCCAAAAACCTTTTTGGATCCTATGGGTTAGGCAACAAATTTAAAAATACTAAATTCAAATAATTGTAACCCATATCCTAATGTAATCATATACAATATTAATGAAGCATGTAATCATGTTGCAAGATAAATATTTAACCAAATACATGCATATACCAATTGTACCAAAAATAAGTATATATATATTATAATCCAAACGCATGACATGTATCACATGCAACAAGACATGAATATGAGCCAACGCATGTGTTGCAAGAAGAAATATTAAATATTCAAAACATGAAAATCATAAACACAATGATTTACAATAATCATGCAATGGAAATCAAATTCAATATGAATTTACGTTTCTAACACACATGAGCATCCAAGTCCAATATGCAAACAAAAGAATAAACCAATTCTAAACACAAATGCATTGGTACCCATAAAATGACTATAAACATATGGTACCAAGCAAAGAAGGGTCAATGGAAACTAACCCTTCGGAAACCAAGTCCAAGAGGGCCGTGATTTCCCACCATAATCATCATTCAAAATAATATTATGAATATACGATTGCACATACATATCCTTAGCATGATTGCTAGTGTTCTTCGGACCCCAAATAGTGTATGATTTGGGTATCCTCTTCCTAGTGGTTGCATGCACAAAAGGTTGATTTCTACGTGGTGCATGTGGCCTAGGAACATGAGATCTAGCAAGAGCATGAGGAACATTGTGTTGTGCTAAAGTATGATGATGGGCATATGATATATGGTGTGGTGTTGCATACATACGTGGATGAACATGAGGTGTGTATGCATGAGGATGATCATGAGAATAAGCATGCATATGTGGATGTGATATGTGATCATAAACATGTGAAGGTGCATGAGCATGAGTACGTGCATGAGAGTGTCTCAAATGAGTGTTTGCATGTACTCGTGGGTGTGAAACGTAAAAACCATCATTCGTGTGAACATGTGGAGTAGGAGGTGTGTTCCTACATGGCATAGTATTGGTGTATATGAATGCATGACCCTTCTTTGGAGGTCCACCCACAGTGGGTTTCTTTCCAAAGGAGGGAGGAATATGAGTGGTGGTTTTCTTAGTAGTAGAACTACCCAAGTTGTTATAGACACCACTCGTGGATGCACCGGAGGATGGCCTCACAAAATCTATAGTTACTTCACTATAGGAGGTGCGTGCATTGGATGCACTTGCCTTAGAATAACCAAGGCCAACACGATGGTTTGCCGGTAGTTGATCCTTTAGCAAACCATCCAAATTGTCATTTCCCTAGTTGAATCTCTCAACAATGGAGGACATGAGCTCATATTTCTTCGAAATTGAAGAAATAGTGGCATCCAAGGTGGATGCACGTGTGGTGAGCTCGTGCACTTGGGATTTGAGATCCTCATTCTCAATTCCCAAACAAGTGTTTTGAGATTGAAGATTTTCAATCTCATGATCGTTACTATCCACAATAGAAACATGATCAAGTTGAGATTTGAGATACTCCACCTCATTTCTCAACATGCCAGTTTGAGTAAGCAAACTTGCTTTCTCAATAGCGAGTGTCTCAACAATGGTGTCATTGTTAGAGGTTCTACATGAAGATGTGTTAGAGAGACTAGCAATTTTATTCTTAGCATCACAATATTTATGCATAAGATTTTGATATTTATCAAATAATTGCTTAAGTTCAATTTTAAGATCATCCGTTGTTACCTCTTCATCGTCGCTATCGCTTTCACTTGAGTCGCTTGATTCGTCAATAGAGTCGTCCTCTCATGCCATCAAACCCATGAATGAATCTCTTTCATCATTGGAGGAAGAACACTCTGAGGTGGACTCTTCTTGCTCCGCTAGCATGTGCCATATTTGATATGACGTTGTTACCTTGGACACATGCATAAGAATGTCATAAGTTAAATAATCAAGCAAGATATCCATTACCTCTTGATGTTTCCCCGCCAACTCTTTTTGCTTATTTGTCCATTCATGTTCGGGAGAGGTAGGTGCGCGAAAGGGCTTCTCCACAAGCTTCCAATAATCCTCATCGATGGATTGAATGTGAGCCTTCATCTTTACACACCAACTTTGATAATTGGGTCCAATGAGATATGGTGGAATAGGACATCGTGTGTTGTTGTTGTTGGTTGCCATAGCTATTACCTCGCTCTGATACCAATTGTAGTGACCCTGTGCTATGAGGAACAAACACTAGAGGGGGTGAATAGTGTTTAATAGAATTATAAGGAATTTACGCCAAATAAAACCCTACTTAACCAACAAATGCGGAATGTAATAAGTTAACAACAACACAAGGAATAATGAAATGCAAACAAGCAATCTACCCTGGTTCGGTGCCACCCAAGTCTCCCCGACTTGTTACTAGTGCCCTAATCCAGCAACACCTGGATCCCCTCCATATACTCTAGCAAACCGCTAGAGATTTCCTTTAGCCCACTTGTGGAAAACCTCCAACAAGTGCAATCGACCTACAATCGATGTCCGTGTATCCCACAACCCGGGAACACGCAAAACCTTAATCCCACAGGATAGCAATCCGACTTCCATTAGACAAGCTACATAATCTAAGGGAGGCGCCGCCTTGGCATTGGCTACTTCCGCGGCGACCTCCGCGGGAGTCCACTTCGTGAAATCTTCTTCGGAGGGCTCGACATACTCCGTCATGGTGGCTCTTCATAGTGAAGCGCACCGGAGGAAAATTTGCATCCGGCATTTCCAGTACCCGTAGTTGGTACCGTTGAAGTGTGGAGGCCTGACGGAGGATAGTCCTTCCATAACTGAAGAAGCTCCATCGTGGTTCTTGAAGACGTTGTAGTCGTTATTCGTCATAGCTCTCAACTTTGGCTATGTGTAGCTTTGAACTTGGCTCTGATACCAATTGTAGTGCCCTGTATAGCTACTGCACATGTACTCGAGGGGGGGTGAATAGTACTTTTAAATAATAGGGAGAGTATGGATACAGTCATCCCCTCCCTATCCGAGATAGAGACATGCTCTGGTTACTCGACCAGAGCAGTCCATTATTTGGCAGGGCCACCTTTGTTGTCGAGAAGATCCATCGGGCTTGGCCATTCGACCCCTACGTCTTGGTGGAGAGAAGGTAGCATGACCTCGATTAAGCCTGGTTACCCTTCACTTTTCTAACCCCCTGTGTGGTTTTGAATTTAATCATTTGAGGGAGAGTGGAGACCACATCGCCGACTGAATTAAGAAGTAGTCGACCAATGATTTCGTTGTAGTACGATCTGATCTTCAACACAATGAATTTGGTTGTAAGAGTCACAGAGCGAGGGTCCTCTTCGAGTTCTACCGGTAGGCTAAACATTCTAACGATTAGGGTGTCATGTCACGTTAATCCGATTATCGGATCATGGCAAGCATGTAGATCATCCACTTACAGTCTCATTTTCTCTAAGATCAAAAAGAACATTATGTAACTTGAGCTACATTTTCTGATAAGCAGTCATCGTACTTGGTCAGGTCGATGACGTAGTTGACAACCACAACGTCATCATACGGTAGTTTAACCCCCTTCAGATCTTTATCTCTTAAGCAAATAGGTGGGATGGCGTTGCTCAGTCTATTTTGTCATATGCTCACAGTCATTACCTTTCGAGCGTATGATCTCGGAGCTGGGGTGTATGCTCACCCGATGAGGGTTCACCAAAGATTGTGACAGAGACTTTGAAGACATGTGTAGTAGTGATGGGCCTCTTGGGCCCCTTGGTAGTGGAGCAAGTCATCGTCGGTGTGGTTGATGATGTGGATGTTGACTCGATTCCCATGGACGGCGCTAGATGTTTCATGGCATATTTGTAGAGGAATATGCCCTCAGATCATTTGTATTTGATGCAAATGAAAATTTAAGCCTAGATAGGGACTAATTTGCATATGATGCAAAAGAGATTAAATGTGTCTTAAATTGTTTAAGACTATATTTAATTAAATAAACACGTTGAAAAGGTTACCTAGATGACGGGATTGTCCCGCTCTAAACGCAGGTTCAAACCGCGTCAAAAACGGAGTCCAAATGCACAAGTTATAGCCAAAACAAGTCAGCCCAAACTGTTGGGCTGAAACCATCGAAAATGGAGGCCCACCAAGCCCGAATTTTCTGGTCAGGGTTTTTTGAAACCTGGGATTTTCTTGACGGCTACGTTTCTAAGAGAAGCATGACTTTTGGCTAACTTTGGACAATTGTTTGAAGGGTCAAACGGACTCGGATTGACGAGCCGTTTTTTCCTACGCGTTCACCGTTGAACCCTCTTCGATTTGGTAGGTTGTACCAACATTGAAGCTCAACGATGAGGGAGTTAAAATTCGAGGAAGTTTGCCCTTTGTGAAAGGCAAACTAACTTGATTTAATTAATCCCAAATTAATAGTCCCACCTCGGTTGTGGAGAAAAGGGGAGAGTCAGCCGCCTCTATAAATAGAGGCCCTCCCCTTCCTCATAACTCGTTCCAAGCTCTAGATCTGAGCGGCTCTCGTAAATGTTGGAGCACGCTCGGATCTAAGCTTAAATTAAATATTTTTCTATCTCCCTAATATTTCTATCTTGCTCCTGAGGGCTCTAGCAAAGCCGCAAAGGAGTTCGGTTTCGGATCCGAAATCTAGACGGAGGTTTCACTCGCGTGAAACTTTCTTCGGCGCGTGGTTGGCTCGGCGACGCGGGATTGATCGCCTCGGGATGCGGAGCGGCTCGAGGAGCGGTTCGGGGAGTGGTTTGAGGAGCGGCTCGGCGTGGGACGGGAGCCGCTCGGAAGACGGTGCGGAACATCTCGCCTGCTCCCGGGTTGAGATTCCGGGTATGTGTTTATTAGCATTAGTTTAATTTAATCGAAGTAGGCTAGATCCTTCTTGGGATGGTCAGACACATCCCAAGTCGGCATAGATCTTGGATTAGGGTCTTGGACCTTAGGGTTAAATGTTAATTAGATTAACATGTAATTTTTCCGCTGCTTTTCTGTCTATGTTCCGTCCGACTTAGGACGGGCATAGAGTTTTTGTGCCCTAAGGGTCCCTGAAACCCAGAGCTAGGTTTGCGTAACGATCTAGCCTGCGATTTCTTTAAACACATGAAATGCTTTTAAATACTTTTAAAAAATGTTTTTAAAGTTATGAGATAAATTTTAAAAATGTTTTTGATGTTTAAAAATCTATGTGATAAATTTTTGAATATGGAAATTTTTTAATGACGTTTTAAAAGTTATGTGATAATTTTTAAAACTAATTTTAAATCTTTTAAAATTTATGCGATAAGTTTAAAGTGCCTAAAAATTTTATATGATAAAATTTTAAGCATGAAAGTTTTTTTAAAATGATGTTTTAATTTTATGAGATATTTTAAAACTGATTTTAAAGGTTAAAATTTTTATGCGATAAATTTTTTAAAGTAGCATGCAAATTTGTGATTTTAAAAACAAGTTTTTATGAGATAAAAATAAAATATTTTTAAAATCATATTTTAAATTTAATTGTTAAATTTATGTATGCATGCTAAAATTGTTTATGCGATAAACTTAGTCTATTTAATTGTTAAATAGGTGTGCACTATCTTTATGCGATAAATTAGTGTAGCTTTATTTTTAATGGCTAGTTCATCTTGTCCCTTATTTGATAACACAAGACACCCCTTTAGGTTAGCCATTAAGAAATGATTAAAATTTATTACTTAAATTTTAATGACATGCTATGGTTTAATAAAATATTAACAACACTTCAAGACCTAATTCCTGATTAGGGTAGTCCCTTTAATGTTTCTTAATTCTAATTGTTATTATTAATTTTCATTAAAGGACTTTGCTTTTAGCGTTGTTAATAAAATTTATTAAAATCCTAATAACGATTAGGATAGCACGTGAACCTTATAGTTGATAAGGACTTAATAAAAGTTATTAAACAAATCCTAAAATTTTGAATTTAAGGATGCAACTAGTTGATAGGATTAATTAGTTGTTAATAAAAGCTGTTTAGTCTATGGCACACATATAAAAGTGACATGCTTCATTCAATGGACCATGATCCAGTCAATGTGCTTGGCTAAGAGTTCTGGATCAACCCTTGCTAGTCCAAGGGGCAGTGATCCTGTCTTAGTCAATTCCCTGGCTGTGTTCCGCTGGACCGCAATGTCGCGAATCATGATTGTATGACACCCTGGACTATATCTAGTCAATGCGTTATAAATCTTATTAAAGATTAATCAGTATCCCTCCTTGATTTTGGAGCTTGGTAACTCAAAGAAGACAATTATAGTTGTTGAGTCTCCTCAAGCTATGGCATGTTTATCTTTAAGGAACAAACTCCAACATACATGTGATGTCGTCTAGACTTGACCCAAATCGATACGTCGGGTCTCCTCGAGCATCGATCTAAGTCAAATCTGGACACGAAATCAAGGGTCTGACTAGACCAGTCATTATGATTTGTTGAGTCTCCTCAAGATCATAAGTGACTGTGTGTAAAAAAACGATAGGGAGTCACATGTGATGTGATTGACTAAGAGTTAGTCTACCAATCATGGAACCAATCAACTTGTTGAGTCTCCTCAAGGTTGTGAGGTTCAGGATGATTGGATCCCTCTTTCACTAATTTTTAAATATTTTAATTCGATTAAATCGTTCGTTATTAAGCTTTGAAACGATCGTAAAAATAGTGGGAGGATATAGATAGATGAATGCCAATCTACCTATATTTAATATTGAACATATGCTAAACTAGGGCAAGACTATGTTTACCGAAGGAATCGAAATATAATATTTTAATGGAATAAGTTAACTGGTCAAATAGGTTGATTAATTGAATATCAAGCTAAATTCTAATTGATAGAATCAAAACTATATTCTCGTTGACATTAAAAGGACCTTCTAAAGAACAGACTTAAGAAATATGATTTCATTAAGTTCTGGGTCGAACAAATAAATTCAGGCTACATGTCACTCGTCTCTATATGAGGCAGCTTGAACATATAGGATATTTGAAGTAGTTTCTCCCTACAACTTGTCGAGCTACCCTTAAGGTTGTATGGACAAACAATTTTGATCCGCAAAGTTCAAGAATTTGATCAAATTGTTCGAGTCGAATACGAGTGCATGAGCGATACAAGGCTATGTATCCCAACCGGATCTTGGGACAAGCAACTTCTTGAGCTACACTCAAGATTGCAACTCTCAGGCGTTTGGATACATGAGACGCTTGTGTAGCTATTATTTATGTTGGGCTATTTAAATATCTAAATGTGATTTAGAAAAGGAAGAAGGCACTCCGGAAAAGTCAATTGAGAAAGTTAGTTTAATTTATCATTAATAGAGGCATAAGTAGGAGGATATGAAAATGCGATATATTTTGATGTCACGATTTCATAATTATTGTTCTTCAAAAGTCGTCTAACACAATTTGACGAATGTCGTCACCTTGCTTCCAAAGCAATGTTTTATGTTAGTAATTTGTAATAACTATAATATATTAAATGTTAATATATAAATACACAAGATAGTAGCAAACTTATATGGCAAAATAGACTAGGCCGTATCGAGAGACTAAGCTTCACAAGTCACATAAAGAGGGGTCTGACCTCTCGTATTATGAAGTCTACGGACACTTGTGAGTCTTATCCTCTTAGATAAAATTGGCCGAAACCCATCTGTAAGACAGTGGGAGAATGAGTTGTCGAACTCAGTCTGGTACATACTGATGTACCCGAGTCTAGATTAACCAAAATAAGTTATTCGTATATTTTATTAAGACACGTGTTCTTGATGAAACACAAGTCTGAAAAATAAAGAACGAAAAGACAAAAGTATTTAAACTGATTCGATTAGATCGAATGGTTAAATACTTAGCTACATAAAATCTTGCGTAATTAAAAGAAAATGTGATTTTCTCTCAGGTCAAGTCTGTTAACACATAAGTGTGTTAAAAGGTATGAATCACACTTAGTTAGACTCGGTGCGATCCATAACAAGTGACTCTGAGTTAAGTTCTCCCTCTGGGTTAAGTCCCAGATAGTAATGCCTAGGTTTTGATAATGTTCTATGAGGACATTATCAATAAGATATTCATTAAATCAATCATTAGGAAGTTGTATAATTACTCGAATTTCGTGAGACGGAGAGTCGAGTTAGACATCATAACTGATGATGACTTAGTCAACTTCCGGGATGATAATTCGGAGTAGTATCTCCGATTTATAACTTGATGCAATCAGAATTGGTCCGTGTGCGTAAATAAATTTTGGAATTTAGTTTACGTACCCAAGGAAAATGATTCCTTGCTTTCTGCAAGTAAAGCTTTAAGTTGAAAGATTAGATGCATAAAGAAAATAGTGAAGTTCAATCATGTTGGTCGAGAACGGTTTTCATCCTAATTTCTTTAAAACGGATTAGTTGAAACCGTCACGCCAGCAGATGTATACAGATCTACTCGGACTAAACTCGATGTAAACGCTCAGTTTGACCATGAAAATTGGAGCATTCACTTATAAGTTCGTTTTTCTAAATATGATTTAGACAGACCAACTTATATGAATTAGCCAAAGAGTTTTTCAAGGTTAGTGGGAGCGTGTAAATTACATGCAAGGCATTAAAGAGATGGAACATATAGTTTGACAAAGTAATCAAAAGTTTGATACTTTATCAGAAATAGATATGAGCTATTTGAAATGACCATTAAAAAATTTAAATTATTATCGTAAGGTACGATGAACTGGATAAAATCCAAGTAAATAAAATATTATAGATTCCGTAAGACCAAGTGAATTATTTGAATGAGATTCAAATGGTTGGTCTAACATGAACATAGAAACCCCTTAAGTCTATAGTGTAGACGGTTTTAGCAGATCCACTCACGAAGGCTCTACCACATGAAGTCGTGAAAACTTATGTGTAAAACCGGTATAAGATACCGAGATAAATGGGCCTGAGTGCAAGTGGGAGATGTTGAGAGAAGATGCCTTTGAGGCAATCTATCTCTGTGTGTGAATAGCACAAACATCTTGTTCAAAATAACAGTAAGCTGTTTGGTAATAATTTATCTAAGTTATGTTATAATGTAGTTAACATTAGATATTAACTTAAGTAAAGTCCTGAGACTTTATGCAAGGTCAAACATGTATCGAGATGAGTATCTCGATCATGGAGAAATGTTTGACCGTCCGTAGCATAAGTCTAAAAGGGTTTGTGGTCGTAGATGCTTCGAGACAAGGATATCGAAACATCGGATAGACCATTGTGTCTTAGTCTTCACCGTTTAGCGGTGGCGATGATCTCATGATCGTTTGACTTGGCGAAGTCGTAGACGAGACACAGATGCTCATTAGAGAATGAGTTCACTGAACGATCCACAAGAGTTATCATATGGTTATATTGACCAATCTGTCAATGATGACTCTGAGTGATGATAGGCTAGTTGGTCTTTTGACTTGAGGTCATTTTGACGAACCTGTGCGTGAACGGTGCCACTTAGATCAAATGACCTAGCTTCGAGGCAAGGCCTGTCGAAAGGTCTTTGATTGGGTGACACTTGAAGCGTATGAGGAGAGTAATGACCAAGAGAGGATTCGTCTCTCCCGGTCAATGGGAGTTAGTGTCGTAGGGTTAGTTCGGTCTTTAGTAAAAACTCTGGCCAGAGTATGTTGGAAGAAGTCCAACATTTTTTGACTAAAAGATCGATAGAAACTAACCGGAGTCAAGTTATTGGGGTTGACAGTTTGACCGTACCCTAGACTTGATCTACACGACATAGTTAAGACGAAGAGACTATAACTGCGGAACTCATCACGGAAACAGTCAGGGTGGTCCCGACAATACTCATGTCAATGAGTCAACCACATAATGATGATTCCTGAAGCAGGGACGGCAACCACTACCCGTGGTCACTGCCGTATAGGGCTTCGAGCCCAACCTGTTGTAAGGGTCAGGCTGTAGGGTCTCACACAGAGTGCAACCTTCGTCTAGTAATAGGTAGAAACATTAGGGAGAATATGCATTTGATGCAAGGGATAAATATTGCAAAAGATGTTTGCAATAATCTCCTGCATTCGGGATAAATGATCATGAGTGCAAGTGGGAGATGTAGAGGAATATGCCCTCAGATCATTTGTATTTGATGCAAATGAAAATTTAAGCCTAGATAGGGACTAATTTGCATATGATGCAAAAGAGATTAAATGTGTCTTAAATTGTTTAAGACTATATTTAATTAAATAAACACGTTGAAATACCTAGATGACGGGATCGTCCCACTCTAAACGCAGGTTCAAACCGCGTCAAAAACGGAGTCCAAATGCACAAGTTATGCCAAAACAAGTCAGCCCAAACTGTTGGGCTGAAACTAGCGAAAATGGAGGCCCACCAAGCCCGAATTTTCTGGTTAGGGTTTTTTGAAACCTGGGATTTTCTTGACGGCTACGTTTCTAAGAGAAGCATGACTTTTGACTAACTTTGGACAATTGTTTGAAGGGTCAAACGGACTCGGATTGACGAGCCGTTTTTTCCTACGCGTTCACCGTTGAACCCTCTTCGATTTGGTAGGTTGTACCAACATTGAAGCTCAACGGTGAGGGAGTTAAAATTCGAGGAAGTTTGCCCTTTGTGAAAGGCAAACTAACTTGATTTAATTAATCCCAAATTAATAGTCCCACCTCGGTTGTGGAGAAAAGGGGAGAGTCAGCCGCCTCTATAAATAGAGGCCCTCCCCCTTCCTCATAACTCGTTCCAAGCTCTAGATCTGAGCGGCTCTCGTAAATGTTGGAGCACGCTCGGATCTAAGCTTAAATTAAATATTTCTCTATCTCCCTAATATTCCTATCTTGCTCCTGAGGGCTCTAGCAAAGCCGCAAAGGAGTTCGGTTTCGGATCCGAAATCTAGACGGAGGTTTCACTCGTGTGAAACTTTCTTCGGCGCGTGGTTGACTCGGCGACGCGGGATTGATCGCCTCGGGATGCGGAGCGGCTCGAGGAGCGGTTCGGGGAGTGGTTTGAGGAGCGGCTCGGCGTGGGACGGGAGCGGCTCGGAAGACGGTGCGGAACATCTCGCCTGCTCCAGGGTTGAGATTCTGGGTATGTGTTTATTAGCATTAGTTTAATTTAATCGCATTAGGCTAGATCCTTCTTGGGATGGTCAGACCCATCCCAAGTCGGCATAGATCTTGGATTAGGGTCTTGGACCTTAGGGTTAAATGTTAATTAGATTAACATGTAATTTTTCCGCTGCTTTTCTGTCTATGTTCCGTCCGACTTAGGACGGGCATAGATTTTTTGTGCCCTAAGGGTCCCTGAAAACCCTTCAATATTCTCACCACAGATGTTGCAGATGGGTAGTCGAAAGGACATCGCTGACGTGGAGGATGAGGTCGACCTTCAGGGTGCTATCCGAGCTAACTTTGAGAATAGGGAGCTCCGAGCTGAGCCATGAATGCTAAGCTGGACCTTAGTCAATCGATCTCCTCTACGGTCTGTAACACATGAGGCTCGTCAGGTGGTCAGATCTGAGTTCCGACCAAATCCACTCAGATGCTTAAGTCAGATCGTGATTAAGGAATACTCGTTAAACTGATTCCGACTTGTTGGGAAGTATTTTACTAGTTCTTGGGCCGAGCTATATGGAGTAAGAAATATGTTTGGCCGAGCAGATTGAGTGTATAGGAGTACCTGAATATCAAAGCTCAGAGATTTTCCCTGACTCACCTTGTTGGAGGAGCTATTTATAGGCAATGGTCTCCTTAAGAGTGTTCTCGTGGAGGCGCCCGAGCATTGAAGACGCTTAATTACTTTGACACGTGGCTCCTGCCTTCAATCGAGGGCCCAATGATTGAACATGAATGCCCCTACTGATGGAGGGCGTCGTGCTCGGAGCAGATTAAGGATCCCGACGGTTAACCCAACTGGCGCTTTAAACGGAGCAAGTCCTCGTCTCACGTGCGGGTTAGGGTGGCCATCGGCCGGCCTGGGCCCGGTCGGGCCTTGATCGGACCACGGGCCGGCCCAGCCCGGTGGCTAGCCAGGGACTGGAAGCCCGACCCGAGGCCCGTCCCGTCCTGGACCTGGGCCGGCCCAAATAAGTAAAAATTTAAAATTTAAAAAAATCAAAAAATGCTAAAAAATTCCTAAAAGATTCTTAAAAGTTCTTTTAAAAATCTACACTTAATATATGTCATATATACATAGTATTAGACTTTTAAAGATAGATATTTTTAAAGATAGATATTTTTATAAAAACATAGTAATTTATAAAAAATTCCAAATGTATAGTATTTTCTAAATTGTAAGTATGTAACAATTTTATAAAAGATAAAAAATTACCGAGTAATATTGCTAAATAAATAAAGTAGGGACACATGACAAAAAAGTATTTAAGCCCGAAATTCTCGAAGGTCGCGGGTTGAACCTTTAAGTTTTATTAATTAAAATCTGTTTTTTGAGGTGGGGACGTAAGTCGGCCTGTCTTACCCGTCATACAATGGCCAATGAAGAAAACTAATACAAATAATAATATAATAATAGACGGAAGAATTGAACATTACTCATCTTGTGCCTCTTCTTCGTCGGAATCTTCAGAAATGTCCTTCTTGTCCTGCGAGCGATTTTCAGCTTGGAACTAATCCTTCGCACAAACCGCAGCTTCAACTATGTCTTCCTTCAGCCGTGACCTTTTATTGATCAGAACGCGATCACCTGCACTAAAAGCAGACTTCGAAGCAACGGTAGATATAGGTACAACTAATAAGTCACAAGCCATGATGGAAAGAATGGGATAAACGTATTCATCTCCTTTCAACTAGGCAAGAGCATCAAAATATTCATCATCCATTTCTGCCTCAGAAAAGGGAAATGGATTTGCTAAATACTTAGACAGTTCAATAGAAGAATATACAACTCTACTGTTTTTTGTTTCTTCCTCCCTAACATTTGTCGGATCCTACTCGAAGAAGAAGAAGTAGCATGCACAGAAAAAGTATGTGAAGCCCTACGAAATCTAGTCTCATAATTTGCAAACATGGTTCTTAAGCTATGTTTAACCGTATCTACATGTTCAACATGGGGAAATCCCATGTTTTTAGACTACATTTCTAATAACCGAAGTGCAACATCCTCCTTATGACATGGATCAAAAACTTTAGATAAGGAGTAAATAAGAGGAACATTATTCTAATACTTAGCTAGTTTTATCGACATGTCTTGTGTCATAGGCATAATAGCAGTGTTATTTTGTGTATTGTCTCTATGCTTAGATAAAGTTTCAAAAATCAAAAGTAATTGTTTTAATCCTAAAAATTATGTTGGGTAGTAAACCCCAGATAGTTTATTGGTAGCAATAAAAAATACATCAAAAAATCATGCAGATGATCTACAGTTACCCACTCACGTTCAGTAATGTCATAGCATGGTCATATTGAAGGTATGTAAGTGAAAAATCTGTAAACTACTCTCTATTTTTAATCATGGAACGCAGCATTATATTAAGCACGTAAGCATGATCTACAAAATGCGATGTAACACATAAATATAAAGATCTCCATTTTGTTGTCCAAATATCAGAAGTTAAAGCTATCTTAGAATTTAAGCTAGCAAAAGTTTCAATCAATTTAGCTTTCCCAACTTGATAAGCTGACATAACATCTCTTCGAAGAGTGTCTAGGCACTCTTCTAAAGCCAGGATTAAAGGCCATCTTGCCATCTTTTTTCTCATATTCTCAGCAAAGTATGAGAAATTAGATAAAGAGGAAGAAGATGCAGATAAATTTAATGTTGTCTGTTTAAAGCCACGTTTTATGTAAGATGCTATGTGTCTCTTAAGGTATGTTGTACCGTCAGAAGGTTTGCAATTAAAATCTGTTATAAATATTTTGTAAATTGCCTGATGTCCTTTGCCAGCGACAGTTTCAACCGTAAAGTTCTCCCAATTCGCAGATTTTTGTGATCTGGGTTAGGGTTGTTGTGTAGGTGGAACAATAGGAATAATATGTTGTGCAGGAGTAGAAGAGTGTACAGAAGAAGTCTATGCAGAAGTAGTATAAGCAGATGTAGCATTCGTGTACTTAAACGTTTCTGTTTGTGACATATCATTATCAAAATTTTGTGCTTCTATTGGGTTATCCCGAATCATGTTAAAATTATCCTGCTCCTCAATGATATCTAGGTGGACGGTAAAATTCCTATGATTTGGTCCAGCAAGTTTGCTAAAAATATAGGAAGCTGCTTACTGGGTTGTGACTTGCTATTGGTGTAGAGAGCAGATGATCTTGATAGCGGAGTGATCTGAGACTTGAGTGGAAGTTGAGAGAGATAGTGATTTGAGCCTTAATCTTGACGATGAGATAAGCACAAAGTTGACATAGATTTAAACCGAAGTTGACGAGATGAGCCTTAAGCTTTATTGCTTGAGCGTATGAGAGAGAATGAGAGAGTTTGACAGAGTTTGATAGTTTGAGAATTGATAAAAAAATGAGAGGGGTTGGCTGCAATTTATAGGTATTTTCGGGTGTAAAATGACAAAAATACCCCTCCCAAATGGCCGTTTATGACCGTTAGGAGGGGGTCGTCTGGTCTTTTGACAAAAAATTACCAAAATGACCCCGGCCCCCAGCCATCAGGCATTGCTTTCATTTTTTAAAGGAAAAAATTTCCAAATGACCTCCTTGACGTGAGGGTCCCAAAACAACTGGGCCAAGACGATCGGCTCCCCTCGGCTCTTGGGCCCTCGGCCCACTCAGACGGGTAATTAACTTCGGGTCAGCCAAATTCTGTGACAAGAATGAAATATTTTGTATTTTAATAATCAAATTTAAAACAACCAACCGGTTCTAGTATTTTTCCGTTGACTAGCTCAGCCAGGTTCATGCATTATATCTGCAATTTTTTTATTTAACATTTGTAAGTAGGAAGATTTAAATTATGTGCACGAAGCATGCAGAATTTTCCTTGATATTTTTTTAATCCGCAGCGGTAGTTCCTTGACGATGCTCTATTGGAGAGGTAGGCTTGGAGACTTTCCCTACAGTCTATCTAAAGTATTCAAATTTCACGTCATTATGTTGGTGACCCTGCAAGTCTATCTAAATTATTCTAATTCCACATATATGTTTCCCTACAAGTCATTATTGTTATGAATGGGGGAGACCTTTGGTCTCCACCCACTATCATCCACCATTAAACCCACTCTTAGTGGGTGTCCCTTAAGATCCAAGGGACTTATAACTCTCTTCATATAATATGTATGTGGCTATGGACTTCACCAAATGTCTACTTCTTCTCCATATTCTAATATGTTATTAACACGCTCCGAAGCTGACCCGAATCCCTGCCGACGGACAAACTGTGAGGACGCGGATAAGTCTTCCTTCTCCGAAATTCGCTAGATCCGTAGGGTAGGATCTTGAGGTAAATTTTGAGAAACCCCTAGATCAAAAATATTTACATGCACATGTTGTTAAATCTATGATACTTATTTTCGAAGAATTCTATAGCAAAATCTATAGCTAGAAAATCCATTTTTAACACACAGATTTATTGGTAATAACACATTTCAAATCAACATACAAATTTCCACTGAAATTTGTGGGGCCTGAAGCTCTAGAGAAAAATCGTATCACATACAAATTTCGTTAAAAATTTGAAATTTAACCTTCACAATTCTCCGGAATGGGGTGCATATCTGGCAAGATTTTCCAAATCTATCGTTTGGTTTGTCCCTCGTATTTCGACGGAATAGGGTTAGCGCACAAAATTCGGATCACATTCGGAGTATCACCTTTGATTCTCCAGCCGCGGTGCTCTGCCCCCTACTGGAGGGGGGCCTGCTATTTTGATAGCCCCCCAGTCGGGGGCCAATCCCTTCTCGTCGAAGTGCATGAAGCGCCCTACCCCTCGTCGGAATCGGAAGCGCCTGAAACGCCGAAATCAGATTTGTCAGGAGGGGGGCCTCCATTCAGATCGTCGGGGGGCCTTCAAAGCCTCGGATCATTGGGGGGTTTCTTCTCGTTTTTTGGAAGCGGCGCTCTCCCCCTGTCGGGGGAGGCTTCGAGTCACCGGCCACCCCCACCCCCCACCCTACCCCCCCCCCCCCCTATTTTTTTGGGGGGGAGGGGGGCGCCCTCCTGATTCGCCACCACCACCCCGACATGGGGGCCTCTCTCCCGTGGTGGCCAGCACCCCCCTTCATAGGAGGTCCTTCTCTGGGACGTACGCCCCCACCCCCAGTTAGAGTGTGGGCCTTGAATCGTCCTACCCCCGTTCGAACGACCCCCCCCCGGACCGGGGGCTTCAGATGGCCGCCCCATCCATGTCGGAGATAGGGGCCTCGATCTAATAATGACTGCTGCACCTTCCCACCCTCTCTCCTTACTCCCCTACCCCTATGGTAAAGGAGAGAAGAGGCATGGGCCTCCCTTGATGGACCAGAAGCCCAGTTGTAACAAGATTGATAATTAAAATGGTTTTTTTAGCTAACGGGCCTGCAGCCCACGGGCCTCTGGCCTGCTGGCCAAATTAATTTAATTTCAGAAATCAAAATATAATTCTGAAAATACCATATTAAACTCTGAAAATTACAGAAAATTCTGGAAATATCGGAATAAATCCGAAAATATTTCTGGAAAAATCCAGAAAAATCAGGGAAAATCAGGGTGAGGATATTGGGCTTGATTAACTCCTCTCGGGGTATTCGTGCCACTTAATTTGATGTGTAATTAGTTTTTACTCGCCTTATTTTAAATTGGATATAAAATAAAATAAAATTACGTTTTAATAAATTACGAGGATCCTAAGACCGCTCTGTCGTTAGGTTAGTTATCTAACCTAAAGGGTAATGACGTTTTCCCGTGGTCCAAGTAACTAAAAAACGTAAAGTTAATATATTTATCCAATATAATTGCCTGCGATGTTGAAAAAAAATGTATTGTTTATGCATGTGATGTTGCATAATTATATTATTAATACTGCCTGAAATGTTAGTAAGACTGTGTTGTAGTTTTTGGATCGGCGGTTATTAGTCAACGCCATTTATTTTTTCTCGCATTTTATTTTTTCTTTTTGAGTGAAAATCTAGTGAGGAACTTGTTGAGTATTGGTGTTTCATACCAATCTTATTTTGATGATGATCACAACATTATGTTGTTGCTAATGAATCTCATGTTTTATTCTCTCAGTTTATTTCAAGGATATCTTTTTTGGAGACTAATCACTTGGTGTAAGGGTGGACATCATGTGAAGAAGGGCCAAAATTTTGACTCAAGGAGTGCCAAAGCTTGGAGATGGTGGAGAGCAATCAAGGCATCAAGATTGATGACTTAGACTCTTAAGAAAGCATTGTAATCCATGTAATTTACTTTATTGCTTTCTCTCTCTTGTGAGTCTAGGGTTAATGTAATGCCTTGCTAGATGGTTTGCTCATTCATGCTCATGCATTTAACCATCTTAGTGAAACTTAGGATTATCATACAATCCAACCCAATTGGTTCACTCTGTCCAAAGATTCATTTGGAGTCTCTGGCCTTCCGTCAGTCGCCTGCTGAGGGAAACACAGCCGACTGGGTGATTTCCAGTCGCATATAGATCCTTCTACAGTCAACTGATATGCACAGCTCAAGTAAACATTTCAATTGACTCAAACTTGAGCTTTACGCACAGTTGCATGTCAATCAGTTTTCAGTCGCCTGTATATTTACAGTCGCCTGGGATTTGGCAGACAGTCGCATGTCTAGCGTAAGTGCAATCTCTGCATCTCTCTGTCTTCTCTCCATATTTTACAGTAGTCGACTGATATAGAATGTACAGTCGCCTGACTATATGACAGTCGACTGTAGTATTAACATCAGTCGCCTGTGCGAAGAATTAGAGAAAGAGTGCAGCTCTCTGTGTCGATCCATCCCCTGCAACAGTCGTCTGCTGAAGGATTAACAGGTGCCTGTCCTGTTTGTCATTCGACTGTATTGACTTCGTCAGTCGACTGTCCTGGCTCAGATTATAGCCGTTGGATATTTTCTAGCCGTTAATTAGTCGACTGTCTTATGATCATCAGTCGACTGTTTCTGTCGTTTTCACCCAGTTTCTAGCCGTTGCAGATTTGATTATTTGGCTGTTTCTTTGGGTTTTTGGGATTGATATAGGATTCATATATATATGAGTGTGCTGCCATCACTTGAGAACGCTTGACAACACCTTATAACTCTTGACTCTATAGAAAATCTCAAGAGATCAATAAGCCACTCTCAAGCTCCCTCTTTTTCCCTCTATTGAGCATTCATCTTCCTTCATGCATTGAAGTCCAGCTCAAGGGAAATCATCCAAGTGCTCTCAAGCATATTCCAACACTTGGAGATCCTCTTACATGCCTTGCATTCATTCATGAGTAAGCATCTCAAGGCATAGGTAAGAGTATTTACTTTACAGGGTGTAATTTGTTCTCCTATTTCTCTTTGTGGGATTAGGATACTCTCTTTGTGGGAGTTTCTCTCTTTGTGGGAGGTTGTCTCTTTGTGGGACTAGGGATTCTCTTTGTGGGAATTAACTCTCTTTGTGGGAGTTCTAGTGTCCTAGTGTAGGGCTAACCCTAATTCTCTGAGTGGGAGTTAGTGACTCTCTGTGTGGAGTCTTGATCCTTGTGTAGGATTGGTTGGGTCCTTGTATAGGGCATAAATCCTCTTTGTGGGGTATCTCCTTGTGAGATTTGTATTCACTTCTCTGTGTGGGATTATAGTGAATATTGGTGTGGCTGGATGTTCCCAAGTTTGGGGAACCAGGGTAAAACTTTGTGTTTGCATTTGGATTGATTGTGCCATTTAATTCCTCTTGTATTTATAATTCAGCATTTGCAAGTTAAATTTTAATTAGACGATTTTATTGCCATTACACTATTCACCCCCCCTCTAGTGTGTGTTGTTAGTATTGCAAATGTTAGACGATCCCTACAATTGGTACCAGAGCGAGGTTAAAGCATACTGCAACGATGGCATTCAACGCCTCATCCGCTTCTCATGAAGAAGGTCACTCAACCGTTCGACCCCCGCTCTTCAACGGAACCAACTACCCAAGTTGGAAGATCAGAATGATGATCTACATAGAGGGTCAAGACCTATGGGACATCACGGAGGTGCCATTTGAGAAGCCCACTACTCCTGCGGCTTCAAGGACAAAGGCGGAGAAGGACTCAATCAAGTTCAATGATCTGTGAATGCATTACATTGCGCTCTCTCAACTAGTGAGTTCAACCGCATCTCCATGTGCAAAACGACGAATGATATTTGGCACACCTTGGAGATTTGTAATGAAGGGACAACGAAGGTAAAGAAATCTAAACAAACTATGTTTAGATCTACATATGAAATGTTTAAGATGCAGGAAGGTGAAATCATTTCAGAGATGTTCACATGGTTCACCGATATCGTGAACGCTTTGGAGGGACTCAGGAAGACGATTTCCCAAGAGGATCGTGTTGAGAAGATCCTAGACTCTCTTACACCTCGTTGGAAGTCAAAGGCCAATGGAATTTTGGAGTCATATGACACGTCCAAATATACCGTTGAGGAGTGCATTGGAAATCTCATGGCGTATGAAGTGAAGCTTCAACACAAGAAGGAGATTCAACCAACAAAGCCCGAAAAGCTAGAGAAGCAGAAGGGGGTTGCATTCCATGCCAAGGAGGAGCCAATCAAGTGGAGGAGGAAATTCCATCGAGAAGCTCCAAGTGAAGAAGATGAGCAAGAAGATGCAAGTGGAGAAGAAATTGAGGAGCTTGCCGAACAATTCAAAGCATTCCTCAAATGCAAGCAAGGTAAGTCTTTGTCAAAGTTTGTCTCCAATTCTAACAAGGTTCCTACTTGTTACACTTGCAGTGGAAAAGGTCACTTGTCCAACGAATGCCCTTCCAAACCCAACAAAGAAACCAACAAGGGTAAAGGGAAGAAGCATTGGAAAGGAAGGTCCAAGTTCAAGAATCAAAAGAAGGGACTTGTCGGGACCTTTGATGATTCAAGTTAGGACACTTCGAGTAATGAAGAAGAGGATACAAAGGAGGATGCTCACGAATGCTTTGTAGCCATGGATGGTCCTTCACCAATCCCCTCCGGATTAAACGAAGAAGAGTTGGATGCTTGGCTTGACGCATACAATTCATATGAGGATTCATGCCTCACGGCTAAGGAGGAGAAGTCGTCATCAAGCTCTTGCAAGGATGATGCTGTTATTGTTGAGATCGAGGAAGAAAAGATCTCGTACGAGGAGCTCAAGATCAATTTTGACTTGGTCTCCGAAAAGGCTTGTAAGTGCATCAACTCTTACAATAGATTAAAAGCAAAATATAAGATTGCTAAGAGTAGATTGCATGAACTAGTTATTACAAGTGTAATTCATGATGAACGGCATGTGTATGACACTTGTGAGAGAGACACACTTCTCTCTCAAGTTAAGGAATTGAGTCTTTCAAATGAAAATCTCATTGCTCAAGACCTTAGCTTAGATGCTCACATTCAACAACTTACGTTGAAATGTGAAGAGGAATCCCGGAAGCTCATAAACTTTGTGTATTCTAGGGATTCACTCCATGATTTGTTGGAAAAACAACATCCTGCAAATCATATAGGAGGTTTGGGTTATATTCAAAATGTGGTTCCCAAACCCACCTCTAATTCTTCTTTTGGTGCACATTCAAGAAATATTGCTAAAGCACCTAAGAAGAATCACCATGCTTTCTTGTACAACAATAACACCAACAAGAAGCATGTAGATCACAATGTGATGAGGAAGAATGAAGAATCTTCATTTTTTGCTAAGAAGCAAAATCCTCATTCTTTGCATGCTAAGAAATTTGTTTCTATACCTAAGCATGCCACATCCTTCCCTCTTGCAAAGGCTTTTCTAGGAATTCCTTGAGATTATGGATTCCCACTAAGGTAAGTGTGCAAGAGAGAGATAGTTACATCAACTCTCTAGTTAGGGATGTGATCACCTCGTGTGATTACGTTAGGAAATCAAACTCCTCTTGGGTTTGGTTACCTAATGTTTAGGTTCCTCACACATATGCATATTTCATGGGTATTGTGCTTCTATGTTTTTTAAGCATACCCAATGATTGTGTATGTATCATGATTTTGAAAATATTTTTCAAATTTATTTCTTTTCATGAAAATGGGGACCTTGGGGTTTATTAACATGCATGCATTTTTGATCCATGTGTATATCAATGGGGGAGTTAATATATTATATGTTTAAATTATTTTAAGACATATTTTAACCCTCATTTCGGAGGTTATTTGAGATCATTATTTACATTTGGTTATTTTGGGTCTCAAACCAAACCTCTTGTTTATTGCCAACTTGTTTCATGTCTCATTATATTTTGCAATATCCTTGTGTATCTTTGAAGCTTGATTTTTCCATATCTATTGCTTTGATACACTTTTAAGGCCCATGGCTCCATTAATTAATTGGTATTAGATCCTAGAAGTCAAAAGTTGACCATTTCTATAATCTAGGGGGAGCATGGGATAGTGAATTGATACCCACTAAATTTTTAAATTTGGTATCATACATATCTTTCGTTTCTTGCATATTGTCACATCTTGGTTAAGATGACAAAGGTGGATACTTTTGATGTCCACCTTTTTGACGATGTCAAGGAGGAGAGATATATGCATTATGTGATCATATCTAGGGGAGAGATATATACATATGCATATGGGGAGAGATATCTCTATAGGGAGAGATATATGGGATTAGATAAACCATTCATGTTTGCATTCTTTGCAATTGGTTTATGTAATCCATGCCTATTATATGTCACCATGTTTTTATTGGTATTATGAGTATTTACCTTTTGTAGCTCATTATATAATTGGTGCATATAAGTAGGGGGAGATTATTAGCTTTGTGCTTTAATTCTTTATGATTTACATAATGTGTGTCATCATCAAAAAGGGGGAGATTGTTGAGTATTTGTGTTTCATACCAATCTTATTTTGATGATGATCACAACATTATGTTGTTGCTAATGAATCTCATGTTTTAGTCTCTCAGTTTATTTCAAGGATATCTTTTTTGGAGACTAATCACTTGGTGTAAGGATGGGCATCATGTGAAGAAGGGCCAAAGCTTGGACTCAAGGAGTGCCAAAGCTTGGAGATGGTGGAGAGCAATCAAGGCATCAAGATTGAAGACTTAGACTCTTAAGAAAGCATGTAATTTACTTTATTGCTTTCTCTCTCTTGTGAGTCTAAGGTTGATGTAATGCCTTGCTAGATAGTTTTCTCATTCATGCTCTTGCATTTAACCATCTTAGTGAACCTTAGGACTATCATATAATCCAACCCAATAGGTTCACTCTGTCCAAAGACTCATTTGGAGTCTCTGGCCTTCCGTCAGTCGCCTGCTAAGGGAAACACAGCCGACTGGGTGATTTCCAGTCGCCTGTAGATCCTTCTATAGTCGACTGATATGCACAGCTCAAGTCAACATTTCAATTGACTCAAACTTGAGCTTTACGCACAGTCGCCTGTCGATCAGTTTTAAGTCGCCTGTATATTTACAGTCGCTTGGGATTTGGCCAACAGTCGCCTGTCTAGCGTAAGTGCAATCTCTGCATCTCTCTGTCTTCTCTCCATATTTTACAGTAGTCGACTGATATAGAATGTACAGTCGCCTGACTATATGACAGTCGACTGTAGTATTAACATCAGTCACCTGTACGAAGAATTGGAGAAAGAGTGCAGCTCTCTGTTTCGATCCATCCCCTGCAGCAGTCGTCTACTGAAGGATTAACAGGCGCCTGTCCTGTTTGTCATTCGACTGTATTGACTTCGTCAGTCGATTGTTCTGGCTCAGATTATAGCCGTTGGATATTTTCTAGCCGTTGATCAGTCGACTGTCTTATGATCATCAGTCGACTGTTCCTGTCATTTTCACCCAGTTTCTAGCCGTTACAGATTTGATTATTTGGCTGTTTCTTTGGGTTTTTGGGCTTGATATAGGATTCCTATCTATATGAGTGTGCTGCCATCACTTGAGAACGCTTGACAACACTTGATAACTCTTGACTCTATAGAAAATCTCAAGAGATCAATAAGCCACTCTCAAGCTCCCTCTTTTTCCCTCTATTGAGCATTCATCTTCCTTCATGCATTGAAGTCCAGCTCAAGGGAAATCATCCAAGTGCTCTCAAGCATATTCCAACACTTGGAGATCCTCTTCCATGCCTTGTATTCATTCATGAGTAAGCATCTCAAGGCATAGGTAAGAGTATTTACTTTACATGGTGTAATTTGTTCTCCTATTTCTCTTTGTGGGACTAGGATACTCTCTTTGTGGGAGTTTCTCTCTGTCACAACCCGCTTCCCTTAAATGGAGGCGAGACGTGAGAAGGTCCGCTCAAACGTGGAGCTGTGAAGCTGCACGCCTGATAAGCGTAAATTTAGTATAAGCAGGTCCCTGTAATTGCAAACGAAACAACAACAATAATAATAATGATGAGACGGATATGAAATACCAATCCCACAGTTTGTCCACAAAATATTCAACATCACAGAAAAGCCACCAGGCTAAAAAGAAAGAGTCTAAGGGCCCAGAACAAGGCCAAACAAAAGGCGAATATAACAGAGTATCAAACTAGGTGCCACGCACCGACAACCCAAAAGATCTAACAAAACTAGACGTAGACACTAAGACTGATCTCCAGTGTCTACGAAGTCCAAGTCCAACACGGGCGCAAGCTCGGCGTCCGCAAACACCTCACCCTCAGCAAGTAACTCGGGCTCAAGGTCTAACATGCGTCACCCAAAAGAGAAAGGGGCACATGTCAGCAAGTCTAAAAGACTTGAGCAAGGAAACCGAAAGTAACTAACAACCTAGCAATTGTTAATATTAAGCAATGACGTGGCAGTTAAGTATGATGCAACAGTTTAAAAGAGAGGCAAGCACGCACGATGTAGCAAAAGCTACCAGATCACTAATCACTTATCACTTAACACTTAACACTTATCACTTATCACTTAGTGCATAGAGAGTCCACCTGCTGGCCAGCTCGTGGCTCAGTCCGCTTATCTCTATCACTATTAATCACTTGAACACTAGAGATTTCGCCTGCTGGCCGGAGTGGTGGATCGGGCCAACTCAGGGCTCAGGTGGCCGCTTATCTCTTACCCCACCCATATGTATCGAGCGTTGGGGTTTCCAACTACAGGGCTCGCTTCTGGAACACGAGCCAGGAAAATAATAGTATTGTAGCGTGTGCTACGCAATCACGGTGACAAATCAATATGCAATGCCAGGAACAGATAATTGCGTACCGTTAATTGAATTTAAACGTGACAGGCAAAATGCAATGACATGAACATATTCGCGTACCGTTAATTTAAAGTAAATGTGACATACAAGCATGATGAGGGTGACGGACCAAGCTTCATTGTCAAGCTAGGTCAAGGGCGTCTAAACGGCTATCCTTTCACCGTTTAGTCTCTTTTACGCTAAAGCAAGGTAAATGGCCCAAGACATGGCCCAATTCAAGAGTTGCAAGTTTCACTTGCCTGATACCGGGGTTGACGAGCAATGAAGATCGTCACAAGCTAACTACAGAATAGATCGCTGCTATGGCAAAACAATCATTAGAACAATGATTCTAAATCAATTTCTTATTAGAATCCTAACTTTCTAATAATCCATTTTATTAGGGTTTCACACATGTCAATGGGGGTTATGCTTAAACTAAAGGAATCGAGCATTACCGTGAAGAGACGGAGGATCGATGCCGAGCAACCACGGCAACGGAAGAATGATCCGGCTCAGATCTGGAAATGAGGGAAAAATCTGGAGAAATGGGTTTGGATGTGGATTTTGGGGGTTTGATGAGGGTTTGGGGAAGATGAGAGATGGGTTATGACAAGGGAGGGTTTGGATGATGGAGGATGAGCTTGGGATGAAGGATTAATGGTTTGAGGGAGATGGGGGCTCAATGGGGGAGAAATTAGGGTTTTAGGTCGTGAGGGAGAAGAAGAAAACGTTTGGGAGGGGTATTTATAGGATGGGCTGGCGGCTGCCCAGAAATTTGGGTTTTAACACAGATTAGTCGGTCAAAGAGCAACCATTGACCGACTAGTTTGGTAACTAGTCGGTCGGTCGACCAACGCAGACCGACTAAGTGTAAACAGTAACTTCTGAACGAAAATAGGATTTAGATTTAGTCGGTCGAAGAACCAATACTGACCGACTAGTTTGACATCTAGTCGGTCGATGAACGTTCTTAGACCGACTAAGAGTGAACAGTATTGATACCAAAAATAAGTTGAAGAGTTAGTCGGTTAAAGAAGCATTGCTGACCGACTAGTTTGCAACCTAGTCGGTCAACCAACGTTCTTAGACCGACTAACGATAAACAGTAACTCCTGAGAAATTTAGAAAGCCAACTAGTCGGTCCAAGAAGGATTGGCGACCGACTGGATCGTCATCTAGTCGGTCGGTGCCCCTTCTTATACCGGCTAATAAGCACTAAAAGTACCGATACGGAGCGCGGGGACCCGGGTTCGATTCCTAAGACTCCTAGGCTTGATCTAACATTAAGATACGACCGTTATGAAGCCCGTCACGAATGACTTACTCCGAATTCGATGATCCTAAGGAAGAAACGAGAAAACACGACGAAACGATCGAAAATGAAAGTTATGGAGACGAAAACTACACATGAGGAGAAAATCCACCAAAACATATATTATAATATAATAAATCCAGATACATGAAAACCAGTCGTTACACTCTCTTTGTGGGAGGTTGTCTCTTTGTGGGACTAGGGAATTCTCTTTGTGGGAATTAACTCTCTTTGTGGGAGTTCTAGTGTCCTAGTGTAGGGCTAACCCTAATTCTCTGAGTGGGAGTTAGTGATTCTCTGTGTGGGAGTCTTGATCCTTGTGTAAGATTGGTTGGGTCCTTGTATAGGGCATAAATCCTCTTTGTGGGGTATCTCCTTGAGAGATTTGTATTCACTTCTCTGTGTATGATTATAGTGAATATTGGTGTGGCTGGATGTACCCAAGTTTGGGGAACCAGGGTAAAACTTTGTGTTTGCGTTTGGATTGATTGTGCCATTTAATTCCTCTTGCATTTATAAGTCCACATTTGCAAGTTAAATTTTAATTGGACGATTTTATTGCCATTACACTATTCACCCCCCTCTATTGTGTGTTGTTAGTATTGCAAGGGTTAGACGATCCCTACAGAACTTAATGTAAAAGCCAATGCCCGAAGAAACTTCGCCTAGAGCCGGATGAAAATTGCTAATGCTGGGACCCCCAAGGGTTTCCAAATTGTAGTTTTTATTTTCTCGTAATTCAAAATGTATAAGGGACTTTGGACTTTTATTATTTGTGGTGGTGACTGGTTTACAGACTTAATTTTACTACTATGCATGTCTTAATTTTTGAATAATATTTAATTCATGCTTATTCCATGCTTTGATAAATGGCAAACATTGCGAGCGTCGATTTTGTTGTTCTCAATGCTGCTGAAAAAAATTTACTTGAGCTGGCAGCTGAACCTGAAGTTCCATATGTGCTCACAGGGCATAAGTCACACAATTCAGGCTCTAGCTACGGCTTTGACAACTGATGAATGGACTTCTACTGTTAGAGTCTCCGATGTAGAGAAGGCAAAAGACATTATCTATATCAGGAGACATATCGATCGGATCCTGAAGGCCGAATATCTAACAGTGGAATACCCTCATGAACTGTAGACAGCACTTGAGGACAGATACAAACATGAAAAAGATGGTATCCTCCCTCGTGCACGTTATGAGTGGGAAAATCTCCGACTTCAGGACTTCAAGTCTGTTGCTGAGTATAACTCAGCTCTCCATAAACATCACCTCACGCCTGAAGTTGTGTGGTGAACAAGCCTCAGAAACCCGAATGCTTAAGAAAACATATACATCCTTCCATGAGAAGGATGATATTCTCATGCAATAGTATCGTGAACGCAAGTTCACGAGGTACTCTGATTTACTCTTATGCCTTCTTATGGTAGAACAGAACAGAGAACTCCTACTAGCCACTCATAACCTACACCCTGCTGGCTCTGCTCCTCTCCCTGAAGCTCACACATTTTCTTTCCAGAAAATGAAGAATAAATACAAGGGTAGATTCAACAAGGGAAAAACTGCGAAGAAGCAGATCAGAGCTCCTCCCCAGAATAACAATAATGAGGGGAACAAAAAGAATAGTGTGGAAGAGGAATACCTCTGACTAGACTTCCACTCCCAAGAAAACTTGGGATGAAAAATGCCACAGATGTGGCATGACTGGACATTGGTCCAGGGTCAGTCGCACTCCAGGCCACCTCTAAGATTTGTATATGGTAAGCCTGAAGCTTTCCTCTGAGATATACAGCCTCCAACTCGGTTCAACACTGAGAATTTCGAGACTAACGACCTCCTTGACTAAGGCTAATTTAGTCATCTTTTAAGCCATTATCATTAATATTATGATTATGTCCTTCTTTATCTTAATCGAATGTAAAAACTTTTACTTTTCAATAAAACTTTTTACGTTCTTTTCTAGAGATAGAGATGAATTGTAACTGCCTAATGGATAGTGCCTCCGCGCACAAGATCCTTCTTGATAAATGCTATAGCATCTTAATTATATAATAGAAGGATCAGGTGAAGCAATTTTATTACTCCAAACCAAACACAAATTATAATAAAAGATGTTTTATTTTCTTCATAATCAAACAGAAATCTATTAAATTTCAAGGACATCCGTTTAAACGGATATTACTTGGAAACTGATGATTTCAATAGCGTTGGATAATTGTATGTTATTCGTAATAAGGATAGTAGTGAAACCATCCTAGAACGTTAAAAAGGACTCCCATCGAGCCTTTATCAAACATACATTCAACCTATAGAAGCTAATCTGATAGAGCACCAGCAGTGTTCTACACCACCAGAATTCAATCTTTGGCAATTATAGACTAGGTCACCCAGGATCGGAAATGATGTACCGCATCATAACCCACTCTCGTTGACAAAAATTGAGGAACCTGAAGATTCTTCAAAAGGGTGATTTTCCATGTCTCCCCTATTATAAGGGTAAAACTAATTAGGAGACCGTACCACTAGAAAGTGGGGTTTTTGAATCTCCTAGCTTCTTGGAGAAAATACAAGGAGACATTTGTGGGCCAATTCACCCATCAAGTTCTCTATTTTGGTACTTTATGGTACTGATAGATGCATCTTCATAAAATTATTTTCCATAATAGGCTCACATAACAAAAGCCTGAAGCTTCTGAGGCCATTTCTTAGGACACTAAGTCGGTGTCTCAATATGATCCGCGTATCTCTGTGAAGATGAGATCCTGAAGATCCTTCACATTCAGAATACTCTTACTACCGGACAAATTTACTGATAACCAGATGATTATCAGATCACACGACCCTGTTTCCAATACCCCAGCTAGGATTGACATCCCCAAGATGGGTGCAATCCATCGGTAGCAGAATCGGCCGTACCTCAACTAAAAAGGGAACGACCGCCTGGCTCCATGGATAAATTCCCTTGTAGAGGAATATACATGGAGAAATAAAGAATCTCCCACCACAAGATACTAAGCTCGGACCAGTAACTTCTCCTCTCCTTCAGTCCCCCGAAGAGGACAATACAGGAGAAACATAATAAAAAATTTGTACGTATTGGTGAGGTGCTGTACAGAAAAAGTATTGTCGTCAACGACGACTTCGCGTTCGATATTGCTATTCACGTCGCTAAAGGCGACGATGATATCGATACACTATCTCTAGCTAAATACAAACCCAGAGATGATTGGCCAAAGTGGAACGAAGAAATAGGAGTATAGCTGGACTCACTCTTGAAACACAAAGTCTTTGGACCAATAGTCCAAACACCAAGAGGTGTAAAACCTATGGGATACAAGTGGATATTCGTAAGGAAAATAAATGAGAATAATCAGATCGTATGCTACAAAGCACGGCTTGTAGCTTAGGGATTTTTCCAATGACCGGGGATGGATTATTAATAAACATATTCCCCGGTCATGCATATGATCACATTCTGATTGATAATAAGCTTAAATGGTAGGCCTAGAAATGCAGCTTATGGATATTGTGACTGCTATCTAAATGAAAATATAGATAAAAATATCTATATGAATCTTCCAGATGGTTTCATAATACCAACAGAAATAAAAGATAGACCTCGGGACGTCTATTCTGTTAAAGCTTCAAAGATCATTATATGGTCATAAACAATCGGGAAAAATATGGTATAACAGACTGAGTGATTTCCTTGTTCAACAAGGTTTTACCAATAATGAAGTCTGCTCGTGTATTTTCATTAAAACCACGGGAACATGATTCGTATTAATAACCGTCTAATTAGATGACTTAAACCTCATTGGATCTCCTACAGAGATTGACGATATATCTGCAAGCCTCAAACTAAAGTTTGAAATGAAAGACCTAGGCAAGACTAAATATAGTCTTGGTTTACAGATAGAAAACATCAGCGGAGGAATCCTATTACCACATAAAAAAATAAATTACTTAAAAAATTTCATATGGATAAATACCATCCTCTAAGTACGCCAATGATCGTTAGATCTTTGGATGTACATAAAGACCCCTTCCGGCCATTGTAAGAGGGGAAGGAAATATTTGGTCCTAAAGTACCTCAACTTAGTGCCTTTGGAGCACTACTATATCTAGTAAACTGCATGCGTCCCGACATAGCGTTCGCAGTCTTCCTACTAGCCAGATACAGTTTTAGCGCTCGCAGCGCCACTGAAACGGAGTAAAGCAACTTCTGTTCTACCGCCAAGGGTCAGTTGGCCTGGGATTATACATCCTGAAAGGTGGATTTTTCACCTTGATTGGTTATGCAGATACAGGTTACAGGTTTGATCCACATACCGAGAAATCACAGATTGGTGTTCATTTTCAGTAGTACGGCCATCTCCTAGAAATCTTTGAAGCAGACATCCACAGCAGTCTCATCCAATCTCTTAGAGCTACTGACGATCCATGAAGCTAGCAGAGAATGTGTCTGGCTTCGTTCAATCATACATCACATTCTAGTGACGACCGGCCTGAAGTCGGATGACATTGAGCAAACCATATTTGAAGTTAATGCAGCTTGTATAGCTCAACTACAAGTTGGTTACATTAAGGGCGACATGACGAAGCACATCTCTCCCAAATTCTTCTGGATGCACGAGCTACAGAAGCAGAAGCAGATTGAAGTAAGGCAAATTCTATTTTTTAATAATTTAGTTGATCTGTTTACTAAGGCATTGACTAGATGTACTTTTAGAAAGCTTGTATAGTAATAAGACAGCTGTAAAACCGACAAACCTGAAGCTTGTACGGATCAGGGGGAGTCACTTGTGTATTGTACTTTTTTTCTTAAGCAGTTGGTTTTTCCCACTGGGTTTTCCACAGCTAAGGTTTTAACGAGGCAAACACGGTACCTCTGGATCCAGCATTATCCACTACATATTAGCGTATTGGATCCTGAAGAATTCATATGCTAAGAATGGATGGATGAGGGGATAGTGTTATGAATGGGGGAGACCTTTTGTCTCCACCCACTATCATCCATCTTTAAACCCACTCTTAGTGGGTGTCCCTTGAGATCCAAGGGATTACTCTTTTCATATTAATATATATATGGCTGTGGACTTCACCATATGCCTACTTCTTCTCCATATTCTAATAATTATGTCATTCTCACTCATATATATTTTATAATTTTTTAATCCTGCAGCGGTATTTCCTTGACCATGCTTTATTGCTTGACGACTTTCCCAACAAAGTCTATTTAAAGTAGTCTAATTCCACGTTCCTTCACACACACACATATATATATATATATTTGACAACCCAGAAAAGTCCCCAACCCCCTCCCCTTGCCTTTGGCTTTTTTTAGGAGGGTAAGGCGAGAGCCCAGTCGAGACTATGCAAACTGGGGGGAAACCGATGTGCCCCCAACGGCCCCCGGGTAAGTACGAGAGGGGAGATGTAGCCCCAGGGTAAATAATTCCACAACAAATTCCACAATAATTACCAAGTCACGGCGGCCATAGGCCTCGAACCCCGCACCCCTTGGCTTTGGAGCGGAATGACTTACCACTGGGACACACACACACACACACACACACACACACACACACACACACACACACACACACACACACACATATATACTAGTCATAACTCGTGCCCATAGGGCACGGCGAAGGTCGTATCCCGAGTGCGAAACCGAGGAGGACAGTCAGTGCACGGGTGAAATGGTGACATGATAATCATCTCCCAAATGCATTTTTATTCCTCCAATTAAGACATTTTTTTCAAATGGGAGATCATTATTTTTGGCATTCAGAAAGGTAGCTTGTTATCTTTCCTATACAACCATATCAAAGAAAATCTAACCTTAGGGAATTGTGTTGCTATCTGTATGTTTCCGCCCAACGTTTACTGTAAACTACCATTAAAACAGGATTGGAAAGAAATTATATCAATTAAGCGTGTGTCCTCTTAATTGAGCGATATCAAATCGTGGCATGTTTGGCATCAATTAGAATTAGAAAAATGTGAAATCCCCACGCACAACTCACAATTAAAAAAATTGAGCGATATCCCCACTCACAACTCCCAATTAGAATTGGAAAGAATTGTGTCCTCTTTGGCATCAAGCTTGTTGAATTATATTTGTTCTTGGTTGCATGTCTAATCTGGATATAAGTGTGAGCAGTCTGTCACAATCTCTATCAATTAAAAATAACCTCCAGCAAGAAGTTTTTTGTCGCATTTTTATGTTTAGTTGACATGAAATGGAAATTTTTTATGTTTAGTTGATTTTAATCCCTTTGGAATAGTTCACTTTGGAACAAAATCAGTTGGAACTCAATCAGTTAAATGAAAAGTGCCCTTTGGAACTCAATCATCAAAAATTTGAAACTCAATCTGCCTATTGAAACTCAATTTGTCGAAGTCTGTGTACTTTAGATAGGGTAACCCATGCACAGTCATAATGCTAATGATAATGGTAAGCTGCTAATCCTAAACAGTTTATTATAATGATAATGATAATGATAATGCTAAACTGTTTAACAAATTAGACCGTGTTCACCTGGGCTAATCCTAAAAAAATAATTGGATCGTGTTCATTTGCACGGTCCTAAACGAATAATGCTAAACTGGTAATCAAAGGGTACTTTTCATTTGCATTATTAAATGAGGACCATGCAAATCAACACAGTGAATAATTCAATGAGGACCATCATAAATGATTCAAATAATTAAATTAATGCTGAGGAACCATCATAAATAAAGTGCTTATTAAATTAATTAATGCTGAACTCGTGCTTATTAAATTAATGCTAAACTGGTAAAAAGTTTCAAATAATTCATTGGCACGGTCCTAAATAAGGTCAGTAACTTTAAGAATGAAATTAACTGGGGAACTACTGGGGAACTACATAAAAATGACATTTCCTCTACCCAAAAAAATGTAGAGTAATTCACCTAAACAGACAAATGCCAAAAAATGAAACCCAAACACTCAAAAGGTCAGTTACTTTAAGAAAGCGTTGATTTCGAACATGAAAAACAAATGCCAAACATTGATTTCAAATGTCAAAAATTAACCAAAAAATGTCAAAAATTAACCGAAACCATATGGATCAGAAATTAATGAATGAAATTGTGAGAGAGAGAGACAGAGAGGAGAGTACCAGAGGACGTCTTGAATCGAGGACGTCGCAGATGAGTTACGTTTGTGGGATGAAGGTTGAAGGATGAAGAGAACAGTTTGTTAGTGGGAATTGAAAACAACAGGTTGTTGTTTGGAATTGTTGAGAACTTGTAAATGAGGGCACGGGAATTGAAGACAACATGTTTTTATTTTTTAGAACCGTTCCTTTTCAAAACAGTCGTAGGATCCAAAGTTAGAACCGTTTTTTTTTCAAAACTCAGTTTTAAATAATTGTGTGTGAGTAGATTATCCTATTCATAATTTTGGAGACACGTAGGACAAAATTGAGACACGTAGGACAAAACTGCCTTATAGGACAAAGGTCATGCATTATATAATAGATATCACTCAAAATCTCATCTCTTGTCCAATTTCTCTTGTCCAATTTTTCTTATCCAATTTCACTTGATAACATCCCTCTTTTGTATATACATATCTCTTATCCAATTTCTCTTGTCCAATATCTCTTATCGAATTTCACTTGATAACATCCCACTTTTGTATATAGATATCTCTTATCCAATTTCTCTTGTCCAATATCTCTTATCCAATTTCTCTTGATAACATCCCTCTTTTATAATATAGACTAGTCATTACCCGTGCCCATAGGGCACGGTTTATTTAATGGCTGTGCTCCCGCCCAACAAATTTCAAGTTCCCCCAAATTTCAAGTTTTCCCACAAAATTTCAAGTCCCCCCCCCCACCAAATTTGTCATTACCACCTAGGACAAACTTGCCACGTAGGACAAAGCTTTTTCCTAGTAGGATAAGATTCAAAATCTTCAAAGGACTGAAAAAAATGGTCGGAAGCAGGGGAGAATAAAAAGTGTGGGTGGGTGTGTGGGGAGGATCCAGGGGCAAAAATGCAAAAACCGGGGTTGCATGCGCAAAATTCCGCACCTCCTCTCTTATCCCGCAAAATCGCATCTCTTATATTTTCTCTTATCCAATTTCCCTATTTTATATAATAGATATCCAAATTCTCTTATCCAATTTCTCATGTCCAAATTCTCTTATCCAATTTCTCTTAATAACATCCATCTTTAATATAATAGATGTCCAAATTCTCTTATCCAATTTCTCATGTCCAAATGTTCTTATCCAATTTCTCTTGATAACATCTCTCTTTTATATAGTAGATAATATCCAATTTCTCTTATCCAATTTCTCATGTCCAAATTCTCTTATCCAATTTCTCTTGATAACATCCCTCTTTTATATAATAGATATCCAAATTCCCTTATCCAATTTCTCATGTCCAAATTCTCTTATCCAATTTCTCTTGATAATATCCCTCTTTTATATAATAGATAATATCCAAATTCTCCTATCCAATTTCTCATATCCAATTTCTCTTGATAACTTCCCTCTTTTATATAATAGATATCCAAATTCTCTTATCCAATTTCTCATGATAACATCCCTCTTTTATATAATAGATATCCAAATTCTCTTATCCAATTTCTCATGTCCAAATTCTCTTATTCAATTTCTCTTGATAACATCCCTCTTTTATATAATAGATATCCATATTCTCTAATCCAATTTCTCATGTCCAAATTCTCTTATCCAATTTCTCTTGATAACATCCCTCTTTTATATAATAGATAATATCCAATTTATCATATCCAATTTCTCATATCCAATTTCTCTTGATAACATCCCTCTTTTATATAATAGATATCCAAATTCTCTTATCCAATTTCTCATGATAACATCCCTCTTTTATATAATAGATATCCAAATTCTCTTATCCAAATTCTCTTATCCAATTTCTCATGATAATATCCCTCTTTTATATAATAGATATCCAAATTCTCTTATCCAATTTCTCATGTCCAAATTCTCTTATCCAATATCTCTTGATAACATCCCTCTTTTATATAATAGATATCCAAATTCTCTTATCCAATTTCTCTTATCCAATTTCTCATGATAACATCTCTCTTTTATATAATAGATATCTCTTATCCAATTTCTCTTGTCCAATATCTCTTATCCAATTTCTCTTGATAACATCCCTCTTTTATAATATAGATATCTCTTATTCAATTTCTCTTGTCCAATATCTCTTATCCAATTTCCCTTGATAACATCCCTCTTTTATAATATAGATATCTCTTATCCAATTTCTCTTGTCCAATATCTCTTATCCAATTTCTCTTAATAACATCCCTCTTTTATAATATAGATATCTCTTATCCAATTTCTCTTGTCCAATATCTCTTATCCAATTTCTCTTGATAACATCCCTCTTTTATAATATAGATATCTCTTATCCAATTTCTCTTGTCCAATATCTCTTATCCAATTTCTCTTGATAACATCCCTCTTTTATAATATAGATATCTCTTATTCAATTTCTCTTGTCCAATATCTCTAACCCAATTTTCTCTTGATAACATCCCTCTTTTATAATATAGACTAGTCATTACCCGTGCCCATAGGGCACGGTTTATTTAATGGCTGAGTTCCCCCCCCAAACTAATTTCAAGTTCCCCCAAATTTCAAGTTTTCCCACAAAATTTCCAGTCCCCCCCACCAAATTTGTCATTACCATCTAGGACAAACTTGCCACGTAGGACAATGCGTTGTCCTAGTAGGATAAGATTCAAAATCTTCAAAGGACTGAAAAAAATGGTCGGAAGCAGAGGAGAATAAAAAGTGTGGGTGGGTGTGTGGGGAGGATCCAGGGGCAAAAATGCAAAAACCAGGGTTGCATGCGTAAAATTCCGCACCTCCTCTCTTATCCCGCAAAATCGCATCTCTTATATTTTCTCTTATCCAATTTCCCTCTTTTATATAATAGATATCCAAATTCTCTTATCCAATTTCTCATGTCCAAATTCTCTTATCCAATTTCTCTTATCCAATTTCTCTTAATAACATCCCTCTTTAATATAATAGATGTCCAAATTCCCTTATCCAATTTCTCATGTCCAAATGCTCTTATCCAATTTCTCTTGATAACATCTCTCTTTTATATAGTAGATAATATCCAATTTCTCTTATCCAATTTCTCATGTCCAAATTCTCTTATCCAATTTCTCTTGATAACATCCCTCTTTTATATAATAGATATCCAAATTCCCTTATCCATTTTCTCATGTCCAAATTCTCTTATCCAATTTCTCTTGATAATATCCCCCTTTTATATAATAGATAATATCCAAATTCTCCTATCCAATTTCTCATATCCAATTTCTCTTAATAACATCCCTCTTTTATATAATAGATATCCAAATTCTCTTATCCAATTTCTCATGATAACATCCCTCTTTTATTTAATAGATATCCAAATTCTCTTATCCAATTTCTCATGTCCAAATTCTCTTATCAAATTTCTCATGTCCAAATTCTCTTATCCAATTTCTCTTGATAACATCCCTCTTTTATATAATAGATATCCATATTCTCTTATCCAATTTCTCATGTCCAAATTCTCTTATCCAATTTCTCTTGATAACATCCCTCTTTTATATAATAGATTATATCCAATTTATTATATCCAATTTCTCATATTCAATTTCTCTTGATAACATCCCTCTTTTATATAATAGATATCCAAATTCTCTTATCCAAATTCTCTTATCCAATTTCTCATGATAACATCCCTCTTTTATATAATAGATATCCAAATTCTCTTATCCAATTTCTCATGTCCAAATTCTCTTATCCAATATCTCTTGATAACATCCCTCTTTTATATAATAGATATCCAAATTCTCTTATCCAATTTCTCTTCTCCAATTTCTCATGATAACATCCCTCTTTTATATAATAGATATCTCTTATCCAATTTCTCTTGTCCAATATCTCTTATCCAATTTCTCTTGATAACATCCCTCTTTTATAATATAGATATCTCTTATCCAATTTCTCTTGCCCAATATCTCTTATCCAATTTCTCTTGATAACATCCCACTTTTATAATATAGATATCTCTTATCCAATATCTTTTGTCCAATATCTCTTATCCAATTTCTCTTGATAACATCCCTCTTTTATAATATAGATATCTCTTATCCAATTTCTCTTGTCCAATATCTCTTATCCAATATCTCTTGATAACATCCCTCTTTTATAATATAGATATCTCTTATTCAATTTCTCTTGTCCTATATCTCTTATCCAATTTCTCTTGATAACATCCCTCTTTTATAATATAAATATCTCTTATCCAATTTCTCTTGTCCAATATCTCTTATCAAATTTCTCTTGATAACATCCCTCTTTTATAATATAGATATAGATATCTCTTATGCAATTCTCTTGTCCAATATCTCTTATCCAATTTCTCTTGATAACATCCCTCTTTTATAATATAGATATCTCTTATCCAATTTCTCTTGTCCAATATCTCTTATCCAATTTCTCTTGATAACATCCCTCTTTTATAATATAGATATCTCTTATTCAATTTCTCTTGTCCTATATCTTATCCAATTTCTCTTGATAACATCCCTCTTTTATAATATAAATATCTCTTATCAGATTTCTCTTGTCCAATATCTCTTATCAAATTTCTCTTGATAACATCCCTCTTTTATAATATAGATATAGATATCTCTTATGCAATTCTCTTGTCCAATATCTCTTATCCAATTTCTCTTGATAACATCCCTCTTTTATAATATAGATATCTCTTATCCAATTTCTCTTGTCCAATATCTCTTATCCAATTTCTCTTGATAACATCCCTCTTTTATAATATAGATATCTCTTATCCAATTTCTCCTGTCCAATATCTCTTATCCAATTTCTCTTGATAACATCCCTCTTTTATAATATAGATATCTCTTATCCAATTTCTCTTGTCTTATATCTCTTATCCAATTTCTCTTGATAACATCCCTCTTTTATAATATAAATATCTTTTATCCAATTTCTCTTGTCCAATATCTCTTATCAAATTTCTCTTGATAACATCCCTCTTTTATAATATAGATATAGATATCTCTTATGCAATTCTCTTGTCCAATATCTCTTATCCAATTTCTCTTGATAACATCCCTCTTTTATAATATAGATATCTCTTACCCAATTTCTCTTGTCCAATATCTTTTATCCAATTTCTCTTGATAACATCCCTCTTTTATAATATAGATATCTCTTATCCAATTTCTCTTGTCCAATATCTCTTATCCAATATCTCTTGATAACATCCCTCTTTTATAATATTGATATCTCTTATCCAATTTCTCTTGATAACATCCCTCTTTTATAATATAGATATCTCTTATCCAATTTCTCTTGTCCAATATCTCTTATCCAATTTCTCTTGATAACATCCCTCTTTTATAATATAGATATCTCTTATCCAATTTCTCTTGTCCAATATCTCTTATCCAATTTCTCTTGATAACATCCCTCTTTTATAATATAGTCATTATCTGTGCCCTTAGGGTACTATTTATTTAATGGCTGAGTTTTTCCCCCACAAATTTCAAGTTCCCCCAAATTTCAAGTTTTCCCACAAAATTTCAAGTTACCCTCCAAATTTAAGTTTTTTCCCAAAATTTAAGTCCCCCCAAAATTGTCATTGCCACCTAGGACAAACTTGCCACGTAGGACAAAGCTTTGTCTTAGTAGGATTAGATTCAACATCTTCAAAGGACTGGGAAACAATGGTCGGAAGGGGGAGAATAAAAAGTGTGGGTGGGTGTGTGGGTGGGTCCAGGGGTAAAAATGCAAAAACCGGGGTGGTATGTGCAAAATTTCTCACCTCCTCTCTTATCCCTCAAAATCTCATCTTTTATATTTTCTCTTATCCAATTTCCCTGTTTTATATAATAGATATCCAAATTCTCTTATCCAATTTCTCATGTCCAAATTCTCTTATCTAATTTCTCTTGATAACATCCCTCTTTTATATAATAGATATCCAAATTCCCCTATCCAATTTCTCATGTCCAAATTCTCTTATCCAATTTCTCTTGATAATATCCCTCTTTTATATAATAGATAATATCCAAATTCTCCTATCCAATTTCTCTTGATAACATCCCTCTTTTATATAATAGATATCCAATTTCTCTTATCCAATTTCTCATGATAACATCCCACATTTATATAATAGATATCCAAATTCTCTTATCCAATTTCTCATGTCCAAATTCTCTTATCCAATTTCTCTTGATAACATCCCTCTTTTATATAATAGATATCCATATTCTCTTATCCAATTTCTCATGTCCAAATTCTCTTATCCAATTTCTCTTGATAACATCCCTCTTTTATATAATAGATAATATCCAATTTATCATATCCAATTTCTCTTGATAACATCCCTCTTTTATATAATAGACATCCAAATTCTCTTATCCAATTTCTCATGATAACATCCCTCTTTTATATAATAGATATCCAAATTCTCTTAACCAAATTCTTTTATCCAATTTCTCATGATAACATCCCTCTTTTATATAATAGATATCCAAATTCTCTTATCCAATTTCTCATGTACAAATTCTCTTATCCAATATCTCTTGATAACATCCCTCTTTTATATAATAGATATCCAAATTCTCTTATCCAAATTCTCTTATCCAATTTCTCATGATAACATCCCTCTTTTATATAATAGATATCTCTTATCCAATTTCTCTTGTCCAATATCTCTTATCCAATTTCTCTTGATAACATCCCTCTTTTATAATATAGATATCTCTTATCCAATATCTCTTATCCAATTTCTCTTGATAACATCCCTCTTTTATAATATAGATATCTCTTATCCAATTTCTCTTGTCCAATATCTCTTATCCAATTTCTCTTGATAACATCCCTCTTTTATAATATAGATATCTCTTATCCAATTTCTCTTGTCCAATATCTCTTATCCAATTTCTCTTGGTAACATCCCTCTTTTATAATATAGATATCTCTTATCCAATTTCTCTTGTCCAATATCTCTTATCCAATTTCTCTTGATAACATCCCTCTTTTATAATAAAGATATAGATATCTCTTATCCAATTTCTCTTGTCCAATATCTCTTATCCAATTTCTCTTGACAACATCCCTCTTTTATAATATATATATCTCTTATCCAATTTCTCTTGTCCAATGTCTCTTATCAAATTTCTCTGGATAACATCCCTCTTTTATAATATATATATCTCTTATCCAATTTCTCTTGTCCAATTTCTCTTATCCAATTTCTCTTGATAACATCCCTCTTTTATAATATAATTATCTCTTTTCCAATTTCTCTTGGCCAATATCTTTTATCCAATTTCTCTTGATAACATCCCTCTTTTATAATATAGATATCTCTTATCCAATTTCTCTTTTCCAATATCTCCTATCCAATTTCTCTTGATAACATCCCTCTTTTATAATATAAATATCTCTTATCCAATTTCTCTTGTCCAATATCTCTTATCCAATTTCTCTTGATAACATCCCCCTTTTATAATATAGATATCCAAATTCTCTTATCCAATTTCTCATGATAACATCCCTCTTTTATATAATAGATATCCAAATTCTCTTATCCAATTTCTCATGTCCAAATTCTCTTATCCAATTTCTCATGTCCAAATTCTATTATCCAATTTCTCTTGATAACATCCCTCTTTTATATAATAGATAGCCATATTCTCTTATCCAATTTCTCATGTCCAAATTCTCTTATCCAATTTCTCTTGATAACATCCCTCTTTTATATAAAGATAATATCCAATTTACCATATCCAATTTCTCATATCCAATTTCTCTTGATAACATCCCTCTTTTATATAATAGATATCCAAATTCTCTTATCCAATTTCTCATGATAACATCCCTCTTTTATATAATAGATATCCAAATTCTCTTATCCAAATTCTCTTATCCAATTTCTCATGATAACATCCATCTTTTATAAAATAGATATCCAAATTCTCTTATCCAATTTCTCATGTCCAAATTCTCTTATCCAATATTTCTTGATAACATCCCTCTTTTATATAATAGATATCCAAATTCTCTTTTCCAAATTCTCTTATCCAATTTCTCATGATAACATCCCTCTTTTATATAATAGATATCTCTTATCCAATTTCTCATGTCCAATATCTCTTAACCAATTTCTCTTGATAACTTCCCTCTTTTATAATATAGATATCTCTTATCCAATTTCACTTGTCCAATATCTCTTATCCAATTTCTGTTTATAACATCCCTCTTTTATAATATAGATATCTCTTATCCAATTTCTCTTGTCCAATATCTCTTATCCAATTTATCTTGATAACATCCTTTTTTTATAATATAGATATCTCTTATCCAATTTCTCTTGATAACATCCCTCTTTTATAATATAGATATCTCTTATCCAATTTCTCTTGTCCAATATCTCTTATCCAATTTCTCTTGATAACATCCCTCTTTTATAATATAGATATATCTTATCCAATTTCTCTTGTCCAATATCTCTTATCCAATTTCTCTTGATAACATCCCTCTTTTATAATATTTATATTTCTTATCCAATTTCTCTTGATAACATCCCTCTTTTATAATATAGATATCTCTTATCCAATTTCTCTTGTCCAATATCTCTTATCCAATTTCTCTTGATAACATCCCTCTTTTATAATATAGATATCTCTTATCCAATTTCTCTTGTCCAATATCTCTTATCCAATTTCTCTTTATAACATCCCTCTTTTATAATATAGTCATTATCCGTGCCCATAGGGTACTATTTATTTAATGGCTGAGTTTTTCCCCCACAAATTTCAAGTTCCCCCAAATTTCAAGTTTTCCCACAAAATTTCAAGTTACCCTCCAAATTTAAGTTTTTTCCCAAAATTTAAGTCCCCCCAAAATTGTCATTGCCACCTAGGACAAACTTGCCACGTAGGACAAAGCTTTGTCTTAGTAGGATTAGATTCAACATCTTCAAAGGACTGGGAAACAATGGTCGGAAGGGGGAGAATAAAAAGTGTGGGTGGGTGTGTGGGAGGGTCCCGGGGCAAGAATGCAAAACCCGGGGTGGTATGTGCAAAATTTCCCACCTCCTCTCTTATCCCTCAAAATCTCATCTCTTATATTTTCTCTTATCCAATTTCCCTGTTTTATATAATAGATATCCAAATTCTCTTATCCAATTTCTCATGTCCAAATTCTCTTATCTAATTTCTCTTGATAACATCCCTCTTTTATATAATAGATATCCAAATTCCCTTATCCAATTTCTCATGTCCAAATTCTCTTATCCAATTTCTCTTGATAATATCCCTCTTTTATATAATAGATAATATCCAAATTCTCCTATCCAATTTCTCATATCCAATTTCTCTTGATAACATCCCTCTTTTATATAATAGATATCCAAATTCTCTTATCCAATTTCTCATGATAACATCCCACATATATATAATAGATATCCAAATTCTCTTATCCAATTTCTCATGTCCAAATTCTCTTATCCAATTTCTCTTGATAACATACCTCTTTTATATAATAGATATCCATATTCTCTTATCCAATTTCTCATGTCCAAATTCTCTTATCCAATTTCTCTTGATAACATCCCTCTTTTATATAATAGATAATATCCAATTTATCATATCCAATTTCTCTTCATAACATCCCTCTTTTATATAATAGATATCCAAATTCTCTTATCCAATTTCTCATGATAACATCCCTCTTTTATATAATAGATATCCAAATTCTCTTATCCAAATTCTCTTATCCAAATTCTCTTATCCAATTTCTCATGATAACATCCCTCTTTTATAAAATAGATATCCAAATTCTCTTATCCAATTTCTCATGTCCAAATTCTCTTATCCAATATCTCTTGATAACATCCCTCTTTTATATAATAGATATCCAAATTCTCTTTTCCAAATTCTCTTATCCAATTTCTCATGATAACATCCCTCTTTTATATAATAGATATCTCTTATCCAATTTCTCATGTCCAATATCTCTTATCCAATTTCTCTTGATAACATCCCTCTTTTATAATATAGATATCTCTTATCCAATTTCTCTTGTCCAATATCTCTTATCCAATTTCTCTTGATAACATCCCTCTTTTATAATATAGATATTTCTTATCCAATTTATCTTGTCCAATATCCATTATCCAATTTCTCTTGATAACATCCCTCTTTTATAATATAAATATCACTTATCCAATTTCTCTTGTCCAATATCTCTTATCCAATTTCTCTTGATAACATCCCTCTTTTATAATATAGATATATCTTATCCAATTTCTCTTGTCCAATATCTCTTATCCAATTTCTCTTGATAACATCCCTCTTTTATAATATAGCTATCTCTTATCCAATTTCTCTTGTCCAATATCTCTTATCCAATTTCTATTGATAACATCCCTCTTTTATAATATAGATATAGATATCTCTTATCCAATTTCTTTTGTCCAATATCTCTTATCCAATTTCTCTTGATAACATCCCTCTTTTATAATATAGATATCTCTTATCCAATTTCTCTTGTCCAATATCTCTTATCCAATTTCTCTTGATAACATCCGTCTTTTATAATATAGATATCTCTTATCCAATTTCTCTTTATAACATCCCTCTTTTATAATATAGATATCTCTTATCCAATTTCTCTTGTCCAATCTCTCTTAACCAATTTCTCTTGATAACATCCCTCTTTTATAATATAGATATCTCTTATCCAATTTCTCTTGTCCAATATCTCTTATCCAATTTCTTTTGATAACATCCCTCTTTTATAATATAGATATCTCTTATCCAATTTCTCTTGTCCGATATCTCTTATCCAATTTCTCTTGATAACATCCATCTTTTATAATAGATATCCAAATTCCCTTATCCAATTTCTCATATCCAAATTCTCTTATCCAATTTCTCTTGATAATATCCCTCTTTTATATAATAGATAATATCCAAATTCTCCTATCCAATTTCTCATATCCAATTTCTCTTGATAACATCCCTCTTTTATATAATAGATATCCAAATTCTCTTATCCAATTTCTCATGATAACATCCCTCTTTTATATAATAGATATCCAAATTCTCTTATCCAATTTCTCATGTCCAAATTCTCTTATCCAATTTCTCATGTCCAAATTCTCTTATCCAATTTCTCTTGATAACATCCCTCTTTTATATAATAGATATCTATATTCTCTTATCCAATTTCTCATGTCCAAATTCTCTTATCCAATTTCTCTTGATAACATCCCTCTTTTATATAATAGATAATATCCAATTTATCATATCCAATTTCTCATATCCAATTTCTCTTGATAACATCCCTCTTTTATATAATAGATATCCAAATTCTCTTATCCAATTTCTCATGATAACATCCCTCTTTTATATAATAGATATCCAAATTCTCTTATCCAATTTCTCTTATCCAATTTCTCATGATAACATCCCTCTTTTATATAATAGATATCCAAATTCTCTTATCCAATTTCTCATGTCTAAATTCTCTTATCCAATATCTCTTGATAACATCCCTCTTTTATATAATAGATATCCAAATTCTCTTATCCAATTTCTCATGATAACATTCCTCTTTTATATAATAGATATCTCTTATCCAATTTCTCTTGTCCAATATCTCTTATCCAATTTCTCTTGATAACATCCCTCTTTTATAATATAGATATCTCTTATCCAATTTCTCTGGCCCAATATCTCTTATCCAATTTCTCTTGATAACATCCCTCTTTTATAATATAGATATAGATATCTCTTATCCAATTTCTCTTGTCCAATATCTCTTATCCAATTTCTCTTGATAACATCCCTCTTTTATAATATAGATATCTCTTATCCAATTTCTCTTATCTAATATCTCTTATCCAATTTCTCTTGATAACATCCCTCTTTTATAATATAGATATCTCTTATCCAATTTCTCTTGTCCAATATCTCTTATCCAATTTCTCTTGATAACATCTCTCTTTTATAATATAGATATCTCTTATCCAATTTCTCTTGTTGTAACGACTGGTTTTTCATGTATGGATTTTATTATATATTTATTTGGTTGCTTCTCCTTGGTTGCGATTTCCATTTCCGTCTCCGTAGTTTTCATTTTCGTTCATTTCGTCGTGATTCTCTAGATTCTTCCGTCGGTCGGCGTGTTTGGAGTAAGTCATTCGTGACGGGTTTCATAACGTCGATATCTTAGAGTTAGAACAAGCCTATGAGAGTTAGGAAACCATCCCGGAGCTTCGCGCTCCATTTCGGAACTTTCAGTGCACATTAGCCGGTGTAAGAAGGGGCACCGACCGACTAGATGACGATCCAGTCGGTCAGAAAACCTTCTTGAACTGACTAGTGGGCTTTGATAAATGTTCAGGAGTTACTGTTTATCGTTAGTCGGTCTAAGAACGTTGGTTGACCGACTAGGTTGCAAACTAGTCGGTCAGCAATGCTTCTTTAACCGACTAACTCATTAACTATTTTTGGTACCAGTTAATGTTCACTTTTAGTCGGTCTAAGAACGTTCATCGACCGACTAGATGTCAAACTAGTCGGTCAGTAGTTGTTCTTTGACCGACTAACTCTTAGTTCAGGTTTTCGTCAGGGGTTACTGTTTACACTTAGTCGGTCTGCGTTGGTCAACCGACCGACTAGTTCCCAAACTAGTCGGTCAGTGGTTGCTCTTTGACCGACTAAACAGTACAGGAAACCCTAGTTTTGCCCTAGCCGCCACCAAACTCTTTAAATACCCCTCCAAACGTTTTCTTCTTCTTCTTCTTCAACTCTAAACCTAATTTCTCCCCCATTGAGCTCTCATCTTCCCCAAACCCTCAAACCTTCATTCCAAGCTCATCCTCCATCATCCAAACCCTCACTTAACACTTTCCACCTTCCACCTTCCTCAAACCTTCATCAAACCCCCAAAACCCATATCAAAACCTATTTCTCCAGATTTTCCCCATCCTTTCCAGATCTGAACCCTAGGTTCCCCGGAGCGTTTCTTCCGTTGCCGTGCTTGCTCGGTGTCGTTCTTTCGCTTCCGATACGGTAATAATCGATCTCTTAATGTTTCCATAACCCGTTGTGTTTTTGTGAAACCCTAATGAAATGAATGTTGTTTTGATGATTGTTTCTCCATAACAGCGACTTCCCCGTAGATTAGCGTCCGTGGGACGAACCCTCGTTGATCGTCATCCTCGGTGCTAGGCAAGTGAAACTTGCATCTCTTGATTTGGGCCAAGTCTTAGGCCATTTCCCTTGCTTTAGCGTAAAAGAGACTAGACGGTGAAAGGATAGCCGTCTGGACGCCTTTGACCTAGCTTGACAACGAAGCTTGGTCCGTCACCTTCATCATGCTTGTATGTCACGTTTACTTTCCCTTAACGGTACGCGTATTAACTGTTCATGTCAGCCATGCATCCTTAACTGCTATTGCATTTTAACTGCCATGTTTAATTTAAATTAACGGTACGCGAATATGTTCATGTCATTGCATTTTGCCTGTCACGTTTAATTTCAATTAACGGTACGCGAATATCTGCTCATGTCATTGCATGCTTGAATACTCATCGTGATTGCGTAGCTTCGCTACATACTTGTGCTACTTGTTCCGGCTAGGCACCCGTTTTGCGGGCACAACCCTAGGCCAATTACAATTCTGGCTCGTGGTCCAGAAGACGAGCTCTATACAGCCTGCGGGCAATAGGGCACTCTCTGAGTGATCCCTTGGACATGAATACAGCCTGCAGGCAATAGGGCACTCTCTGAGTGATCCCTTGGACATGAATACTGCCTGCGGGCAATAGGGCATCCATGTGTGGGTGATCCCTTGTACTTGTGCTTGTTACTTGACAATACTTGTCACTCCTACCACTTGATAATTGCTACTTGTACCTTACTTTACTTGTTACTTCCATACTATACTTGCCATGCCATGCACCATACTTTAACTGCTAGGTTGTTAGTTTACCTTTCTTTCAGTTTCCTTGCACAAGTCTTTCGACTTGCTGACATGTGCCCCTTTTCTCTTTTGGGTGACACATGTTAGAGCCCGAGCCTGAGATACTTGCTGAGGACGCGATGTTCGCTGACGCTGAGTCAGAACCCGCGTTGATCGAGGACTTCGTAGACACTGGAGATCAGTCTTAGTGTCTATGTCTGGTTTTTGTTAGATTGCTTAGGTTGTCGGTGCGTGGCACCTAGTTTGATACTCTGTTATGTTTGTGTTTTGTTTGGCCTTGTTCTGGGCCTTTAGACTCTTTCCTGTTAGCCTGGTGGCTTTTTCTGTGATGTTGAATATTTTGTGGACAAAGTTTGGGATTGGTATTTCATATTCGTCTCCTTTTTCTATTATTATTATTATTGTTCCGTTTGCGTTTACAGGGACATTCTTATACTAAATTGACGCTTATCAGGCGTGCAGCTTCACAGCTCCACGCCTGAGCGGACCTTCTCACGTCTCGTCTCCATTTTAGGGAAGCGGGTCGTGACAGGTTTTAGTGGTGGCCCATGCAGGTCCCTCTGTAACTGCAATTATCGGGATAACGATAATAATATAAGATTGTCCAACAAATAAAATTCGACATCCGAGCCCTAAGCTATGAGTCTAATTGTTTCGTTTTCTGTGTCACTAGATGGCAGGAAGGCGGAACACCCGTGCGGGTAGTAGTAGTGGCGCGCTCCCTCATGTTGAGGAACCTGAGCGGGAGCCCACTAACGGGGAGATGATGAGGATGATGATGCAGATGATGCAGGTTCAGCAGGGCGTGCTCCTGCAAGTCCAGAATGTTCCGCTTGCTCGAGCTGGTCGGGCAATCCAGGATGCCCCTCGCTCTGAGCCGGGAGCGAAGCAATTTCGGGAGCTGGGTCCCGCATATTTTGATGGGTCTGAGGGTCCTCTGGCTGCCGATGAGTGGATTCGGAACATTGAGGATAACCTGGCGATGGCGAAGATTAACCCGGCTGGATGGGTTGATTTGGCTAAGAGGCAGCTGAAGGATAATGCCAGAAACTGGTGGGATGCTGAAGAGAAGATGCTGGTGGAGCCGATAGTTTGGGCTACCTTTAAGTCCAGATTTGATGGAGAATTCTTCCCGAAGGCTGCTAGACAGGTGATGCTGCAGCGCTTCATAGATCTGAAGCAGGGGAGCTTGTCGGTGGATCAGTACCACCAAGAGTTCACGAGGCTCAGTCGGTTTGCACCGAAGATGGTGCAAGATGCCGATGAGAAAGCTCAACGGTTCCTCCAGGGACTTGCCTTGGAGCTTCAGAGCTTTGTGACCTCTTCTGACCTGGAGACATACCAGAAGGTCCTGGTTGCTGTGAGGCGGCAGGAGTTGAATTTGAACCAGAGGAGGGGACATGTTTCAGGAGCTGGGAAGAGGCCTATGGAGCAGGCCAGGGCGGTGGTTTGGCCTGGTTTCAAATCTAATCATCCGGTGCAGTTCAAGAGGCCAGGAGGGCCTATTCTGAAGACTTGCCATTTCTGCGGCAAGACCGGGCACCTCAGGGATCAGTGTAGGAGGTTCCTGGGGCAGTGTATTGTCTGCGGAGATCCTGCCCATACCATCAGAGAGTGCCCGAAGTCGAAGCAGCCTTGGCGGGGACCTATTGCTGCTCAGCCATTGCAGCAGAGAGCCCCTGTGCCCGCTGGACGTGGAGCGCCCCTTGTTCCACAGAGACAGGCCTTTCGACAGGCTGTTCCGCCGAGAGGGCAGGCCTTTCTGATGACTGAGGAGGAGAGCATGGCCGTGGACGAGGTTATTACATGTAACTTCCCTCCTAGCTGTTTCTTCCTTAGTTATGTTTGATTGTTAGATTATGTTGGTTGCTTGCTCATGTTTGTTGCTAGAATAGGATTTGATTGTTAGACTGTTTGCTAGGTGTGGTTTTGGTTTGCACATTTCCTGCACGAGTCCTTTTTGACTCAGGTGCGTCGATGTGCATTTTGGCCCGGAGCTTCGTGGAGAAGCATTCCTTGTCGACGTCCTCTCTTCCTAAGAGTTGGAAGATCGTCACAGGGAACGGTGTGGTCTCGGTGCATCGTGGGTGCAATTCTTGCCCGTTGGTGGTTTGTGGACGTGAGCTTTGTGCTGATTTTGTTGTCCACGACATCATCAACTATGATGCGGTCCTTGGGATGGATTGGCTTGCGAGCTTCTATGCTACGATTGACTGTCGGAGGAAGAAGGTGGTGTTTAAGATTCCCGGACATCCAGTATTTGAGTTCAGTCGAGGTAGCAGTTCGCTGGGTCCGGTTAGATTTCGGACCAGACCGGTGGAGGTTGTGGCTATGCAGATGGAGTTGGAGAGGCCAGCTGTGGTGTGAGATTTTGATGACGTCTTCCCCGAGGAGATGTCTGGATTGCCACCTGATCGAGCTTTGGAGTTTTCTATTGATCTTATTCCAGGTGCGCAGCCCATTTCGAAGGCACCATATCGTATGGCGCCAGCAGAGTTGGAGGAATTGCGTAGGCAGTTGGATGAGCTTATGCAGAATGGTTACATCAACCCTATTGTGTCTCCGTGGGGAGCACCGGTGTTGTTGGTGAAGAAGAAGGATGGTTCGCGTCGCATGTGCGTGGACTATCGGGAGCTGAGTGCGGTGACCATTAAGAACAAATACTCGTTGCCTCGCATCGATGATATCTTTGATCAGCTGGGACGATCGAGGGTGTTTTCTAAGTTGGATTTGAGGAGTGGTTACCATCAGTTGAAGGTGAAGAAGGATGTTGTTCCGAAGACAGCGTTCAGGACGAAGTATGGACACTACGAGTTTGTGGTTATGCCTTTCGGTGTAACCAACGCACCCGCAGTTTTCATGAATCTGATGAACATTATTTTCTATGACTTTTTAGATAAGTTTGTCGTTATCTTTATTGACGACATTCTGATCTATTCAAAGTCGGAGGAGGAGCATGCCTCGCACTTGAGGACGGTGTTGGAGATTTTGAGGAAGCATCGGTTGTATGCCAAGTTTTCGAAGTGCGAGTTTTGGTTGGATAGAGTTGCTTTTCTCGGGCATGTGGTGACTGGAGATGGTATTTCAGTGGATCCCGAGAAGATCAGGGCCATCAGAGAGTGGCATGTTCCGTCGTCTGCGTCTGAGATTCGGAGTTTCCTTGGGCTTGCTGGTTATTATCGGCGTTTCATTAAGGACTTTTCCCGTATTGCGGAGCCGATGACCAAATTGACGCGGAAGGATGTTGCTTTTGTTTGGTCGGGTGATTGTGAGGATGCCTTTGGTGTTCTGAGGGAGAGGCTGATGACTGCCCCTGTTCTTGCTGTGCCTGATCGCAGTGGAGGATTCGAGATCTTTTGCGATGCTTCTGGCAAGGGTCTTGGTTGTGTTTTGCATCAGCATGGACATGTTGTAGCTTACGCTTCTCGTCAGCTCAAGGTTCATGAGAAGAATTACCCGACGCATGATTTGGAGTTGGCTGCTGTTGTGTTTGCTCTTAAGATTTGGAGGCACTTCCTGCTGAGTGAGAAAGTGAAGATTTTCACCGATCACAAAAGCTTGAAGTATATTTTTACTCAGAAGGAGCTCAACATGCGATAGCGTCGATGGTTGGAGTGTAGGAAGATATGTGCCCATAAGGAAATTTATCTTGATTATACGTCTTGTTCATACCGTATATGGTACGTATTATTCTAAGTATAAATCATTTGTATTAATATACTTAGATAATATCCATAGACTTAGAGTTAGGTCCTTACACATCTAGATGAGATCTCGATTATGAGTAAGTAAGAGACCGAATAGAAACGTAAGTCTAAAACGGTTCGTGATCGTAGATGTGTCGAGAACTGGATATCGACACATCGGATAGATCACTGTGTCTTCGTCTTACCTTCGGGTAATGATGATCTCATAGTCATTCGACTTGCTGAAGTCGGAGACGAGACACAGGTGCTCATTAGAGAATGAGTTCACTGAACGACCAAGTTAGAGTTATTAAATGGTTAACTTTAATGATCTGTCTTTAATAACTCTAGGGTGTTGATAGGTTAGTTGATCCTTAAGACCTGAAGTCATCTGTATAAACCTGTGAACGGACGGTGTAGCTTAGACCCATGATCTAGCTTTGAGGACCAGTCCTGATGAAAGATCTTAGGTTGGGTTGCACCAGAAGCTCTCTAGGTAAGTAAGTGACTAAGATGGGATTCGTCACTTCCATTAAAGGGAAGTTAGTGTTATAGGCTCAGTACGGTCTTTATGTTAATCCTCGGCCGGGGTACGTTGCAAGTTGTACAACGTGTATACAATAAAGACCGCCGTATACTGACCAATGTTGTCTAATAGGGTTGACAGAAAACCATACCCTAGGCCAACATCAAACACAGTCTTGACGAAGGGATTTTAGCTAACGGAATTCATCACTGACACGGCCAATGCAAACCCTATGACACTTTTTGTCAAAGGGTCGATCACGTTATGATGACTCTGAAACAGGGACGACAGCTACTGCTCGTAGTGACCGTCGTCTAGGGGTTTCGAGCCCCAACCTGTAGTAAGGTCAGGCTGTAGGGTCTCACACCGAGTAGTACTCGTGTCTTAGTAATAGGAATATAGAATGGAGAGAAATGTCATTTGATGATATTCACAAGTTAAGTTGTGAAAGTTAGTCGTAATAGCAATAGGGACATAACGTTGCATTAGATGCTAACTTTAACTAAACGTGTTGTAAATTAGTTACGACGAATTTAGTAGGAACAAACTTGTTGGAAAGGGTTACCTGGATGACGGGATCGTCCCGGTCTAAACACAGGTTCAAACCGTGTCCAAATCGGAGCTCAAACGAGCCCAGAAACGCAGAAAGAGTTCAAGGGGAAGTGGGTTAGACCCACCGGGCCAAGAGGCCCATGTGCAAGGGCAAAACGGGCGCGGCCCGCTGCAGCAGCGGGCATGGCCCGCTGTGTGCAGCGGGCGCCCGCTGCATTAGCGGGCGTGGCCCGCTGATGCAGCGGGCGCGGCCCGCTGCACGGGCACAGCGCCCGCTGCAAGCGGGCGCGGCCCGCTGCAGCGGGCCCGCGCCCGCTTATGCAGCGGGCACGGCCCGCTGCAGCAGCGGGCGGGCGGCCCGCCCTTGCCCCCTTGGGCGGGCGCGCCCGCTAAGTCTAGCGGGCGCGCCCGCAACTTAAGTCAAATTAGGGTTTTTTGTAAACCCTAATGACGGCTACGAATTTTGTGTAAATTGCTAAACTTTGAGCAATTGTTTGAGGGGTCAAACGAAGTCGAAATTCGTCACCGTCAGTTCCTACGCGTTCACCATTCCAAGCTTTTCTGATTGATAGCTTGTTTGGTGTCTGAAGTTTAGTATGTGAGGAGAATTAATTCGTTAAAGTTTGACTTTGTGAAAGGCTAACTTTAAAGTTGAAATTAAGCCAAATGACTTAATTTGTTTTTCTCTTCATGGGGATTGTCCCACATTGCCCGCAACGAGAAGTTGAGTGCTCACTCCCTATATAAATAGGGGTGCACTCTCCTCGTTGAAACACACTAGTCAACGATCGGGTAGCTCCAAATTATTGAGCAAGCTCGGTCCGCGACTAAATCTCTCTCTCTACTTTCCTATTCTCCGGAGTAGTCCTAGCACGACTACGAAGGGGGTTTGGATCTGATCCGGACGTCTAAGACGCGGGTTTCTTCTCAAGTGAAACTTTCTACCGCGTGTGATCGGCTCGGAGGCGAAAGCGGCTCGGGTGGATCGGTGCGAGGGTGCGAGGCGGCTCAGGGAGATCGGGTCAACGCGGCTCGGCTACGAGGAGCTTCTCAAGACGGTGTGGTACATCTTGCCTGCTCCAGGGCCAAGATTCCGGGTATGTGGTTAAGCGTTTTTAGCGTAATTTTAATTAGTCGCTTAGTGTAGATCCTTCTTGGAGTGGTCAGACCCACTCCAAGTCGGCATAGATCAGGCTGGGTTCTGGTTCCCCAGAGCCTAGCTAAATAGTTTAGCTAGTCTAGAAATTTTGATTTCTGTTTTTCCGCTGCGATTTTGTGCCTCCGTGGTCCGTCCAACTTAGGACGGATACGGATCCGAGCTCTGGGGGTCCGCCAAAACCCCAACAGTGGTATCAGAGCCAGGTTATGCTATAGATCTACTATAGCGACTTTTTTAAATAGTTAAAAATGCTTAGCTTTAATACGCAAAACTTTTTTATGTTAAATTAGTTTTGAAAATAATTTTGTGTTTCAAAAATTAATTTTGCAACACGGAAATTTGTTTTAATTTTTGGGACAATTATTTTTATGCGATAATTCTAAAGGTAGTCTCTTTTATTTTAAATACTTTATTAAATTTTTATGAGACATAAAAATTTTTAAGGGTGTTTAAAGTTTATGTAAACTATAGAAAAGTTTTATTTTTGAAATTTAAGAATTTTTTCTTTAGTTACATAAAAGTTAGAAATCTTTAAACTTTATTTGAAAGCTTATAAAAGGATTTCTAAAAGTTTTAAAAGAGTTTTAAAATCATTTTAATAATAGAAATGTTTTATTTTCATGAGATGAAACATAAATTAATTTCTTTTATTACATAGTTGTTTCTAAAATTTTTTATGTGATATGTTAATTTTAGAAATAAGGTTAAAAATTTTTAAAGGCCTAGGTTTAAAATTATTAGATAATTTTGTACGACTTAGTTTTATGCGATAAAATTTTTGTGAAAGGCTTTAAAATTTTAATCTTTAATTTTAAGTGTTAAAATTTAGATTTGCATGTTTGTATTATATAGATAATTTTTAAACTTGCAAATACCTTTTATATGTCACTTAAAATGAAACTTTCTTTTATGCGGATAAAATTAGTTTTCATTTCATGTTGTATTTGTATAATGTATACACAAACCTTGTTAGGTTAGCCATTAAAACATGATAGTGACATGCTACGTTTGATAAAACAAAACAACATCGAACCTAATACCAGATTAGGGTAGTCCCCTTGTTTGTAAATCATTTCATTAAATCGTTTGATAATGATTTTCACAAAAGACAAAAATGTTGAACTGTTCTATTAAAATCCTAATAAGATTGGGGTAGTAAGTTGAACGAAAAACCTTATAGTTGATAAGGACTTAATAAAAGATGTTCAACCAATCTAAAAAAAATTTTGAATTTTTAGGATCCACTAGTTGATAAGGATTAACTAGTTCTTCTAATTAAAAGCCATTTAGTTGTTTGGAAAACATAAGATTGATGACAACTCCTTCAATGGATCATGATGTCGGTCAATGTGCTTGGCTAAAGTTTTTGGACCAACCTAGCTAGACTGGGTAACAAGTGGTCCTGGCTTAGTCAATTCCCTGGCCGCGTCCGCTGGACCGCAAGGAGTCGATTCATGACTATGTAAGTCCATCGACTATACCTAAGTCAACACGATAATAATCTTGTTCAAGATAAATCGTAGCCCTCCTTGTTTTAGGAGTTGGCAACTGTAAGAAACATGTTCCGGTTGTTGAGCTACACTCAAGCCGTGACATGTCAATCTTATAGAAACCGATTTCTTGATTGACATCTTAACCTGACTGAAACCGTTGTCTCATCCCTCGAGCTTCGACGTAAGTCTAACCAAGAATGTAGTCTAAGACCTGACCCAAACCGGCGCGTCGTGCATACACCGAGCAAAGGGGCAAGTCAGGCTAGACACGAAAACAAGGGTCCGACTAAGGCTAGCCATTGTGATCCGGTTGAGCACACTCATGATCACAAATGACTAGGGGTAAAAATCGATAGGGAATCATAGTAAATATGATTGACGACGAGTTCGTCTACCGACTGCAGAGTCGGACAACTTGTTGAGATACACTCAAGGTTGTCAGACTCAGGGTAGTCGGATCCCTCTCTCACAAATGTTATTTTATAATAAATTGGTTATTATCGTGGCTTTAAATAAATTTAGTGGGAGAATATAGTTTTATTAAAACCATTAAAACTATACTACGAACATTTACTAACTATAGTATCTATAAAATACAGAATGGATTCGGGACTTAGATACATGGTTGAGAAGAACGTGCTGGATGGAACGAACTACAAAGACTGGCTTAGGAACATCAAGTTGGTCCTTTCCCTAGCCGGAATAGGATACGTACTGTTCGAGGACGCTCCAGATAAGCCCGATGAAGATTCGACCCACGAAGAGAAGGAAGCCTACAAATTGTACCAGAGGGATGCAGAGAAGGCCAGGTGCCTTACTCTGGCTTCGATGACCAACGAGTTGCAGAGGAAGCATGAACATATGGATGTTCAAAGCATGCTCCTCAACGCACAAGAGTTGTACGGCAAGCGATCTCGTGCTGCCAAGTTCGAGGCCACTAGCAACCTCTGGGGCACCAAGATGGGGACGGAACCCGTGCAGGATCATGTTATCAAGATGATCGGGTACGTGGAGGACGCCGCCCAGTTAGGATTTGTCCTGGACAATGAGATGTCCACGGACATTATCCTAAAGTCTTTGACTCCCGATTTTAAGCCTTTTATAACTGGCTTTATAATGAACAGCCTTGAGACGGATCTTCCGGGTCTCCTCAATATGCTCCGGCAGTTTGAGGAGATTCATAAGAAGCCGGCTGCACTGGTTGTTGGCTCTGCTACTTCCGACCAGCCGAAAGGCAAAGGAAAGAAGAGGCAGGTCCCACAACCTGCGAAGGCTAAGAATGGGAAGAAGAAGAACAAAGGGGCCCCGTCGAAATCTGAGTGCTTCCATTGCCACAAGATTGGCCACTGGAAGAGGAACTGCAAGATCTATCTTGCAGAGAAGAAGAAGGGGCATACTGATGCCTCTACCTCAGGTACAAATTAAAATTCAATTAAATGCAATTATTTCCATTCATATAGTATGAGAAACTTATAGACATCTGTGTACTGTATACAGGTGGCTGATAAGAACTGGAGATTGGAGAAGTACGGAGATCGGTCGGCAATTAAAGCAACAGTTACTGCTGGGACCGCTCAAAGACTTCTGGAGACGCTGATCGTGATGGAGATGATATTTTTCTTATTTGAATAAAATGTATCATCTTTAAGGATCGAAAACAATGAATGAGTGCTTTGCACTCAAGGTTTATTTTTGATAAACTAATTAAGGTTCCTTTTATGAACCCGTTGTTTTGGAATGGATGTCTCGTTTGTTGCAATTGAAATTGAATTGGCTCAAATTCTGTGGATGTGGCTTTTCTGTGATGGTTGCGTATATTTTCGAATAATGGTGTATTGCTTCGATAATATTGATTTTGGAGCTGACTAAATGCTAGAAGTCAATCAGTAGTTAAGTGTAGGTTCCAGGGGACGTATAAATTGTGTGCGATCACAATAATACGCACATCAAGATTAATTCTTGATCATCTGCATTTAGTTATTAAAAGAGTTAATACTAAATGTGGTTAAAGGAATTTGTACAGTGTAGAACGTTTTGATTGAACGAGTCAATGTCAAGATTCCTTAAAATGATCTTGACTTGACTCATTCGTCAAACCGAATCTGACACTTGTACATTCCATCTAAGGCACTTACCAAATGGTTATTTTTGCTCATAAATCTAAATATGATTTAGATATTATGTTGAAGAAATTTGACCAGGTAATTCTTAAAGTCAGTGGGAGCGTATTAATATACTTAGTTCCGTTTTTCGGACTAAGTAAAAAGGATTTTTCACTTTAATGAATCTTCTATATAAATCATTAAGTCAAAATTGTTTTGATTTAATAGTATATATATATAGACTTAGGGTGTCAAATATGTAATTGACATATTGACACAATAAAGTGAAGTGAGCTAGAACTGACTTACGGAAATGTTAGACCCCACATCTAAATCGTATAAGCCAACTGTTAGCTATACAAAGTTAGGAAAATTGATCCAGATCATTTTTCCAAAGGATCAACCCTGTGTGATCAAGAGATGTAATTTCAATCCATTAAAATTCGTTGTAGATACTTATTAGTAGAACCACTCTTAGGTTTTGCCATATCAAATGTCAAAGTGACTGATATGCTATAACGGCATGAGATACCGAGATAAATAGCCTAAGTGCAAGTGGGAGATGTAGGAAGATATGTGCCCATAAGGAAATTTATCTTGATTATACGTCTTGTTCATACCGTATATGGTACGTATTATTCTAAGTATAAATCATTTGTATTAATATACTTAGATAATATCCATAGACTTAGAGTTAGGTCCTTACACATCTAGATGAGATCTCGATTATGAGTAAGTAAGAGACCGAATAGAAACGTAAGTCTAAAACGGTTCGTGATCGTAGATGTGTCGAGAACTGGATATCGACACATCGGATAGATCACTGTGTCTTCGTCTTACCTTCGGGTAATGATGATCTCATAGTCATTCGACTTGCTGAAGTCGGAGACGAGACACAGGTGCTCATTAGAGAATGAGTTCACTGAACGACCAAGTTAGAGTTATTAAATGGTTAACTTTAATGATCTGTCTTTAATAACTCTAGGGTGTTGATAGGTTAGTTGATCCTTAAGACCTGAAGTCATCTGTATAAACCTGTGAACGGACGGTGTAGCTTAGACCCATGATCTAGCTTTGAGGACCAGTCCTGATGAAAGATCTTAGGTTGGGTTGCACCAGAAGCTCTCTAGGTAAGTAAGTGACTAAGATGGGATTCGTCACTTCCATTAAAGGGAAGTTAGTGTTATAGGCTCAGTACGGTCTTTATGTTAATCCTCGGCCGGGGTACGTTGCAAGTTGTACAACGTGTATACAATAAAGACCGCCGTATACTGACCAATGTTGTCTAATAGGGTTGACAGAAAACCATACCCTAGGCCAACATCAAACACAGTCTTGACGAAGGGATTTTAGCTAACGGAATTCATCACTGACACGGCCAATGCAAACCCTATGACACTTTTTGTCAAAGGGTCGATCACGTTATGATGACTCTGAAACAGGGACGACAGCTACTGCTCGTAGTGACCGTCGTCTAGGGGTTTCGAGCCCCAACCTGTAGTAAGGTCAGGCTGTAGGGTCTCACACCGAGTAGTACTCGTGTCTTAGTAATAGGAATATAGAATGGAGAGAAATGTCATTTGATGATATTCACAAGTTAAGTTGTGAAAGTTAGTCGCAATAGCAATAGGGACATAACGTTGCATTAGATGCTAACTTTAACTAAACGTGTTGTAAATTAGTTACGACGAATTTAGTAGGAACAAACTTGTTGGAAAGGGTTACCTGGATGACGGGATCGTCCCGGTCTAAACACAGGTTCAAACCGTGTCCAAATCGGAGCTCAAACGAGCCCAGAAACGCAGAAAGAGTTCAAGGGGAAGTGGGTTAGACCCACCGGGCCAAGAGGCCCATGTGCAAGGGCAAAACGGGCGCGGCCCGCTGCAGCAGCGGGCATGGCCCGCTGTGTGCAGCGGGCGCCCGCTGCATTAGCGGGCGTGGCCCGCTGATGCAGCGGGCGCGGCCCGCTGCATGCAGCGGGCCAGCGCCCGCTGCAAGCGGGCGCGGCCCGCTGCACAGCGGGCCCGCGCCCGCTTATGCAGCGGGCACGGCCCGCTGCAGCAGCGGGCGGGCGGCCCGCCCTTGCCCCCTTGGGCGGGCGCGCCCGCTAAGTCTAGCGGGCGCGCCCGCAACTTAAGTCAAATTAGGGTTTTTTGTAAACCCTAATGACGGCTACGAATTTTGTGTAAATTGCTAAACTTTGAGCAATTGTTTGAGGGGTCAAACGAAGTCGAAATTCGTCACCGTCAGTTCCTACGCGTTCACCATTCCAAGCTTTTCTGATTGATAGCTTGTTTGGTGTCTGAAGTTTAGTATGTGAGGAGAATTAATTCGTTAAAGTTTGACTTTGTGAAAGGCTAACTTTAAAGTTGAAATTAAGCCAAATGACTTAATTTGTTTTTCTCTTCATGGGGATTGTCCCACATTGCCCGCAACGAGAAGTTGAGTGCTCACTCCCTATATAAATAGGGGTGCACTCTCCTCGTTGAAACACACTAGTCAACGATCGGGTAGCTCCAAATTATTGAGCAAGCTCGGTCCGCGACTAAATCTCTCTCTCTACTTTCCTATTCTCCGGAGTAGTCCTAGCACGACTACGAAGGGGGTTTGGATCTGATCCGGACGTCTAAGACGCGGGTTTCTTCTCAAGTGAAACTTTCTACCGCGTGTGATCGGCTCGGAGGCGAAAGCGGCTCGGGTGGATCGGTGCGAGGGTGCGAGGCGGCTCAGGGAGATCGGGTCAACGCGGCTCGGCTACGAGGAGCTTCTCAAGACGGTGTGGTACATCTTGCCTGCTCCAGGGCCAAGATTCTGGGTATGTGGTTAAGCGTTTTTAGCGTAATTTTAATTAGTCGCTTAGTGTAGATCCTTCTTGGAGTGGTCAGACCCACTCCAAGTCGGCATAGATCAGGCTGGGTTCTGGTTCCCCAGAGCCTAGCTAAATAGTTTAGCTAGTCTAGAAATTTTGATTTCTGTTTTTCCGCTGCGATTTTGTGCCTCCGTGGTCCGTCCAACTTAGGACGGATACGGATCCGAGCTCTGGGGGTCCGCCAAAACCCCAACATGGAGCTCATGGCGGATTATGAGATTGATTTGCAGTATCACCCTGGCAAGGTGAATGTGGTGCCGGATGCTTTGAATAGGCTTCCCGCGGTGATGGTTTTGACTCCACAGTGGAGTTTGCAACAGGATTTTTGCGGGTCCGATGTAGAGATTGTTCTTCCCGGGGAGGCTTCTCCGTTGATGTACATGCAGGTGCAGTCAACGGTCGTGGATCGGATTAAGGCGAGTCAGGCCGGAGATCCGAAATTGGTAAGGATTCGAGGGCAGGTTGAAGCCGGTCTGCGGACTGACTTTTTGGTTCATACTGATGGCTCGTTGAGGTTCGGAGCCAGGCTGTGTGTGCCAGCTGGGGATGTTAGAGAAGAGCTGTTGGTTGAGGCACACAGCTCGCCGTATTCTGTGCATCCTGGTGGGACCAAGATGTACAAGGATCTTCGTCTGAACTATTGGTGGCATGGTATGAAGAGGAGCGTGGCTCGGAGTGTGGCCAAGTGTTTGGTTTGCCAGCAAGTGAAGGCGGAGCATCAGCGTACGGCGGGGTTGCTACAACCACTTCCGATTCCGGAGTGGAAATGGCAGCACATCACTATGGATTTCGTGACTGGACTACCTCGGAGTCCGAAGCAGAACGACGCGATTTGGGTGATCGTAGACCGATTGACCAAATCCGCGCACTTTATTCCATTCCGAGTAGGACAGTCCACTGAGGCGCTAGCAAGGAGATACATGGAGGTAAATTCTTTTACTCTCCGTTTCTGTTTCCTTTTCCTAGCTTAGATAGTGATGTAACGTGAATCGTGCAGGAGATCGTGCGACTTCATGGAGTCCCCGTGAGTATCGTGTCGGACAAAGACACGAGATTCACATCTCAGTTCTGGCAGAGTTTGCAGAAGAGTTTGGGTACGCGTCTGAGTTTCAGCACGGCGTACCATCCGCAGACGGATGGCCAGTCTGAGAGGACGATTCAGATTTTGGAAGACATGCTGAGAGCGTGCATGTTGGACTTCAAGGGTTCGTGGGAGGACCATCTACACTTGGTGGAGTTCTCTTACAACAACAGCTACCAGGCGTCTATTGGCATGGCGCCTTTCGCCGCTTTGTATGGGAGGAAGTGTCGATCGCCATTGAGTTGGGATGACATTGGTGATAGGGAGCTGTTGGGACCTGAGATGATTGTGGAGGCTGTGGAGGTTGTCAGAAACATTCGGGAGAGGTTGAGGATTGCTCAGGACCGTTTTAAGCATTGGGCGGATGCTAAACGTCGTCCTTTGGAGTTTCAGCCAGGGGATCATGTGTTTCTGAGGATTTCCCCGAATCGTGGAGTGATTCGTTTTGGGAAGCGAGGGAAGTTGAGCCCGCGATACATTGGACCTTTTGATATCTGGAGAGGGTTGGCGAGGTAGCTTACCGCTTAGCCTTGCCGCCATCTTTGGAAGGAGTTCACGATGTTTTCCATGTGTCTCTGCTTCGTCGATACATCAGCGATCCATCTCATGCTGTGGATTTCTCGGAGATCGCCGTTCGCCCAGATTTGACGTATGACCAGCATCCAGTGCAGATTCTGGACAGGCATCAGCAGTCACTTCGGAACAAGGTCGTCGATCTTGTTAGAGTGATGTGGCGGCATGGTTCACCGGGAGAGTCTACTTGGGAGAGAGAAGATGAGATGCGAGAGCGCTACCCACTTTTGTTCCCGGACACGTGAGTGTTGGGAATTCCGAGGACGGAATTTTTCTTAAGTTGGGGAGGATGTAACGACTGGTTTTTCATGTATGGATTTTATTATATATATATATATTTGGTTGCTTCTCCTTGGTTGCGATTTCCATTTCCGTCTCCGTAGTTTTCATTTTCGTTCGTTTCGTCGTGATTCTCTAGATTCTTCCGTCGGTCGGCGTGTTTGGAGTAAGTCATTCGTGACGGGTTTCATAACGTCGATATCTTAGAGTTAGAACGAGCCTAGGAGACTTAGGAAACCATCCCGGAGCTTCGCGCTCCATTTCGGAACTTTCAGTGCACATTAGCTGGTGTAAGAAGGGGCACCGACCGACTAGATGACGATCCAGTCGGTCGGAAAACCTTTTTGAACCGACTAGTGGGCTTTGATAAATGTTCAGGAGTTACTGTTTATCGTTAGTCGGTCTAAGAACGTTGGTTGACCGACTAGGTTGCAAACTAGTCGGTCAGCAATGCTTCTTTAACCGACTAACTCATTAACTATTTTTGGTACCAGTTACTGTTCACTTTTAGTCGGTCTAAGAACGTTCATCGACCGACTAGATGTCAAACTAGTCGGTCAGTAGTTGTTCTTTGACCGACTAACTCTTAGTTCAGGTTTTCGTCAGGGGTTACTGTTTACACTTAGTCGGTCTGCGTTGGTCAACCGACCGACTAGTTCCCAAACTAGTCGGTCAGTGGTTGCTCTTTGACCGACTAAACAGTACAGGAAACCCTAGTTTTGCCCTAGCCGCCACCAAACTCTATAAATACCCCTCCAAACGTTTTCTTCTTCTTCTTCTTCAACTCTAAACCTAATTTCTCCCTCATTGAGCTCTCATCTTCCCCAAACCCTCAAACCTTCATTCCAAGCTCATCCTCCATCATCCAAACCCTCACTTAACACTTTCCACCTTCCACCTTCCTCAAACCTTCATCAAACCCCCAAAACCCATATCAAAACCTATTTCTCCAGATTTTCCCCATCCTTTCCAGATCTGAACCCTAGGTTCCCCGGAGCGTTTCTTCCGTTGCCGTGCTTGCTCGGCGTCGTTCTTCCGCTTCCGATACGGTAATAATCGATCTCTTAATGTTTCCATAACCCGTTGTGTTTTTGTGAAACCCTAATGAAATGAATGTTGTTTTGATGATTGTTTCTCCATAACAGCGACTTCCCCGTAGATTAGCGTCCGTGGGACGAACCCTCGTTGATCGTCATCCTCGGTGCTAGGCAAGTGAAACTTGCATCTCTTGATTTGGGCCATGTCTTAGGCCATTTCCCTTGCTTTAGCGTAAAAGAGACTAGACGGTGAAAGGATAGCCGTCTGGACGCCTTTGACCTAGCTTGACAACGAAGCTTGGTCCGTCACCTTCATCATGCTTGTATGTCACGTTTACTTTCCCTTAACGGTACGTGTATTAACTGTTCATGTCATCCATGCATCCTTAACTGCTATTGCATTTTAACTGCCATGTTTAATTTAAATTAACGGTACGCGAATATGTTCATGTCATTGCATTTTGCCTGTCACGTTTAATTTCAATTAACGGTACGCGAATATCTGCTCATGTCATTGCATTCTTGAATACTCATCGTGATTGCGTAGCTTCGCTACATACTTATGCTACTTGTTCTGGCTAGGCACCCGTTTTGCGGGCACAACCCTAGGCCAATTACAATTCTGGCTCGTGGTCCAGAAGACGAGCTCTATACAGCCTGCGGGCAATAGGGCACTCTCTGAGTGATCCCTTGGACATGAATACAGCCTGCGGGCAATAGGGCACTCTCTGAGTGATCCCTTGGACATGAATACTGCCTACGGGCAATAGGGCATCCATGTGTGGGTGATCCCTTGTACTCGTGCTTGGTACTTGACAATACTTGTCACTCCTACCACTTGATAATTTCTACTTGTACCTTACTTTACTTGTTACTTCCATACTATACTTGCCATGCCATGCACCATACTTTAACTGCTAGGTTGTTAGTTTACCTTTCTTTCAGTTTCCTTGCACAAGTCTTTCGACTTGCTGACATGTGCCCCTTTTCTCTTTTGGGTGACACATGTTAGAGCCCGAGCCTGAGATACTTGCTGAGGACGCGGTGTTCGCTGACGCTGAGTCAGAACCCGCGTTGATCGAGGACTTCGTAGACACTGGAGATCAGTCTTAGTGTCTATGTCTGGTTTTTGTTAGATTGCTTAGGTTGTCGGTGCGTGGCACCTAGTTTGATACTCTGTTATGTTTGTGTTTTGTTTGGCCTTGTTCTGGGCCTTTAGACTCTTTCCTGTTAGCCTGGTGGCTTTTTCTGTGATGTTGAATATTTTGTGGACAAACTTTGGGATTGGTATTTCATATCCGTCTCCTTTTTCTATTATTATTATTGTTGTTCCGTTTGCGTTTACAGGGACCTGCTTATACTAAATTGACGCTTATCAGGCGTGCAGCTGCACAGCTCCACGCCTGAGCGGACCTTCTCACGTCTCGTCTCCATTTTAGGGAAGCGGGTCGTGACACTTGTCCAATATCTCTTATCCAATTTCTCTTGATAACATCCCTCTTTTATAATATAGATATCTCTTATCCAATTTCTCTTGTCCAATATCTCTTATCCAATTTCTCTTGATAACATCCCTCTTTTATAATATAGATATCTCTTATCCAATTTCTCTTGTCCAATATCTCTTATCCAATTTCTCTTGATAACATCCATCTTTTATAATATAGATATCTCTTATCCAATTTCTCTTGTCCAATATCTCTTATCCAATTTCTCTTGATAACATCCCTCTTTTATAATATAGATATCTCTTATCCAATTTCTCTTGTCCAATATCTCTTATCCAATTTCTCTTGTCCAATATCTCTTATCCAATTTCTCTTGATAACATCCGTCTTTTATAATATAGATATCTCTTATCCAATTTCTCTTGTCCAATATCTTTTATCCAATTTCTCATGATATCATCCCTATTTTATAATATATATATATATATATATATATATATATATATATATATATTTAATGGTTTTTCTCATATTAGTCCCTTAAATCTTGCATAATTTGATATTAGTCCCTTAAATCTTTGAATATTGAGGTTAATCCCTCAAATCATTTGTAACGGTCGGTTTTCGATCGTACCGTTTTCGTGCACGTGCTTTTGACCGTGCACGTATTTATTTTAGACCTTGTTTGTATTTGAACACTATGGTGTGATATGTCGTTTTGACCCTCTCGGAGAGTGTTAACTTGTGACACTAATTTGGAACGTCATTTCACGGGTCGTTCTCCCACGATTTGACTTTGTTTGACGAGACGTCACGAATATCACTTTTGTCGTGAGGCCTTTTTATTTTTAGTTTCGTTTCTCGACGTCGAGATTGTGATCCGTCTTCTTAGTTGCGTTTCTCCTATCCGTGCGGTCACCCCAGTATTTATTTCACAATTTTTGGGCTTCGTTTGACCTACTTTCAGTTTTTTGCCCAACCTGATATTGATTTAACCTAAGTATCACTTGGCTTTTGTTTCCCCTAATATTAATTAATTATAATATTCATCCTAATCATCCAAGCTAGCCGTTTCTGCCTTGTCACGCAGCACATGGGAGAGAGAGAGTGAGAGGGTGAGGGCTTTATTGTTTTAATAATTGTTGTAACAACATTTTCTATTCAAATAAATCCTATAACAACTCTAAACTAAACCCTTGACCTAGTCCTAGCCACTACCCACGTTTCTCAGCCCCTAACCTATTTAATAGCCCTAGGGCTGTTATATTTTCGCAGCAGCAAGTGAAAGCCGCCGGCCCTAGAAAATTTCCACGCAAACCCCAGGAGCCCGACTTTCTCCTTGCGTTTTCCGGCCTAACCCGCCGACCGGCCACCTCAACCCATCCCTGACGTGCCTCCTCCCCTCAGCGCTGTCGTGGGCCTCTGATCCCACCGCAAAAGCCCCCAGGCCGCGGTTTCCCCACAGCAGCAACACACAGCGGTAGCGGCAGCCGCCGCCGCCGCTGTCGCCACCGCGCTGCCATCGCCGTCGTCGACCCCTCTTGGCTCCCTGCACCTCCCGCGGCCATTCTCAGTCCGCCATTGCCTGGAAACAGCGAGGGCACTCACTGTTTTGCGTGTATAGCGACGCATCGACGCGTCGCTGAGTTCTCGTCGTACCCTCTCGCTGTTAGGGTCTTTCGACAGCCCTCTACTTCTCCTAGGGGTGTTTTTCGACGTCACGATCATCCCCTACAACGCTCAACGTCGTAGACTTCATGCACGTCGTACCGTTCTTCTCGGTTCGTTGTTACGGCTTCCCGGGCGCCGTGAAAACTCCTACCGACCTATTACACGCTGTTTGGAATCTTGTTTGCTGATTTGGTCGCTGCCCGAGAATTGGCTAGCATGGAATCTTATTTGGAATCTGGACGTTGAGCGTTTTCTATTATTCCAACCCTTGGCGTCGCTATCCGATGCCAGTGTAGCTTTCGCGTCGTGTAAGGGTAAATTTCTGAACACTTAGGACCCCCAACCCATGCTTGCTAATCAAGATAAAAATCGGTATTTTAATTGTCTGGTAATTCACTAATAAAGATAATTTAATTTGGGACTATAGGCTGGTGGATCTGAGTACATAGGTATACTAGACTGTTTGGACGGTGTATTCAGAACGATTGATTGCAACCAAGTGAAATTTTCCAGTTCTTTGTTTAGGTCGTGCTTTAGGCCATTGATCGCAGCCCGGATACACGACCCGGAGCGACGGTTGTAGTTTTACCGCAAGTGCACGGTGTAGCAACGAGCGGGATATCGAACACAGGGAGGACAAATGACCGTGCTTGCTCCAATCAACCTGGCTATTTAAGAAGAGAGATTTGCCTTTGGCGATCCTGTCACAATCGTCAGACAAAGTGTAGAAATATCAAATCAAATAAAGAACGTCTAGGGAACGGGGAATCCCCGCTACTCACCGTATTTCATAAATGTGGTTTATCGGTATCAAAATTGCTAGAATAAGATTTTGGATGAACTAGTTGCAACTGAATGTAGAACCAAGCTCACGCTCTCGCGCTGTTGCCGGTCTATAGCTATCCTAGGTTTGGTCCAATCTCTTGCAAACCCTAGCCTAGGGAAGCTAGCATTAGGATCAACATCATCGTCAAATTGCGCACCGAGCCCAATCTCTTGCAAACTCGGTCCACAATCTAGATTAGGATAGTTCCTACCCGTCCAATCTCTTGCAAACGGGTATCGGCATAGAATTGCAACCGGAAATCCTAGTATCGGTCCAATCTCTTGCAAACCGATACTTCGAAAATCCGACTCCAACCCAATTCGGATTTCTAGGGCTTCCTGTCAAATTGGGATCCAATCTCTTGCAAATCCCAATTGATATGAATACCTAGCTATCCGTAGTAAATCGATCCCAATCTAATCTCTAATAGCAATTCTAGCTCAATTTCTACCAATTCATCACAAATATGAAAATGGGCTTGTAGGGTTCATCCCCACGCCCCAAGACGTAGAGACTACTCACAAATCATAGCAAGATCAAAAAAATAATCGTTGAAATAAGCAATAGAATTCATCACAATAATGAGATAAGCAATAAAAATAGAATTTTTAAGGAAAAGAGATGCAAACCAATGTAGTTCTTCAATTAATCCAACAAAAATCCAATATTTGCTTCTTCTCCAATCACAAGAATAAAGCTAAAAAAACTAATCTAAAAAGCTGCAAAAAATCTAAGAGAGAGCTCTCAAAACTAGGGTAAAAACAGGGTTTAAATACCCCCAAAAATCGTCCAAAAATTGTGACCAAAATACCCCTGCACAGCCTGTTTTCCGCAGTTTTCGCTACAGGCAGCGCATCGCACTCGGCCGAGTGACAAAAGTGGCTCGGCCGAGTGAGAAACCCTGTAATTTTCCAGTAAGTCGGTGCCTTCAGGGGTCTCTACTTCGGGGGCGGCTCGGCTAAGTGAGTTGTCGTCACTCGGCCGATGACTTCATGATACTCGGGCGGACGGGATAATCCACTCGGCCGAGTGGGTCTTCTGAAGTTCAGGCAGCCGAAAAACAGAAACTTGGAGATTTTTGAAGGGCTTCGTTTGGGCGCCACTCGGGCGGATGAGATATCGTCACTCGGCCGATGTGGTCTTCGGTGCTCGGCCGAGTGCACATAGAAATCGTGTCTGAACTGGTCGGCCGAGCAGTGTCTCGCTGGTCGGCCGAGTGGCTCCTCCACTCGGCCGAGTGGGACACAAAAAATGCCCAATCTGATTGTTTTGGCCTCCTCGTCGCTCATGCGACGTTCATTCTTCTTCCGCTCCTCTCCAACAGCAAAATACCCCTCGGGGAGGTCATCGGTGACCGTCTAGAGTAAGCGCATCTCGAGATCACTCCAAATCGCGCCAAATCACCTGAAATGCGACAAAAACAACAAATCGTGAAAAGCATCGCAATATCGTCGATATATCGTGAAAAACATGATTTGGGCGATCTAAATGGCATGCAAACATGCGGAAAAAGGGTGTAAAATAAGGAGTGATCAAAATCCCCCAAGCTTGCCTCTTACTCGTCCTCGAGGAAGATAAGTAAAAGGCGAACCCGGTGGATTCGGAAAACGAAAACGGCGAAAAATGAAAAATGAAAAACGAAGAAGAGTGAGAATGAAATAAAATAAAGAAGAAGGAAAGAAGCGAAGAGGTAGGATACTAGATCATTTTCTCAGGACGTGAGTTTCACTTACTCATATAGCATGCACTGAATGAAAAATACATGTCAAAGAATTTTATTTTGATATCATAGTATAATAGTGCAAATGGAAATAGAAAACCCACGAACAACGATATAATCATGAAAAATGGAATAATTTTAAAATTAACATCGTCTGAATCATTTAAAGCGGTATACAAATCACAGATCACACACTTTTCAATTGAACGCTTTCTATCAGGAGTATAAGAGTATCACACTATAGAATAGAGAGAATAGAAAAGTATGGATTTCATGAAATGAACGCTAGGCTTAGATTTCTGGATTTCGTAAAGCTAGAAATAATCTTACCGAGTATAGAATATTACTTAGCCTAGGTTGTCGTGCAATGTCAAGTAGTCACTCTCTCACACATCAATGGATCCCCTCCCCCAAGCTTATCTATAAGCGTGGTGGCACAAAAATATTTACATCCCCATTTTTATATAGCTCCAAAAGCAATGAAAAGAAGGAAGAAAGAAAGTAAACGAGATGTGATCTTTTATCGAGGATTTTTCCTCTTTTCTCTTTTTTTTTCTTTTTCTCTTTTTTTTTTCATATAGCATATATACACAACGATCCCAACTCAAAAAGAGATAATGATATACAAGAATGTTTTTCTCTCTTTTATTCTTTTCCCTTTTTTTTAGAATAAGAGATTTGGAGCTAGGAATTAGTAGCGGGGGAAATGCCATAAAATAGAATTGCCAAGGGGAGATTCACCAATGATTTTAAAAGTAGAGAAATGATGTTCAAGATTTATGGAGAAAGAAATAGATATAACTCTCGGTTCACTCTATAGGACATGCACGACAACTTCAGCAGGGTAATCTAATCTACTCAGTTTCGATCACAAAAAATCTAACTAATCCAGATTTATCATAGCTAACATCATTCAATCATCCTGAAGTGAAGTGTACAATTCATGCATATAGAAGTGATATAGGAAAAGAAATCGGTACTCCAGATATAAGCATTCAATGCGTGAATCTTGGTGTGTTTTCTGTGATAGCATACATATGAATATTCAGGCTCAGCTAATAATAAAATTTCATCCATTTTCATGCGGAAAAAAGTGTGGGTTACTATTCCTAAATGCAAGGCAAGTCATAGCATATGGTATCTGAAATAAAATCTAAGACATGACAAATATAGCATGCATATAGAATAAGCTAACTCCACGTAGACATCATCATAGAAAAGTCATCTCTAGCATGAGATGAAAAAGAAAGAAATAAAGATGAAGGAAAAATAGAACTATTTACAATGCGGCACACAGAAAAATAAGAAAAACGTGATGCATGGTAAAAATAAGAAAAAAAATGACGAAAATAAGTGAAAATAAGTGCAAAAGCAGAAAATGGCGTGAAAAACTAAAAATAATGGTGGCAAATCGAAAAAGAACGTGAGAACTCACTCCCCCAAGCTAAATGGCACAGTGTCCTCAATGTGCAAAGTGTGGCACACCGAGAGACAAGTAATGGGAGGGGCAAGTGAGGATGCATGCATGATAGGGAAAAAAAAGGAAAATAAAAAGAAAAATAAAGAAATGAAAATATGATGCGGACATGATGCATGCACGGATAGGAGTGATACGAATATAAAAATGTGGCACCAAAAACTCTCCCTCTCTCCCAAAAAGATATATAAAGATACGGCGAAATGAGAATCCCAAAATAAGTGAGGGGAGGGGGGTGGACAAAAATGCAACAGGGCCCAGCAGAAACGGGCAGCACAACGGCAAAAAGAAGCGATGGCATCAAGGGTGCCTAAGAAGGTGGCGCTGCACCGTCTCCGTCCTGAGGCGGAGGTGGTGGTGGTGGTGGTGGTGGCTGCTGAGCTGCGGCGGGTGTGGTAGTGGCAGCAGGCTGAGTGTGGGTGGAAGTGTGGGTGGGAACCTGCTGGGTGGGTACACGCGGGAGACGCTCCAGGACCTGTGTAAGACAGTAGTGAATCTGGGGGATCAGGTCGAAGCGTCCAGCCATCGCAGAGACGGTGGAGGACAGGGTCCTAAGGTCACCTCTAAGGCCACTCACCGCCAACTCGAGAGCACGTATGCTCTGCAGTACAGTGTCGGTCGGGGGTGGTGCAGAGGGACGCACCGGTCTAGGCTGTGCAGGGCGAGGCTGGCGTACTCGGGTAGCGTATGTAATGGGCTCAGCAGGGAAGGGAACGAAAGGTGCCGCGCCTGCGAAAGTGGGCCTGGCCTCAGTGTGAGGCCCGGGCACCGGCTGGTGAGAAGTGGAGGCAGCGGCAGTGAAAGAAGAGTGCAAAAGTGGCAGCGAGGTGGCCAGAGAGGTCAGTGGCACAGAAGTGTGGACAGTCGCCACGACACTCTCGGAAGATACAGCGGGGGTGGAGACAGAGGTGACTACCACTGGGGTGGAAGTGTGTGGACCAAAAGGCGCAACCCCAGCGGAGATCATACTAGCCATGGTCTCCACGACCGCGGTAAACGAGGGCTCTCCACTCTCAACAAAGGTCGGTGGGCGCTCGGGGAGTGCGGAGCAAAGAGGCTCGACGGACAGGGGCCAGTGGTGGTGGTGGGAGTGGTGGAAGTGGTGGAAGCGGGCTCAGCTAAGGTACTCTCGGCACCGACAGCGGTGTCAGGAGCAGCGAAAACATCAGGTCTAGGCTGAGGGGCCACGGGGTCAACAGGGTCGGCAGCATGCTCGGCAGGGTGTGCAGCAGGGTCTGCGGGGGCAGCCTGGGTAGCGTGGGCAGCGTGGGCCTGCTCGGCCTCCTCGGCCTCGAGCACGTAAGCAACGGGGATGAGAATATCCATCGCAGGGAGCCAGTCTGCCTGGGCTGGTGCAATCTGAGTCCGAGCAGGGCTCGGGAGAATCATGTAATCGGCCCCGTAAGGGCCGTGCAACCAGACCCAGTGACGCTCACCGTGCGGACGGAGCATCTTCATCCGGGCCATGACATCAATCGACAAAGAAGTGGGTCCCGATACTCGCCGCAGGTCGTCAGGTAGGTCCTCGCCAGTCATCATGGTAAGCAAGGTGATCAGACCGCCGCAGCATATCGGTGAGCGAGCGCCCACCGATACAATGATGCGGTCTAAAAACCAAGCCGCAATGTCGATTACGACGGCGGGGACAAGCTCGTCTCCATCCCTAGATAGAGCTCTGGGACGTGTCATCGCATAGAGCATGTAGAGCTCCGGCGTAGACATCGTGCCCGGCTCATATCTGGCCAAAAAGGTCGTCGCCATAAGGCGCTGGGCTATACGTAGGCAGGGGTGGACAATGGTCGAGGCCTTGGCCCTACTAGGGTCAAAGGCGGCGTGGAGACCCGTGATTCGTGCCCAAAAGGCACCGGCGTCGAAGGAAGGTGGGGGGATGTGGGTAGGGGCGTAACCGCGGTCGGCTCCGGGGACAGCGGGCCACGAGAAAAATGCTCTCATCATATCGAGAGTGACCTGGCACTCTCGATCCATGAACCGAAACGAGCATCCCTCGTCGGTCCGGGCGATCGAACTCAGAACCTCAAGTGTCGGGCGGGTGAACGTGTCCGCCGACACCTGAAGGAAGTCGCGCCAACCCACGTTGTCGTACAACGTGAGTATCCCCTCTAGTACCCCCAGGCGTCCTAGGTCAGCGAGGTGTGCAAACCTGGAGGGTACGATCGAGCGCTGGGAGATACGGTCGAAGACGGCACGGTGTGCGTCGTCTCGGAACGTAATCCCGAGCGGCCCGACCAGTGGAGCCGGTGGTGGTGGCTGTGCAGCGGCGGGGAGTGGCTGTGCGGGCTGTGCGGGTTGTGCGGGCTGTGGGTGCGCTGCAGGCTGTGCGGGGCCTGCAGGCTGTGCTGGCTGGGCGGGGTGTGCGGGGGAAGGAGGAGGAGAGTCCTCCACCTCGTGAGAGGGGCCGGGCTCGTCCGACCGCTTCTGCTTGGCGGAAGCTCTCGTCGACCGCGGCCGTGTCCGGGGCAGCATATCGGCCCTGAGCGCGCGCCGAAAAACGTGAAAAGTGTGGCGTGTGCAAAAATAATGGAAAGAGTATACCCCGACACGCCGCGAGTGCTAAGCAGTGGAAGCGTGCGAAGTCAGCGCCTCTGCGAAGCCCAAATCAGCCCGTAGAAGCTCCCCTGGGCTCCCCTAAGCTCCAATAAGCAACCTGCGCATGAAATGGCGATATCAGTGGGTAATATTCAAAATGTATGGAGCATTAGGGGTATAATAGATAGATATAGGAATTGATTTGGGTTAGGGGGTCGTTTAACACATGGATCCTCAAGAAATACTCAAAAAGAGGAGAAAAAGGCGATACGAGTGATACCGGAGGTGACCGGAGAGGCTGCCGCCGGCGGCGACTCGGGCGAGTCGCGGCAGTGGTCGGCCGGCGGTGGCGGGCCGAGCGGCGGCGCGGGCGGGCTTGGTCGGGCGAGTGAGGGTGCGAGCGAGGCGTATCGGGCGAGGGGAGCTGAAGGGTCGGGCGGTTTTGGGGGTTTTTGCGTTTCGAAAAATGTGCCCCCCCTCGCCCTTATATAATAAAAGTTACGACTCGGCCGAGTGACATTGTCACTCGGCCGAGCGCGACAAATGAAAATTTCCTCCCCGCTTACGCTTCGGCCGAGTGGCTTTGCCAGCCTCGGCCGAGTGGAGTAAGTCCATTCGGCCGAGTGACTCAAGCTACTCGGCAAGACTCGCCCTAGGAGGGTATCCGTTTTACTCGGCCGAGTGAGAATGTATACTCGGCCGAGTATCAGTTATAGTGAAATGAGGAAAATAAACAGAGAGTTGGGTACAGCAGACTTCCCTCGTTCATGAGCGGCTCGGCCGGACGAACTTGTGTACTCGGCCGAGTGACTAGTATACTCGGCCGAGTGAGCCTTGTGTTCTGCTGTTTGTCTTCGTTTTGGCTCTAAACTCCGTCGTTCTTCCTCCAATCGATTTCATCTTCCTCCTAAGCGTCGAGCGCCTTCTTGGGGTGCTCCTCGTCGTCTCGTTCATCCTCCTCATGATGGATCTACCTATCTCCTCTCCTGTCAAGAAAAATAGGACCCGTTATCACAAAATTTTTGGGCGAACGACTCAAAACACTAAAAATTTCTAAAATGAAAATAAAGAAAAAGTTAAAATAAAGCAAAAACCGTCGGGTTGCCTCCCGACAAGCACTTGTTTAAGGTCGTGAGCTCGACCCCCTATAATTTTCAATCAATGCGGGATGTTTGGTGCATACGGGATGCACCCATCAAACTTTCCGGGGAGCGCGCTTGGATTTGGAAGTTGCGGCGTCGTGTTCTCCCGTGGTGGTCTCTCGTCTCGAATAGTGTTAGGGGGAGGCTCCCCCAAGCTAGCATTTGCTCCGGTCAACGGCTTAACCGGTGATGCTGATCTCCATGCCGGCGGAGCTTTCTTTGGAGACTTTAATTTCGAGAGCTTGCATAGCTCTCGAATCCTTGCGACATCAGCGTCGCCTTCATCATCTTCAGCGGAGAGGTCGGGGGAATCATCTTTCTTCTCATCTTGGCCTAAATCCGGGCCTTCCTCAAAATCTTCGTCGAAAAGAGCGCCAATTGAGTGAGGAATCGCCTCTTCAATCACCTCATCAAGGAGGTCCATGTAATCAAGTTCCTCATGATAAGGCATATGCTTCATGGCCTTAGGAATGTGGAGCTCCACCTCGATGTTTCCGACGTTTAAAGTTAGGGTACCTTCGCGCACGTCGACGATGACTCCGGCGGTGGCGAGGAACGGGCGTCCAAGTATCAATGAAGTGTCTCCCTCCTCCTTAACGTCCATGATCACGAAGTCACATGGAAAGCATATTCCACCCGGGACTTGTAGCGGTATGTCTTCGGCGATCCCTACCGGCCTTGTTATTCGCCCATCGGCTAATTGAATGCGCATGTCGGTAGGTTTCAACTTTGTCCCGGTGTTTAGCCTTAAGAACATGGAGAGAGGCATGAGGCTCACACTAGCCCCAAGATCAACCAACGCCTTTTGAAGAGGAACGCCGCCTAAGGTGCAAGGAATCCGAAAACTCCCCGGATCTTTAAATTTTGCCGGCTCCTTCTTTCTCTTGGTGAACCAAGAGCCCTCCTCGGCTAGCATGATCTTCTCCTTCCTTTTCCTCCCCGAAATCAAGTCCTTCAAAAATTTAGCATACGTGGGGATCTCGACGATGGCGTCAAGGAAGGGAATGTTAAGGCTAACTCCTCTTAGGTACTCGAGAAATTTTGCTAGCCTTTTCTCCATTTTCGCTCTAGCGAGCCTTTGGGGGAATGGGACCGGTGGCATGAAGCGCCTTTCCTCAATCAATTGCTCCGCTCTAGATCTCTCCTTTTCTTGTGGCTCCTTCTCCTTTTCAACTTCAACTATCGGCTCAATTGGCTCCAAGCTTTCCTCCACTGGCTCCTCGGTAGGAATCATGGCGGGGGTGGTGTCCTTCCCGCCTCTAGTAGTAACGGCAACTACGGCATTGATGTGGCCGGTGTTGCTCCGTGGGTTTTGCTCCGGTTGCGCCGGCAATCGTTGAGTGTTCCGATTGAGCAACGCCAATTGCTCCGATATTTGAGCCACTACGGTATTAAGGGAGTCTTGCCCCGCCTTCAAGGTAGCATTTACCTTATTTTGCTCGACCATGAACGCCTCCACTCTAGTTTCGAAGTCGGATCGTTGTGGAGCTTGTGGAGGGTTTTGATTTTGATTCCTCCACCCTTGGTTGTATCCGGGCGGCCTATATGGTGGAACTTGTTGCTTTGGTTGAAAGTTTTGTTGTGGAGGCCCCCTCGGCGGATAGTATTGTTGTTGGGGTGGTGGTGGCGGTCGAGCTTGTTGAGGCGGTTGTTGTGGTGGGTTCAAAGCTCCTTCATTGTTGGCGTAAGAGAATCCGGGATGATTTCTTGTGGCCGGATTGGCCCAATATCCTTGGTTCCCCGCAACATATTGTACTTGCTCCAAGGATCCTTCTACTTGCTCTCCTCCCGAATACATGGCTTGAGATTGGTCTTGCCAATCACACATTTGGTTGGTTGGAGCGGAGGTGGAAGGGCTTCCTTGGGGCTCCGCGATAAACTTCTCCAATCTCTCCACTACCTTGTGGAGAGAATCAAACTTGCTCGTAAGCTCCGCTACGGCCTTCGCCTCGTAGATGCTAGTTGGCTTTAAGGAGGACGTAGAGTGTCCACGCTCATCGCCCCATTGTTGGTTATTTGAGGCCATCTCCTCAATTAGGGCCGTAGCTTCCTCGGGAGTCTTTGACAAGATAGCACCATTCGCCGCGGCATCAATAATTTTTTTGGTCCCTGGTTGGAGACCGTTGTAGAAGCTATGAACTAGCTCCCAATCTTCTATACTGTGGTGCGGGCATTGATGCTGCAAATCCTTAAAACGCTCCCAAGCTTCATAGAGCGTCTCCTGTGGTCCTTGCTTGAAGGACATGAGAGCGCTCCGGATCTTCACCGTCTTGGATGGCAGATAGAACTTGTCAATAAATGCACCTGCCAACTCGTCCCAAGAGGTGAAAACTCCGTCAGCCTGCATCCTCAACCAATAGAGTGCCTTGTCCTTGAGCGTGAAGGGGAAGAGACGCAGTCTGATGGCATCGATGGAGACCCCCGGCATCTGAAATGTGGCGCACTTTGACAAGAATAATTGGATGTGGTAGTGGGGGTTCTCATGGGCGTTCCCATGAAATGGGTCTTGTTGCATCAAAACCACCAATCCAGTCTTTAGCTCGAAGTTCTTGTCAGCCGCCAACTCCGGCACGGCAATGGATGAGGTAGTAGAAGAGGTCTTAGGCCGAAGCCTGTCGCGAATAGAAATTATCCTCGCCATCCTTGCCGCCAATTGTTCAGGAGTTTCCTGGTTGGTCATAAACCGCCCTTCCGGATTTTGTCTCCTTTCCGCTCTAAGTCTCCGCGCGGTACGTTCGATCTCGGGATCAAACAATAAAGCTTCAGGGTCCGCCGTAGATCTCGTGTACATGCACAGGGAAAACAGAGTTTCAAAGAAATGATTAGTACCGTGGAAGGGTTAGGTAAAAAAAAGAAATAAAAATAAAAAAAGGAAATAGCTAGGATGGTAAGATCAAACGCAATCGCCTCTCCAGCAACGGCGCCAAAAACTTGATCGCAGCCCGGATACACGACCCAGAGCGACGGTTGTAGTTTTACCGCAAGTGCACGGTTTAGCAGCGAGCGGGATATCGAACACAGGGAGGACGAATGACCGTGCTTGCTCCAATCAACCTGGCTATTTAAGAAGAGAGATTTGCCTTTGGTGATCCTGTCACAATCGTCAGACAAAGTGTAGAAATATCAAATCAAATAAAGAACGTCTAGGGAACGGGGAATCCCCGCTACTCACCGTATTTCATAAATGTGGTTTATCGGTATCAAAATTGCTAGAATAAGATTTTGGATGAACTAGTTGCAACTGAATGTAGAACCAAGCTCACGCTCTCGCGCTGTTGCCGGTCTATAGCTATCCTAGGTTTGGGTCCAATCTCTTGCAAACCCTAGACTAGGGAAGCTAGCATTATGATCAACATCATCGTCCAATTGCGCACCGAGCCCAATCTCTTGCAAACTCGGTCCACAATCTAGATTATGATAGTTCCTACCTGTCCAATCTCTTGCAAACGAGTATCGGCATAGAATTGCAACCGGAAATCCTAGTATCGGTCCAATCTCTTGCAAACCGATACTTCGAAAATCCGACTCCAACCCAATTCGGATTTCTAGGGCTTCCTGTCAAATTGGAATCCAATCTCTTGCAAATCCCAATTGATATGAATACCTAGCTATCCGTAGTAAATCGATCCCAATCTAATCTCTAATAGCAATTCTAGCTCAATTTCTACCAATTCATCACAAATATGAAAATGGGCTTGTAGGGTTCATCCCCACGCCCCAAGACGTAGAGACTACTCACAAATCATAGCAAGATCACAAAAATAATCGTTGAAATAAGCAATAGAATTCATCACAATAATGAGATAAGCAATAAAAATAGAATTTTTAAGGAAAAGAGATGCAAACCAATGTAGTTCTTCAATTAATCCAACAAAAATCCAATATTTGCTTCTTCTCCAATCACAAGAATAAAGCTAAAAAAACTAATCTAAAAAGCTGCAAAAAATCTAAGAGAGAGCTCTCAAAACTAGGGTAAAAACAGGGTTTAAATACCCCCAAAAATCGTCCAAAAATTGTGACCAAAATACCCCTGCACAGCCTGTTTTCCGCAGTTTTCGCTACAGGCAGCGCATCGCACTCGGCCGAGTGACAAAAGTGGCTCGGCCGAGTGAGAAACCCTGTAATTTTCCAGTAAGTCGGGGCCTTCAGGGGTCTCTACTTCGGGGGCGGCTCGGCCGAGTGAGTTGTCGTCACTCGGCCGATGACTTCATGATACTCGGGCGGACGGGATAATCCACTCGGCCGAGTGGGTCTTCTGAAGTTCAGGCAGCCGAAAAACAGAAACTTGGAGATTTTTGAAGGGCTTCGTTTGGGCGCCACTCGGGCGGACGAGATATCGTCACTCGGCCGATGTGGTCTTCGGTGCTCGGCCGATCGAGTGCACATAGAAATCGTGTCTGAACTGGTCGGCCGAGCAGTGTCTCGCTGGTCGGCCGAGTGGCTCCTCCACTCGGTCGAGTGGGACACAAAAAATGCCCAATCTGATTGTTTTCGTCTCCTCGTCGCTCCTGCGACGTTCATTCTTCTTCCGCTCCTCTCCAACAGCAAAATACCCTTCGGGGAGGTCGTCGGTGACCGTCTAGAGTAAGCGCATCTCGAGATCACTCCAAATCGCGCCAAATCACCTGAAATGCGACAAAAACAACAAATCGTGAAAAGCATCGCAATATCGTCGATATATCGTGAAAAACATGATTTGGGCGATCTAAATGGCATGCAAACATGCGGAAAAAGGGTGTAAAATAAGGAGTGATCAGCCATTTCTTGTTTTAGGCGTAAAAGAGACTAGGCGACAAAATGATACTCGCCTAGACGCAATTTTAAGATCTAGCTTGACAACGAAGCTATATCTGTCACACTGCCATGTCATTCATGCATTGCTACCTGTCACGTTTAATTTTCATAACTGTATGCTCTTTATTTGTGCAGTGCCATGCCTGTCACGTTTAAATTCCTTATTTGTACGCACTTAAATTATAACTTGCCATGCCATGTCATCCATGCTTGAATGTTGCATTCGTAGCACATGCTACGTAATTCCTTGTTCAGGCTAGGCACCTGCAAGCACAACCCTATGCCAAATACACTTCCTGGCTCGTGATCCAGAAGCAGGCTACATGTGTTGGTCAAAAGCCAATGCCCGATACACGTGTAGGGGTAGGGATACGCGATCACTTGAGCTTAGGAGTTGGCACGTACAGCCACTCCAGCCAAAAGGCGTAATCTCTGTGCACGACGTGTTTACTTGACTTGTAAAATCCATGTGATTGTTTAGTAGCTTTGCTACCCATGCCATGATGTACTTGTGCCTTGTTAAACTTGCTGCCATGTCATACTTGTCGCATCTATTTAATTGTTGCATCCATACTTTAAAATGCCATGTCATCGCACATTTTTAGAACTGCCAGGTTGTTTTACTTTCCTTTTAGTTTCCTTGCACAAAGTCTTTGTAGACTTTGCTGACATGCGCCCTTGTCTCTTTTGGGTGTCTCATGTTAGTTGCCGAGCCAGAGTCCGTTGCTGAGGACGGAGTTTTCGCAGACGCTGAGTTTGAGTCCACCGTTGACGTGGAGTACGAGGACACCGGTGACCAATCGTAGAGACTGCTTTTGGGTTATTTCTGCTTAGGTTGTTGTTAGTTGTCGGTGCGTAGCACTTTTCTTTCTGTACGTTGACTATTTCTGTTGGCCATGCTTGGGCCCTTTAGACTCTTCTTTTTAGCCTGGTGGCTTTTCTGTGATGTTGAAATTTATTGTGGACATTCTGAGATTGAAATAATTTTATCTGTCTCTTTTCTTTATTATTATTTTTGTTCTGTATCGTATTTGCAAGGACATATACTTGGTTATTCCAGACGCTTTACAGACTGGAGCCTCACAGCTCCAAGTCTGAGCGGACTTCTCACGCCTCGCCTCCATTTTAGTGAAGCGGGTAGTGACATCATTAACTATAACTAAAATAGTCCCTCACACTAATTTTCTGTTAAAAAACTCCGTTAATGATGACGTGGTTGTTAGTGCTGACGTGTCCAGCTTGTTCGCAGCGGCAGCGACGGTGATAAGGGGGAGGAGGAGGAGGAGGGGCGGCGGCGGGGAGGAGAGGGGATCAAGGGGAAGGGGGGATCGGAGGCAGGGAGGAGGGGGGAGGAGGGGGATGGGGGAGATCGACGAGGGGGGGTGGGGGGGGGGGGGGGGTTGGGGGGGGGGGGTTATGAGGAGGAGGGGAGATTGGCAGTGGGGACGAGGGGTGAGGGGGATGAGGCGGCGGGAAGAGAGCTCTCCCGGTGCGGAGAGGAGGGGGAGGAGGGGGTGAAGGGGGAGGAGGGGTAGAGCAGCGGTGGGGAGGAGGGGGATGAAGGGGGATGATGCGGAGGAGATTGTTGTGGAGGAGGGGGGATGATGAGGAGGAGGAAGGGGATGTGGGGGTTGAAGGGGGAAGCGACGGCAGGGAGGAGGGGGATGAAGGGGGGAGGGGAGGGGGGAGAGCGACGGCGGGGAGGAGGGTGGGCGACGGGGAGGAGGTCCGCCGCCTCCTCCCACTCCTCCTCCCACTGCCTCCATCCCTTATTAGGGCTTAATTCTTAGTTAATTAACACTAATTGTTAATTAATCGTTAATTAATTAACTATTTAACAAAATATATGATGTGTGGACTATTTTAGGTTAACGGCTTAAGATTTGAGGGATTAAACTCAAAAATACGAAGAATTAAGGGACTAATATCAAATTACGCATAAATTAAGGGACTAATATGAAAGAAAAACCCATTTTTTAAATCCTGCTGCTGTATTTCGTTGACCAAGCTCTATTGCTTGAAGACTTTCCCAATAAGTCCATCTAAAGTAGTCTAATTCCACGTTCCTTCATATATATATTTTTAATCCTGCTGCTGTATTTCCTTGACCATGCTCTCTTGAAGCGATAAGCTTGAAGAATGAAGACTTTCCCAGTGAAAGTAATCTAATTCCACATCATTATGTCGGTGAACTGCACCGGCCATTATATCAGGTTCGTTGAACATTAGAAATTTCCTTAAATTTGCTATAATATTTAAAGTCGGAGATAGGTGTCAAACAGAGGAAACAAAAAAAAAGTCATAAGCTCTTAGACATCAGCAATGGAGAAAGTTGCAGTGAAGCTCTTCGGCGCAAGGGAAAGTTTTTTTGTCCATAGAGTCCAAATTGTTCTGCATCTCAAGGGCATCGAATACGAGTTCGTGAAGGAAGATCTCAACAACAAGAGTCAGCAACTCTTGCTCTACAATCCAGTTTACAAGAAGGTGCCGGTTCTCTTGCATGGAGATTGCCCAATTGTCGAATCCACCATCATCATAGAGTACATCGATGAGGTCTGGAAGGGTAATCAAATACTGCCTGTTGATGCCTATGAGCGGGCAACAGTCCGATTCTGGTGTCATTTTTATGATAATAAGGTACGCGTTTCTTCTCCTGAGAGAAGCAGTTCCATAATCCAACCTAATTGGGAAACAATTCGAGTTTTGAGTTTGCCTTCATTATTGAAATCCCATGGTCTAAATGAATACTAAGTATTATGTAAATCAGTTAAAAGTTGGGATCATGTTGAACTATTTTTTGTTACAGGGTAGATTGTTAGTTTCATGAATGTGAAATTCATCATCCCTTACTTCCGTATTTGCTATCCAGTTGAGGACATCCTTCAGAGCGATGCTACGGTCATCAGAGGATGGAAAAGACGCAGCTGTCAGCGATTTTCGTGAAAACTTGATGGTACTTGAAGGGGAGCTCAGAGATGGCTTCTTCAAGGGCAGACGATTTTTTGGTGGAGACAAAATTGGCATGTTGGACATAGTCGTCGGCTGCGGTTCTCATTGGATTTCAGTATACGAAGAGTTAACCGGTGTCAAGGTGGTAGACCTGGGGTCTTTTCCTCATTACACCACTTGGCTTGAAAACTTCAAGAACTGCAAGGAAGTTAAAGAAGTCACCCCCCCTGCAGCCGAGTTAATCCAGTATGCAAAATCAACAGTCCATCAAAACGTTGTTAAAACATAACGTGGCACAATAGATATTACATCAAGCTACAAACAATTGTATTTCCATGTGAGACGGTAATAGCCGTTGCAATTCAGAGAGTTGGGTGGGGTTAGCATGTCTAGCTCTAGATGGGTTCATGATAAAATTAATAAATAAATTATAAAGAATTGGCTTGAAGCTTCAATGTATTAATCATTAGTGCATGTCAATTTGTTACAAACTTGCTATATGAGATTGTTTGACATGTTCATTTAAACTGATACACCGATCCCTAATGGGCAATATGTATGCCGGTCACGTTGTTGTGTTCAAGTGGATCCGGACAACTCCTTTGCACAAGTGGATCCGAACAATTCTTTTCCATCGTCATATGCGTAAGTTGATCTGTCTTCCTACCACCAAGTATGTGTGTAAATGGTTCTAGATAGCTTCCTTTCACTCAGCACAATAGATAAAATCGTTAAGATAAAATCGTTAGAGAGTCAAACTTAAGGTGGGGGCACCAGATTCGGCCCATCTGACACTCAAGTTAATTAAACCTGAGAGATAAAACATAAATTCTATGAAATTGAGAGAGAGATTCTGAGAATGAGAATGAGCTTACATCCTCCCAAATGTAAGTATATATATAGAGTTTGTAAAGGGGTATTTTAGTAATTCAACTTTAATTGAGATTTGTTGAGTATTGGACTTCTCCTTACTTGGTGTTAATGATGAGCAAACATAAATACTTGTGACTAATCTCCTATTTGCAGTTAATCCATTACCTAAGCATATCATGAAGAACAACTAGCAATAGATGTCACTCAAAGATCAATAAAAGCATGAAAAGTGGATTGGATGATCAAATATGGTGATTGGAGCTCCTAGAAGACTTCAAGCTCATACTTTGGATAGAAGAGAGAGTTCTACAAAATGTAATCTTTTTATTCTCTTCTAGTATGTAGCTTAGAAGTAGAACTATGTTGGAGCACACACACATCTTCATTTGTGTCCTGGGAAATAATTAGATCACATTTCCTTAGACTCCGATTCATTTTTATCAAGCATGTGCATGTTATGATTTCAACAGGCGACTGCTGAACAATTTACAATCGTCTGTCTCAAAACAGCCAACTGTGATTTGTTCTATAGTCGCCTGATATGCACATACTTAATCAATTGATTTTTGGGCTTTCTAAGCTTTAACTCCTTCAGGCGACAACTGTACCTAATACATGCACCTGTCCAAGATACAGTTGCCTGTGATTTGTTAATCAGTCGACTGTCTATCTTCAGCCTAAAGATCACTTTCATTTTCATCTGGCCAGTCAACTGATGTTTTATTGACAGTCGCATGTCCATAGCATAGTTGACTGTCAATGATTCAATAGTCACATGTCCATGATTCCTCTGCAGAATCTGCTCTCTGGAAAGTTTCAAGTTTTAGTGACAGTTGACTGATGTTGGTTTTGTTGGATCTGGATCTAAGCCTAGAGGGGGGGGGGTGAATAGGCTTATAAAAAAAATTCTCGTGCAACCCACGAGAAATCACACGCAGTTATAGCACAATCAACCAGATGCAGAGTATAGGAAAGCAGTCACAGCATGCACAGGCGATATACCCTGGTTCAGTCGCACCCACGACCTACATCCAGCCCCAAAAGCAATACTAGATTATTAAAGTTAACTGGTACAACCTGTAGCTAGGACACCAACCCTACACTCACCTGGCCTTCAGTACCTGCACTCACCAAAGTGCCCAAACAATAACAATACTAGTAAAGCCTCTCTCTCTTGGCTAGTCCCAACTAGCCAAGTCCTCAAAAAATAATAAAATAGTTCTACAAAGATCACAACACCAAATCACAAATAAAATAAAGTTCGGAGTTTAGAATTGCTCACTCGTGACGGTGTTGATGTCTCTGTCAATCAACGCAAGGTCAGATCAATCTGACAAGTAGTAGTCCCCTCTGAAGCCGCGACAATATATGACGCTCCTCAACTCAAACAAAACATCCGGCAGTGAAACTTGCGTGAAGAGCTCTCAGCAAAAATTGCATACACAAATGATTCGGCCTTAGAAATTTTCGCTGCTCTCTAATCAAAGATGAGGCTGCCAAGAAAAAAAAATTGACTGATGCAGACCCGTTAAAATTTCGGCAGCCCTTTCAAAACAAAACAAAACTAAGCAAGGGGGCGGCTCAAAAATTCTTTTTAATGTTTTGAAACAGGGAGTGCGGCTCTCCCCCCTAATATACGGCAACCTAGGTTCTAGATCAAAAGGCAAAAAAAAAGAACAGGCTCTGCTTTAAAAAATGATGATGATGATACTTAAAAAGTGATGCTGCCCTTTTAAAAATTTCTTTTGATCATTATTAATGAAAGAGGAGTGCAGAATCACCTTGAAAAAAAAAATTTGATGATCATTAGCATGTAAGATGAGTACGGCTAAAAAAATCCAGATGATGGTACCTTTTTTTGATTGGAAAAACCAAACGGTGAAGATCGAAAGAACCCAATGTGCCCTTGGAAAAAAAATAAGGCGGCTATATCTAATGCCTCAGGGAATTTTTAATTTTTTTAAGGAGAAGAAACAAAATGATCTTTTTTTTAAGTGCGGCTGCCGTTGTGCCCTCATGTGTTAGGTTAATTTTTTGACCCCCTTTTTATATGTTTCGGCCTCTTGCCCCTATTGAAAACCTAGGCTAAATATAGCTATGCACAACACCCTTGATCCCCTTAATTACCGAGTTGCCATTGTTTGCTTGGTAAACCAAAAAGACAGATCCTGACGTCCACTTGAATTTTATGGCTCGTCCACTAATCACTTGCACACTTCGCCAAATCCTTCTGTGAATTAGTCACACGTTCGTCGTTCCTGAAACACTCAACACACACGTTAAAAATGTTCACACTCGTTTGTTATCATCAAACACGAAGTTCATAGATCGTTGCTACCAACAATCTCCCCCTTTTGATGATGACAAACCAAGTATAAGATTTACACAATAAAGTTTCAAATAGTGTGTGTGAGAGTGTGGCGATATTGGGTGACATGCAATAGATGAAATGATGTGCGAACAATAATGTGTAAAGTGTAGCAATAAGCATAGCATGCTCCCCCTTTTTTGGTGCTTCCCCAATATTCATTAATTCTCCCCCTTAATCAAACAATCATATTTTCATAAGCATTACAAAGATAGTCCAAATGCCAAATACTAAGCACACCAACCAATTCTTCCCAAACTTTTCAAACTGTTCTCCCCCTTTGTTATCATCAAAAGGCATACCATGAAGTCAAAATAATATATCATGCAAAAAGAGAATATTATTAAACATTACCAACAATTGCATGTATTCAACCATAGAATAATCAAGTCAAAATCCAATGAAATTAAACAACTACGACTTCAACACCAACGAGTACATGCGATGATTAAAATTGAAGCACATAAGGAGAATCATTAAGAAAATCAGCCAAGAACAATCCACGTTTTTCAAATAACATTCTATCACCTAGGATTGATTTTTCCCACCTCAGTAAAAATGAGTTCAAGGTACCGCACCCCAAAAACATAGCCTATAAGGACTCTTAGATGCGGGGGTGGCATTGCTTGACGAGTAAATACACCAACGCTAAAGTTTACCCATAAAGCTTATGTTGGATACTCGTGGGTAATACCGTTGCCAAGGAGTGTATCCATTTTTCATACAGAGCATGTATTTTCTTTTTCAATTTTTATACTTGTAGTAACATGGTTTTAATGCTCAATTTTTATCCATGGCAAGGTATATCATATCCCTTAGATTCTCAGTTAAGTTTTCCTCCTACATGCACATTTCCAATTTCAAAAACGATATCTCCAAAATGTGCAACAATAATAATATACGTGGAAGTGAAGTAGGTGGTGTAGGAATCAAGTTATTTTCAGTCATTGAACATGCCATGAATATTTAGAAAGGTGGACATGCACATGTGGCAAAAGAAATAATACAACAATTTCTACATAGATATGAAAATCATTCATGAATACTTCTTTTAATGAATCAAAGAGAAAGATACACATTGAAGCACCATTTTTTTTGTTTTTGTTTTTCAATTTTTTTTTGTTTTTGTAATGCATGAGATACTAAAGCAAACATGAGATGCAATCACACAAATAAAAAAAATAAATCATGCACACATAACAATGCAACTACTAGCACACAAACAAAAAAGTTCAAGCACACAAGAAAGCATGGAATCTCGTACTAAGTTTTATCAATAATACCAAGCTCAAGACGAAGACGACAAAAGCGAGCCTCAACCAAAGGTTTAGTGAATATGTCTGCAAGTTGTGATTCCGTAGGAACGAACTCCACAGACACATCCTCTTTAGTGAGGTGATCTCTAAGAAAATGGTGTCTTACGTCAATATGTTTAGTACGAGAGTGGTGTACGGGATTATTAGAAAGATCTATGGCACTCTTGCTATCACATCGAAGAGGAACTCTTTTAAGAGCTAGTCCGTAATCAGATAATGTTTGCATCATCCACAATACTTGAGCACAGCAACTGCCGAGGGCAATATACTCTGCTTCAGTAGTGGATAATGCAACACTATTTTGCTTACGGCTAGACCATGAAACTAAAGAGTGTCCTAGCAAAAAACAAGTACCACTAGTGCTCTTTCTATCAGTTAAACTTCCCGCATAATCAGCATCAGAATAACCCACCAAATCAAAGTTACCACTAGAAGGATACCAAAGGCCTAAAGTAGGTGTACTGATTAGGTACCTAAAGATCCTTTTAATGGCTTTCAAATGAGATTCTTTTGGGTTTGATTGAAAGCGTGCACACAAGCATACAGCAAACATTATATCAGGCCTAGAAGCAGTCAAGTATAACAAAGAACCAATCATACCTCGATATAGATTTTGGTCCACTGCAACTCCTTGCTCATCTCTGTCCATTTTTGTGTTGGGACACATCGGCGTTCCAATTCCTTTAGACTTCTCTATCCCAAACTTTTTTAGAAGCTCCTTGATGTATTTGGTTTGAGATAGAAAGATGCCTTCCTTTCCTTGCTTTACTTGGAACCCCATAAAATATTTCAGCTCTCCCACAAGGCTCATCTCAAACTGATCCTGCATGACTTTCTCAAACTTTTGACATAGAAGATCGTTAGTAGCACCATAAATAATGTCATCAACATAAATTTGCACAATGAGAAAGTCTTCAGATTCATGCATCAAGAATAGTGTATTGTCAGCACTCCCCTTTTTAAAATTATTTTCCAACAAATATGTGCTTAGACGGTCATACCAAGCTCGTGGAGCTTGCTTAAGACCATACAAAGCTTTTTCCAATTTATAAACATGGTTTGGAAAATTATAGCTTTCAAATCCTGGGGGTTGCTCAACAAATACCTCTTCTTTTAGGTAGCCATTAAGAAAAGCGCTTTTTACATCCATTTGTTTCAGTTTGATCCCTTTATAACTTGCAAAAGCTAGCAAGATTCTAATAGACTCAAGCCTAGCAACTGGTGCAAAAGTCTCATCCACATCAATACCTTCAATTTGATTATACCCTTTAGCTACCAACCTAGCCTTGTTTCTAATAACATTACCAGATTCATCATGCTTATTCTTAAACACCCATTTAGTACCAACTACAGGATAATCAGTGGGTCTAGGTACTAGTTTCCAGACATTATTCCTGACAAATTGATTTAATTCCTCTTGCATGGCCAAAACCCAACTTTCCTCTTTTAAAGCAATATCTATAGTCTTAGGCTCTATTACAGAAATAAAGTCACCATAAATACATAGAGCGCAAAGATCTCTAAAAGAGGAACGTGTGCGAATACCTGCCGTAGGCTCACCTAGGATTAAGTCTGGTGGGTGGTTTGGAGTGAATCTCAACTCTCCTCTGGTAACTGCTTCATCTTGTATTTCTGTCGAATCAGTTTCAGCTTCCTTTTGCATTTCAGGTTGCTCCTCATTAACTTTTGGAATGCTTTGTTGCTCTACATTTTCCTCTTCATTGTTCTGCCTGCAATCCAAAGAGTTTATATCAGATTCATCAAATTTTACATTTATAAATTCAACAATAGCAAGTGTGCGTTTATTATAGATCCTATATGCTCTACTTCTTGCTGAATATCCTACAAACACTCCCTCATCTGATTTTGATTCAAAGGTGCCAAGCTGATCTGCAGTATTTAATATAAAGCACCTGCATCCAAAAACTCTAAAGTAAGAAACTTTCGGGGTGTTGCCATGCCATAGTTCATAAGAAGTTTTATTTAGTATAGGTCTAAGCATAACTCTGTTGCATACATGGCATGCTGTATTAATGGCCTCAGCCCAAAAAGACTTAGGCAAGCTATATTCATTTAACATACTCCTAGCCATTTCTTTTAATGTGCGATTCTTTCTCTCGACTACCCCATTTTGTTGAGGTGTTCTAGGAGAAGAGAATTCATGTAAAATTCCTTTTTCAAAACAAAATTTTTCAAAAATAGCATTTTCAAACTCACCTCCATGATCGCTTCTAATTTTTACAATGGAAGAATTTTTCTCATTAGAAACTTGTATGCAAAAGTTTTGAAAATGGTCAAATGAGTCTGATTTTTTGGCTAGGAAGTATACCCATGTATATCTAGAGAAATCATCCACCAATACTAAACAATACTTTTTACCTCCTAGGCTAGCAATGTCTGTTGGACCAAATAAATCCATGTGCACTAATTCCAATATGCGTGTGGTGGCAACTTCATTAATGCTAGAGAAAGTAGATCTAGTTTGCTTACCTTTGGTGCATGCCACGCACAACTTACCATTTTCATATGTCTGATGTGGTAGTCATCTTACCAAATTTTTGTTTTCCAGCTTCTTTATCAATCCCATGCTTGCATGTGCTAATCGTCTATGCCATAGTGTGGCCTCTTCTTCACCTGTGGAGACATTAATGATTCTACAAAGTTTTGCATCAAGTTCAACTTTCATACCTTTGTCGCACCGCTGACTGATAGAAATGAGGTTATGTTTCAACTTTTCAACCAATAGGACATCTGTAAGATGAAAGGTGTCGTTACCTACAACACCTTTACCAATTACCTTGCATTTTCCATTGTCCCCTAAAGTAACACTTCCTCCTTCATGCTTTGCAATGCTAAGGAATTTTCCTCTTTCACCTGTCATGTGTCTTGAGCAGCCAGAGTCTAAGTACCACTCACACTTTTGTCCCTCAGCCGTGCCATGTACCTACATATAAGAAGAGCATGATATGTGTGACCTAGGAATCCAAATAGGTCCACTAGTGTTAGTCACTTTATTTTTTGGAACCCAAATTTGCTTAAATTTGATGTTGGTATTCCTATACTTGCAATTATAATAAGCATGACCAACACCACCACATGTATAACATTTAGCAAACATGCTTCTTCCTACACCAGTTTCTTTTTGATTCTTTCTATTAATTCTAGGCATCTCATCAATTTTATTTCCATAGCCCAAACCACGCCTGTTATTTCCTTGTATCTGATTACCTAGAATGATGTCTAATGAATGCTTTCCAACACCAAATTTTTTACTAGACAGTTCAAGATCAGATATTTTAGACTTTAAAAACATGTTCTCATTAACAAGCATGGTGCATTTACTAAAGAAGGCCTTTTTGTTCTCTTCCTCATTCTTTTTCAGATTAGTCATCTTCTTTTCTAGCTCTTTGTTTTCATTTATTAGCATGCAAATCTTCTCATTTAGCGATTCATTTTCTACTTCTAGCTTAGTCATATCTAGTTTAAACATGCTAATGTCTTTAAGCAAAGTACATCAGTTCAGACACTCAGTTTCAGTAGGCATACACGATTTTCCCTTTTTCAAAGTGCTAATAGTAGAATCCCATGCAATAAGCTTTTCTTTAATTTCATCAACTTCTAATGACATATTATAATTATCTTGTTGCAATTCAAAATTAGCATTTTTAAACTTCTCTACATGAGATTCAAGTAACTCAACAGTTAATTCCAACCTTTCAATTTCATCTTGCATTTCTTTAAAGGTAGTCACAAGTTGAGCTTTAGTTAAAGATTTTACCTGATCTAGTTCTCCCATCAGACAAAGAGAGGAATGTGCAACTTCCTCTTGAGATTCATCCTCGCTGTCCATATCCCATGTGAGCACCAAAGATTTTCCCTTTTGTTCCGTAGCGTTATTCTTTCCTTGAGGGCATTGCTTCATAAAATGTCCCTGCTTTTTACATTTAAAACATGTAACCGGATCAGTAGTATTCTGCTCAAAAGATTTATTATTAGAATTAAATTTAGAGCGATTAAACCTTTTCAGCATCTCTGATCTCCCGTTGCCAGTTCTGATATATTTCTTGAAGCTCCTCACCAAAAAGGCCTCCTCTTCATCTCCATCTTCATCCTCTTTAGCCTGAAGGGCTATTGCCTTTGAAGTCTTCATTTCATCTTTCTCTCTCAGTTCAATGCTCTGCAGCTCCAGCTCGTGGGACATCAGGTTCCCTATCAGATCCTCCACTTTCATCTGCGATAAATCCCTTGCTTCCTGAATAGCTGTGATTTTGGGACGGAAGGTGCTAGGCAATGCTCTCAAGATCTTTCTGATTTGCTCCAGACTCGAGTACGGCTTTCCAAGAGAGGTAGATTTGTAGACGATGTCTGTGAACCTCGCAAACATCTCTTTAATTGACTTTGATGGAAGCATGCGGAAGCTTTCATATTCAGTACTGAGCAGCGCAAGTCTGGACTCCTTAACCTGCGATGTGCCTTCATGAGTCACCTCCAGAGTATGCCAAATTTCCTGCGCAGTTTGACATTGAGATATACGGTTAAACTCAGCTTTATCTAAAGCACAAATCAATGCATTCATAGCTTTATTATTCAATGAAAAACGCTTCTTATCAAAGTCATCCCACTTATCCTCTGGTTTTATCATTTCATTATTAGCAACATTAATAGTGGGAGGTTTATAGCCTTTTTCTACAATGCTCCATACATCATAATCAACAGCAGCTAAATAAATCCTCATTCTAGTTTTCCAATAGGCAAAGTCAACACCATTAAACTTGGGGGGACGGGAAATAGACTGACCCTCAGCAAAAGCAGAATCAGACATATTCATAGACATGATCAACTAGGCTAGATCCGCTAAACTGGCTCTGATACCACTTGTTGGATCTGGATCTAAGCCTAGAGGGGGGGGTGAATAGGCTTATAAAAAAAATTCTCGTGCAACTCACGAGAAATCACACGCAGTTATAGCACAATCAACCAGATGCAGAGTATAGGAAAGCAGTCACAGCATGCACAGGCGATATACCCTGGTTCGGTCGCACCCACGACCTACATCCAGCCCCCAAAGCAATACTAGATTATTAAAGTTAACTGGTACAACCTGTAGCTAGGGCACCAACCCTACACTCACCTGGCCTTCAGTACCTGCACTCACCAAAGTGCCCAAACAATAACAATACTAGTAAAGCCTCTCTCTCTTGGCTAGTCCCAACTAGCCAAGTCCTCAAAAAATAATAAAATAGTTCTACAAAGATCACAACACCAAATCATAAATAAAATAAAGTTCGGAATTTAGAATTGCTCAGTCGTGACGGTGTTGATGTCTCTGTCAATCAACGCAAGGTCAGATCAATCTGACAAGTAGTAGTCCCCTCTGAAGCCGTGGCAATATATGACGCTCCTCAACTCAAACAAAACATCCGGCAGTGAAACTTGCGTGAAGAGCTCTCAGCAAAAATTGCACACACAAATGATTCGGCCTTAGAAATTTTCGCTGCTCTCTAATCAAAGATGAGGCTGCCAAGAAAAAAAAATTGACTGATGCAGACCTGTTAAAATTTCGGCAGCCCTTTCAAAACAAAACAAAACGAAGCAAGGGGGCGGCTCAAAAATTCTTTTTAATGTTTTGAAACAGGGAGTGCGGCTCTCCCCCCTAATATACGGCAACCTAGGTTCTAGATAAAAAGGCAAAAAAAAAGAACAGGCTCTGCTTTAAAAAATGATGATGATGATACTTAAAAAGCGATGCTGCCCTTTTAAAAATTTCTTTTGATCATTATTAATGAAAGAGGAGTGCAGAATCACCTTGAAAAAAAAAATTTGATGATCATTAGCATGTAAGAGGAGTACGGCTAAAAAAATCCAGATGATGGTACCTTTTTTTTGATTGGAAAAACCAAACGGTGAAGATCGAAAGAACCCAATGTGCCCTTGGAAAAAAAATAAGGCGACTATATCTAATGCCTCAGGGAATTTTTAATTTTTTTAAGGAGAAGAAACAAAATGATCTTTTTTTTAAGTGCGGCTGCCGTTGTGCCCTCATGTGTTAGGTTAATTTTTTGACCCCCTTTTTATATGTTTCGGCCTCTTGCCCCTATTGAAAACCTAGGCTAAATATAGCTATGCACAACACCCTTGATCCACTTAATTATCGAGTTGCCATTGTTTGCTTGGTAAACCAAAAAGACAGATCCTGACGTCCACTTGAATTTTATGGCTCGTCCACTAATCACTTGCACACTTCGCCAAATCCTTCTGTGAATTAATCATACGTTCGTCGTTCCTGAAACACTCAACACACACGTTAAAAATGTTCACACTCGTTTGTTATCATCAAACACGAAGTTCATAGATCGTTGCTACCAACAGGTTTCACAGTCGCCTGCCCATGGCATAGGCACCTGTGTGTTCCATATCAGTCGCATGTCGTCTCTGTCCAAAACTTTCTGAGATTTTCTCAGCTTACCCATATTGCGGCCATTCGCCTATAGAAGGATTTACAGTTGCATGTTTGGTTTACAGGTGCCTTCATCTCTTCATCAGTTGAGTGTCCACGTGGTAAGTTACCATTTGAATTCTCACATACCCTCTGACACAGTGCATCAGTCGACTGTGTTTTGTTCAGCAGTCGACTGTCGACTCTGTAAATTATATCCGTTGTCTTTTTCCCAACGGATTTCAAAGGGGGTTTTGGGGATTCTATTTGGGGGTTTTGGAGAACCTATAAAGAGAGCTCATATTGTTCCATTAAGAAGAAAAACTCATCTACATAAGCTTTCATCTTCAAGCTTCTCAAGATCGCAAATCCAAAAGCCCTAGAATTCCAATCTTTTCCTCTCTTGCTCTCCAACCTAGAATCAAAGTGAAATCTTCTAGGCAATTGGTTGTGACAAGAGAAATGGCTTTTCTCTCCTCCAAGAGAGACCTCAACACACAACACACTTGCTTCTTCAAGTTCTACTTCAAGGCATAGTTGATTGTAAGTGTTGCTATTTCAATATTTCATATCTTTCGTTATTAGATTAACTCTAGATTTGTGAGAGTGGTTTGCTTGCTTCCAAGTTGTGGGAGTCAAGGACATCGAGTGTATTTTGATTTCACTTGTACGGTTGCTACAAGTGGGTTTAAAGGAAACCTCAAGTTAGGGTTCTAACTTGAGTATCCGGTGGTATCCGGGTGGAAGAGACGTAAGATTACCGAGAACAAGTCGGGAGTTGACTTGGGTAATCCGAACCCTTGAAACATCCTTGTGTTTGCATTGTTTCAATTTAGGGTTTATTTTCATTCCGCATTAATTGTTGGTTAGGAATTTAATTTGGTATAACTATCGTCTTAAATTGAATAAACACTATTCAATCCCCCCTTCTAGTGTTTTCCTCATAGACAAGTCCTTACAAGATTGAGCTTTTGGTTTAAAAGCTACTAGCAGCATTGAGCGTATCCAGCTTCTCGCTTGTAGATGTCTGCCAGCCATACCAGCCCATCATCCTTGCTCTTATTATCCTATTTCCTACTCCTAAGTTCTAGGTTAGCCTTTTGTTGGTCATGTTTTAGCTTTTGGGCCCATGGGCATATGTTGTTGATGAGTTTGGGGCCACCTTATTAGGTGCTATATCAACACCAGGCCTCCCTTTAGTCCAATTCCTAACTTGCTCTCAATTGGGTTAGCATTTATTTTTCTTGCAAACAACATCTAACAAAAAGTGTGCTAGACATGCATGGTTATGACTTTGGTTTTATGCGATGATTTTCAAGCTGGTGATACAAATATGGCTTAAAGAAAGAATTACAAGCTTGACATTTGTCGTAACATGTGGGCATAGCATTTGGATAATGCTTCATTGGGTAAATAGGGCACAAGATAGCATGTGTTGGTAAAAGATTTGGTGTTCACCACTAATTGTGGACATTCAACGAACACATGGCATGCAAGTAATCCACATGCATGGAGGATCCTTCTAGGTGCATGAAGGGGAGTATGAATGATGCTAACGCCATTCACATGATGGGTTGCATCATAGACAATCATTGTTACCAATGTGGTATGGAGAAGATGACATGTAAGGAGGTGATGTTAACAATTGAGAGTCATCTTCAAAGCAAGGTGGAAGGTGAAAAGTCATCAGATGAAGCATGTTGGTTCAAGGTGGTGTTGCTTACCCATGTAGAGGGATGGGTTACTGAAACATTCCCAAGTGCTAGGAGGAAGTCATGATCATAATTGAGAGGCTCCTCAAGATAGAGTACCACATGGATGGTTATCCTCACCTAGGTTATGCGGAGATAATGGCTCATGGGGAGGGAGTGACATGGTTAAGTGCATTCATATTCGACTAGTGTCAGAGGATCCAATAATCAAATGTCTGGGAGAGGCTCAAGATGTCACCATGCACTTTTCCAGGATGGGGAAAGCGATGCAAAGAGATTAGAAAAGTGATGCAATAGAGTGTCCTTGTAATGAGACAGCAAGAAAAGTGACACACTGGTAAAATGGGGTACCCTTGCTCCAAGCTATCCAAGGGGAAGGGGAAACCTAGCTCCCATGATAGGTAAAGTGGTAATTGTTTGAAGTGCATTACTAAGAAAGCATATGCATGAGAGGGCATACTCGATCAATAAGGAGACAATGAGGTATCCTACTGACACTCAACTTAACAAAGTGGTAGGGGCACTGATGTATCCATATTTTCTATACATTTACTTCATCATTTCTTATCATATTCGACATCCAAAGTTCATATTTTCATATATTATCGTGCTTGTAACGCTATATTTGTGTTTCGAATAGATTTATGGATTTTCAGGAACTTTGGAGCGAATCAGAGCTATTATAGGACACGGACACATCTGAGACGTCCAGAGCATCATTGGCCATGTTCTATAGGTGTTCGATAAGGCAAGGAAGAAGATTGGAGGAGAGGAGGACAAGAGAGCGAGAGTTGAGAGCTCTAAGGGCAACGAAAGTCTATTTCCCAGGCTACTCGGTCGAGTACGATCAGCACTCGACCGATCTGACACAAGGAAATCACAGCGAGAACGGACACGCCCCACTCGACGGAGTAGATAGCCAGCTCGACTGAGCTGTTTCCAAAAAGAGCGGCTATTCTGAGCCATTCTCCAAGCACTGTAGCTCGACCGAGCAACCAAGTGTATTCGACCGAGCAGGCCATATACTCGACTTGAGTCGCTACCAAACAGAACAATGTTTTTACGAGAGTTCAGCTCTACTGTACCTCGATCGAGTGGAAGGGCTACTCGACCGAGTAGCCCGGATCAGCCTAGAGCCAACGAAGCAGCAAAGCGGAGCTGCATGTCAACTCGACCGAGCAGCGCCGCTACTCGACCGAGTAGGGTGTCGCGGCCAGATTAGTTAGTGGGCCCAAGTGCCCAGATTTTTTGATTTTTTTGGGGGGGTCCATACCCCTTGTATTTAAGTAGAATGTTTACCCTTTCTTAGATAGATTACTTTCTTTAGTTTTAGTTTTAGAACAGAGAGTTCGTAGCTGTCGCTATTTTGTAGAAGACAAAGTTCATATTTTTACTAGTAGCTTTTGCTTGGAATCTTGTGCCCTTAATTCTCTGCATTTGCATGTTGATCTACGACGTTTTGTTAACGATCTTCTCTCTTTACATGCTTTATTTAATGTCTTCAATTGCGATGTTGATCTCTCTAGCCTTTATTGAATTCCCTCTTGTTATCACTATGATCCATTAGTAGTCTTTTCTAAGGCTAATGGATTAGCCTTAGGATATTAGGATTTAGATGTAAAGTTAGGAATTTTACGTTGTTTTGGTATAAAAGGGATGTGATTAGTTGATCTTGCCAAGTTTGTAGGAGATTCCAAATAGGGTTCGTGACCACGATAGTGGCACGCACTTTGGATGGATATCAAATGAACTTAATTAGTATGTTAGTGAATCCAATTAGGGTTTGTGACCACGATAGTGGCGTACACTTTGACGAGATCTACCGACATCATATATTACTAATTAATGACTACAATATTAGCGTCAATTAAAGCCACCAATTCACATATTGAAGCTCTATCAACGATAGTGGCATGAGTAGAAATTGAGTATAGTTGTCGATCATAATGCACGGATCACGTACAAAGCCATCCACGATGGTGGGGCTAAGCATGGGATGCGTTAGACGAGTGGTACAACGATAGTTGGCCATGAGTTCTATATTTTTGATGCGACAATCTCTCCCTAATATAGCCAATTCAACGTAAGAATTCTAACCTAGCATCGACGTCTGACTATCCTAGTGGTGAGTCCTAATGCCCTAGTCTTTTTATATTGTTGATAATCTTGATAAGAGATATTCTATGACAACCAATCTGAATACGCATGTTGATATTATTCTGAGATTTGGAAAATACCCAAGTAAATTAACAATTACCTCCATGTGGGTTCGACATCTTTCTATACTTCAAAGCCTGACACTGTGCACTTGCGGTAATTTCTGGGTTAATTTAGGAACACATCTAGCCCTTGGTACCGTTAGCAGGGATTTATCTCCGTGTGATTCGTGTCATAATTAGGTGGGTTTTGAGGTTAATTCCGGCTGCATCAAGCACACACTATTGATATTGGTTTCTCCAATATGGTTTTGATGAAAAACAAACATAATCAATTGTGACTAATCCCCATGTTTTGTAGTTAATGAAAGCATCGTCAATATAGACAAAGTCCTATCAAATGAAGCTGATGACTTGGATCATTGATGCAAGGACATCAATCAATGAAGCATGTAAATCAAGGAGTGAACACAAGGAAATCAAAGCATTGGACTCAACAAACTCAAATGAAAGCCTTCAAGGAATTCAATAGGAAGTGAAGAGGATAAAACATATTTATCTTTCTTTTTTTACTTCTTAGTTGAATTAGAACGTTAAGCCTTAAATAGACTTGATAGAATATCAATCATAACACTTACAACACTCTAAATCATATATCATTGAGTGTCATAGGGTTAGAACTTGCATAAACACGAAATATGGGTTTTCAACCTACCATAAGTCTGGTAGTTGAACTCCAGATGCCTGGTGCTCATGCATATTCAGCTATACAAAACCCTACCCAGTACAGATGCCTGAAGTTCTCATTCCAGACGTCTACACAATGTGTTACTGCCTGGATAAAGAACTCCATACATTTAATTAATTCTAGCCGAACTTCCAGTATCTCGGCCTCGGTTGACTAACAGAAATCGGATGTCTTATGTTATGGTTCTAGACTGACGTGCGTTTATATTTTATATAGTCACACACGTCTTCTCCATGATTTTCCGTTGTTTTCCATTGTTTTGTATCCATTCTCTTGTGATTTTTAGTTCTCTTTCACTTTCTTTGTGTTTTTGTGCCATTGTAGGAGATTGCTAGCGATGGGGACATATAAAGCAAACATCATGAGTCCCCGGAGCAACGGGAGGCGTCGTGCGAGAACCTGAGGGCCAAACATCAAAGAATACAACATATCAGCCCTCAACCGATCGGGTGGACAGACCCACCCGATCGGTTCGTGCACGCGTATCCGACCCGATCTGGAGCAGTAGTGAAGAAGATCCCACCCGATCAGTTCAGTGATCGGGTGGTGGCCGCAGTGGTCTCTGTTTTTTGGAGCTGAATTCCAACCGATCGGTTGACTCATCAACCGATCGGTTCACCTGTAGCATTTCTTCACAGCTCAAGACCCCAACGACATCACTCGATTGGTTCAGTGATCGAGTGATGTATCTCAAAGGCTGAAGACCGGTTCGACGTTTTTCTCAACCGATCAGTTGATGCTTCAACCGATCGGTTGGACATTTTACTATATATATAACCCTAGTTTTTTCCAGAAACGGTATCCCCCATTTGAGTAGTTTTTTGGGATTTTGGCGGCTGCGAAGTTATTTTGTTTTGTAAGTTCTCTGATTGTCTTGATACTTTAACATTGTGTTCTTAATACTATTTGCTTCATTATTCTATTGCTTGATCTTGATTTTAATGGCTATAATTTGTTGTGTCGTTCTTTTTGCAATGAATTGTGAGTAGTTTCCTAATCTGGGACGTTGGTGGAAACCCCTTCGTGGGTTCTCCCTAGAACGACTATAGGATTAAGGTTTCGATAGGATATAGGGATTTAGATGGTTATGTGGGGCGTTTTATTGTCATTGGCGGGAGAAAGACCGCCTCTGATTGTCGGGCCAAGGGAAAATAAAACTGGCGTTTGATCTCCTAGCCACAGCTCACATCCCTATCGTAGACATTGATTCCTAGCGCGTGGGAACGGCATGATGAAATGTCGGGAGCAATTGTTGCTAGCTTAGTGCTCTCGGAGTCGGTCGATGTTTATGGACATGGGAATGCCCACTATCCGAACCTGGGTAGACCTAGCGTATCATCCTGGGCATCGACCGGAATATCGGGCCCATGTGACGATAGGTATCACTTTTAGAGGCAACGTCTCACCACTAAACCCTAGAATCCGATCGTATTCCTATCCACCGGTCGTAATAGAGAGAACACATGATAGGGTAGAAACCAAAGTCCTAGGTTACCTTTTATATCTTACATCTTTCGTAGTTTCATTTCGTGACAACCCACCTTGCAATTGGACTAGCTCACCCACTGGGTGATTCGGTTCCTGTTTGACAACAAGCACACCACACGCCTCCCCGTGTTTGACCCCCAAGCCACACTACAACACCGTGCGCTTGCAATTATAAATATTTAAATTTGGTATCCCCGTTCCGACTACACATTGCTAAATCTAGGGACGTCAAGCATTATGGCGCCGCTGCCGGGGAGGCAACGTGCTTGTTTCAGTTATGACCCTGTGAACCCCTGAGACTAGTTCACATCCTTACCCCGTGATAATTTTCACGTTCTACTCACTTTTTAATTTTACTTAGACATATTGTACATATTCGTTGTATAGGGTCGGTAGACTATGTCTCCATACCACCATCATTATTTCTTATCTCTCCATTCATACAACTTGTGCTATTAAAGTGCTTTCTCTCCTTGTAGTCCTCGTTCTCTTCTTTTCTTGCAGGTTTTCTGCTCTACAACAAGAATGTCATGTGCCGTTTCAGGCGATATCTGGGCACATGCACACCACGTCAGCTGTTTGGCCCAGAGTCTGGCAGAATCTCTAAACGCCTCGAGCATCCTATCCTTTCCGTCAGTTGCTGTAAAAAAATCAAAAGAGGAATCATGATGGTCAGCAGCATTCCGTCACGACAATTTTTTTCCTCCAGATGAAGGGATGCTTATTGACGTGCACAGTATCGACTTCAGTGGGGGAAAGTTATGCACCTATGGGGAGGTTTGTCCGGAGGTTCATCAGGCAGAGTTTATCGAGTGCGGTGAGCATGAATCTATCTTTTCCTTGCAGACCTCTATAGAGCACCCTGGATCTTAGGACCATGAGGAAGCTGAAAGTTATGGTGGAGAACTATCCACTATTGAGGCCTGTTTTCGCTTTGAAGCCTTCTTCCCGGATGATTATCATGCACTTGAGAGGGACACAGAGCCTTCCTCCGTGATCCACTCACTACCTTGCAAGGCCTCGACATGCGAAACCACGGCTGAAAGTGAAGTTCCGGATGCTAGCATCTTGGAGACCCGGGAAAAAGTCCTTTTAATGGAGGATGCTCAGCTTGAAAAATATGCGTCGGGACCATAGGAAGTCGAGATGAAGGAGTTACCTCCGAGACTGAAATATGAATATTTGGGAGAGGATTCGACGCAGCCGGTCATCGTGAACTCCTCGCTACCTGAGGACCAAATGAATAAATTACTTGATGTTCTGAAAAGATTCAAGAATGTTTTCGGGTATGTGATATAGGACTTGAAGGGGGTAAGCTTGGGGCTTTGCTCACATAGGATATTGCTTGAAGATGAGCAAGCCTCTTCTATCGAGCCACAACAAAGATTGAACCCCATCATGATGGAAGTAGTCAAGAGGGAGATCGTTAGACTCCTCCAGTTCGAGATCATCTACCCTATTTCCGACAGTCGCTGGGTTAGCCCGGTACATGTTGTGCCCAAGAAGGGAGGAATGACGGTCATTCGTAATGAGAAAAACGAGCTTATACAAGGCCACAAGGAAAGATCACTCTCCTCTCCCTTTATTCATCAGATGCTCAAAAGACTGGCTAAGCATAACTACTTCTGCTTCATGGATGGATACTCTGGCTTTCTGCAAATTCCCATCCACAATGATGACCAGGAAAAGACAACTTTTACTTGTCCATTCACGACGTATGCTTACAGGAGGATGCCGTTTGGGCTTTGCAATGCTCTGGTTACATTTCAAAGATTGATGTCCGTAATTTTCTCGGATTACTCCCAGGATATAATGGAGGACTTCATGGATGATTTTTCCGTCTATGGAACGGAGTTCGACTCGTGTCTCCGCAACCTGACTAAAGTCCTGAAAAGGTGCCAAGATAAAGGGCTAGCTCTTAATTGGGAGAAATGCCACTTTATGGTCCAAGAAGGAGTCGTATTGGGGCACATTATCTCTTCAAGAGGGATTGAGGTGGACAAGGCAAAGATAGATGTGATTGAAAAGCTTCCGCCTCCACTTAACCTTTGGGAGTCCATGGTTTCTTAGGGCATGTGAGATTCTACCACAGGTTCATAAAGGACTTCTATAAAATTTCTAGGCCCTTGACTCAACTCCTCGTGAAGGATACGCCGTCCGTCTTCGATGACAAGTGTATGGAAGCCTTCCGCCTTTTGAAGCAAGCCCTTATTTCAGCACCTGTGATTCAACCGTCCGATTGGAGCCTACCTTTCGAGTTAATGTGCGATGCTAGCGACTATGCAGTTGGGGCCATCTTGGGGCAAAGTAAGGACAAAAATCTGCACGTCATCTACTATATGAGCAAGACCCTCGACGAAGCTTAAAGGAACTATACGACAACAACAAAAGAATTGCTAGCCGTCATCCATGCCATGGACAAGTTCCGGTCGTATCTTGTGGGTGCCAAGGTAATCGTGCACACCGATCACGCCGCCCTCAAATACCTTTTGAGCAAGAAGGAGGCCAAGCCGCACCTCATAAGGTGGATTCTCCTCCTCCAGGAATTAGACTTAGAAATCAAGGACAAGAAAGGGGCAGAGAATGTCGTCACCGACCACCTGTCGAAATTTCCTACTCTCGATCCGGATGCCACTCATATTGATGACTCACTCCCTGACGAGCATCTTTTCTCTATCTCTTCTGTTTGGACTCCACGGTATGCTGACATCGCCAACTATCTAACATGCGCCATCGTACCCCACAATGTGACCTATTAGCAAAAGAAGAAATTCTTTCACGAAGTCCAAAAATTTTATTGGGATGACCCTTATTTGTACAAGACTTGCAATGATGGGGTGATACGAAGGTGTATCTCCGAAACAGAAACGACCTCCATAATTTCTCATTGCCATGATCAACAATGTGGAGGCCATGCGAGTGCTTATAAGACTATGTCGAAGATTCTCCAGAGTGGATTCTATTGGCAGACTCTTTTCAAGGACACCTATGCTTATGTCCAGTCTTGCGACAAGTGCCAAAGGACGGAAAACATATCCAAGAGGAACAAAATGCCTCAGCATTACATCTTGGAAGTCGAGATCTTCGATGTTTGGGGAATCGACTTTATGGGGCCGTTTCTCTCATCCTCTGGAAATCCGTATATCTTGGTGGCCGTGGATTATGTTTTCAAGTGGGTTGAGGCGATAACTATCCCGACCAATGATTCCTGGGTGGTGGCCAAATTCTTTAAAAACAACATCTTCCCGAGATTCGGCGTGCCACGAGTCTTAATTAGCGACTGAGGGAGTCACTTTATAGATAAGAAATTCGAAGCTCTTTTGAAGAAGTACGGAGTGCAGCACCGAATCGGGCGTGCCTATCACCCGAAGACAAGCGGCCAGGTGGAAGTTTCAAACAGAGAAATTAAGAGCATCCTTGAGAAGACTGTGGCTAGCTCTAGGAAGGATTGGTCATCGAAACTTTCAGATGCGCTCTGGGCCTACAGGACTGCATTCAAGACTCCGATCGGCACGACCCTTACCAACTGGTCTACGGGAAGGCATGTCACCTGCCTATGGAATTGGAGCACAAGGCGTTTTGGGCTGTCAAGAATCTGAATTTCGATGCCAAGGATATGGGAAGCCACCGACAGCTACAACTAAATGAACTTGACGAGATTCGGCTCAACGCTTACGAAAATGCCCGGATCTACAAAGAGAAGTTGAAGCGCTGGCACGACAAGCGTATTTTAAAGAAAGAATTCAAGGAAGGAGACTTAGTTCTCCTATTCAATTCAAGACTGAGGCTCTTTCCTGAAAAGCTCAAGTCTAGATGGTCAGGACCCTACAGTGTCACCAAGGTCTTCCCGCATGGAGCAATTGAGATAATGGGAAGAGATGAACCGTTCAAGGTCAATCAGCAGCGTTTAAAACACTATGCGATCAGCGATCCCGCAATCTCTTCAGTCGGAGGCTCAATGACCGATAGCTCCGCTACAAATCCTCCAGACCCAAATTGATCACGAACTGAGGAGTCGAGCAAACGACTTTAAACAACAGCGATACATGGGAGGCAACCCATGTTCTGAACTTTTGTCGGTTCTTATAGGATTAGTTTTTTCTTATTTTTTAGTGAATAAATTCTGCTCTGGGGATTTTCGTTGGGAGACTTAGATAATTTTTGTATTTGTGCAGGAAATTGCCCCCACCCGATCGGTTCATGCATCAACCGATCGGGTGGCCAGTATTAGAAGATGGCCAGTATCAGCACATAAACCAACCGATCGGATGACACATGCGGAGATCAGGTGGCAGATCGGTTAATGACGACAGTAGTCTCTGGAATTTTTGGGGAACGGTCAACCGATCGGGTGAGATCTCACCCGATCAGTTCACCTGTAGCTGCTTTCTAACAAGAAAATTTCGAAATCAACCCAACCGATCAGGTGAAATCTCACCCGATCTGTTCGCCTAACCCTATAAATACCACCCTTCACCCGATTTCATTTCACCCGATCCCTCACTTTCTTCCGAGCGGTTCATCTCCCCTTTTCCCTCAAACGATCTCCCTCCTCTCTCCCACTACTCCCAATTGCTTTTCCCCACTTCCCCCCACCACTCTCCGACCTTCCACACCTTCCATCAACCACATTCGATCCCCAAATCCACCAAAACCCTAACCCTAGCCCCATGATTTTCGAAACCTCTTCTCTTGTTGGATTAACGTGCGGTGGCTTCCCAAATTCCTCCATCGTACGGCGTTGGATCTTCCGGGAGCTTGGACTCGCTGCATTACTGGGTACACTTGCACCTTAGCTTAATTTTTTACGTTGCCAAAGTATTAGCATTTTGCTCCATCTCCGTTGATTGTGTGCACTCATATAATCTTGCATATCACATTACATCACCACACAATCATGGCTAAAGATAAAGACAAGGGTAAGCGCATCATGGAGGAAGAGGAGCCGTCTCACAAGAGACACAAATCCACACGTTCAGAGCGTGCACGTGCTCCTCCTCCTCCGCCTACCCGACCACCACCCCAACCCATCATTCTCGTGGTTGACCCACTGATGGGGCCGCAGGGAATCTGTTACATGAGTCTGGTACACAAAGATTTTTACACTAGACTCGACCAAAGATCACACTTAGCCACTAAGTTTGCCCACAGTCAAACCAAACTCGATCTCGGAGTTTTCTCCGGGGTCGAGTCCCTATTTGCAAATTTAGGTTGGCTAAGTTTCTTACACTCCCATGCACCATCTTACCCCTCCCTCACACTCGAATTCCTCTCGACTCATAAAACTGAGGATGTGTCAATTATCGATTTCCGCCTCCGAAACCGAAATTTTCGTACACATGTGAACACCATCAATAACATTTTCGGTTTCCCAATTCTCGAAGGCCATATCTATCCTTATGAATTTCATGTCGACTTCGACGTCGATTATTTTTGGGGACGCCTCACTCTTCACGATCAATATCCTCGATGCAAGGCCAAGGCCTCTTCCATCATCCACCCAGTATTCCATCTCGCCCACCGCATCATATCGAGTGCTTTCATTCCTAGGGATGAGTCTGGTACTGTGACTATCCCTGACTTATTTATTTTGTGAGCGATGACCCACCCATTCATTCTCGGTGTTGACGGGATCTCTTTCGAGGCCCCGCGCGTACGCATTAACGTCGGTGCATGGCTAATTCAAAAACTCATTGATATTAGCCGTGCAAACAAGGGTAAATTTTGCTGCTGCGGCCTCATTAATCTCATTGCCTCACACCTCCCGTTCAATATCGTTATTTCCCCCGATTTTTCGCGTGCCCCAGGATCTACATATCTAGATCTTGATGTCCAGATGCACACCCACATGATCCAACCGCCGGGTAACGATCGGTTTGCTTTTTACTACGGCCACCCCCTGCTCCATACACCACTCTGCCTAATCCTGGCCGCATGGCTATTCATCTTGAGGCAGATTGGCAGTTTCCTCCTGATCCAGAGTTTGTAGGGGGGTTACATCTTCAGTTTCCACTCCCTGACGCACCTCAACCACCGTCCCATGTCGCCCACTTAGGCGAGCAGGACATCCATGCGTCCAGAGGAGACACCAGGGCTGGACCTAGTGGCACCACCCCAGCCACTTTCGATGTTTCTTCTGAGGCACTTACTACGGCCCTCTTAGGCCTAGCTTCCGGTGCCGGCACGACCACTACCACCGGTACCACCTCTGCTGTTCGACATGCCACCTCCGCTCGCCTCGCTCTTGAGGCCGAGCTCGCTGCTCTGTGCACTGGCGCATCTACCTCTACCTCCTCGGACCCATCCACTTCCTTCCTTTCTCATCCATATTTCCTCGCACTCGAGCGAAACGTGACTGCCATTCTCCGCCTTCTTACACAGCTTCACGGTCCTCCTCCAGCTACTCCACCCCCATCACCTCCCCCATCACCCCCTCGATGATCGTCTCCTCCCACCACCACCGTTTCCATTCCCGCCACTTCATCTCCACCCACCACCACAGACCCACCACTTCTGCCACCCTTCACTTCTATCACTGGCTCCTACTCACGTCGCAAGATGTCGAGCGCTATGCGCACGAGATCACTACCCACACCATCCTCATCGATCATCGCTTCCTTTCCACCTCCATCCACCACCGACACACCACCCTTCATTCACACCACCTCATCGCACATCCATCCTCCATCCCCCCTCCTTCCCAACTTCTCCGCACACCCATTACCTCTCCTGCCCACACCCCTCACGTCTCTTCCAAGGAGGATGAGGAGACTGCCTCTCCTGCTTATTGATTGTCCTTTTTCTGATTTCCCCCCTTGCCATTTATTCTGCATCACCCTGATCACACATTTTTGCTAGCATTGTCATGATCAGCTTGGGGAAAATCAAATTTTTTGTGTGCCTGTTATCGTGTCATGTCGTTGGTGTGTGCTTGTTTATGTGTCCGGGTGCATGTGAGTTATATAGTTGGTTTAAGTGTTTATTTTCTTTATTTTTCTATTTTCGTCTTATGTGTCTTTCATATTTTTCATCTTTTTGTGTCAGTGCGTACTTTCCTCCCATTTTCTTTGCACTCCCATATTTACTTTTATTGCATTGAGGGCAATGCAAGATTCAGCTTGGGGGAGTCGCAATTTATGCGTCAGTTGTGTCTTTTTCATCGTTTTTGAGTTGTTTTTATCGTGTTTTTCTTTTTCTTTACCTTTGTATTCTCCCTCTCCTAGAGATGACCCCACATGATGAACTGTCACTAAACCACACACACACTTAGCTTAGCTACGATAATCACTTTCATTAACACTAGGAAGCCGAGTCCTACTGCATTTCATGCTTCATGTGTTCACTTTGCTTTTGTGTGAGTTGTATGTCGTGACTAGCTGTTTGGTGTGCTTCTACATTGTGATTTTGATTTATATACCTGTCCTTGGATGACCCCTAGACTATCATGCTTCAATTTCGAATATGCGGTAATTTGCCTCCACTGTCTGCTTCTTTATGCATGAATAATCTATATATATATTACGCTTCAAATCGCATGTGTCGGGACTCTACCAATAGGACTAGGATAACCCATTTTGCTTATGCTCTGATTCGCGAAAATTTTTCCTTTGCCCAAGTGTTTAGAATTCGAATTCTTTTTTGTTTTACTTGGTGCAAATCCCCTCGTCGTGTACCGTTCTTCCACTTGGAAGAGTACACATTTTTGCCAAAATCCAAAAATCAAAAAAAAAAGAGAGAAAATCTCCACGCACAAAAAGAAAAAAAAGGGTGTATATCCAAAAATCCAAAAAAATATACAAATACCCAAAACCCAAAAAAATTCCCGTTGTGAATATTATTCCTATCCACCGTGAATAAAGGGAAGGCGAGAGTTTGCACCAAGTGTTCTACTCCACACCGACTCAACCTCCCTCGTTTTCGAACATGCTTGGCATAGGATTTTCTAGCAATCATCTTGGCATTCGTGCAGTAATCTCCTAGTCCCTAGCAGTAGAGTCCCTGATACATGATATGCTTCTATTCTTATTCTATTCTTATGCATGCTTGAACTATATTAAGTCACCAATTCGAATTGAAATGATATTTGGGTCATTCCTTGGGTATGTGTATATGGAGCTTTATTGCACAATTTAGATAGTTACACCATCTGTTGGCTCACGACCTCACTCACTTGTGCTTCACCGTGTGGACCCACGACACTTGTATGGACACATGTTCATGGGTTTAGTGATGTGTTTATCGCATGCTTAGTGTGGTGAGTTGGTTTTAGTTGGCTCTGACGGGTGATTTGGGATTTCCTTTCTTTTTCTGTTTCTTCCTTTCTATTTCATTTTCCCTCCGAGCTCCTACTCTCACTCGTCTTCCCAAGGACGAGGAAGGGTTCAGCTTGGGAGATTTTGACATGCGTTTATATTTTATATATTCACGCACATCTTCTCCGTGATTTTTCGTTGTTTTCCGTTGTTTCGTATCCATTCTCTTGTGATTTTTAGTTCTCTTTCACTTCTTTGTGTTTTTGTGCCATTGCAGGAGATTGCCAGCGCTGGGGACATATAAAACAAATATCATGAGTCCCCGGAGCAACGGGAAGCGTCGCGCTAGAACCTGAGGGCCAAACGTCAAAGAATACCACATATCATCCCTCAACCGATCGGGTGGACAGACCCACCCGATCGGTTCATGCACGTGTATCCGACCCGATCTGGAGCAGCAGTGAAGAAGATTCCACCCGATCGGTTCAGTGAACGGGTGGTGGCTACAGTGGTCTCTGTTTTTTGGAGCTGAATTCCAACCGATCGGTTGACTCATCAACCGATCGGTTCACCTGTAGCATTTCTTCACAGCTCAAGACCACAACGACAGCACCCGATCGGTTCAGTGATCGGGTGATGTATCTCAAAGGCTGAAGACAGGTTCTACGTTTTTCTCAACCGATCAGTTGATGCTTCAATTGATCGGTTGGACGTTTTACTATATATATAACCCTAGTTTTTCCCAGAAACGTTATCCCCCATTTTGAGCAGTTTTTTGGTATTTCGGCGGCTGCGAAGTTATTTTGTTTTGTAAGTTCTCTTATTGTCTTGATACTTTGACATTGTGTTCTTAATACTATTTGCTCCATTATTCTATTGCTTGATCTTGATTTTAATGGCTATAATTTGTTGTGTTGCTCTTTTTGCAATGAATTGTGAGTAGTTTCCTAATCTGGGACGTTGGTGGAAACCCCTTTGTGGGTTCTCCCTAGTACGACCATAGGATTAGGGTTTCGATATGATATAGGGATTTAGATGGTTACACGGGCATTTTATTGTCATTGGAGGTAGAAATACTGCCTCTGATCTTGGGCCAAGGGGAAATAAAACTGGCGTTTGATCTCCTAGCCACAGCTCACACCCCTAGCGTAGACATTGATTCCTAGCGTGTGGGAACGACATGATGAAATGTCGGGAGCAATCATTGCGAGCTTAGTGCTCCTGGAGCCGGTAGGTGTTAATGGACATGGGAATGCCCACCGTCCGAACCCGGTAGACCTAGCGTATCATCCTGGGCATCGACCGGAATATCGGGCCCATGGGACGCTAGGTATCACTTTTAGAGGCAACGTCTCACCACTAAACCCTAGAATCCGATCGTATTCCTATCCGCCGGTCGTAATAGAGAGAACACAAGATAGGGTAGAAACCAAAGTCCTAGGTTACCTTTTATATCTTACATCTTTCGTAGTTTCATTTCGTGACAACCCACCTTGCGATTGGACTAGCTCACCCACCGGGTGATCCGGTTCTAGTTTGACAACAAGCACGCCACACGCCTCCCCGTGTTCGACCCCCAAGCCACACTGCAACACCGTGTGCTTGCGGTTATAAATATTTAAAAATGGTATCCCCGTTCCGACTACACATTGCTAAATCTAGGGGACGTCACAGACGTCTACACTTCGTATCAGATGCCTGGATGATATACTTCAGACGTCTAATTAGTTACGAACCAAATTACTATATCTTTAACTTTGTAGTTAAGTCTTGATTAAGTCGTCAGAAGATATGTTTCCAGATGTCTATATAGTCGACCAGACATCTGGATGATGAACATCAAACATCTGGGTAGTCGGACCAATATATTCCTAGTGACTCTGTATCTCTCTGTCTGAATGCTAAGACGTTTGTCACCTTAGAGCCAGACGATTGTACAGTGGACCAGACGTCTGGGAAGTCTTCTTCAGACATCTGCCAAGTGTTCGTTAGACTGCATTTATGATCCAATCAGAAAACTACAACAATCGCCTGGTTGTTCTACTTTAGGCGACTGGTAACTAGGATTTCTGCCCATTAATAACCATTTTCAGCGTTTAATGCTTGTGATTTTTAACAGATTTTGGATAGAATTTGGGGAGTTATTTAAAGGGCTTTGATGTCTTGACTTGAGAAGTTAGCTAAACTCTTAAGAATTCATTCAATACACTCTGAAGTGATTTCAAGTCATCAATTCTTCACTAGAGCATTAAAGATCATCCAATGATATTCAAGCTAAAGCTCTAAGTGTTAACTTGTTTCCAAAGCTTTCAAGATCAAGCTTCTAGCATTCTTTGCAATCTTCTTGAGACAATTAGTAAGTGCTCATACTCTCATCATTTAGAGCACATCACACACACACCTCATTGCCTCATTCTAAAGAGTATTATTCAATGCATAGGTCGTGGAAATTGTTTCATATTTCGGTTCTAATTTTCTCTATACTTGAGAAGTTCCTCTTGGTTGTGAGAGTAGTCCATTCCCAGGTTGTGGGAAGTAGAAGGAAGTGTATTGGTTTTTCACTTATCAGGTTTTACAAGTGGGTATTAGTGGATCACTAATCACTAGCGGGTTTGCTAGTGGATTGTTGGAGTAGGATTCAAAGGAGTTGGGGAGACTCAGAATCGGGGAGACTCAGTGTAACGGCGATCGGACTGTTGACGAATACGAAGCAGAGTTTTCTATGCTTAGTCGTTTTGCCCCTCATTTGGTGGAAGACCCCGAAAATCGTGCGTATCAGTTTCTCCAGGGTCTAGACCTGGATTTTCAGGCTTCGATGTCTTCGGTGAACCAGACTACACACCAGGACGTATTGGATGCTGCTAGGAAGCATGAACTCATAATAAAGCAGAAGAAGACACTACAGACTGAAGGGAGCAAACACCCGATGGAACTAACCCGAAATAATCTCCGACCGACTCGGACCACCAACTTCAAAAGGCATGCATGAATCCAGAGCTACAATGGTGTGTCATCACTGTAATCGAACGGGGCATGACAATAAGGATTGTCGCGTATTGTTGAACCAGTGTTTAGTGTGTGGGGGCACCAGACCATATTGTTAGGAACTGCCCTCATTGCATTAACAATCTAGCGACCCAGACTATGGTAGCGTCAGGATCAACCCAACAGGGACCACCTCTGGCTCCTCAGCGTCAAGTTCTCCGGTAGGCTGAGCCCCAACACAGTCGGCACCAAACTTACTCTATGGTTGCCGAGAAAGTTAGGGATGACGAGCCTGTTGGGTTTTTAAGGACCCTCAGGGCACAAATCTCTATGCCCATCCTACGTCGAATGGGCGATAGAGGCAAAATAAAATCATGCAGCAGAAAAATGTTAAACTATTTAACATGCAACCCTAAGGATTCAAGACCCTAGCAGGATCTCTGTCAACTTGAGGTGGATCTGACCATTACAAGAAGGATCTAAGCTACTGCAATTATTAAAAGAAGGTAATTTATACTACATTCCCGGAACCTTGCTTGCACTGGCAAGGTGTACCAAACCGCGTCCCGAGTCGCTCCCCGTCCCGAGCCGAACCGCTTCCCGGACCGCACCGCGTCCCGAGTTGAACCGCTTCCCGAACTGCACCGCGTCCCGAGGCGAGCAGTCCACTTGTCGCTGTGCCAACCACGGGCCGAAGAAAGTTTCACTTGAGTGGATCCTCCATCTAGACTTCGGATCCGATCCGAGCCCCTTTGTGGCTTTGCTAGAGCCCTTCAGGAGCAATGCAGAAATTTAGGGAGAGGGAAAAATATTTAATTTAAGCTTAGATCCGAGCGTGCTCCAAACTTTTGGGAGCCGCTCAGATCTAGATCTTGGTACAAGTTTAGAGGAAGAGGACGGGCCTCTATTTATATAGGCGGCTGACCCCTCCCCTTTACTCCACTTCCGATGTGGGACTAAATATTTAGAGTTAAATAATTCAAGTTAGTTTGCCTGTCAAAAAAGCCAAACTTCCATGAATTTTAACTCCCTCACCGTTGAGCTTCACAATTGATACAAGCTATCAAATCGAAGAGCACTGAACAGTGAACGAGTAGGAAAAAACGGCGAGTCAGTCCGAGTCCGTTTGACCCTTTAATTGATCGTCCAAAGTCAAGCCAAAACCATAAATTTCACACAAAAGCCAGCCGCCACCATAGGTTTCGAAAACCTAGATCGTGGGGCCCACTAGTGGGACCCATGCACCTCCTTTCCTGCCTGGCGCCACATGCCTGCTTAGCGGGCGGTGCGCCTGCCCACGTCTGTGGGCATGCGCAACTCCAGGCAACCGTGGGCTCGCCTTATTGGTATGGACCTGCCTCCTGAAGCATGCTGAATGGCTGGGTTCAGCCCAACAGCTTGGGCTGACCCCCTTTTGCGTGTCTTGATGATTTTGGTCATAACTTCTGCATTTGGCGTCCGTTTCGGGCGCCGTGTTGAATATTGGACTCCCCGGATTTGGTTTTGATGATGAGCAAACATAAATAATCCATGTACTAACAATTTGTGAGCGCAGTATTGGAGATCGTCGCCAATTTCACGAGAACATTCAAAGCGACATCTCAACACTTCCCAAAGCTCGTATTCATGCCTAAAGCTTCGTGGAAGCTCTTGCGCCGTTTTGGAAGTTATGAAGAATCAATCGAAGCTCTCGAAGACCGTTTATTAAGGTTTTATTTATAGTCTTTTAGCTTCGATATATAGAATGTTAAGCCTTGAGTAAATCTTACGTTTCTATCTTCATTACGCTCATTTCGTAGCTCTAGGATCCTTGCACAAGTTCATTCTAACTTCCTCGAAGCATCGCGCTTCGATTCGGACTTTATTGTGCATGTTAGTTGGTACAAGAACAAGTACTGACCGACTAGATGGTGATCTAGTCGGTCGGCAACTCTTCTTGGACCGACTAGTTTGATTCCTTAATTTCTTGGACTTTACTGTTTACAGTTAGTCGGTCTACGTTGACTCACCGACCGACTAGTTTGTGAACTAGTCGGTCAGTGATGCTTCTTTGACCGACTAGTTGTGACTTACTGTTCATGCTAAATTTCTCCTAAGCTACTGTTTATCGTTAGTCGGTCTAAGAACGTTTGGTGACCGACTAGTTGACAATCTAGTCGGTCAACTTTTGTTCTTGGACCGACTAAGTCAACTTGTGTTCAGACTATTTCTTTTTGCCTCTTAGTCGGTCTACGTTCACTGACTGACCGACTAGTTGTGAAACTAGTCGGTCAGAAAGTCTTCTTGGACCGACTAGATTTCTAGGTCTGAAATTCTATCTCTTCTCAGATCTTCACTTAGTCGGTCCATGCTGTTTGACTGACCGACTAGTTGATGAACTAGTCGGTCAGTGATTGTTCTTTGACCGACTAATTCTCCCAGATTTCTATCCGTTGGAGAATGACCTAAGTTGTTTTTATGGGACCCTATAAATACGAACCTAGGTCATTTCTATCTAGGTTAGAGCTTCCATTCATAGATTCATTGAGATCAAAAGAGATAGCTATTCTCACTCAAATCAAAAGCTCTCTTCCTCACAAGAAACCCATTCTCTCTCATTTCTAGATCTAGAATCCATCTAGAGAGAAGCTTGTTCTTGGTGAGCTCTTCAAGCTATTACTTGATCCAAGTCTCCAAATCATTCCTAGGCACCGATTGCTGGTCATTTCCTTGGTGCTAGGTCTTGGTGACTTCATCTTCCTCAAATCCTTCATTTCACCATTTGGGTAAGAAAAACTCAAGGTATAGGATTTTGTGGTAAGATTGTTTATTTCATATTAAACTCTTTAATATTGTTTTGTGATTCTCTCGAGTGTGAGAGAAGGTTGTGATCCCGGATTGTGGGATTCACGTTTGCTATTGCATGTATGATTTGATCTTGTGAAGGTTTTTCACAAGATATTCATAGTGGAAATCTTGAGTTAGGGTTTCTAACTCAAGTATCCAGAGGGGATCCGGGTGGTTGGGACGTAGGATCACCGGGAACAAGTCGGGGAGACTTGGGTGGATCCGAACCCATTAACATCGTTTGTTGGCATTGTTAATTTTGTGTTGTCATTCAATTTAAGCTTCCGCAAATTGATTTGGTAGTTGTTTGCAATTTAATTTGGAATTATACTCCTTATTATTTTAAAGTACTATTCACCCCCCCTCTAGTACTTGTGCAGTAGCTGGTAGGGCATTACATTTGGTATCAGAGCCAGATACTGAGCTATGTCTGCCAACGACAACAAGACCGTGCGTCCACCGTCCAACTATGACACCTTCAGGAACCGCGAAGGAGCATCTTCGGTGATGGAAGGACATTCCTCTACGAGGCCTCCATTCTTCAACGGTACCAACTACGGGTACTGGAAATGCCGGATGGAAACCTTCCTCCGGAGTGCATCCTTATGGAGGACCACAATGAAGGAATACATTGAGCCCGAAGAAGAAGACTTTGAGAAATGGACAACCGCGGAGGTCGCCGCGGAGGTAAGTAATGCCAAGGCAATGAACGCCTTGCAATGCGCGTTGGAGCCCGAGGACTTCAATAAGATATGCACATGTAAGAGTGCATATCAAATTTGGAACTCCCTCCTCATTCTTCATGAAGGGACGAGTAGGGTAAGAGACTCTAAACTCGTAGTCGTAAACAAAGATTACGAAATGTTTCATATGCAACAGGGCGAGAAGATGAAAGAATATTACGCTCGCTTCGTTGACATAATAAACGAGTTAGAGGCCCTCGGCAAGTCCTACACTCAAAAGGAGAAGTGCTCAAAGCTTATTGAAGGACTTCCCTCTTCTTGGGAAAACGTACCTTCGCCATCGAGGAAGGTAATGACATGAACAAATATACCGTAGTTCAACTAATGGGTACTTTGATGTCATACGAGGTACGCAAAGATAGCAAGGTGAAGTTACAAGAAAAGATGAAGTCCTATTTGAACCAAGATGCGCCTAAGAAAAAGGCGATTGCATTCAAGGCGGCTTCATCCACCTCTACCGATGATGAGGACTCGGAAGAAGAAATGGACATGGAATCCATTGCACTCATGGCAAAGAAGTTCAATCGCTTCTTCCGAAAGGGTAACTTCAAACAAAAACCTAAGTTTACTTCTACTAACGCCTCTCCACCTTTGTGCTTTAAATGCAATAAGCCAGGACACATCAAAGCGGATTGTCCTCAAAACAAGCAAAAGGAGAAGTGGAAGGCGCCGAAGTTCGACAAGTCAAAGAAGTACAAAAAGGGGTACAAAAAGGGACTTGTCGGAGCAACATTCACCGACTCCGAGGATTCCTCAAGCGGAGAGTCGGACGATGAGAAAGTGGAGCAAGCGCATATGTGCTTCATGGCAAGAGAGGAGCATGATCAAGGATCTTCCTCCTCCGATGATAGCGACGACGAAGGCGATGAGGTAACTATGGATGATCTTAGGGATGCTAACTCTCATTTATGGTCTAAATACACAAAATTAGTAAATCGATATACTAAAGTAAAAGATGACCTAGCTAGCATTCAAACCTCGCCTAAGACTATCATCACCAACAACGACACCGTTGTTGAAGAGTTAAGAAATGAGATTGTTAATCTCAAATCTAAACTTGAACATGTTAGCATTGATGATCCGGAAGAACATAGGATAGCGGATTTAACTTCTCAAAACTCGACTTTGAGTATTGAGAACGAGAATCTTAAATCTCGTGTTTATGTGCTCACATCGCAAGTATCCACATTAGATACTTCTATGCGTTCTCTCAAAGAGAAATATGAGAACACATTAGGCCGAATCAATAGATTCAATAAGGGTAAGGACCATTTGGATAAAATCCTAAGTGACTTACTTCCGGCCAATCACCACATTGGTTTGGGGTATACGATGGGATGTCCATCCAAAGCGGCCACTACTTTTGTTAGGCCAACTTCCGGTGACTCTACGAGTGGTAGCAAACACTCTATTGGTAGTTCATCTACCAATGGTGCTTCCACCTCGTCCACACCCTCTTTTGGAAAGAAACCCACTTTGGGTGGACCTCCAAAGAAGGGGCATGCTTATATGTACACAAATACCATGCCACGTAGGAACACACGTCCTACTCCACCATCTCACACATATGATGATTTCTATGCAACACGTTCACGGGCACGTGCACACCATGTGAGACACCCTCACGCACGTGTTCCCACACATGCATATGTTCACCCACCTCATCGTATGAATAATTCTCGTCATGCACCATTCCATCATGTTCCGTATGCCTATCCACGTCATGCATCACGTAGAAACCAACAACGCATGCATGCACCCAATAGGATGATGGCTCCCAAAATTTTCACTATTTGGAGCCCAAAGGACACAAGCATGGATGAAAAACAAGTATATATGAATGCTTATTTTTCAGATGTTGTGCATAGTAGAGATTATGTGGGGAAGTCAAAGTCCAATTGGACTTGGCTTCCAAAGGTCTAACTTTTGAGGACCCAATGACCTTGGGTACCATGATATGAAAGTTTCTATCTTTAGGTACTCAAGGAAAAGAAAAAGAAGAGGAGCAACAAATTTAAATTTAGCTCCAAAGGGAATTGGATACTCGATAGCGGGTGTTCAAAACACATGACGGGTGACGCTCAATTGCTCTCCGGAGTGGTTCCCATTGCAAATGGAAATCGCGTCGTATTTAGAGGCAACGAGAGCGGAACCATCGTCGGTGTTGGTAAAGTGGGTAACCCTTCTAAACCCTTAATTAGTGATGTCTATCTAGTTAATGGTTTAAATCAGAATCTTATTTCAATAAGTCAACTTTGTGACAAAGGTTACAAAGTTAGCTTTGTGAAAGGATTGTGTCATATTTCGAATGATAATAATAAATTATTATTTTCCGGCACTCGCCATAAAGATATTTATATTTTGGATCTTCCTAAGTCATATGAACAATGTCTCGTTGCCAACACAAGTGAACAACACTTATGGCATCGACGCTTTGGACATGTGAACTTTGGAACACTTTATAAGCTTTCGAAATTAAATTCCATTAAAGGTTTTCCGAAGCTCGTTTTCGAAAAGAAAAGTTTTTGTGATTCTTGTCAACGTGGCAAGCTTCCTAAATCTTCATTTAAACCTAAAAAAAGCATTTTTACGAAACGGCCACTAGAGCTATTACATCTAGATTTATTTGGGCCAACTAGAGTTGCTTCCTTAGGAAATGCAAGATATGGACTAGTCATCGTTGATGATTATTCAAGATTTACATGGGTATTTTTCTTATGTAATAAAAATGAAGCTTTTGAAAACTTCACAATATTTGTGAAGAAAGTACAAAATCTCATCGGAACCACCATTGTCACTATTCGTAGTGATCATGGGGGTGAATTTGAGAATGAGTCTTTCTCAAATTTTTGTGATGATCTTGGAATTACTCACACGTTTTCTTTCCCTCGCGCACCTCCTCAAAATGGTGTTGTTGAGAGGAAGAATAGAACGCTTGTGGAGTGTGCTCGCACTATGCTCGAAGATAGTCAACTTGGTTATCAATTTTGGGCGGAAGCGGTACACACCGCTTGTTATGTGTTTAATAGAATACTTTTGAGGCCCGGCACCAAACAAACTTGCTATGAATTGTTGTTTGGTAGATTGCCTCAAGTTAAACATTTTCGTGTTTTCGGCGCAAAATGTTTCATTAAAAACACATATGATAATTTGGACAAGTTTGATCCGAGATCGGATGAGGGGATATTTGTTGGGTATTCCTCACGTAGCAAAGCCTACCGGATATACAACAAAAGATCCTCTACGATCGAGGAATCACTTCATGTCTCTTTTAATGAGAATTTTACTACTTCTAGAATTTCAAATGATAATGATTCAATGGATGTTTTATGTGATTCGTTTGAAAATTCTAAGACTATTGATTCTATTGATTCTATTGAGACTAACCCGACTAATGAAGTTGTTGAGAATGTGCCTAGTGATCAAGGTATTCCCAAGCGGCTTCATACCGTTCGCGACCATCCCCATGATCAAGTTATTGGCAATATTAATGATAGTGTCAAGACGAGATCTCAAGTCCACCACTTCGCCAATTGTGCCTTTGCCTCATCGATAGAGCCAAAGAATATCGTTGAAGCGTGCGAAGATAGTGCTTGGATCCTTGCCATGGAGGAGGAACTCATTCAATTCGAGAGGAATGAGGTATGGGAGCTTGTTCATTTGCCATCGAAGAACCACACCGTCATAGGGACAAAGTGGATCTTCAAGAACAAAACCGACGAAAATCAAGTCGTCGTCCGGAACAAAGCTAGGTTAGTTGCTCAAGGCTATCGCCAAGAGGAAGGTATCGATTTCGAAGAATCCTTTGCTCCGGTAGCTAGATTAGAATCAATTAGACTTTTATTGTCTTATGCATGCCATAAAAATTTTAAGTTATTTCAAATGGATGTTAAAAGTGCATTTTTAAACGGAGATGTTGTTGAGGAAGTTTACGTTTCTCAACCTCCGGGCTTCATAAATGAAAAATTTCCAAATCATGTTTTTAAACTAAAGAAAGCTCTTTATGGTTTGAGACAAGCTCCTCGAGCTTGGTATGATCGCCTAAAGAATTTTCTTTTGGATTTGAATTTTAAAATGGGCGAAGCCGATTCTACACTTTTTGTTAAGCATGCGAATAATGATATTTTATTAGTTCAAATTTATGTTGATGATATCATTTTCGGTGCTACTAACTTCACTCTTTGCGAAGAGTTTTCTAATGTTATGAAGGACCAATTTGAGATGAGCCACATGGGCGAACTCAAATATTTCTTAGGCCTCCAAATTCGCCAATTGAACGATGCAATCTTCATCCACCAAACGAAGTATACGGTGGAGTTGCTTAAGCGATTTGGAATGGAAAGTGCTTCCGGGAAAAAGACTCCAATGAGCACGACTACGCATCTTGACAAGGATACGGGCGGTAAGGATGTAGACATTTGTCTATATCGAGGTATGATAGGTAGTTTACTTTATCTTACCGCAAGTAGGCCCGATATTATGTTTGCCGTGTGCGTATGTGCTCGTTATCAGTCTCAACCTAAGGAGTCTCACTTAGTAGCGGTAAAGCGTATTTTCCGTTATCTAAGTTACACTTTAGATTTTGGATTACTTTATTCGAAATCTAGCACGTATGAGTTAGTCTCATACAGTGATGTCGATTATGCGAGATGCAAATCCGACAAGAAAAGTACTAGTGGCACTTGCCATTTTCTAGGAAATTCTCTTGTCTCTTGGTTTTCCAAGAAGCAAAATTCCGTATCACTTTCAACCACCGAGGCGGAATATATTGCCGCCGGTGCCGCTTGTGCCCAGGTTCTTTGGATGAGACACACTTTGAAGGATTTTGGTATTCACTGTGATACTAGCCCTATCATGGTGGATAACCAAAGTGCTATCTATCTTTCAAAGAATCCGGTGCACCATTCCCGATCAAAACACATAGATGTCCGACACCATTTTTTAGATGATCATGTTGCTAAAAAGGACATCATTTTAGTGTACGTTGAAACCCAAAAGCAAATCGTCGATATTTTCACGAAACCCCTAAAGGAGGACTCCTTTGTGCGGTTGCGTCGAGAATTGGGGATTATGGGTGAATCCGAGATATAGGATTCATATTTCATTCAATTATCTTGCATGCTATTATATTTTGCTATATTTCATTCATGCTAGATTTATTGAATTTTTGAGAATTTTATGTGATATGTTTGAATTTATGATCGAATTCGTATTTCAATGTCGTATTTAAGATTTCGACGTTTTATGGGGTAATTTAGATGACTAATGAGAGTGTTAAGATGTTTCATCCAAGTGGTTTGTGAAGAGAAATCAATTATCAATTTTTGGACTCTTCTAGTCGGTTTCAGTTCATTTGTCAACCGACTAGATGATCATCTAGTCGGTCAGCAAATGAACTCAGACCGACTAGATCAAGCTTTCATCTAACTCTTTTCATTTTCTCTCTTTAGTCGGTCACAGTACATTTACCGACCGACTAGATTGAAAACTAGTCGGTCAGTGAATATACTGCGACCGACTAAATCTAGCCCTAAAAATCACTGTTTGCCTCTGTTTCGACTTAGTCGGTTCAAGCTCATTGACCGACCGACTAGATCGTAATCTAGTCGATCAGTGCTTGAACTGTGACCGACTAAGTGGATTACGGCATTTGTGTCTTTTCCAGATCTCGACCGACTTAACTCTATTTTCGTCCAACTAAAGCTCATTTTAGTCGGTCTTCACCTCATCTCCAGCCCGAAAAACCCAAACACCCCCTCGAGCCCCTTCAACTTCCCGTCGACTCCGGCCTGATCTCCGGCCATCGCCGCCGTCTGCCACCGTCGCCTCCTCCTCCTAGGTATCTTCCTCCTCCTCCTAGGTCGATTTCCTTCCCTAGGGTTCGATTTCATCCTCTAGGTATTCTAGGGTTTCGAAATTTTTTCCCTTAGGGCTTGTGAGTTAGGGTTTGATTGTGTGTGCTTCTAGGGTTTGATCTCTAGGGTTTGTGTTGCACGTAGTTTCAGTTGCTTGTGCTCGTCGTGCCACGATCATGGCAAAGACGAGGATTCCCATCGCCTCATCTGGGGCTTCTCCTATGTCTATAGGGCCTTCCGACCCTAGGAATCCCCCTAAGCCTAAACGTCGTGCCAAATCAACCCAAGCTTCTCCGTCTTCGCCTCCTCTGAAGAAGCAGAGGACGGCGACCGTCAAACCCCGCAAATCTAAGACCAAAAAGGCTATTCTCCACTCACCCTCTACTCCTCCCGATTCTGACACTGAATTTATCCCTGAGGATGAGCCTAGCACTAAGGAACCCACTCCTCCACTTCGTCCTAGGACTCGCCAGCCAAAGGGAAAGGGCCCAATGCCAGCGGGGGGTGTTGACATATCGTTGTGTCACGATGACCCTATGTGTCTCACAGCCTACAACCGTATTGAACACTGCCCGATGCTATTGGAGCACTACGTCCAGTTTTCAGATTTCCTTGGCTTAGCCGATCTCCTATCCTATAGTGGTCTCCTTGATTATCTCCGATATGATCTTAAGGCCAATCCTAAACCATATCCTCGCCTAGTGAAATTGTTCTATGCCAATCGCGTTCGAGGCCAGTACGATGCCAGTCACTCCATTGAGACTACTGTCTTGGGAACTCCTATAGTTCTCACGGCAGAAATCTTGGGGGAGATTCTCGGCTGTTCGTCGTGTGGTCTCCTTCCTTTGGACATTTTCGTCGATGATATTTCTTCCTTGGATCAGTCAGTTCTTTCAGATATCTTCCAGGTTATCCCCTCTGCATTCATTGGTGTTCCATCGAAATCTTTCAAGCCGAATGCGTGGGTCCTTAACCTGATCTTGAAGTCTTGCCTACTCCCTAAGTATGGATCATCTTCACTTCCATCCCAGCCGTTCTTGAAATTGATCTACGCTCTTTTCTTGGGGTGCGAGATTAATTGGGCTCGCGTGATACTCGATAAGATGGACTCTTTCGAGTGTATACGCAAGACCAATAAATCTGCGCATATTCCATACCCTTGTCTGTTGACCCTCGTGTTTCGTCATTTCCGAGTCCCTCTCCCTCCTGACGATGAGCGTCCCTTGGGTACTCCTCTAAACGCGACGGCCGTTAAGAAATCTCTAGCGGCGCTTCGTCACGTGCAGAGGTCTACCGCATCTGCTTCCCAGTCTACTCCGTCAGCTGCTGTAGCCCCCGCTCCTCCTGCCACATTAGACGATGTCGTACACCTACTTCGTCAGCACGACTCTCGTTTGGCTCGTACTGAGGAGGTAGTCTGCCGTATGGCTCGTATGATGGGGATTGATCTTCCTCCTTCAGTTTCTGAGGCCGAGGAGATGGACGATGAGGAGCTTGACGAGCTTGTCACTTCTTTAGCCCGTGGCGATGAGGCCACTGCTGCTGCTGCTACCACTTCAGCTCCTGGAGATGGCACCACTTCCGGTGCTCCAGAGACCCCTGCTGTCGAGCCTGCACATCTATCACCTGCTGCTGACCCTGCTGCTGTTGAGACCCCTGCTGCTGTTGAGATCCCAGCTGTTGAGCCAGTTGTTTCCACACCTACCCCGACGATTCCATCTGTTGAGACGCCTCTTCTCCCTGCAGAGCCTGAGTCCACTCCGTCGACTGGACCCACGGAGACTGCAGATCCAGCCACTTCCTCGTGATCGTCTGTTCCGAGGACTCTCCACTGCTCATTGGATGATTTACCTTTTTGAGAGTGTTTTATTTTGGGTTAGGATGGAGATTGATGGTTGTTCTTGATGTACTTTTGGAGTTTTCTGGATGTCGGTTGGATATTTTGATGCGTTGTATTTTGATGTACTCTGGATATTGATGATGATGTTATATTTTGATGTAGACGATGATGTAGTTCTTTTTGATGTTTATATAGATGGTGTGTTGCATTTGATGTGATGTACATTTTTATATTAGATATCTCTTTGGATGTACTCAACATGTTATCATTTCTATATATACATCGATGTTCATGTTGTGATATTAACATCGTCGTGCACATTAATTCTCATCCAATGTCCTTGCAATGTGATTTTATCGCTCGATGCTTAAATGCTTGGTTAAATAGATTATATTTCTATAATTATATTGAATTGTTTTCCAGGCACAAATTTAACCAAGAATATTGAATATTTAAGAGTATGTTTCTTTATTCAAGAAATGAATAATTATTTGGTATTTTTTTTGATGATTTTGATTATTTTTTTTGATAATGGACAATTTGGCACACCTTGATTTGATTTCATCATTTTTCCTTTGGTGCCAATTAGTTCCATCGTCATTGTCTACGACTCCCGATGTTGGATTTTCCATTTCCTAGTTGTTGTCGTTGTATGCCCCCCATTTTTGGGATAATGCCAAAGGGGGAGAGATAATGATAATAAATAGCGCAAATGAAAATTTTACTCAATTTCCAAGAATCTAGTTTGATATGTTAGATTCAGGGGGAGTTAAGATATATATAAGGATTTTCAAAATCCGATATTTCAAAAATCGATTCTCTTTATTTATCTTACTCGTCTGCTTGATGCAATTCATATATATTCATTTTGGAATTAACGTGTCATCAATACAGGGGGAGTAAGTATTTTACATTTGAATCATTATTTTTGATTATTATTTATGTTGGTTTGTCATCACCAAAAAAGGGGAGAATGTTGAATATTGGACTCCCCGGATTTGGTTTTGATGATGAGCAAACATAAATAATCCATGTACTAACAATTTGTGAGCGCAGTATTGGAGATCGTCGCCAATTTCACGAGAACATTCAAAGCGACATCTCAACACTTTCCAAAGCTCGTATTCATGCCTAAAGCTTCGTTGAAGCTCTTGCGCCGTTTTGGAAGTTATGAAGAATCAATCGAAGCTCTCGAAGACCGTTTATTAAGGTTTTATTTATAGTCTTTTAGCTTCGATATATAGAATGTTAAGCCTTGAGTAAATCTTACGTTTCTATCTTCATTACGCTCATTTCGTAGCTCTAGGATCCTTGCACAAGTTCATTCTAACTTCCTCGAAGCATCGCGCTTCGATTCGGACTTTATTGTGCATGTTAGTTGGTACAAGAACAAGTACTGACCGACTAGATGGTGATCTAGTCGGTCGGCAACTCTTCTTGGACCGACTAGTTTGATTCCTTAATTTCTTGGACTTTACTGTTTGCAGTTAGTCTGTCTACGTTGACTCACCGACCGACTAGTTTGTGAACTAGTCGGTCAGTGATGCTTCTTTGACCGACTAGTTGTGACTTACTGTTCATGCTAAATTTCTCCTAAGCTACTGTTTATCGTTAGTCGGTCTAAGAACGTTTGGTGACCGACTAGTTGACAATCTAGTCGGTCAACTTTTGTTCTTGGACCGACTAAGTCAACTTGTGTTCAGACTATTTCTTTTTGCCTCTTAGTCGGTCTACGTTCACTGACTGACCGACTAGTTGTGAAACTAGTCGGTCAGAAAGTCTTCTTGGACCGACTAGATTTCTAGGTCTGAAATTCTATCTCTTCTCATATCTTCACTTAGTCGGTCCATGCTGTTTGACTGACCGACTAGTTGATGAACTAGTCGGTCAGTGATTGTTCTTTGACCGACTAATTCTCCCAGATTTCTATCCGTTGGAGAATGACCTAAGTTGTTTTTATGGGACCCTATAAATACGAACCTAGGTCATTTCTATCTAGGTTAGAGCTTCCATTCAGAGATTCATTGAGATCAAAAGAGATAGCTATTCTCACTCAAATCAAAAGCTCTCTTCCTCATAAGAAACCCATTCTCTCTCATTTCTAGATCTAGAATCCATCTAGAGAGAAGCTTGTTCTTGGTGAGCTCTTCAAGCTATTGCTTGATCCAAGTCTCCAAATCATTCCTAGGCACCGATTGCTGGTCATTTCCTTGGTGCTAGGTCTTGGTGACTTCATCTTCCTCAAATCCTTCATTTCACCATTTGGGTAAGAAAAACTCAAGGTATAGGATTTTATGGTAAGATTGTTTATTTCATATTAAACTCTTTAATATTGTTTTGTGATTCTCTCGGGTGTGAGAGAAGGTTGTGATCCCGGGTTGTGGGATTCACGTTTGCTATTGCATGTATGATTTGATCTTGTGAAGGTTTTTCACAAGATATTCATAGTGGAAATCTTGAGTTAGGGTTTCTAACTCAAGTATCCGGAGGGGATCCGGGTGGTTGGGACGTAGGATCACCGGGAAAAAGTCGGGGAGACTTGGGTGGATCTGAACCCATTAACATCGTTTGTTTGCATTGTTAATTTTGTGTTGTCATTCAATTTAAGCTTCCGCAAATTGATTTCGTAGTTGTTTGCAATTTAATTTGGAATTATACTCCTTATTATTTTAAAGTACTATTCACCCCCCCTCTAGTACTTGTGCAGTAGCTGGTAGGGCATTACACGCCGTTCGACCTGTGTTTAGATCGGGACATCCCCGTCTAACAAGTAACCTTTTCCTTGTGTTTATTTTATTAAATATGGTCGTAAACAATTTACGACACATTTAACTCTGTTTTCATTATATGCAAATTAGTCCCCTATCTAAGCTTAAAAAATATCATTTACATCAAATGCAGTTTTCTATCCCTTGCATCAAATGCACATTCTCCATAATGTTTTTATCAATTACTAGACGAAAGGATGCACTCTGTGTGAGACCCTACAGCCTAACCCCACTAAAGGTGGGGCTCGAAGCCCCAGACGGCAGTGACCACGAGCAGCAGTTGTCGTCCCTGTTTCAGTATCATACTTATGTGGTTAACTCATTGACATGAATGTTTCGGGACCACCCTGACTGTGTCCGTGATGAATTCGCAGTTTTAGTCTCTTCGTCAAAATTATGTCGTTTAACCTCAAGCCTAGGGTACAGTCAAACTGCCAACCCCAATAGCTCGAGACCGGTTAGTCTCCATCGATCTTTAGTCAAATAATGTTGGACATCTTCCAACATGCTCTGGCCAGAGTTTTCACTAAAGGCCGAACTAACACTACGACACTAACTCCCATTGACAAGGGAGAAAGGAATCCTATCTTGGTCATTACTCTCCTCGTACGCTTCAAATGTCACCCAACCAAAGACCTTTCAACGGGGCTTACCCGAGTCTAGATCAGTGATCTAAGTGACACCATTCATGCACAGGTTCGTACAATAACCTCAATACAAAAGACCAACTTGCCTATCATCACTAAGAGCTATCATTGACAGATTGGTCAATCATAACCATATGATAACTCTCGTTGGGTCGTTCAATGAACTCATTCTCCAATAAGCACCTGTGTCTCGTCTTCGACTTCGCCAAGTCAAACGATCATGAGATCATCGTCACCGCTGCACGGTGAAGACTAAGACATAAGGGTCTATCCGATGTTTCGATATCCTTTTCTCGAAACATCTACGACCACGAACGTTTTCAGACTTATGCTACTAACAGTCAAACACTTCTCCATGATCGAGATACTCATTTCGATACATGTTTGACCTTGCATTAAGTCTCAGGACTTTACTTAAGTTAATATCTAATGATAACTACATTATGAATTAACTTAGATAAATTCTTACCATACAATTTACTGTAATTTTGAACAAAATGTTCGTACAATTACACAGAGATAAATTGCCTCGAGGGCATACATCTCTCAACATCTCCCACTTGCACTCAAGCCCATTTATCCCAGTATCGCATACCGCATTTACACATAAGTCTTTCCAGACTTCACGTGGTGGAGCCTTCGTGAGTGGATCTGCTAAAACGTCTACCGTATAGACTTAAAGGGTTTTCTATGTTTATCTTAGACCATACATTTGAATCTCATTTAAACAATTCTCTTGGTCCCTCGGAATCCATTATATTTGATTTTCCCTGGATCTCATCCAGCTCATCATACCTTACGATAATAATTTTAAAATAGTTACTGGTCATTTAGAAGGTTCATATCATTTTGATAAAGTGTCAAACTCTTTGCCCACTTTGTCAAATCATATGTTCTACATGTTGATGCCTCGCATGTATTTTATTCGCTCCCACTGACTTTGAAAACTCTCTGGTCAATTTATATATAAGTTCGTTCTTTTAAAATTTAGAAAAATGGACTATAAATGAATGCTCCAGGTTTCATAGTCATCATGAGCATTTACATCGTGTTCGGTCCAAGTAGATTTGTACAAATCTATTGGCGAGACAGTTTCATCATAATCCGTTTATAGGAGTTAGGATGAAAACCGTTCTCGGCCAACACAAGTTGTACTTCACTACTTTCTTTCTGCACCAATCTTCGAACTTGAAGATTTAATTGCATACTATAAGAAACATTTTCTTTGGGCACATAAACTAAAGTCCATACTTTATTTAAGTGCACAGACCTCTTCAGATTGCATCAAGTTATTAGTCAGAGTCCCTACTCCGAATTATATCTTGGAAGTTGTCTAGGCCATCATCTACTATGATGTATAACCCGACTCTTTGTCTTACGAGACTCGAGTAATTCTTTAATTTCCTAAAGATTGATTTAATGAATATCTTATTAAATTCCTCATAGAACCTTATCAAAACCTAGGCATTTCTATCTGGGACTTAACCCAGAGGGAGGATTGTAACTCAGAGTCACTTGTCATGTATCACACTCACGTCCCGCCGGTTTCACTATGTAAATTCGGAACGGGGATACCAGGATTAAATATTTACAACCGCAAGAGCATGGTGTCGGAGTGTGGCTTGGGGGTCGAACACAGGGAGGCGGGTGAGGTGCTTGTCAACAAAGAGGAACTGGATCACCCGGTGGGTGAGCTAGCCCTATCGCTTGGTGGGTTGTCACGATATGAAACTACGGAAAGGTGTAAGATATAAAAAGTAACCCAGGACTTTGGCTTCCGCCCTATCATGAGTTCTCTCTATTACGATCGACGGATAGGAGTGTGATTGGATTCTAGGGTTTAGTGGTGAGACGTTGCCTCTAAGAGTGGTACCTAGCATCCCATGGGCCCGATATTCCGGTCGATGCCCATAATGATACGTTAGGTCTACCCGGGTTCGGATGGTGAGCATTCCCTTGTCCTGCACCGACCGACTCCGGTAGCACTAAGCTCGCAACGATTGCTCCCGACATTTCATCCAAGCCGTTTCCAGAGGAATCAATGTCTATGCTAGGGGTGTGAGCTGTGGGGGATCAAACTCCTGTTCTATTTTCCCATTGCCTGACAGTCAAAGGCGGTCTTTTTCCTGCCAGAGACAATAAAACACCCTGCGTAACCATCTAAATCCCTATATCCTATCGAATCCCTAATCCTATGGTCGTTCGAGGGAGAACCCACGAAGGGGCTTCCACTAATGTCCCAGATTAGAAAACTACTCACTAATCATTGCAATAGATTCAATAGAACAGATTTTAGCCATTGAAATGAAGATCAATTAATAGATAACTACAGCAAACAGTATTATAAACGCAATATCAAAGTATTAGAAAGATCAAAGAACTTACAATACGAGTTTAATTGAAAGCAGCCAAAACCCCTAAAAACAGTTAAGAAAATGGGGATTACCGTCTTCTAGGAAACCTAAGGCTATTTATACATTTTGGCAAGATGCCAATGAATATTCCCACAAGAAGACAAAAATAAACGTCCACATGATCGGTTGAAACTTCAACCGATCGGGTGAGACGATCAGAAAAATAGTCTTCGGTTTCTGATAATTCTCAACCAATCGCTGAACCAATAGATTGAGGTCATGGGGCTCTGGAGCTTGGGAAGAACGGCTACAGGTGACCCAATCGGTTCAAGTAAACCGATTGGGTGGAGTTTGGCTCACAAAACAGAGAGTACTGTCACACCCAATCGATCGCTGAACCGATCGGTTGGGGTTTGCTTCTTTGCTTGCTTCTCCTCGGGTCTGATACGGTGTACGAACCGATCGGGTGGGTCTGTCCACCCGATCGGTTGAGGGCTGATACATGTTCTTTCTTGACGATTGGCCCTCAGGTTCTCGTCTGACACCTCCCATTGCTTCGGGGACTCATGATGTTAGCTTTGTATGTCCCCTACGCCAGCAAATCCTGCAAAAGCACAAAAACACAATGAAAGTTAAAATGAACTAAAAATCACAGAAAGACGGACTCAAAATAACGAAAAACGACGGAAAATTACAGAGAAGACGTGCGTGAATATATAAAATATAAACGCACGTCTTCTCCGTAAATTTTTGATAAGTGAGATCTTTTTCTATCACTTGTGGATTTTTGTCTCTTGCGAGACAGCTCCTCTTCCACCATGATTCGCTTACCCTTATCTTTATCCTTTGCCATGATATTGTGGCGATTTGGTGGTATGCAAGATTATATGATGGTGCACACAACAAATGACAAGGGAGTAAAACAATAATACTTGGGCAATATAAAAATCAAGCTAAGGAGAGAGTGTACCCAGCAATGAAGCGAGTCCAAGCTCCCTAAAGATCCCACGCTATACGATGTAGTGATTTGGGGAGCCGCCGCTCGCCAACCCAACAAGAACTTAAATTTCGAAAATTGGGGGCTAGGGCTAGGGTTTTGGGGCAATTTGTGGATCGAACGTGGTTGACAGAGGGTTTGGATGGTCGGAGAGTGGTGGAGGAAGTGTGGAAGTGATTTTAGGAGTAGTGGGAGTGAGAGAGGAGGTCGTTTGAGAGGAAGGGAAGATGAACCGCTCGAACAGGAATTCTGGGGGTCGGGTGAAGTGGAGTCGGGTGAGGGAGTTATATATATAGGTGGGTGGGCGAACCGATCGTTTGAAAGTTCACCTGATCGGTTGGGTCATTTTTTTTTCGAAAATCTCTTGTAGATCAGCAGCTACAGGTGAACCGATCGGTTGAGATTTGACCTGATCGGTTAACCGCTCCCCAAAAACACTCGAGGCTTTTGTCATCTTCACCCAATCAACGACCCGATCTCCGATTTTGTCGCCCGATCGGTTCACTTTTCTTCTGAAAATGGCCACTTACTGAGACTAGCCACCCGATCGGTTGATGCTTGAACCGATCGGTTGGAGCAATTCCTGCACAAAAATAAAAAATCATCTAAGTAGCCCAACGAAATTCCCCACAGCAGTATTTATTCACGAAAACTAGTAAACTAATCCTATAATAACAGACAGAAGTTCAGAACATGGGTTGTATCCCATGAAGCGATGTTGTTTATAGTCGTACGCTCGAATCCCGATATATTATATTCATGGGGGTTTGTACAAGTGACGCCCAACGATCGGCGTCTTCTCAACTGTTGGGTGAGGGGCTCTTGTTGTTGACAGAGGCAAAAGGTAGATGGTCTCTACGACTCTCCCACTGGTGATGTCTGGGGGGCTTTTCCCTCATGTTGGCGTCAATCGCCATTCTCCTCAGAACTCGGACTTCATCAGCTGTGAGCTCTAAATGCTCTTTTCCTTTGCTCTTTGTCAGAGCAACCTTCCTAAATCTGGGGGAGTCGACCCGGAGACACATACTTCTTCAGCGACTTCTTCTCTTCCCAGCCCATTGTGCTCCTCAAGTCCATCCAAGCCTTCGGGGGGGTTCCTTGAAAGAACCTCCCAAGCTCCTGATTCGTTCACCCTCTCTTCTTCCATCTCCAGCAGATTGCATCCATGTTCCTCTGGTGGTGACTTCATCGACAATGCCAAGTCAAACTATACTTTCTGATCTCCGATGTTCAGGGACAGTCTTCCCTTCTTGACGTCGATGAGTACGCCTGCTGTTGCCATAAAGGGTCTCCTAAGGATAATCGGAGTGTGATTATCCTCAGGCATGTCCATAACTATGAAATTGACTGGCAAACGCACACCACGGATATTGACGGGCAAGTCGTCAACGACTCCAACCGGGTACTTCACCGACCTATCCGCCAGCTGCAGAGTCATCCCCGTGGGCTCCAGGTCACCCATATTTATCCTCTTGTACATAGATAGAGGCATCAAACTTACGCTTTCTCCCAAGTCGACAAGCGCTCTTTTAATTGATACCTCCCCAATTGAGCACGTGATAGAAAAACTCCTGGGGTCCTTCAATTTTAGCAGATCGGCTCTTTGGATTAGGGCGCTGCACTCTACAGTGAGGACAAATTTCTCTTTTCTCGTCCACTTCGTAACTAAGTCCTTCAGAAATTGTGTGTATGAGGGGATGGTCTCGATTGCTTCCAGAAAGGGGATCTGCAGACTGAGGTCCTTCACCATTTCAAAGAACTTGCCATACTTTTCATCGATTTTTTGCTTTGGCAAGCCTCTGTGGGAATGGAACTGTAGGCTTGAAGACCCTTGAGTTGTCGCCCTCATTTTTCTTCTTCTCTTCAGAAACTCCCTCCGTAGTCATGGGGTTCGACGTCAAAGCTCCATTGTCATTTACTTCCAGATTTGGTCTCTCGTTGACCAATGGTGCTTCAGGTTCTTTCACGGCCTCCCGTGCCAGAATATTTGTACCACTCCTCAGAACTATTACGGAGACATTTACTTGACCATGTGTCAAGGCTAGTGTTTGGTTTGGTCCCCTTGGGTTCACCTCCAGCTGGCCCGGCAGCTGCCCTTTTGTCTTCTGAAGGTTGGCCACTTGTAACCCCAGCTGGGTTACTTGGTCGGCCAAAGACTTCTGCCCAATCTGCAGTTGTAGGTTGATCCTCTCCTGATTTTCTATATACTGAGTCAGTAGGTTCTCGATCGGAGAGACCACCCGTTGTTGATTGTATTGTTGCTGCTGGGGCGGAGGCTATTGATTTCTAGGAGGGAACTACTGATATATATGCTGCTGAGGTGGAGGGGGCTGATATAGCTGCTGCTGCTGAGGTTGCTGATATAGTGCCCTATAGCTGAAGTTGGGATGTTTCCGGTTGTTTGGGGAATATGCGGGATTGGAACTTGTCCTCGGTGGATAGGGTGCATTTCCTGTAGGATTGTAAAATAGTGCATTCGCTTGATCCACCGGTACTGCGATGTCTCCACCATCGAAATCTCCCATTGGTTTAGTTTCAACCGTCGCTACATGCTGAGTGTTAGCGCCACCGACTCCGACCATGAATGCCAAAATCTGAGTCGAAAGCAAATCAAATTTGCTCGACAGTTTATCTACTTCTTCGACTCGATGCATTCCTCCAGCTTTCGGCGTAGCCCGTTCATCGCTCCACCTTTCATTGTTCGATGCCATATTTTCCAGAAAATTTTCGACATCTACTTCATTCCTTGCCATGAAGGATCCTCCCGATGCGGCATCCATGGACGACTTCAAGTCGTCCCTCCGTCCATTGTAAAACGATTTGATTATCTGCCAGCAGGAGAGCTCGTGGTGAGGGCATTTTCTCTGCATCTTCTTGTATCTCACCCACGCTTCATGCAGGGATTCATGGCTGGCCTTGGAGAATGAGAAGATTTCGCTCCTCAGCTTCATTGTCTTCCCCAGGGGGAAGAACTTGTCTAGGAATGCATTTGAGAGCTGCTCCCAGGTTGTGAACGTATTGGGGTCCTTCCCCTTCAGCCATTGCTTTGCCTTGTCCCGCAGAGAGAATGGGAGCAATCTCAATCGGATAGCTTTGGTTGACACGCCATTGATTCTGAAAGTCTCACACTTCTCCAAAAAGGAGTCCAGATGCTCGATCGGGTTCTCCATAGGAGCTCAAAAAAACTGGTCCTGCTGGATCCAAGCCACGAGTGATGGCTTCATCTCGAAATTTCCGGTCGTGATGGCCGGAAGTTGGATATTGCTGGACGTGGACCCAATGGACAACATCGAGTACTCGAGCAAGGACTTCTGAGGAGTGATATTTTCTCCCATGGCGGTGATTTCTTCTCTTATCCTTCTCTCGGCATTCAAACGCCTAATAGTGGCGTTAATCTCATGATCTAGAGGAACAAAGTTGTCAAGACTTCTCGAGTTCCTGCGCATGAAAAATCAGATATACATGTGAAGCGCATATGGTATAATGCCAAACAAAAACAAAGAATAAAGAATAAAAATAAGAGTGTATAATGTGAAAATTATCACTGGGTAGGGATATGAACTAGTCTCGGGGGTTTACATGGTCCTAAATGAAACAAGCACATTGCCTCCCGGCAACGACGCCATAAAGCTTGACGTCCCGCCGGTTTTACTATATAAAGTCGAAACGGGGATACCAAGATTAAATATTTATAACCGCAAGCACACGGTGTCGAAGTATGGCTTGGGGGTCGAACACGGGGAGGCGTGTGAGGTGCTTGTCAACAAAGAGGAACTGGATTACCCGGTGGGTAAGCTAGCCCTATCGTTTGGTGGGTTGTCACGATATGACGGAAAGGTGTAAGATATAAAAAGTAACCCAGGACTTTGGCTTCCGTCCTATCATGTGTTCTCTCTATTACGACCGACGGATAGGAGTGTGATTGGATTCTAGGGTTTAGTGGTGAGACGTTGCCTCTAAGAGTGGTACCTATCGTCCCATTGGCCCGATATTTCGTTTGATGCCCAGGATGATATGTTAGGTCTACACAGGTTCGGACGGTGGGCATTCCCATGTCCTGCACCGATCGACTTCGCGAGCACGAAGCTTGCAACGATTGCTCCCGACATTTCATCCAAGCCGTTCCCACGCGCGAGGAATCAATGTTTACGCTAGGGGTGCGAGCTGTGGCTAGGGGATCAAACTCCCGTTTTATTTCCCATTGGCCTGATGGTCAAAGGCGATCTTTCTACCGCCAGAGACAGTAAAACACCATGCGTAACCATCTAAATCCCTATATCCTATCGAATCCCTAATCCTATGGTCGTTCTAGGGAGAACCCATGAAGGGGCTTCCACCAATGTCCCAGATTAGAAAACTACTCACTAATCATTGCAATAGATTCAACAAAACAGATTTTAGCCATTGAAATGAAGATCAAGCAATAGATAACTAGAGCGAACGGTATTATAAATGCAATATCAAAGTATTAGAAAGATCAAAGAACTTACAATACGAGTTTAATTGAAAGCAGCCAAAACCCCCTAAAAACAGTTAAGAAAATGGGGATTATCGTCTTCTGGGAAACCTAGGGCTATTTATACATTTTGGCAAGATGCCAAGGAATATTCCCACAAGAAGACAATAATAAACGTCCACCCGATCGGTTGAAACTTCAACCGATCGGGTGAGACGATCAGAAAAATAGTCTTCGGCTTCTGATAATTCTCAATCGATCGCTGAACGAACCGATCGGTTGAACCGATCAGTTGAGGTCGTGGGGCTCTGGAGCTTGGGAAGAACAGCTACAGGTGACCCGATCGGTTCAAGTCAACCGATCGGGTGGAGTTCGGCTCACAAAACATAGAGTACTGTCACACCCAACCGATCGCTGAACCGATCGGTTGGGGTTTGCTTCTTTGCTTGCTTCTCCTCGGGTCTGATACGATGCACGAACCGTTCGGATGGGTCTGTCCACCCTATCGGTTGAGGGCTGATACATGTTCTTTCTTGACGATTGGCCCTCAGGTTCTCGTGTGACACCTCCCATTGCTCTAGGGACTCATGATGTTAGCTTTGTATGTCCCCTACGCCAGCAAATCCTGCAAAAGCACAAAAACACAAGGAAAGTGAAACGGAACTAAAAATCATAGAAAGACGGACTCAAAATAAAGAAAAACGACGGGAAATTACGGAGAAGGCGTGCGTGAATACATAAAATATAAACGCACATCACACACCATGACTAACAAAGTGTGATTCATGTTCTCTAACACACCAATGTGTTAAGAGACTTGACCTGAGAGAAAATAACATTTTCTTTTAATTTACGCAAGATTTATACAGCTAAGTATTTAACTCTTCGATCTGATCGAAGCAGTTCAAATACTTCTGTCATTTTTTTCTATATTTTATTAGACTTGTGTTTCATCAAGAACACGTGTCGTAATAAAATAAGAAATACTTATCTTGGCTAATATAGACTTGAGTCTGAATACATCCGTATGTACAAGACCGTAAGTACAAGACCGTAAGTTCTCCAACTCATTCTCCCACTGGCTCACAGAAGGTATTGGGCCATCATACCTTTGAGACAAGATTCACAAGTGTCAACAGACTTCATAATACCAGAGGTCAAACCCCTCTTTATGTGACTTGTGAAGCTTAGTCTCTTTGGTTCGGCCTAGTCTATTTTGCCATATAAGTTTTGTTTATTATCTTGTGTATTCATGTATTAACTTTTAATAAATTATAGTTATATAAATTGCTCACATAAAACATTGGTTCAGAAGCAACGTGACGACATTCTTCATAAAATGTGTTTGATGCCCTACATAGTCCAAGAAACAACAATTGTTCCTTTTCCAACACGTAGACAATTTATTTCTTTTGTATGACGGTTATCCTGAAATCGACATCAAATATGTCACATTTTCAGTTCCTCCTACTTATGTCTTTACTAATGATAATAAAACTATCTTTCTCAATTGACTTTCCTTAGTGCCTTCTTCCTTTTCTAAATCTCATTTAGATATTACGTGTCTCAACAAATTATTAGTTGTACAAGCACCTAACGTATCCAAACACTTGCGCTTCACAACCTTGAGTTGACTCAACAAGTTGCTTTACTCAAGATCTGATTTGCATAGAGAAACTCAACAAATTGTATAGAGAAACATGCTTTTGAACATCAATATGTTCAAGTTGCCCCTTAAAGAGGCGAGTGACATGTAGCATGCATTTATTTGTTGGACCCAGAGCTTAAGGAAATCATTGTCCTTAAGCCTATGATTAAGAAGTTCATTTTTAATTTCAATGAGAATATAATATATTTTATCAATTAGAATTTGAATTGATATTTCATTAATTAATTATTTTGACCAGTTAACTTATTTTCTTAGAATATTATGTTTTTGATTCCATCGGTAAACATATAACTACCCTAGTTTAGCATATGTTCAATATTAAATATAGATAGAATGGCTTTCATCTAACTATATCCTACCACTATTTTTGCGATCATTTTAAGCCATAATAATGAACGATTTAATTAAATTAAATTAATGTGTAAGAGATCCAACCACTCTGAGTCTTACAACCTTTAGTGTGCTCAACAAGTTGCTTGACTCTGCGATTGGTAGATGACTCTTCATCAATCATATCATATATGACTCTCTTATTGGTTTCTACCCCTAGCAACTTATGATCATGAGTGTGCTCATCCAAATCATAATGACTAGTCTAGTCGAACCCTGGTTTTCGTGTCTAACTTAACTTCCGCTGGCGCTCAACTATTCACGACACGACGGTTTGGGTCAAGTCTAGACTACATCATTAGATTAACTTACGCCAGCGCTCGGTATTTTCACGACACGACGGTTTGGGTCAAGTCAAGATTACATCATATGTATTTAAGAAGTTGGTTTCTACAAGGTTGTCATGTCACAGCTTGAGTGTAGCTCAACAATTGGAATACTGGTCCTATAGTTGCCAACTCCTAAAACAAAGAGGGCTACGGCTAATCTTGAAAAATATTTTTAACGTAATTGACTTCGAATAAAATCCAGGGTGTCCTATAATCATAATTTGCGTCATTGCGGTCCAGCGAAACATGGCCAGGGAATTGATTAAGCCAGGATCACTTATCCCTAGTCTAGCTAGGGTGATCCAACAAACTTAGCCAAGCACATTGACCGGATCATGGTCCATTGAATGAAGCTTGTCATTTAATATGCGTGCCATAGGCTAAAAGACTTTTATTACAACTAGTTAATCCTATCAACTAGTGAGTCCTAAAATTCAAAATTAATTAGGATTTGTTAATAACTTTTATTAAGTCATTATCAACTATAAGGTTCATTCGTATAATGTGCTACTCTAATCATTATTAGGATTTTAACAAATTTAATTTCAACACTTTAAAGTGTAGTCTTTTAATGAGAATCATTATGATAACTATTAAAATAATAATCGTCGTTAAAGGACTACCCTAATCAGGAATTAGGTTTTAAAAGGTTGTAATGAATTATTAAAACATAGTATGTCATTTAAAATTTATCTTATAAATTTTAAGCAGGTTTTTAATGGCTAACCTAAAAGTTTTCATGAATTATCAAATAATTAAGCATGGCCATTAAACATGCACTACACTAATTTTATCACATAAAATATGTGTCCAACTATTTAACATTTAAATATAAACAATAATTTTATCACATAAAATAGGTGTCCAACTATTTAACATTTAAATATAAACAAACATATTAAAAATTTATCTAATAAATAATTAGTATGCATCTATAATTTAACACTTAAATTAAAATTATGATTTTAAAACAAAAATTATCACAAAATTTTTTATTTCAAAAACTTTGTTTTATAATCATCATAAAACATTAGCATGCTTATAAAAGGATTTTATCACATAAAAGATTTTATAAAGCAACTAAAAATAAAATCTCATTTTAACATTATCTCATAAAGTCAAAAAATGGATTTTAAAAGTAGATTAAAACATACATTCAATTAACATATTGCATTTCTTAGATCGCATGCAGATCTACGCTCTGATGCCAATGTTGGGGTTTTAAGGACCCTCAGGGCACAAATTTCTATGCACGTCCTACGTTAGACGGACGATAGAGGCAAAATAAAATCATGCAGCAGAAAAATGTTAAACTATTTAACATGCAACCCTAAGGATTCAAAACCCTAGCAGGATCTCTACCAACTTGAGGTGGATCTGACCACCCCAAGAAGGATCTAAGCTACTGCAATAAATTAAAAGAAAGCAATTTAAACTACATACCCAGAACCTTGCTTGCACTGGCAAGGTGTACCGAATCGTCCCGAGCTGCTCCCCATCCTGAGCCAGACCGCTTCCCGGACCGCACCGCGTCCTGAGCTGAACCGCTTCCTGAACCGCACCGCGTACCGAGGCGAGCAACCCCCTTGTCGCTGAGCGAACCACGCATCGAATAAAGTTTCACTTGAGTGGATCCTCTGTCTAGACTTCGGATCCGATCCGAGCTCCTTCGTAGCTTTGCTAGAGCCCTTCAGGAGCAAGACAGAAATTTAGGGAGAGGAGAAAATATTTAATTTAAGCTTAGATCCGAGCATGCTCCAAACTTTTGGGAGCCGCCCATATCTAGATCTTGGTACAAGTTTAGAGGAAGAGGGCATGCCCCTATTTATATAAGCGACTGACCCCTCTCCTTTACTCCAAATCTGATGTGGGGCTAAATATTTTAAATAATTCAAGTTAGTATACCTTTCATAAAGGCCAAACTTCCATGAATTTTAACTCTCTCACAGTTGAGCTTCACATTTGATACAAGTATGAAATTGAAGAGCGCTAAACGGTGAACACATAGGAAAAAAACGGCGAGTTAATCCGAGTCCGTTTGACCCCTCAATTGATCGTCCAAAGTCAAGCCAAAAGAACAAATTTCGCACAAAAGCCAGCCGCCACCATAGGTTTCGAAAACCTAGATCATGGGCCCACTAGTGGGCCCCACACGCCTCCTTTCCCGCCTGGCGTATGCGGTGCACGTGCCCAGCACTGGGCGATGGGCGTGTGCATGCAGGTCGCGCCGACATGGAGTGGGCGCCCACGCCCGCTTAGCAGGCGCCGGCGGAGCGCCCGCCTGCGTCTGCGGGCATGCGCAACTCCAGGCGGGCGCATGCCTGCCTTATTGGTGCAGACCCGTCTCCTGAAGTGGGCTGGAGAGCTGGGTTCAGCCCAACAGCTTGGGATGACCCCCTTTTTGCGTGCCTTGATGATTTTGGCCATAACTTGTGCATTTGGCGTTCGATTTGGGCGTCGTTCGAACCTATGTTTAGATCGGGACATCCCTGTCTAACAAGTAACCTTTTCCTCGCGTTTATTTTATTAAATATGGTCGTAAACAATCTACGACACATTTAACTCTGTTTGCATCATATGCAATATAGTCCCCTATCTAAGCTTTAAAAATATCATTTGCATCAAATGCAGTTTTCTATCCCTTGCATCAAATGCACATTCTCCATAATATTTCTACCTATTATTAGACGAAAGGTCATACTCTGTGTGAGACCCTACAGCCTGACCCTACTACAGGTGGGGCTCGAAGCCCCAGACGACAGTGACCAAGAGCAGTAGTTGCCGTCCCTGTTTCAGTATCATACTTATATTGTTAAATCATTGACATGAGTGTTGTCAGAACCACCTTGACTATGTTCGTGATGAATTCTATAGTTTTAGTCTCTTCGTCAAAATTATGTCGTTTAACCTCAAGCCTAGGATATGGTCAAACTGTCAACCCTAATAGCTCGAGACCGGTTAGTCTCCATCGATCTTTAGTCAAATAATGTTGGACATCTTCCAACATGCTCTGGCTAGAGTTTTCACTAAAGACCGAACTAACACTACGACACTAACTCCCATTGACCAGAAGAGACTAATCATATCTTTTCATTACTCTCCTTGTACGCTTCAAATGTCACCCAACCAAAGACCTTTCAACAGGGCTTACCCGAGGCTAGATCAGTGATCTAAGTGACACCGTTCAGGCATAGGTTCGTACAATGACCTCAAGTCAAAAGACCAACTTGCCTATTATCACTAAGAGTTATCATTGACAGATTGTTCAATCATAACCATACGATAACTCTCGTTGGGTCGTTCAATGAACTCATTCTCTAATGAGCACATGTGTCTCGTCTTCGACTTCGCCAAGTCAAACGATCATGAGGTCATCGTCACCTTTACACGGTGAAGACTAAGGCACAATGGTCTATCCGATGTTTCGATATCTTTTCTCGAAACATCTACGACCACGAACATTTTCAGACTTTTGCTACTAACGGTAAAACACTTCTCCATGATCGAGAACTTTATTTCGATACATGTTTGACCTTGCATTAAGTCTCAGGACTTTACCTAAGTTAATATCTAATGATAACTACATTATGAATTAACTTAGATAAATTCTTACCATACAGCTTACTGTAATTTTGAACAAGATTTTCGTATAATTACACAGAGATAAATTGCATCGAGGGCATACATCTCTCAACAGAGCCTGTGACGAATGATGACGTCTGAGCCCTGCCCCTACCCTCGCATTTAACGATTCGGATCATAAATGTGCTTATCATTGCTTTGTCACATCTTAGATGTATCTTTTTCTTTTACTATTGCTATTTCGTCTTTCCGGCTTTTCCTTGATCACTATCTAGCTTAAAGGAATTCCGAGGAAGAAATTCTAATAAGGTGGATAGGATGTAACGACCTGTTTCTGAACGTACGTATTTCGTACGAATCTCTATTAGTTGATCTATTTGAATACTTGTTTTAGGATTTCATTATTATTTTTCCTGAATTCGAACTCGTGATCGGATCACGATCACGATGATATCTTCTTTAACTTTTGGTTGATGTTGAATGCAGAGACAAGACCGTAATAATCCGATCATCTTAAATTTTAGTCCTCCCTATTCTAACCCGAATCATAATGAGTCGTAATATCTCGATCAAATCTAAACCAATGATATAAAGATCTTAGTATTGATTTCCTAATCAAATCGTAACGGAACCTATCTTCCTAAACCTAAATATCTTAATCATATTGATTCCCTAAATCCAGTCTGATACTGGTCTAAACATCTTAACTGATCATATAGCCTATTTCCTCTCTTCTTCAAATAGCCTAGGCAACACCCCCAGCTTCCAAAAAAAGCTCAGCCCCAAGCCTCTCCCCTTCGATCTTCCCCCGTTTCCTCCATCAAAACCCAAAGCCCAGGGCAACTCCGATCTCCCCATTGCTACCTCGACTTCACTCTGACATCTGTCCTCGACTTCTCCCTCCGACAACGGCCATCAACCCCACCTTGCTGCGACTTGCATACCCTAGGACCTACATCTGCCATCACCGACCCCCGAGCTCTTCCTCCGACTTCTCCCTTCAGCCCATAGACCACCGACCTCTAGCCTCCATGCAAACCTCCCCTCTCCACTCGCCTCAGCCACACCTCGCACCCCTCTCGCTGCCCCGTCCTCTCTCAGCCCTCCACGCAACCTCCTCCCTCCGGTGACTTTCGAAACCCTCACGGCCGCCTCCCTTCCTCATCGCCGTCTGCCATCCCCCAAGACCCACAAGCCTCGGACCTCCTTACCCTCCTCTCTCTCCTCTTCGTAATCTCTGAGCACCCATCTCCCTTTGCCCCACAGTCAAGCCATCAACTCGACTCTGGGCATTCCTCCTCCTTCACCCAAGCATCTGACAGCACATCCTCCCTTGCTTCACCCAGTGCCCTGCCGTTCACCCCCTCCTCCGACGAACCACCCGCCGTCACCGCCGTCTAACGTCGTCTGTAGCTCCGCCCCAGCACCCCTCTGGCTACAGTCACCGCCGTCCAACGCCGTCTGTAGCTCCGCCCCAACACCCCTCCGGCTACAGTCACCGTCGAACCACTCGCTGTCGCAGCTTCAACCGAGGCCACACGAGGAGAACCCAGCATGTGAGTTATATTGCATACATGAACAGTACCTTGCTGATATTAACAGTGTTATAAATTATATACATGATATATTATATAATTATTATTATATATATGATCGGTAAGTTACATGATATGTTACATTAATACAGTTATATTATGTATGCTATATTATATTAATATATGTTAAGTTATGTTACGATATTAAGTATAAGATATATTGACCTAATGTTACATGTAATATATGTTACAACCACTTTATGAAAGTTATACCACCTTGGTAGTAAGTTATATTAGTGATGGTTCTATATTAATTTATTAGTTTAGCTTAATGACGAAATCCGATCTCGCAGATACAAACACGCCTTTCATTGCTAACACCTGAACACCCAGGAACGCTCCATCAGGCAAGTATTTACCACCTAAAATTTTTAAGCTACATTGCTCAGATTTCGTGACTGAAATCATCAAACGTTGCAAATAACCTCTCTAGAAAGTATGTTGCTAAATGAACTGATGGTATGCTGTTTTGCTTTCACTTTCAAAACGTTGTTGTCAGTTTAACTAATATACGTAAAATGCCCTCGTTACTTGTCATATTATTACTTGTGGAACATACACCTCTAATGAATTGTGATACTGGGCCCTTGGGGCAATTTACGGAATATTGGCATACATTGAACGGTACATGACACACATTGACACTTTGGGTGGGATAGTCCATTGTAGTAGAGTGCGGAATTTGGGATTTCACCCCACCGGTAAATTCGACCGTCGCCTGGATGTGGTCGGTAAGTACAGAGCCATGAGTAGCTCCCGTTGGTTTGGGTGTAATTGTTGTTTCTTCCGCCCTCAGACAATGGGCTTGTCACTAGAATAGATGATTGAATGATGCGCTATCTTGCCTCTGCTGATACAATTGTGAATTGTGTGAACTGCTAGCTTTCCTTACCATGCTTATATACAACTGCCATGTTTTCTACTCTGTACACCACATTACCATGTTCACTACTTTGCATACTACACATTATACGGTTACTACTTTGCACACCACACATTATATGCTCACCACTTACATACCACACTTTGCCATGTTTACTATACGCACCACACCATTGCCATGTTCGTTACTTTGCGCACTACACTTGCCTCCTCACTACCTTGTACACTACACATTGCATGCTCACTACCTTGTACACTACACTTGCTATACTCGCACGTTTTCTTATGTTACTCATGCTTTACCTTATTGCAATTATATTGTGCCTCTCATCTTCAAAACTTTACGAACTATATTATTATCTTGCCGAGGGTCCATTTCTTTAACCTTTTAACTTGCCGAATGAGCCTCGCTAACATATATTTCCATATTGATTATCGTGTGAAATATAAGTCATGTTCTGGGACAGATTTTATAGAGGAGCATACCCTGAGGCTGAGCTAGCTAACCAGGTGTACCAAGATGCTGAGGTCCACAGCTGGGGAACGAAGTGCTTCGTAACGCCGATAAAGTTTTTGTCCATTTTTGTGTATGGTGTATTATATGGTGTGCATATAAGTGTGTAGTGAATCGTATTATGTGGTGTGTATAGTGTATTATGGAAGATGTAGGGTGATTATACTATTGTGGTATTATTTGGTGGAATAAGAATATGCTAGTATTGAGTGATGTGTTTATATGACGTGTAAAATAATATGATTGGGGATTTTGATTGGTAAATATGGTAGTGCATTATGTATTAGTAATAATGTGAGTGTGCATGATGATGGCACACTTGCAGTTAGTAAATTGATCTGTGTGTATAGTAAAGTGCTACTATTTGTCTTATTATAATATTGGTTTTAATTGTATTGTATGATTGTATTATATTAATGGTGTTATGCTTAGCAATGATATATTAGTGTTATTATTGATATATAATTAGTGATGTATGGGTGAGTTTTGATATTATTAGAAGTATGATTGTTAACTAGTGTTAGTAGTAATATTACTACTGCTATTATTATTAGTGTTAATAATAATCAAGCGTTTATGTGTAATGGCATGATTGTTACTTATGGGTAGTGTATGAGCGTAGTAGAGAGTGTGGTGCGTGTATATTGGTAGAGAAAGTGCACGAGCGCCATCCTCACTTATTCCCTGCATCTTGTTTGATAGAATTCCGAGGACGGAATTTCTCTTAAGGTGGGTAGAATGTAACGGCTAGTATTTTATACTACATATTTTGCCCATATTTTATTTTTGACTTGTGATTTTCGTAACTGTACTTGTAACGTATTCATATTACGTAATGCTATTGTACGTATTCTTTTTGTGAACGTATTTTAATATGTATTTTCCCTATCTATACTTGTAAATCTATTATTATAAAATTTTCAACTAGTAGATTAATTCCAATTTCAAATTCAAAACTCCCTTCCATTTTAGATAGGAAACTTTTACTAGTTATTATTATTAGCTATTAAATCCCTTGATTCCCTCTTCTAATTATTATTTCATTTTCAAACCTTCCCTATTTTATTAGCCATAACTATATGTAAATTTATTATTATATAAATTTATCATTTAATTAATTCAATTTTCAATTCAAGCATTTCAAATTCAAAATCTTTGAAAAAATTTCCAAGTTATATCCTTTCCTTAAAACTGTATGAGACTTTTCCATTTATTATTAGCTATTAATCCCCCGTAATTGCCATTAAATTCCTTGTCTGTTTCCTTCTCTCCTAATTTTTAAATCCCCATTATCCTAATCAAAACTTTCCTATTCTAACTAAAAACCCTAACCCAAATTTTCAACCCAGCCGCCATCTTGTTTCTTCCTATTTTTCGTTGCACACAAATCCCCTGGTCTCATTACAAACCCATGCACACATCCCTCATGATTGAGACCTACTCTAAAACCCTAAATAAAACCATGAGACCCAGGCTTCAACTCACCCTGCCCTTCTCTCTTATAATCTAAACCCTAGGACAGCTATCACCACTCCCAGCCGCATGAAACAAACTCATCCGACCGCCTCCCTACTCCACTTCTCCATCACCTCGCCAAAACCCTTCACCACCGCCAACAAACGACAACTCCGACCAACCCATCACCCCATCAATGCCGACTCCACGACGACGACCTCGCACATCCCTAGCTTAGCCATGCCTCACTCAACCGCTGCTCCGACAGCTCCAAACTCGTCAGCCACCCTCACAAACCACGTCACCATCGCCATCTCGTTGCTGCCTTACGCCAACAGTTCGCCGACTTCCGTTGCCCCACACCCAAGCCCTCCTTCCTCATCATCGACGCCGAGCCCCACAACTCACCGCCCTCAAGCTCAGCTCACACCCGCCTACAAATCCCCAGCCTCCTTCGGCCATCTCTCATCTCCACGCTCGACAGCCGAACCGTCGCTCATGTCCCATGTTTCCTCCAAACTCTCTCCGTCAACCCTGCCTTGCACCTCCGGTGACTCCACCGTTACTGTCGAACCGTTGTCGCCAAAACCTGCCTCCGGCCGCTAGTGGCCGCCGCTGTCGGAGGCCGCTTCTCCACCTGCAAAGCAACATGAGTGTAGTAAAGAAAATGAAATGGTGAGTACATTATTTTTATATAACAGTATACCCTATTTTCATAGGTTAGATGTAGCTGTGCACCCTACTTTTATAAACAGTGTCCTATTTTATAAGAGTGTATCCTATTATTTGTACTATAGGGTAGATGTATATAACAGTGTACGATATTAATGCGATTTTATATATGTATATATATTATATCCTATATGTAACGCCCCGCTTCCCAAAAGACACCGGAAGCAAGAACGTTATGCGGTCCGCTTGAACTGGAGCGTTGAAGCTCAAGTTCAATAAGCGTCTGTGATAAAAACACAGGGGAGATCCTTGCATTTGCATATCAGAACAATAAAAAACATTCAAAAGTTAAAAGCCACATCCAGAGATACAATGTTCGTACACGAAATTAAACAACAAGACACAACTGGGCTAAAGTAGCAACAAAACGTACTCTAAACAATAACAACAAGAACTGAAAGCAACTAAAAGGAAACAGCTGCGGTGAGTCCACTAGTCCTCCGCAGGGAGAGGCTCAGCGTCAGGGGCGAACTCCTGGCTCTCCAAGTCAGGCGTCTAATATGGATCCTCCGGATACTCAAGCTCAGAATCTGACATACATCCAAAAACATGAATGTATGTCAGCAAGAGGTCTGCAAGAAAAGATTAGCAACCCAAGACAAGTATACAAACGATATGAAGTTTAAGAGACATTAAATGAGATTACTGCAACAAGTTTAATAAGACAATTATAATGAAACGGAAGTAGACATTCCTAACATGCAGTTCTACGCAGTTTTCAAGAAGTAGGTAAGTTTTATTTGAGTTCATTAGCTGTCGGGGTGTTGTGTCGGCATGTGGAGGAGAGTAGGAGTCGGATCTGAGCATGGGCTAGGAGCAGCTCGCGGCCTTGGCTGCTGGGCGATCTGTTGCATGGAGATGGGTCGCACGAGGGTGGGAGAGGGCTGCACGGCTATGGTACACGCGGGGAGAGGCTGGCGCTTGTGCGGATGATGGCAGAGGGGGGGGAGGAACTGGGTTGCGCGACTGTGTTGGGTTGTGGGAGGTCTGGGCATGGATGAGAGGGGCGCTGCATGCGTAGGGGTTCGCCTGAGCTGGGCGTTTCCGACGAAGGGGAGCCGCGCGAGGGTGATGAGGTCGAGGCGTGCTGCTCTTTGTGTGGAGAAGAAACGAGAATGAGGGCGGTGCGACCTTGAGGGAAGGAGGTGCTGCGAGAAGAAGGGCTGGGCGCCAGTGGTTGCTTGCATGGAGAAGGTGATAGGTCCGGAGGCTATCCTTAGAGAGTAATCCTGGGTCTACTAGGGTTAGTTATATAAGGAAAAAGAATAGCCTAGGTTTGTTTATATAAGAAAGAGTGTGGGTTGCAAGAGCAGCACGTGAACCCTCTCTTTGGGTTCAAAGGTCCTTTATTATATTGGTTTTAGGTTTTCTTATAAGAATAGGGTGAGGGGGAGTAAGGACAGCACGTGAAAGTTGGCCTTTTGGGCTTAGGTTTATTATATAATAGTAGTGTGTATTCAAATAGGCTGCATATGAAGGGTTGCTTAGGTTCGGCCATAGGGTTTGAAACATGATTTATGTTAAAAATAGGAAGTGATTATATTAGGGAAGTTTTGAAATATTAATAAGATTTAATAGGTGTAATCAAGGAAAAATAGCTAATAAATAGGTTTAAATGGGGTTTAAAAAAAGGTAAGTTTCATTTGAATTTTAAAAGGTTGCAAAAGATTTGAAATTCGAAATTTTTTTAATTTGAAAAGTTAAATCAATTATAAGAAGATATTATCAAAATAATTATATGAGGAATTTAGAGCTAATTAATATGTTTAAAATGGGTCTACAAGGAAACTGCATTTGAATTCTAAATGTTTTGAAAACACGTTTTGAAATTTGAATTTGAATTTGAAAGTTTAAATTAATTTTAAGAAGAGATGTTTTAAGAAATAATATTAATAATAATAATTATAATAACGGATTTAACTAAGTGGTTTAAAATAATGATGGTAATAATTAATATGAAAACTATTAGAAGTTGATACATGTACGGGGACAGATACACCTAACTACGGATACAGAAAAGTAATACACGAGAGAAACGCAGATAAATGTATCTATAAAAACTGGTCGTTACATCCTACCCACCTTAAAAATGATTCCGTCCTTGGAATCTTATCGGCTAAGGTACTGGGAAAACATAAGGGTAATACTCGCATCTCTCTTCTAATATATACACACGATAAATAACCATCATGCCACATCCAAATAGTATTTCTAATACTACATCAACCCCAATAGTAATACCACGGATGATACTAATCAACGCCAAAGCTACTAGTAGTAACTATACACATACACACATTACTAATTACGTATTAATATAACATGTTTAATATAATATCATCCTACAATTACGATCCAACCAATATTATACTCGGGTGAATAGTAACACTTTAGTACACCACCACATCAATTTACTAGAGTAAGTGTGCCGTCACCTCGCACACTCACATTATTACTAATACACAATGTATTTGACGTTCGTTTATATTTCATATATTTGCGCGCGTATTCTTCCGTGTTTCTCCGTATTTTCCGCCGTCTTTTATTTGTTTTCTTGTATTTTCTTGTTTTCTTTCACTTTTCCGTGTTTTTGGTAATTTGCAGGAATTTACAGCATTTGGGACATAAAACAACGATATCATGAGTCCCCGGAGCAACGGGAGGGGTCACGCGTGATCCAGGGGGTCAAACGTCGAAGAATTCATCTTTCAGCCCCTCACCCGGTCGGTTGGTCATCTCCAACCGATCGGGTGATGCACGCGTGCACCACCCGGTCTCAGCCGGAGCCCATATAGAAGTCACCCGACCAGTTCACAGACCGGTTCAGCGGGGGCCTGTTCTCTGTCTTTTCGAGCAAAATGCCAACCGATCGGGTGACTCTCACCCGATCGGTTCATCTGTAGCTGAAGATGAGGAGCTGAAGACACGGGCACCAAACCGATCGCTTCACCCGACGGCGCCAAGATCCAACCGGTCACTCAAGAACTCACCCGATCGGTTCATATGACCGGGTGAAAGTCTGCCGTTTTCTGTTTACTATTTGTAACAGATCACCCGATCGGTTGACTTGTCAACCGATCGGGTGGCGCTTTTCCTGCGGTTTTGGACCCGAACCATTAGGGTTTCGAAGTGGGGCTATAAATACTCGAAGTTGGCCGACAGAAAGGGGATCTCTTCTCAGTTTTTTAGGGCTTTTGCCCCTTTCTCTTGTTAGCTTTAGGTTAGATTAGATTAGGTCTTTTTGTTAATAAATCTTGTATTGGATTGAAGATTCAAACTCAAGATAAGTATTTCTTTCTCTTGTTCTCCATTTTTTGTGTTGTATTTCTTTTGCTTCATGATGAATGTTTGTATGTCTTTTGTGTTGTTTGTTTATATGTTTTTCATCATGGAGTAGTATTGATGAACCCTAATACGGGTTAGGGTAGGATTGATGCTTGGGTTGTTTCATTAGACTTGGTTGTATGGCACGTGTTCGATGAAATGTGTCAATGGGGATTTCTAGCAATCTGGGTCCAATTCGTACGACGACACACTAGATGTGTTGGGGATTGGGGTCCGGTGCTTGTCCTGTCAAGATCCGCTTCGATGTATTGCTAGAAATCACATTTGACCTATTTGGCCATTAGGGTTACGCGGGGGTGTTTCATTGTCATTGGCGGGAGAAAGACCGCCTCTGACCGTCGGGCCAAGGGGGAATAAACTTGGCGGTTGACCCCCTAGCCATAGCTCACGCCCCCAGCGTAGACATCGAGTCCTCGCGTGCGGGAGCGGCTTGGACGAAGTGTTGGGAGATATCATTGTGGCCTTAATGCTCCCGGTTGCGGAAGGTGTTAATGGACACGGGAGTGCCCACCGTCCGGAACCGGGTAGGCCTAGCGTGCTTGGCACCGACCGGAATATCGGGCCATGGTCGCTAGGTACCACCTTTTGGGGCAATGTCTCACCCTGGATCAAGTCAAATGCCAAGTGTCATGAGTGCTCTAGCCCGTGTTAGCAGGGATTCATTTCGTGTCTTTTTCATTTCTTTCTTTTATTTCTACACTTCCCCCATATCATCCGCGTAGCTAGCATACAACCTAGGCGAGGCTAGTAGCCACTCAAGCCATCCACCTCCCTGTGTTCGATAAACCCGCACCCTACACTAACCGTGCACTTGCGGTAAAACGACAACGCGCCCATACCGTAAACGGGGCGCCGGTCAGTATTACCATAACTTATACACTCACAATCTATAATGATATAGTACTACACGCCACATAAACTTACTACTAATACAAAAATACAATCATTCTTTGTCAATTAACACTTCAATCATACAATCACTTTTACATACCGCAAAATACCATATACACATTATAATACACATCACTACACATACTTACATGCACGTATTACCTTACACTAATACAGATTTATATACGCCTTATTCATAATACTAGGGTCATCGTAATCTACCACCTTAGGATCAAGTCCGTCTTCAGACTTCTTTAATTAGGCCGACATATGGGTGAGCGGACTTAGACACTAATGTCATTCTATCCCAGTCATACATACATTATACTGAAACAATATACATCCATGTGCCTATACTCACTCATACATCACACACTTTCAAATACATATACATACGTACATTTTATATACAAATACATACTTACACTACTACATGCCTATCTCGTATCTATATATGACATATATATACACACCAGTACACACAACCATGGTAATTTACATAGGGCTAGCATACTATTACATACACCCATTTATACGTAGTCACAAACATACGACTATGCATATTTCATGGCATACACACGCTCATACATCATCCCGTAGGGATAATATAATATTATAATCCTACTATACATAAGACACACTTATTCATCCAATATATATATACTAGTCATACCCCGTGCCCGCGGGCACGGTTCAGTTAAAATTTTCTCCCGCAAAATTTTTGATCCCAAAATATTATTTCCGCAGCCAAAATTTAAAAGAACAACAAATTAGCATAGAAATATTTAGCGGCGCGGAACAACAAATTCGACACGAGCGTCTTCGACGCGAAACAACAAATTCGTCGTGGGCACCTTCGTCACGAAACTACAAAGTAGCGGAAAAAAATTTGGCGGGAACCCGCCTTCAGCGTGAAACAACAAATTAGCGGAAGAAAATTTAGCTGACGCATGCCATTCAGTTGAACAAAAATTTACAAAACACCCAATCCAATGAAATGAAAAATGAAGATAGATTGTTGAACCAAAGAGCTGAACGCAAGAGCACTCTGTCCTGGAGTAAAAACATGGTAACAATTGAGTTAACTCAATAAATAGAAGTGGTCTATAAGCAGAACAGTGCGAGAGTACCGAATTTAAATGCAGATGATCATGTCATCACCATCAGAGAACACACCGAATTTAACTTCAAATATTAGTAAAATTTTCCTTCTTAAGAAATAAATAAGAAACATCATTGAGACAAAGATATTAATAAAATTTTCCTTCTTCTACAATGGATATAGTAGTACTCAGTGATTTTTTGAAGGGAGTTTTCCCCAAATCATATTTTCAACCAAAATAGTAGTTAAGACAACATTTTTGTACATCGACTTATAATATCACACAACCTAAACTATATGCTAAAAGAAAAAACCCTTAACTATGAACAAATAGTCATAACCCGTGCCCCTAGGGCACGGCTAAAATATTCCCCCATCAAAATCATGGATTTCCTAATTTTAAACGAACAACAATAATTAAAGTGTAATAATTAGTATTTAATTACCCCAAAAATTTTAGTCTACTCAGAGAATTTAGTTTCCCTAAAATCTACTTCCTTTTAGATTTAAATCGTGCCTTAAGGACATTGTTCATTTAAAATATCCCCTCTCAAAATCATGAATCCCTCAATTTTAAACAAACATCAATAATTAAAATGTAATAATTGTTATTTAGATCCACCCAAGTATGGGGAGATGTATCTCTCTCTTCTTTTCCCTGAGACCATAATTCCATCATAACTTCCGTTAGAACTTTACAAAAAGAGTGGAATATTTTTGGTTGAAAGGAAGAGGAAATAGAAAAAGGTTTATGACTAAGTAAGTATTGTAAGAGGAAATAGAAAAAGGTTTATGACTAAGTAAGTGCATTGTAATACCAAAACACAGTCTTAGACACTTCTTCCACCAATTTCTTTCTTATTCTTAGAATTAACTTCAAGTAAGCAAATTGAAAGTTTAAATATCTCCTCTTTAATTCAAACCATCATGTTAACGATGTGACTAAGAATGTGATTTACAAATACAATGGACGCAAAACCAAAGGGGTTTTTTGGTCAACTCAATTCTAGATGGACCATAGTGACGTTGTTCATGTTTTCTTCCTTCTGAATTCTGGTTGACATCGGGATTTTCCTTTACTTCCTAATAAAGACAACAAAGAAAGTTAGAACAAAGAAAGTTAGACAAATGACCACCCCACATTCTGTGAATTTTTGATTAGTAGTTTGTTGGATTAGCATGAGTTAATATCTTCTAGCACAAAGAAAGTTAGAAACAGACATGAATTAATTCAGATATTCAACTAAACAAAGTTTACAATTTGAGTATAAAATACAAACAATCTCCAATAAGCATCACCTGTAATCTTATCAACATGTCTCAAACTTCTTGTGGAGAACTAAATATAGTAAAAATTATAAGCATACATATATTATTTATTTCCATTTGATGTACTTGATACTGGGATTTGATTATGTGGGCACTAAATTTAGGCTTCCAGTTGGTATTTCTCTACACAAAATATGAAGGTATGTACCATATAATTGACCGTCACAGTGAACCATATATCTTATAATTTCGATGATTGTTTCTTGTGCATGTCGCATATTAACTCCCACAGTTTGCATCAAATGTTCCATGTGCATTTTAGATACCTAATATTGCTACACCAGTTTTACTGCACTGCAGAATTACTTGCCTACATATTGAACATGTACCCTTATAATGAAATTGTTCTCAATGCAGTTTGATACACACCACACAATACACTTACTCATCGGCCATAATTCATCATTTTCATGATGGAGCATAACAGATAGGATAAAATGAACCAAGTATCAACAAAGGTGCTCCAACTGCTTGGGCATCAAGAGCATAGCTTTCAGATCATTAAGCATCTGTGTCATGCCAACATATAGAAGACCATAAAATAAAAGTAATCATTTGGCTGATTACGCTAAAAATTTGAACCAACCCATAAAAATAGTCATCATGACCCATAAACACATAAATAATATTAAAGAGATGACTACATGCTCATACATGCAGAAAGCATCAAGACATGCCTAGGCAGAGGGCCAAAAAATCTCAAAATGAACATAAAAGAACTCATTGTTGATAAAACCTGTAAAAATTGAGAACATTGCCATCAGTCCTATATAAACAGAGAAATCAAAAAGCTCCCATCTTCATTCAACAATCTATACTTTCGCACCATATGATTAACGACTTTGATGGCGTCACTGAAATTCGAAGTTTGGAATTCAATCTCCGAGACTCTCCATAGCTGGGATCCCTCTCCTCTCCACTGAAATCTATTGGTTCCTCATGAGACATCCTCCAATCTAATTTCATACCTACAAATCCATGTGAGCAAGCAACAAAGGTTAACTCTGCAGCAACTATCTGGACACCACAGCCCGTGCCAACTCATCCCCTTACGGCATCGATTTCCCGACCCATCGTCAAATCAGCCAATTCTCAAACGGGCTTAACATCCCTGAAAATATCAATTACGGGGTCTCAAATGTTACCAAAACTGGCATGTTACACTATGAGTATTGTTGCAATAATATCGTGTCTAATATTTTCAGGTGAACACCTCGGAGCAGAGCCTACATTACCTTACCTAAGCCTTGAGCTCCGCAGGCAGAGCCTGCTTGTTGGCGACAACTTCGTGTCGGCCTGGATCGAGATTCTTAATGACACCGGCAGTCATTTCAAGTAGTAAACATCATATCCATTGAGCTTTTCCATTAACTAATATCACATCTCGATGCAACTGCAGTAATTTTAGGAGTACCAGCGGAGGCTGAGTTCCCTGATCAGAGGAGCTCAGGCGTAGCACCTCGTGAACCAAGTGATCGTCCTCATTAAGCTGGGCTGCAACGACTTCGGCAACAACTACTACCTGCAAAAAAAGAACAAATTTTTTGATAAAGGAGCCTAACAAAATAATTGTGAATAATCAGAAATAATTGCCACTTTAACTCGAAATAGAAATCACCAGTTCAAAAATCACCAGTTTGAAAACAGAAATCACCATTTCATAAATCATCACCAATCAAAATTTTGTGAATTGTGAATTTTGTGAACTGCAGTAATATCAGAAATCACCAAACAGTAATCACGACTTTTGATAAATTATTCTCTAGCGTTAGTTGCAAGAGGAGCTGAACTGTGAATTTTGTGAAATTGCTCTCAATATTTCCTCCTGATACTACATGTCGTTATTTCTCAGATGAATTTATAAGTACATTGATTTAAAACAGTAAATACAAACTAAACATCGTTGTCGCTCATTGAGATGCAAAAATCTCCAACCATATAAACCCTAAAATATTATAAATATGCAACAATCAAAATAGAGTTCAGTCTGCTATTTTTTTTGGAGCAACTGGCTCAAAATTTTGCTATTTTTTGGTTCAGTCTGCTAGAAAACTTAAGCATATTGTTAACTTAAAGTAGTGGAATTCGATTGTTTTGACATTGCATTGACAGAAGAAGTTACTGATAATTAAATATTTTTTCCAAGTACAATTGAATGCGTTTAACAGAAATATCTTGAAAAGTCTATTTTAGCATGAAGTAAGATATCAAAGGGATTTTATGTGTGCATGGAACCAACGTTAGATATGATCACTACATATGTTGTAAATAATACAGTGATTTTCTATGGATCAACATATATTTCATTGAATAAAAGAGATGTAAAGTGGCAAGATATTAGACTAATTATGGACAAAAGCTATTAGAACCCGTTATGTCCCAATTATTGCCCTCAACAACACTGTTTGTCATTGTCAGTTGAAGAGTATCAAATACAGGAAACAATGTGAGAAAATGCATTTTCTAAATTGAAAAAAAAGTAAAATGGGAAAGCACACACTTCATCCTGTCTTGGGATGAGATAATTGGAAATCTACTTAAATGATCACATTCAAATCTAATTTCAAGTCAGACACTGAGAAGAGAGGGAAAGGATGCAACTGCTACAGAAAAAAGTGAGTGAATTCTCACACCAGAGTGACTAAGCATTAAATGTCGGAATCCACCATGCATAAATAAAAACAAAAACAAAAAAATTTATACTGAGATGTTCAGAACCCATGACATCTTCACGACTTCTGAAGACATAATTCATTCTTTCTTATATTGTTAGTTAGCTAATGTACTTGAGTTAAACATCATCAGAACCCTATGACTCTGGAATTGATCAACAGAAATCATAGTTCATCTATGGAAAAAAACGCCATTGAAAATGGCCAAATTCTAGTCATAAAGACATTTTAATCATATAACCACTTTTTTTGCTACAATGAAGGGGGAAAGACCAAAAATAGTTTGTGACACTAACATAATTGATTTAGGAACCAATGAAATATATGGTTTTTATCAAAGTCCACAACATGTCATCTTTGAGTTTCCAAAGTTCATAGATATTGATCCAATCTTCATCTGTCAGTTGATCAGACAATCACCCAAATCTTCAATGACTGTTGCGGTAAACTGAATTGTATTCTTACGCATGCATCCCTCCATAACAGCAATCAGGTAAAGCAAAATTGCAAGCATCATTTTCTATTATCGATACTGGCAAGTTTGAAATAATTTTTTGTCCAGATACTTTTACCTCTGGTTAAATGTTTTACATGCCCGTCAAAAGCAATTTATAAATATCAAAAAATGGACATGTTTAAAGAGATTGGCTTCGGAATATAATAAACATCCATCCTTAGGCATATGCATGGTTATAGAATTAAATAAGACCTTAACCAAGCCAACATTATCGAGGTCAAAAATATCATAGATTAAGAGCCAATCATCATATCTGTGAAAATCTGTGAATGAAGTATATCAAATTTCTGATATACTTCATTCACTAAAATAACCTGAAGATTTTTGAATTTTTTGACTATATTCACAAAATTTGAAATCTGTGAATTCACTAAAGTATTCAAATCTGTGAATTTAGTTGAATTCACTAAAATTTGATATCAACAGAGTTGAAATTTATGAAGTATGAGTTTGAGTGTATATTCAGTTTGAGTGTATATTCACTAAAGTATGAGTTGAGTTGAAATCAACTCATTCAGTTGAAATCTTCAGGTGAATTCACTAAAAAGCTTCAGTTTAATTCACTAAAAATCACCTAGTCAACCATATTCACTAAAGTATGAGTTGATGCTTTTAGTTGATTTCAAATCTGTGAATTTAGTTGATTTCAATGAAGAACTCAGTTCAAATTGATACTTCAAATCAACCTGTGAAGCACATTCAATTGAACTCATTTCACTCATTTCAATGAAGAACTCATTTCAGCAGGATATTCACAAAATATGTGAAGTACATTCAAGTATGAGTTGATGCTTTTAGTCAATGAATCTTCAAGTGATTTCAAATGAGTTAAAAATCTCTGAATGAAAATTTTCCTTCCTATGCTTTTAGTTCTGTAAATATACTTCTGCTATTTGTGAATGAAGTATATCAAAAATCATACTAAAGTATGAAAGCTATTTGTGAATGAAGTATTTGTGAATGAGTTGATGCTTTCAAATACTTTTGCTATTCTAATCCTGATGTTGAAATGAAAGGAAAATTGATGTTGCAAATTATCAACTCATTCAAAACTGATATCATGATTTTGCATATCCTTCACCTGAAGTGAAAATTCAATTTGAAATCAAATTTTGAAATCTTATGTGAACATTCAAAATTGGTGTGATATGAAATGTTATGTGAACTTTAACATTCAATGTGAATTTGCAACATCAAGCATCAACTCATTCAAGTGAACTTTACCATTCAAAACACCAACTTGAAGTGAACATTCAGGAAATCTTATGTGAACTTGAATGTTAACATTTCATATCAAACACCAACTTGAATGTTAAAGTTCACATATCACTTGAAGTGAATACCAGGTTGAAGTTTGGGTGAAGGATATGCAAAATCATGATTTGTGAATGTGATGTGAATGTGTTTTGAATGTGAATGTGAATGTGAATGTGAATGTTGCAAATTGTCAAAATTTGATTTCAAAATTTTAACCAGTGTTATGTGAAACTGGTATTCACCTGAATGTGATTTCAAAATCAAACTTCAAAACACCAGTGTTAAACTTTAACCAGTGTTTTGAATGTGAATGTGAATGTGATGTGTTTTGAAGTGAATACCGGGTTTTAACATTCACATATCACTGGTGTTTTGAAGTGATATGTGAATGTGAACTTTAACACCAGTGTTTTGAAGTGAACTTGGTATTCACTTCAAGAAAATTTCAAACACCAACTTGAATGTTAAAGTTCAGGAAAATTTCATATCAAACACCAACATTCAAGTTCAGGTTGGTGTGATATGAAATGTTAAACTTGATAACTCACAGGACATTTAATAACTCAATCTTGATAACTCAAATTATCAAACTTGGTATCCTTGGATGTTGGTGTTTGATATGAAATTTCACAGGACATTCACAGCAAAATTTCATAACTTGATATGTTGGTGTTTCATATTAAAGATAACTTGATAACTCACGACATTTAATGTTGGTAACTTGATATGTCCTGTTATTAAATTTCCTGTGAATGTCCTGTGCTTGATTACTCATTTAATAACTTGAATATCAAACACTCATTTATTAAATGTCCTGTGAATAACAGGATATCAAACACTCATTTATTAAATAACAGGATATCAAACACTCCTGTGAATAACTTGATTTAACACTCCTGTGAATGTCCTGTTGGTGTTTCATATCACAGGACATTCATATATAACACTCATTTAATATCCTGATAAATTTCAAACACCAAGTTATTAAATTTAATGTTGATAACTCACAGGAAAATTTCATATTAAATGTCCTCAGTTATTAATTTAATAACTCACAGGAAAATTTCATATCAAACACTCATTTAATAACTCACATGAAAATTTCATATCAAACACCAACACTCATTTAATAACTCAGATTGATAATTTGCAACTTGGTTATCAAGATACTTCACAGGACATTCACAGGACATTTAATCTTGATAACTCAAATTGAAACTTCACCTTTAATCATGATAAAATATAAAATGTTAAACTTCAGGAAATCATATGTGAACTTATTTGAACTTATGAGATATGATTTTGCATATCCTTCACCCAAAGTTAAAATTAACAGGATATCAAAAATTTCACATATAATTTTGCATATGAGAAATTTCACATATAATTTCACATATAACATTCAAAAATACTTCACTGATTTTGAATAATTCACAGGACATTCACCCATATCTCTTATGAATTTGACCCATATCTCATAGGATACTTCACAGGATACTTCACAGGACATTCACAGGACATTTAATAATCACAGGACATTTAATCTTGATAACTCAAAAACTGATATTCATATATTCAAAAACTTGATATACTTGTGAAAAATTTGATAAAACTTGTGAAAAATACTTCATTCAATTCACAGGACATATAATCTTGATAACTCAATTTGATTCACTTCATTCACATGACATATACTTGAGAAAATTTTTTGAGGTTATTTTAGTAAATGAAGTATATCAAGATTTCAACTTGTGAAAAATTGAAATATAACTCAAAATCAGTGAATGAAGTGAATGAAGTATATCTTGTGAACTCATATTCAATGTAAGAGGATATCACAAAACATTTCTATGATATGAGTTTTGAACTCATATACAGGATATCACAAAACAATTCCATGATATGAGTTCATTGAATAATTTTGTATATCCATGTTCACAGGATATGGGTGAAACAATTTTGTATATAACAAAACAATTTCCTGTTTCACCCATATCCTCTCACATTCAATGTAAGAGGATATGGGTGAAACAATCTCATTCAATTTTGTTCACAATCTCATTCAATCTTGATAAATTTCATTCAATCTCATTCAATCACAAAACAAATCTTGAATGGGTGAAACAATCTTGAACAGGATATGTGTGAAACAGGATATGGGTGAAACAATCTTGAATGAAATTGAATGAAATTTCATTCAATGTTTTACAAAATCTTGAATGAAATTTATCAAGATGTTTCACCTATATCCTCTCATAAAACAAAACAGGATCCTCTCCCATATCATGTTTCACCAACAAACATTTCTATGATATGTGAAATTGAACTCATATAATGGAATTGAACTCATATACAGGATCAATTCCTGTGAACTCATATGAATTCACCCATAATTTACAGGATCAAAATTATACAATATCAAAATGCATAAGGATATCACAACTCATGAATTCATAAGGATATCACAACTCTATTATCATGAATCCTGTTAATTTTGTTATTTTGATTATAGAGGATATCCTTATGAACTGAATTTTTTTATTTTGAGTTGAACTGAATTTTGTTATTTTGTTATAGAGGATATCCTTATGAATCCTGTTCATAAGGATATCACAACTCAAAATTATAGAGGATCAAAAATTTGAGATAGAATATCAAAATTCAGTTCATCATTCAAAATTTAACATTCATGATTTATGTGATATCCTGTATAATTTGATAAAACAAAATTGAACTCATATCCTGTGATATCATGGATATACAAAATTGATAAAACAAATTTGATAAAACCTGTGATATCCTTATTTAAAGTGTATATCAAAATGAGAGGATCCTGTTTATAAAATGAGTTCACCCATATCTCTTTGATACAGGATTCTCTATTGAATAACAAAAAAGTATATCACTGTTGAATATCCCAGTATATCTCATTTTGAATGAAATTTGTAAACATCTTGATAAATTTCATTGAATAACAAAATTATCATCTTGAATGAAATTTCAATGGAATTTTGTTCACATATCTCAATGAGAATTTCAATTCAAAATTTTGTAAATCTCAATTTTGTTCACACATCAAGATGATATATTCTCAATGAAATTCTGTAAAACTCAATTTCATTCAAATATCTCAATGAAATTTTGTAAACATCAAGATGATATATTCTCATTGAGTAGATAAAACAAATTTCATTCAAGATAAAACAATTTTGTTCACACATCTTGAATGAAATTTCAATTCAAAAGTTGTTTTATCTACTCAATGGAATAACAAAATTCAGGATATACTTTTTACAAATACAGGATTCTCTATTGTGATATTCTATCTACTCAAAATGATAAAACTCAAGAATATCCCAGTGAATGATAAAACTCAAGATGTTCACATATAACATTGTTGAATATCACAGTACATGATAAAACTCAAGATGTTCACATATAACATATAACACTGTTAAATAACAAAAGTGAATGATAAATAACAAATTTCGGTCTTCATTCAAAAGTTCACATATAATCATTCAAAAGTTCACATATCTCTCATGACTATAGGTGAAACACAAAATCTTGATTAATATCTCTCACCTGTTGAATATCCCAGGTAACTTTCAAATTAACAAATTATCCTGATTCTATCAAATGATTTGCAAATTAACAACATGTGAAAATGTTATCACTATAATTCTATCAAATGTTATCACTTGAATTCTATCAAATAGCAGGTTGATTTTCACTTGAATTCTATCAAATGATTTGTGAAAGTAAATATACTTCACAGGATTTGCTAAGGTGTGTGCCATATCAAATGATTTGATATCACATTCACAAATAGCATGATTAGAAGGTGAATGTGATATCACTCATATTCTGTGAATTCACTCAAATCGCCATATCAAATGATTTGATATCACATTCACTTTCACATATCACATATCACATGATTTGAATTCTATCAAATGATTTGATATCACATTCACTTTCACATATCACATTCACTCATTCACATTTGATCTTTATAATTATCAACCTATGAATGTAAATATACTTCTGCTATTTGTGAAAGTGAAAATCAACCTGTGAAGTAAATGATAACTGAGATATCCTGATTCAAGTGAACAACTTTTTGCAAATTACCAAATCATTCACAACTGACTTGATGTTGCAAATTTTCACTCATTCACAGATAATCACTTGAAGATTTTTGACTAAAAGCATCAACTCACAGGATATTCAAATTTCACCTCATTCAATGAATCTTCTGCAGGATAACATTAGGCTAAAAATCTAATGTTGCACATATCACATGATTTGATATCACATTCAAATGAAGATTAGGCTAAAAAATCAAAAAGTTCACATTCAAATTATCAAATCATTCACAGATAACTTGATGTTGCAAATTTTCACTCATTCACAGATAATCACTTGAAGATTTTTGACTAAAAGCATCAACTCACAGGATATTCAAATTTCACATCATTCAATGAATCTTCAGCAGGATAACAGTAGGCTAAAAATCTAATGTTGTGATTTTGAATTCTTGATTTTGAAGATTTTGATATCCTGTGAATAAAATTTGTTATCCTGATTTTGTTATCCTGTGAATAACATTAGGCTAAAATTTAATGAAGATTTTGAATTATCAACATTCACAGGTTTATATTTACATTTCACATATCACATTCACTCATTCACATTTGATCACAGATAAAATTATCAACGCAACCTGATTTTGAATTCAAAAAGTTCAAAACTGATTTTTCAAGTGTTATATTCAAATGTTATATTCAAAAATTTTAAAAATTTCAAAAAGTTCAAAATTTGAATGAGTTGCAATTCACAGGATATCAAGAGTTTTGAAGGGTTCAAATCACCTTGCAAAAGTTTCACAAAAGTGAATTCAAAAAATTAGAGTGAAAAAGTTCACCGATTCACAGATAACATTATCAACTCAAACTGATTTTGAATTCAAAAAGTTCAAAATTATTCAAAAAGTTCAACACTGATTTTTGAAGTGTTATATTCAAATGTTATATTCAAAAAGTTCAAAATTTTCACAATTTTTAAAATTTTCAAAAAGTTCACAACACTAACTTGAACCCTTCATGTTATATTCAAAAAGTTCAAGTTGGTTATATTCAAAAAAGTATTCAAACTGATTTTTGATAATTGCTAACGTGAATCACCTGTAAACAAATTTTTGATAATGGCTAACCCTGAATAGCAGAAATTCACTTGTAAATAACTTTTTGATTCACAGAATCACCTGATGTTGAATGAAGGATTATACGCTGATCTTTCAAGCTCAATATGATTCTAGTTTATTCAAGTTATATCATGAAAAAGCTTATTCAAGTTAATTCATGGCAAAACCTAATGCAAAATGTTAATGCATTAGGCATTAACAGTTTGATTAATGTAGCAAATTCAACATAACAGAATTTTCCACATGAATGCAAACTAATAACAAATTAATAACAAAATGAAAATGTTGAAAATGTAGCAAATTCATGAATTTTCCACATATTAAAAATGAAAATGTTGAAAATTTTGAAAGAAAATGAAAACGCTTGCAAATGTAAATGAGCACAGCAGGATTTTTCATATGAATGTAAACTATTAATGAAACTAATTTAAACTTTTCCCATGAATGCATTAACAATTTGCATTAACACTTTTCACATGTTAAAACAAAAATGTTAACTTAAAAAACATTGATGACTTAAGAAAACATTGAGAAGTGAAATCGTTATGTGAGTACTGCAAAATGTTATGCATGGTGTTTTGTGTTTCCTGCAGGTTATACCTAAAAAGAACAGTACTATCGAGTGATATTGAAAAAATTGTGTTTCTTGCAGGTTATGCATGGTTTTGTGAGTACTGCAAAACGTTATTTATACTTTTGTAGATAGAAGAGGCGATTCAAAATTCTCACCTTGCTGATCTTGGTGCCCAAGTGATAAATTTCCATCTTCAAACTCAAAAAATCCAAGCGCCCAAGTGATAAATTCATACACTGTCATTTCTTTTGCAAGCATGCTGCAGAGTTAATGCAGAAATATTAAAGAGTCCAAAATTATACTAAAAGTGATAAATTTCCATGCTTCTACTAAAATCTTTTCCCCCTCCCAATTATATTCAAAGAAAAGAGTCACTGAAGTAAAAATGAGCCCAAAATTCTCACCTCCTGAACAAACCACTTGAGCAGCTCGCACTTGATTCATGTGCCAGTCTGAGCCAGTGGCACATCCACCATCACACTGCTCTGGACATCGGCTAACGCTTGGCTTAAAAACCAACAAAATCTTCCTGGAGTCTGATGCCAACCTGCACAAAAATCATAGAAAAAAATTCAAAAAATGCTGCGATACATTCTCCTGTAGGAGTGAAATAAGGTTTTTGAAAAAACCCATGACATTGCAAGCTACAATATGAAATCAGCGAGCTAAGAATATGACAATATGACATATGAAATCGGCAAGCTATGAGTTCAAAATTTCAAAAATTCAAAAATTGGGACATATGAAGCTATTCCTTGGGTTATTGGGACATATGCATATCTATATTATAAAACAAAATTTTGAATCACATAGACTTGGGACATATGAAATTTCAAAAATTTCAAAAATTGGGACATATGAAATCAGTGGATATTGCTGATTGCTTCATATTGCTTTAAAAATTGGGACAAATGAATTTTTTCTGCTTCAAAAATATGTCCCAAATTCTGAATTCTTTCTGATTCATATTGCTTCAATCTGCACTGATTTATAGACTTGGGACATATGAAATCAGTGCATACTGCACTTCATATTCAAAAGTTAGGACATATGAAATCAGTGCATATTCAAAAATTCAAAAATCAGCAAGCAGGTTTATAGACTTGGGACATATGAAATCAGTGCATATTGCTGATGTCATATTGTAATAAAGTCTACAATATGATATTGTTGATTTCATTAGTCAAAAAATTCATTGTTTCATCAAAAATAATAAAAATAAAGAAAATTGGTATGTAGAGGCCAAACTTTCAATATATGTCCCTCAAATATGCTCACCTGTTTGGGGTAGAATTATCGTAATCACACTTGATCTTAGCAATAGAAAGAAACACTTAACTAAAAAAACATGTTCAAAAAGGCAATGTGTACCTCTCAAAAGACTGCAAAGAAGTCTAAACTGAACACATTTAATTAACACAATTAACACAGTTAAAGAAGTCTAATTAACACAATTAAAGAACACAGAGGAGAACTGGCATCACTTGCACAGTTCAAACTTCTCAAAGGACTTGAGAAATCCCAGAGCAGCATCACAGGTGCACCAGAGTTTTCAACTTCCTTTCATCAACGTAAATTCTCAATCTCCCTTCAAAGCAATCAACTGACCTAACTTCTCAAAATCAAAAGCTATTTCCAACAGAAAGCAAAAACCTAGCTTCCATCATCCAAAAGCACCAAAAACGAAAGATTCAAAGGATAACAAAGATACCTTCTCCTCTTGATTGCTCTTCTTGGAACGGGTGGCTCCTCTCGCTCTCGTGGAGAACGCAGTAGAACCTCCTCGCGAGATCCTCCTCTTGATATTCCTCTCGCTCTTGATCCTCCTCGCGAGATCCCGTAGCAGCGCTAGCCATAGGGATTTGGCCGCCGGCCTCCTATCCTCGTCATCATCGCGAGATCCCGTAGATTCTTCGTCTTCCTCCTCAGAACGCAGTAGAACCTGCAGAGAGAGAGAGAGAGAGAGAGAGAGAGAGAGAGAACCTGCGGAGTGTTTTGTGGGAAAAAATTTTGGTAGCCCACTTTTCTTCCCCCCAAAAAATTTAATTTCCCCCCAAAAATTTTGTTTCAAACTTAAAATTTCAAACTCAATTTCTCTTAACTTATCCAATTTCTCTTATCTTATCCAATTTCTCTTATCTTATCCAATTTCTCTTAACAACATCCCTCATATATACCCAATTTCTCATCTCTTATCAAAAACTCTTATCCAAAAACCCATGATAACATCCCTGTTTTATAATATAGATATATATATACATACCTATAACTAACCACATATGTATATACGCATGAGCACACGCCATACATACTAACATATAAATCACATAATAAATCTGCACACACAACTATACGTACACCTGTTATCATTACACCTAACATACACATCACTGTACTAGCATACAATTACAACCATTAACAAGTACGGCTAAGATACATATACTCCTAGTAACTGGCAATTACTAAATCCAATACGCACAGACATTCCTATAGTGATATAACTAATCGCTTGCCTAATTAGAAATATAACATTTACTACTCTATACTCGACTATATACTTATATCTCACATATTACCGTACACGCACATACAACACAATAGATAATCACACTATACTAATATACTAAGGGGTAAGCACACTCATATATGTGCGGTATATAGAGATTCGCACACACGGGTCCATACTCACTATCTATTTACATACACTACAACAACACCACAATCAATGCTAAAAGTTTCACTAAGCAATGATAAGCTCTAATGTGATAACTAAGCAATAGTGTAGGATTCAGAGTTGAATGATGTTACGAATTAGTGTTGTGATGGACGGTTCTGGAGGTGGCATGGATAAGAGATTAGTCGGTTGGGTGACATAAAATATTTATGAACAAAAGTAAGAAGATAAGGATATGTGTGAAAATAATAACATCGTTATAATTTACGTAAAATAGCGAGCATACGGTAGGAGTTAAAACGTAAAATGTGATCAGTCAAATAATAGTGAAGAGTAATATGGCAGTGTTGTAGTGCTTGTTTTGTAAATAGATTTGTAAAAAGATTTTTTTTAATGAAAAATGTGAAGACAATGATTATAAAACTGACACACAAGATTTGAAGTTCTATTTAACTTAGGAAAGTATTTTTAAAAGTATGTATGAGTGACTGTTTTGAAATATGTTAGTAAGAAATGAAGATAATATTTTGAACTAGCAAAATAGAAATAAAGTTTTTTTTCAAGAAGTTCATTACCTGAGGAAAATAGAGTAGCTATAAGAGGTTATGTGATATAGAGGTGCGGAAGAAGTATGTTAGGAAATTGCTATAAGATAGTAACTAAAGATCGCGTCGAAAGAGTTTCATAATCAAGATTGGGTTTAAAGCCGACTGAAGTGTAGAAAATCCAAGTAAAAGTTTTCGAAAGGATTTTAAACTTAGCGAAGAATTCAATAAAGAAATATCGAAAATACTTTTTAAAAGAACACGGATCTGCAATGGGGAGGTTCAAGGTTAAAGATGGTGGACCTGAAGAGTTTATGTGAATCGAGGACAAGGAATAGGTTCGACGGTTGAAACGTAAGTACGACTAAGAAGTAACTCCATGAATACGCTTCGATGGCTTTCTACCATCATTAATATGGATGTGTAATGATTAGAGAAATAATAAAATCCAGTGGAAAATAATCATTGGGTCGACTAAGGTTTAGCACTAAGGTTCTTCAACGAACTAAACTGCGATAGGAAAGCCGAGGTAAGGGTTCGTTGAGGATCGAGATCGTATTTATAGATCTGGAATATCTTACGCTTCGAAGTCTACTCATTGCAGGCGTCTCAGGTTCGACTGGCTTGGCGACGATCGCTACGTTCTGTTGGGCCCTAGATTCGATAAATTTAAGCGAACGACTAACGAACTCAAAAAGTCTAATAAGGTCAGAGCTGGATGATCAATCGATAGGGTGACTCCTAAGATGATAATACTAAGTCGTGGCACGGGTGTCTAACTAACGAGCACACGCGTCAATCTATTCCTATTATCCTGGTATGGGTTTCCTATCATGCTGAGACAAGGTATTCGAGTAATTTTGCATACGAACTATTCTGGATGTTTTTGGCTAATGAAAAGTGTTCTTATTGTTCCGAATTTCACAGTTGCAGGACCTGCATTGGCCACTACTAAAACTTGTAATGCCCCGCTTCCCAAAAGACACCGGAAGCGAGAATGTTACGAGGTCCGCTTGAACTGGAGCGGTGAAGCTCGAGTTCAATAAGCATCTATGATAAAAATGCAGGGGTGATCCTTGCATTTGCGTATCAGAACAATCAGAAACATTCAAAAGTTAAAAGCCACATCCAGAGATATAATGTTCGTACACGAAATTAGACAACAAGCCACAGCTGGGTTAAAGTGCAACAAAACGTACTCTAAACAATAACAACAAGAACTGAAAGCAACTAAAAGGAAACAGCTGTGGTGAGTCCATTAGTCCTCCGCAGGGAGAGGCTCAGCGTCAGGGGCGAACTCCTGGCTCTCTAAGTCAGGCGTCTCGTATGGATCCTCCAGATACTCAAGCTCAGAATCTGACATACATCCAAAAACATGAATGTATGTCAGCAAGAGGTCTGCAAGAAAAGATTAACAATCCAAGACAAGTATACAAACGATATGAATTTTAAGAGACATTAAATGAGATTACTGTAACAAGTTTAATAAGACAACTATAATGAAACTGAAGTAGACATTCCTAACATGCAGTTCTACGCAGTTTTCAAGAAGTAAGGTAAGTTTTTTTTTGAGTTCATTAGCATGTCAATTTTCATGAGACCAAGTTAGCATTGCAAGTTCATGTCAATAGTTCACATCTATCATAGGGTTATCGCCTTTAGGTCGTGATAAGCAAGTCGTTCTTCTCACGGGGGCTTACCGTGATTGACGCTAACCCACCGCATGCGGATGGTGCTCTTGAAGAGAGGACCCTTTTATACGCCTAATGGCTGCTCAACCCTAACCCCACCCCTTTGTGCTGGAACACAAGCCAGTATAGTCGACTCACACGACATCACGAATTCACGATTCTGCCTTCGAGGCACACGATTTTCACGATGTCTCAACTTGTTAAATACTTCAAGACTTGCAGAATTTTAATGTTATCAATATTAATTTGTTCTTACAACATTTTTCAATAAGCAAAAGTGGGTTGAATAACATTTACAACAATTTTAACATAACGTCGAACATGAGATTTACCGAACAAGCTACAAAAACAATTTTTCTTCGTTGTTGTTTAAAATTAAAGTGTATCGTGTGATATGCCGTTGGATCACAAATTTCGTCCAGAATATCATGGCATTGTTTTCATACGTCATTTCACGTATAGTTTTCAAGTTATACAACAATAAGTAAAAGTGACACAAAAATCCTGAAACTTCAAAAATTCCTATCTATTTGCACACTTGCCTGTTTTTGGCGTTCTTGGTGTCGTCAGAAACATCTCAACAGGTACTACGCTATGGTGATGACGGTTCGTGGAAGTGTAGCAAAGGATCGGGACGCAACGATGGGTAGCGACGACGAGTACGGCTCCGAAACAGCGGCGTTGAGCTTCAGGAAGGGGGAGAGGGCTGTCTGCAACTCTCGTGCGGCTGTACTGGCCTTGAGGGCGAATAGCAGCAGCACAACGGTGCATCAGCTCTTGTGGGGGTCCAGGACTGCAGAGGGAAGCTGTCGGGGTGTTGTGTCGACGTGTGGAGGAGAGTAGGCGTCAAATCTGAGCATGGGCGAGGAGCAGCTCGCGGACTTGGCTGCTGGGCGATCTGTTGTGTGGAGATGGGTCGTACGAGGGTGGGAGAGGGCTGCTCGGCTGTCATGCGCACGGGGAGAGGCTGGCGCTTGCACGTATGAAGGCAGAGGGGAGGAGGAACTGGGTTGCGTGACTGTGTTGGGTTACGGGAGGTCTGGGCGTGGATGAGAGGGGCACTGCACGCTTGGGTGTTCGCCTGAGCTGGGCGTTTTCGGCGAAGGGGAGCCACGCGAGGGTGATGAGGCCGCGGCGTGCTGCTCTTTGTGTGGAGAAGAAACGGGAATGAGGGCGGTGCGACCTTGAGGGAAGGTAGCGCTGCGAGAAGAAGGGATGGGCGCCGTTGGTTGCTTGCGTGGAGAAGGTGATAGGGCCGGCGATTATCCTTAGAGAGTAGCCCTAGGTCTACTAGGGTTAGTTATATAAGGAAAAAGAATGGCCTAGGTTTGTTTATATAAGAAAGAGTGTGGGTTGCAAGAGCAGTACGTGAACCCTCTCTTTGGGTTCAAATGTCTCTTATTATATTAGTTTTAGGTTTTCTTATAAGAATAGGGTGAGGGGGAGTAAGGACAGCACGTGAAAGTTGGCCTTTAGGTCTTAGGTTTATTATATGATAGTAGTGTGTATTCAAATAGGCTGCACATGAAGGGTTGCTTAGGTTCAGCCATAGGGTTTGAAACATGAGCTAGGTTTAAAATAGGAAGTGATTGTACTAGGGAAGTTTTGAAATATTAATAAGATTTAATAGGTGCAATCAAGGGAAAATAGCTAATAAATAGGTTTAAATGGGTTTAAAAAATGGTAAGTTTCATTTGAATTTTAAAAGGTTGCAAAAGATTTGAAATTCGAATTTTTTGAATTTGAAAAGTTAAATCAATTATAAGAAGATATTATCAAAATAATTATTTGAGGGATTTAGAGCTAATTAATATGTTTAAAATGGGTCTAAAAGGAAACTGCATTTGATTTCTAAATGTTTTGAAAACACGTTTTGAAATTTGAATTCGAATTTGAAAGTTTAAATTAATTTTAAGTAGAGATGTTTTAAGAAATAATAATAATAATTATTATAATAACGGATTTAACTAAGTGGTTTAAAATAATGATGGTAATAATTAATATGAAAATTATTAGAAGTTGATACATGTACGGGGACAGATACGCCTAACTACGGATACAGAAAAGTAATACACGAGAGAAACGCATATAAATGTATCTATAAAAACTGGTTGGTACACCATAACAATACTATTCATATGCATGTTAGTTTATTAATGGATCAAAATTATTAGAAGTTATAACATCTAAGTTATAAGTTAGGGTTAAAATGATTAGTCAAATTCATTATCCTGCTGTTTTAGCAATCCATGATGTAGATTAATCGTGCCTCCTGCTGTTATCACCTGGTCACACCAAAATCATCGAAAAGAGGCAAATGTACAAATTATTGCGAATTATTGAGGTTGGATGCTTTTATAGTCATTTTTATTTGAAGCTATATAACTCGAAATCTGCACGTGAAATTGGTCGACCCCGGATATACACCCGGAGAACGGTTGTAGTTTTACCGCAAGCGCACGGTATAGCAGCGAGCGGGTTATCGAACACAGGGAGGACGAATGACCGTGCTTGTTCCAATCAACCTGGCTATTTAAGAAGAGAGAAATTTGCCTTTGGCGATCCTGTCACAATCGTCAGACAAAGTACGGAAATATCAAATCAAATAAAGAACGTCTAGGGAATGGGGAATTCCTGCTACTCACCGTATCTCGTCAATGTGGTTCATCGGTATCAAAATTGCTAGAATAAGATTTTGGATGAACTAGTTGCAACTGAATGTAGAACCTAGCTCATGCTCTCGCGCTGTTGCCGGTCTATAGCTATCCTAGGTTTGGGTCCAATCTCTTGCAAACCCTAGCCTAGGGAAGCTAGCATTAGGATCAACATCATCGTTCAATCGCGCACCGAGCCCAATCTCTTGCAAACTCGGCCCGTGATCTTGGTTGGGATAGTTCCTACCCGTCCAATCTCTTGCAAACTCGGCCCGCGATCTAGGTTGGGATAGTTCCTACCCGTCCAATCTCTTGCAAACGGGTATCGGCACAGAATTGCAACCGAGAACCCTAGTATCGGTCCAATCTCTTACAAACCGATACTACGGAAATTCGATTCCAACCCAATTCGGATTTCTAGGGTTTCCTATCGAATTGGGATCCAATCTCTTGCAAATCCCAATCGGTATGAACTCCTAGCTATCCGTAGTAAATCGCTCCCAAACTAATCTCTAATAACAATTCTAGCAAAATTTCTACCAAATCACCACAAATATGAAATTAGGCTTGTAGGGTTCATCCCCACGCCCCAAGACGTGGAGACTACACACAATTCATAGCACAAACACAAAAATAATCAATGAAATTAACAAGAGAATTCATCACAATATTGAGATAAGCAATAAAAATAGAATTTTTAGAGAAGAGAGAGACAAACCAATTGAGTTCTTCAAATAATCCAACAAAAATCAACTTTTTGTCTCCTCTCCAATCACAAGAATAAATCTAAAAAGTTAATCTAAAAAGCTGCAAAAATCTAAGAGAAAAGCTCTCCAAAACTAGGGTAAAAACAGGGGTTAAATACCCCCCAAAATCGTCCAAAAACTGTGACCAAAATACCCCTGCGCAGCCTGAAATCCGCAATTTTCGCTACAGGCAGCGCGTCGCACTCGGCCGAGTGACAAAAGTCGCTCGGCCGAGTGAGAAACCCTGTAAATTTCTAGTAAGTCTCGATCTTCAGGGGTCTGCACTTCAGGGGCGGCTCGACCGAGTGAGTTGTCGTTACTCGGCCGAGGGCTTCTTGGTACTCGGGCGGTCGGGATTATCCACTCGGCCGAGTGGGTCTTCTGAAGCTCAGGCAGCCGAAAAACAGTAAGTTGGCGATTTTTGAATGGCTTCGTCTGGGCGCCACTCGGGCGGACGGGATCTCGTCACTCGGCCGATGTGGTCTCCGTCACTCGGCCGAGTGCACATATGAATCGTGTCTGATCTGGTCGGCCGAGCGGTGTCTCGCTGGTCGGCCGAGTGACTCCTTCACTCGGCCGAGTGGGACACCAAAAATGCCCAAACAGCTTGTTTTGGCCTCCTCGTCGCTCCTGCGACGTCCGTTCTTCTTCTGATCCTCTCCAACAGCAAAATACCCCTCGGGGAGGTCGTCGGTGACACTCTGGAGTAGGCGTATCTCGAGATCACTCCAAATCGCTCCAAATCACCTGAAATGCGACAAAAACAACAAATCGTGAAAAGCATCGCAATATCGTCGATATATCGTGAAAAACATGATTTGGGCGATCTAAATGGCATGCAAACATGCGGGAAAAAAGTGTAAAATAAGGAGTGATCAAAATCCCCCAAGCTTACCTCTTACTCGTCCTCGAGGAAGATAAGTAAAAGGTGAACCCGGTGGATTCGGAAAACAAAAACGGCGAAAAATGAAAAAAAATGAAAAACGGAGAAGAATGGAAAACAAAATAAAAATAAAAATAAAGAAGAAAGAAAGAAGCGAAGAGGTAAGCTGCTAGATCATTTTCTCAGGACGTGGGTTCCGCTTACTCATATAGCATGCACTGAATGAAAAATACATGTCAAAGAGTTCTATTTTGATATCATAGTATAATAGTGCAAATAGAAATAGAAAACCCACGAACAACGATATAATCATGAAAAACGGAATAATTTTAGAATTAACATCGTCTGAATCATCTAAAGCGGTATACAAATCGCAGATCACACACTTTTCAATTGAATGCTTTCTATGAGGAGTATAAGAGTATCACACAATAGAATAGAGAGAATAGAAAAGTGTGGATTTCATGATATGAGTGCTAGGCTTAGATTTCTGGATTTCGTAAAGCTAAAAATAATCTCACCGAGTATAGAATATTACTTAGCCTAGGTTGTCGTGCAACGTCAAGTAGTCACTCTCTCACACATCAATGGATTCTCTCCCCCAAGCTTATCTATAAGCATGGTGGCATAAAAAAAATATTCACATCCCCATTTTTATAAAGCTCCAAAAGTAATAAAAATGAACACGAAAAGAGAGAAGAAAGAAAGAAAGTGAGATGGGATCTTTTATTGAGGATTTTTCCGCTTTTCTTTTTTCCTTTTGCTCTTTTTTTTCTTTTTTTTGAGCATATATCCAATGATCCCAACTCAAAGAGAGATAATGATATACAAGAATATTTCCTCCTTTTTTTTCGGGAAATTTGGAGCTAGGAATTAATAGCGGGGGAAATGCCATATAATAGAATCGCTAAGGGGAGATTCACCAATGATTTTAAAAGTAGAGAAATGATGTTCAAGATTTGTGGAGAAAGAAATAAACATATCTCTCGGTTCACTCTATAAGACATGCACGACAACTTCAGCAGGGTAATCTAATCTACTCAGTTTCGATCACAAAAAAGCTAACTAATCCTGATTTATCATAGCTAACATTATTCAATCATCCTGAAGTGAAATGTACAATTCATGCATATAGAAGTGATATAGGAAAAGAAATCGGTACTCCAGATATAGGCATTCAATGCATGAATCTTGGTGTGTTTTCTGTGATAGCATACTTATGAATATTCAGACTCAGCTAATAATAAAATTTCATCCATTTTCATGTGGAAAAAGTGTGGGTTACTATCTCTAGATGCAAGGCAAGTCATAGCATATGATATCAGAAATAAAGTCTAAGACATGACAAATTGTAACGACTGCTTTTCTTGTATCTGATTATAATATTATATAATATGTGTTTTGGTGGATTTTCTCCTCTTGTGTGGTTTTCGTCTCCGTAGATTTCATTTCGATCGATTCGTCGTATTTTCTCGCTTCTTCCTTAGGATTGTCGATTTCGAAGTAAGTCATTCGTGACGGACTTCATAACGGTCGTATCTAACTATTAGATCAAGCCTAGGAGTCTTAGGAATCGATCCCGGGGCCCCGCGCTCCGTATCGGTACTTTTCTGTGCTCATTAGCCGGTGTAAGAAGGGCCACTGACCGACTAGATGACGATCCAGTCGGTCGGCAATCCTTCTTGGACCGACTAGTTAGCTTTCTAAATTTCTCAGGAGTTACTGTTTATCGTTAGTCGGTCTAAGAACGTTGGTTGACCGACTAGGTTGCAAACTAGTCGGTCAGCAATGCTTCTTGAACCGACTAACTCATCAAATTATTTTTGTATCAGTTACTGTTCACTCTTAGTCGGTCTAAGAACGTTCATCGACCGACTAGATGCCAAACTAGTCGGTCAGTATTTGTTCATGGACCGACTAACTCTAGAATCCTAATTTCACCTGTAGCTACTGTTTACACTTAGTCGGTCTGCGTTGGTCGACCGACCGACTAGTTGTCAAACTAGTCGGTCAGTGGTTGTTCTTTGACCGACTAACTAGTGCTGTAAACCCTAGTTTTGCCCTAGCCGCCAGCCTAGCCTATAAATACCCAACCCAAACGTTTTCTTCCCCTCCAACTCGACCCTAAACCCTAAAAATCGCCCCCATTGATCCCCCACCTCCCTCCAAGCTCCATTGCTTCATTCCAAGCCCTAAATCCATCATCCAAACCATCCATCTACCCTATCTACCTCTCATCTTCCTCAAATCACACCCAAAATCCATCAAATCCCCAAAATCACCCAAAACCCTAGTTTCCCCAAGCTTCTCCATTCGCTTCCAGATCTGATCCTAGGGTTCCCCGGAGTGTTCCTTCCGTCTCCTCTCGGTAAGAAATCGATCTACCGTTGTTTTTATAACATATTTTATAATTTTGGTGAAACCCTAATTAATTTCATGTGTTTGGTGTTTGTTTCCCCCTAAACAGTGATTTCCTCGTAGATAGCATCCGTGTGACGAGGTTGATCGTCATCCCCGGTGCTAGGCAAGTGAAACTTGCCACGTAGGGTTTAGGCCATGTTTTAGGCCATTTTCTTGTTGTAGGCGTAAAAGAGACTAGGCGACGAAATGATACTCGCCTAGGCGCAAATTGGGGAATTAGCTTGACAACGAAGCTAATTCCGACATTTAGCATGTTGCACAAATACCATGTCATGTTTACTTTCCATTAACGGTACACAAATTAAATGTCATGTCATTGCATTGTTTTGGTGATCCCGTGATTGCGTAGCTTTGCTACACTACTTGTGTTACCTGGCTCGTGTTCCAGAAGCGAGCCCTGTAGTTGGAAACCCCAACGCTCGATATTGAATTGTGAACTAAGAAACAAGCTCCCGTGCGGGGCAACCCTGGCTCACTTGCTGGGCTCATGTTCAGGGACCCTGGCTTGTTTAGTGCGGGATGGGGTGAGGGTTAAGCGGCCATTCAACTGGGAGTCTGTTTGATCAACAACTGCAGTTGTAAGGCGTAAACTCTTTGGGGTGGGGTAGTGTTTGGGGCCGATCGGACTGACATGCTAGCCATTCAGCGAAGGGCGCAAACATCTACAAAACAACCGTGAAATGTGAATCGTGTTTAGTGCCGATCGGTCTGAATGTTTACCATTCAGCGAAGGGCGTAAACACCAACAATGTGAATTGATTGAGATTGATAGTAGCGTGGCTACTCTTGTCTTGTCTTGTCTTGTCCGATGATTGTTCTCTTGTACAAACTGTCTTGCCATGTTTTAAATTGTGCACTCATGTTATAACTGCCATGTCATGCATACTACACTGCTAGGTTGCTAGTTGCCTTACTTTCAGTTTCCTTGCCCAAGTCTTGTAGACTTGCTGACATGTGCCCCTTTACTCTTTTGGGTGACACATGTTAGATCCCGAGCCCGAGTACCTCGTTGAGGACGAGGTGTTCGCTGACGCCGAGCCTGAGCTTGTGTTTGACGGGGAGTACGTGGACACAGGGGACCAGTCCTAGTGCCTTCGTGTGTTTTACTTTTGTTAGACAGTTGTTTTGTTATCGGTGCGTGGCACCTATACTTTGCTTTGTTGTTGTCGTTTCTTTTGTTGGCCTTGTTCTGGGCCTTTAGACTCTTTTCTTTTAGCCTGGTGGCTTTTCTGGATGTTGAACTTATTTGTGATGCTGGACAATATTTGTGAGATGTGAATTTTATCTCAGTCTCTCCTTGTGTTATTATTGCTATTCTGTTGTGGTTACAGGGACCTGTTAATGTATTGTGGACGCTTATCGGGTTTGGGGCTTCACAGCCCCACTCTCGTGCGGACCTTTTCACGTCTCGCCTCCATTTTAGGGAAGTGGGTCATGACAGGTTTTAGTGGTGGCCCATGCAGGTCGTTCTGTAACTGCGATTTTTGGAATAGCAATAATAATATTTGAATGTCCAATAAATTAAGTTCGACGTCCGAGTCATAAGCTATGAGTCTAATCTGATTTGTTTTCCGTGTCATTAGATGGCAGGAAGGCGTTTCACCCGTGGTGGGGGCAGTGGTGCGCTCCCTCATGATGAGGAGCCTGAGCGGGAACCCACCAGCGGTGAGATGATGCGGATGATGCTCCAGATGATGCAAGTGCAGCAGGGCGTGCTTTTGCAAGTCCAGAATGCCCCACTTGGTCGAGCTGCCCGGGCTATTCCGGATGCCCCTCGCTCTGAGCCGGGAGCGAAGAAATTTCGGGAGCTGGGTCCCGCATATTTTGATGGTTCTGAGGGTCCTCTGGCTGCCGATGAGTGGATTCGGAATGTCGAGGACAATCTAAAGATGGCCAAGATCACCCCGGCTGGATGGGTTGATTTGGCGAAGAGGCAGCTGAAGGATAACGCCAGGAATTGGTGGGATGCTGAAGAGAAGTTGTTGGTGGAGCCGATAGCTTGGGCTACCTTCAAAGCCAGATTTGAGGGTGAGTTCTTCCCAAAGGCTGCCAAGGAGGAGATGCTGCAGCGTTTTATCGATTTGAAGCAGGGGAACTCGTCGGTGGACATGTATCACCAAGAGTTTATGAGGCTGAGTCGGTTTGCACCAAAGATGGTGCATGCCGCTGAGGAGAGAGCTCAGAGGTTTCTGCAGGGGCTTGCTTCGGAGCTCCAGAGTTTTGTGACCTCTTCTGACCGGGAATCTTATCAGAAGGTTCTGGTAGCTGCCAAGAGGCAGGAGCTGCTCGTGAACCAGAGGAGGGGGTCTGTTATTGGTGCTGGGAAGAGGCCTGTGGAACAGGCGAGAGCTGTGGTTAGGCCTGGATTCAGGCCTAATCAGTCTACTCAGTTTAAGAGGCCGGGAGGGCCTATTCTGAAGACTTGCCATTTCTGCGGCAAGCCTGGCCATATCAAGGATCAGTGTCGGAAGTTTTTGGGCCAGTGTTTGGTTTGCGGAGATGCTTCCCATGTCGCGAAGGATTGTCGGCATGCGGGTCAGCTGCGGAGGGCTCCTGTTGCAGCACAGCCGTTGCAGCAGCGAGTGTCTGTTCCTGCTGGCCGTGGAGCAGCTCTTGTTCCGCAGGGGCAGGCTTTTCGACAGGCTGTTCCGCCGAGGAGGCAGGCTTTTCTGATGACCACTGCGGAGAGCGAGGCTGTGGATGAGGTTATCGCAGGTAATTCTCACTCTAGCTGCTACTTTCCTAGCTGGTTTTGATTGTTAGATTTTGTTGTTTGCTTGAACATGGTTGTTTGCTAGACTAGGGTTTGATTGTTAATTGCTTGATTAGGTGTGATTTTGGTGTGCACATTTCCTGCACGAGTCCTCTTTGACTCTGGTGCATCGATGTGTATTATTTCTCGGAGCTTCGTGGAGAGGCATTCCTTGTCGACGTCCCCTCTCCCCAAGAGTTGGAATATCGTCACAGGGAATGGAGTAGTCTCGGTGCATCGTGGATGCAATTCTTGCTCGTTGGTGGTCTGTGGACATGAGCTTTTCGCTGATTTCATTGTCCACAACATCATCAACTATGATGCAGTTCTTGGGATGGATTGGCTTGCGAGTTTCTATGCTACGATTGACTGTCGAAGGAAGAAGGTGGTGTTCGAGATTCCCGGACATCCAGTGTTTGAGTTCAGTCGTGGTAGCAGTTCGCTTGGTCCTATCAGATTTTGGGCCAGGCCGGTGGAGGCTGTGGCTATGCAGATGGAGCTGGAGTGGCCAGCTGTGGTGCGTGATTTTGGCGACGTCTTCCCCGAGGAGATGTCTGGTTTACCGCCTGATCGAGCTTTGGAATTTTCTATCGATCTTGTTCCAGGTGCGCAGCCGATTTCGAAGGCGCCGTATCGTATGGCACCTGCAGAGTTGGAAGAGTTGCGGAAGCAGTTGGATGAGCTTTTGCAGAAGGGTTATATTAATCCTAGTGTGTCTCCGTGGGGAGCACCGGTGTTGTTGGTTAAGAAGAAGGATGGTTCGCGTCGCATGTGCGTGGACTATCGGGAGTTGAATGCAGTGACCATTAAGAATAAATACCCGTTGCCTCGCATCGATGATATCTTTGATCAGCTTGGAGGTTCGAGGGTGTTTTCTAAGTTGGATTTGAGGAGTGGTTACCATCAGTTGAAGGTGAAGAAGGATGACGTTCCGAAGACAGCGTTCAGGACGAAGTGTGGACACTATGAGTTTGTGGTTATGCCTTTCGGCGTAACTAACGCGCCCGCAGTTTTCATGAATCTGATGAACCTGATTTTCTACGACTTTTTGGATAAGTTTGTCGTTATCTTTATTGACGACATCCTGATATATTCAAAGTCGGAGGAAGAGCATGCCTCGCACTTGAGGACGGTGTTGGAGATTTTGAGGAAGCATCGTTTGTATGCTAAGTTTTCGAAGTGCGAGTTTTGGCTGGATCGAGTTGCTTTTCTGGGGCATGTGGTGTCTGGAGGTGGTATTTCTGTGGATCCCGAGAAGATTAGGGCCATCAGGGAGTGGCCTGTTCCGTCGTCTGCATCTGAGATTCGGAGTTTCCTTGGTTTGGCGGGATATTATCGGCGATTCATTAAGGACTTTTCTCGTATTGCTGAGCCGATGACCAGGTTGACACGGAAGGATGTTGCTTTTGTTTGGTCGGGTGATTGTGAGCATGCTTTTGGTGTTCTGAAGGAGAGGTTGACGACTGCCCCTATTCTTGTTGTGCCTGATCGCAGCGGTGGATTTGAGATCTTTTGCGATGCTTCTAGCAAGGGTCTCGGTTGCGTGCTGCATCAGCACGGACACGTTGTGGCGTATGCGTCTCGTCAGCTTAAGGTTCATGAGAAGAATTATCCGACGCATGATTTGGAGTTGGCTGCCGTTGTGTTTGCTCTTAAGATTTGGAGGCACTTCTTGCTGAGTGAGAAAGTGAAGATTTTCACCGATCACAAAAGCTTGAAGTATATTTTCACTCAGAAGGAGCTCAACATGCGACAGCGTCGATGGTTGGAGCTTATGGCGGATTATGATATTGATTTGCAGTATCACCCTGGCAAGGTGAATGTGGTTCCAGATGCTTTGAGTAGGCTGCCAGCGGTGATGATTTTGACCTCGCAGTGGAGATTGCAGCAGGATTTTTGCGAGTCTGGAGTGGAAATTGTTCTTCCTGGGGAGGCTTCTTCGTTGATGTACATGCAGGTACAGTCGACGATCATGGATCGGATTAAGTCTGGCCAGGCTGAGGATCCGAAGCTGGTGAGGATTCGGGAGATGGTGGAAGCCGGTCTGCGGACTGACTTCTTGATTCATGAGGATGGCTCGCTGAGGTTTGGAGCCAGGTTGTGTGTGCCAGCTGGGGATATCAGAGAGGAGCTGATGGTGGAGGCACACAGTTCGCCGTATTCTGTGCATCCTGGTGGCACCAAGATGTACCAGGATCTTCGTCTGAATTATTGGTGGCATGGTATGAAGAGGAGCGTGGCTCGGAGTGTAGCCAAGTGCTTGGTTTGCCAGCAAGTGAAGGCGGAGCATCAGCGTTCGGCCGGGTTGCTACAACCGCTTCCGATTCCGGAGTGGAAGTGGCAACACATCACTATGGATTTCGTGACTGGACTACCTCGGAGTCCGAAGCAGAATGACGCGATTTGGGTGATCGTAGATCGATTGACCAAATCTGCGCATTTTATTCCGTTCCGAGTGGGACAGTCCACTGAGGCGCTAGCGAGGAGATATATGGAGGTAAAATTCTTTTACTCTCCGTTTTTTTATTTCCTTTTCCTAGTTTGGATAGTGATGTAACGTGAATCGTGCAGGAGATTGTGCGACTTCATGGAGTCCCCGTGAGTATCGTGTCTGACAGAGACACGAGGTTCACATCTCAGTTTTGGCAGAGTTTGCAGAAGAGCTTGGGTACGCGTCTGAGTTTCAGCACGGCGTACCATCCGCAGACGGATGGCCAGTCCGAGAGGACGATTCAGATTTTGGAAGACATGCTGAGGGCGTGCATGTTGGATTTCAAGGGTTCGTGGGAGGACCATCTACATTTGGTGGAGTTTTCCTACAACAACAGCTTCCAGGCGAGTATTGGCATGGCGCCATTCGCCGCCCTTTATGGGAGGAAATGTCGATCGCCATTGAGTTGGGATGACGTTGGTGATCGGGAGTTGTTGGGACCTGAGATGATCATGGAGGCCGTGGATATCGTCAGGAATATTCGGGAGAGGTTGAGAATTGCTCAGGACCGTTTTAAGCATTGGGCGGATGCTAAACGTCGTCCTTTGGAGTTTCAGCCGGGCGACCATGTGTTCTTGAAGATTTCCCCGAATCGTGGTGTGATTCGTTTTGGGAAGCGTGGGAAGTTGAGCCCGCGATACATTGGACCGTTTGACGTTTTGGAGAGGGTTGGCGAGGTAGCGTATCGCTTGGCCTTGCCGCCATCTTTGGAAGGAGTTCACAATGTTTTCCATGTGTCGCAGCTTCGTCGATACATTAGCGATCTGTCTCATGCGGTGGATTTTTCGGAGATTACCGTTCGCCCCGATATGACGTATGACCAGCATCCCGTGCAGATTCTGGACAGGCGTCAGAAATCGCTTCGGAACAAGATTGTCAATCTCGTGAGGGTGATGTGGCGACACGGCTCACCTGGAGAGTCTACTTGGGAGAATGAGGATGAGATGCGAGAGCGTTTCCCACTTTTGTTTCCGGACTCGTGAGTTTTTGGAAATTCCGAGGACGGAATTTTTCTTAAGTTGGGGAGGATGTAACGACTGCTTTTCTTGTATCTGATTATAATATTATATAATATGTGTTTTGGTGGATTTTCTCCTCTTGTGTGGTTTTCGTCTCCGTAGATTTCATTTCGATCGATTCGTCGTATTTTCTCGCTTCTTCCTTAGGATTGTCGATTTCGAAGTAAGTCATTCGTGACGGACTTCATAACGGTCGTATCTAACTATTAGATCAAGCCTAGGAGTCTTAGGAATCGATCCCGGGGCCCCGCGCTCCGTATCGGTACTTTTCTGTGCTCATTAGCCGGTGTAAGAAGGGCCACTGACCGACTAGATGACGATCCAGTCGGTCGGCAATCCTTCTTGGACCGACTAGTTAGCTTTCTAAATTTCTCAGGAGTTACTGTTTATCGTTAGTCGGTCTAAGAACGTTGGTTGACCGACTAGGTTGCAAACTAGTCGGTCAGCAATGCTTCTTGAACCGACTAACTCATCAAATTATTTTTGTATCAGTTACTGTTCACTCTTAGTCGGTCTAAGAACGTTCATCGACCGACTAGATGCCAAACTAGTCGGTCAGTATTTGTTCATGGACCGACTAACTCTAGAATCCTAATTTCACCTGTAGCTACTGTTTACACTTAGTCGGTCTGCGTTGGTCGACCGACCGACTAGTTGTCAAACTAGTCGGTCAGTGGTTGTTCTTTGACCGACTAACTAGTGCTGTAAACCCTAGTTTTGCCCTAGCCGCCAGCCTAGCCTATAAATACCCAACCCAAACGTTTTCTTCCCCTCCAACTCGACCCTAAACCCTAAAAATCGCCCCCATTGATCCCCCACCTCCCTCCAAGCTCCATTGCTTCATTCCAAGCCCTAAATCCATCATCCAAACCATCCATCTACCCTATCTACCTCTCATCTTCCTCAAATCACACCCAAAATCCATCAAATCCCCAAAATCACCCAAAACCCTAGTTTCCCCAAACTTCTCCATTCGCTTCCAGATCTGATCCTAGGGTTCCCCGGAGTGTTCCTTCCGTCTCCTCTCGGTAAGAAATCGATCTACCGTTGTTTTTATAACTTATTTATAATTTTGGTGAAACCCTAATTAATTTCATGTGTTTGGTGTTTGTTTCCCCCTAAACAGTGATTTCCTCGTAGATAGCATCCGTGTGACGAGGTTGATCGTCATCCCCGGTGCTAGGCAAGTGAAACTTGCCACGTAGGGTTTAGGCCATGTTTTAGGCCATTTTCTTGTTGTAGGCGTAAAAGAGACTAGGCGACGAAATGATACTCGCCTAGGCGCAAATTGGGGAATTAGCTTGACAACGAAGCTAATTCCGACATTTAGCATGTTGCACAAAAACCATGTCATGTTTACTTTCCATTAACGGTACGCAAATTAAATGTCATGTCATTGCATTGTTTTGGTGATCCCGTGATTGCGTAGCTTTGCTACACTACTTGTGTTACCTGGCTCGTGTTCCAGAAGCGAGCCCTGTAGTTGGAAACCCCAACGCTCGATATTGAATTGTGAACTAAGAAACAAGCTCCCGTGCGGGGCAACCCTGGCTCACTTGCTGGGCTCATGTTCAGGGACCCTGGCTTGTTTAGTGCGGGATGGGGTGAGGGTTAAGCGACCATTCAACTGGGAGTCTGTTTGATCAACAACTGCAGTTGTAAGGCGTAAACTCTTTGGGGTGGGGTAGTGTTTGGGGCCGATCGGACTGACA